>CM033634.1:13287276-13887276 GCA_019453435.1 Rhinogobius similis
CCAGCAAGTATTCTTTTCAGAATCAGAATCAGAATCAGAATTACTTTTATTTATCCCCAAGGGGAATTTTTTTTCGTTACATTACGTTGCAACCGACCAGTAGAGAATGATGAATCGACCGGCTGTTTAGGACGCAAAAGGTCAGTGAATATGATATTTTTACTAAATTAGACCAAGATGAAGTTGAAAATTTACAGTCGTGGGTGTTTTCATAAAAAACAAGCACAAAAATGAAACCGTTTGGTTTGATTTTTATCTCATTACTGCTCTGTCTGAATCATAAAAACTGTTGAAAATTTATAGAATTCTAGATAATATCATGAATGTTGTTTGAAGATATGCAAAGACTGACTGTTGAGTTTATTGTTTGTAGGAAAGTAATCTACAAAAGAGCTGATTTAAAATAAAAATGACAAAAGTTATGTGGTGAAGTTTTAAATAAAGGTAAAAGGTGAGCTTTTATGATTCCTTTTACAGACATTTCACATTTGTCTGATGAATAAACCTCAACTAGAATGTTTAAAGATACGGTTTAACACATTTCTGATGGATTAACATAATAACGTTATCGGTAAACTACCAAAAAATAGGGTATTCCTTTTTGTCAATAACACCCAGTCCTACCTTAAGTACTAAAAAAGCATTAGACAAATACAGTATCGTCAAAGATTAAGTCACGTCCTTTTGTCTTTACTTAAAAACATGGTATACGTAGCCCACATTAGAAGACACTATATAACATACCTCGACATGTGTATTAGCACATCAGCCATATGCTACGACAGTCACACATCAAACTAAATAATTCAATAGATGCAGCTGAGGTTGAAAGTTCACAGACTGCGTCACTATGTCCTCAGTGAGAAGCCCGAGTACCGCCCTCAAAACCTCCTGCATGTTTTAGAGGTGGCTTTTTATTCTGGTGGTTTTATTACACTCTGGTTTGGGTTGAAAGTTCATTTTTAAAAGAGCCCGAGCACTTACAAGAGGGATCACACAGAAGGAGTCAATGAGGTGAATGGGAAGCTATATTTAAGGAAACGCAACGATTTATAGACAGTTTTGTCCTTGAGGCGATGACTTTTGAATGCCTGAACATAGGAACGGACATGTGTAGTAGACTTAGTGGAACCAGTGTCTCCAAACACACAATATACACATTTAAATACCTCCTGATGCTAATTGTGATTTAAACCTTTAAACAGGCACATTTACTTATATTTACTGAAACTGACTACATCAAATTTCTGAATTTAGTTATGGGTTTGGTTGTGGCATCATTAAAGAAAATAAATAATGTTTTTTGGTATATTGGTGTTATGTTGCTACATTTATTAAGTGTAGGGATGTCAAGATTATACTGTTAATTGTCAATTGTCTTTTTAATTAATAAAATACACCTAAATGTAAAGTGCTTTTTTATCTGTCTGTTTTTGACACATTCACTTCATTTTGTCTTTCAGAAAGTTAGATTTCGTCAAGCTGGTCACAAAAAGAATAGTGACGTGACAATGGGAATGAAAGAAAAATAAAGATTTCACTGTTTGTCACATTCTTAGAAATTAAAGACAATAATTATATTGTTGCATTTGAACAACTCAATACCACTGACACAATAACTCATCGAGCTTCATTAATGACTCAGATAAGTTAATTATTCAAACCAGTTCAGCTCAAATGTTCATGTAATGCAACAAAAATAAGAAAACGTCCACTAATAGTGCATAGAAAAGGTAAATGTGTTAAATATTGAGCCCCAAAAATATGATTCCATCTATTATATAGTGAATGATAAGTTGATGTAATGATTATTGTGACCTATCTATTGCTATAAATTTACACGACTTTCATTTTAAAATATTTTATCCTCTATATTTCAGACAAAAGGGAAATAATAAAGGAACAGCATTGTGGACTCAAAGGGGGAAAAAAGCAACAGACACCCCCTGGGGTACAGTTTACTTAACTCATGATTAAAAACTATAAAATCTAATCAGTAAAAATAACCCTCTTTTAAAGTTAAAATGTCATAACAATTTATATACTTTTTACATCTACACGTGCTCCAGGCGTGTTTATTAACCTCAAAGGCAGTTCCTCTCTGTGCCTCCAGTATATTACAGTAATGGGTGATTAGTAGTGATTAAAGAGTGGCTCCGAGTGAGACGAAAGTGGACTCAAACATCTCCAGTTCTGCTTCTTATGTAGGCAGCCCTCCAAGCTCACTTTACATGCTGAATTAATCACGACCAGTGACAGCCAGACGGCACCAGCGACACTAAAAATGCCAAAGAGGAATTTATGCCTTTTTCAACCTTCAAATTATTCCATCAATTCCGTGGAAATCAAAGGCCTGATGATTTCTTAAAAGGAGACGGGGACAAGTGTTTTCCTCAGCGTGATCTATTGATGATGGTAATTTTTGTAAAGCACATGTGGGCTTGCATTTTTGAAGAGAGTTTGAAAATCAACGTATCGGCAATGTTTCTGGGGGTTTGACTGGTGCAAGTTCAACATTTTGCATGAGGTAGATCTAGATTCATACTTTAGTTTGTTGCTGTACATTGAGCTAAAGTACAGTCCTGATGGAGAGATGAATTGTATTGCTCCTGAGAAAGCTCAGTTGTTGAAGAGTTTATAAAAAGAATACATGTGGATAAGGATGGGCGGTATTGGTGAAAATGAATATCTTGATATTCATTTTGTATTACTTTGATAAAGATTTCTAGACAATATTTTTACAATGCAGAAGGTATGTGCTAAAATGTGGTTGTGAATGTCTTTATAGCAGATGCACAAAATGTGAATGGAGCATAAAATTAACAACAAAAAGGGCAAAAATATCAAGTTTGTTAGGAATATTACATGAAACATTTCTATCTCTTTTATTAAGTCATTTTGTATAGTTTTAATTATAGAAAATAGCCAATATACACTAATTTTACGTATCTCTAAAACAACAATTATAATATTGTCTTTTTTTTAATGAAGATCAAGTCTTTGTATAGAATGGAGTGGAATTTTAGATAATATTGTGAATGTTGTTTTGAAGATATGCAAAATTTTGTGCATATCGGAAAATACGCTACAAAAAGAGTTGCTTTAAAAAAAAAAAAAGTTATGTCAACTTGTGTAAACCTTCAAATGAGGGTAAAAGTATATCTGAACTTTTGTGTTTTATTTTACAAACATTTCACATTTGTCTGATAATAATGTTTTAACACATGTTTTCTGGAATGACATAATATAATTTGAATAATGTTATTGGTATACTCCAATAAAATATCAAGAAATTCATTTTTAGTCAATATCGCCCACCTCTAGTTTACAATTTCCAAACTGAACACTGACGATGTCACATGGACATGTCCAATCTTGTCCTAAAAGTATACGTACATTATTTTTCAACATTTTTGCAGAGCACATTTACAGGCTTACATTTCTGAAGAGGGGAAGAACCAGGTTTTCAAAAGAAGGCAAATCAACCACATACTGCCCCACCGTGTACTCCCGTGCGCCATGAGATGGACCTGCCACGTCTCTGTGAGTTCAAAAAAGCATGGTTTCAGTCATAACAAAACAAAGACAGTGTTCACAAAAGGAGAATACCTGATTCGGGACAGGTGACCCCTCTTCCCCGTCAGAGTGACCACATCAAAGCCGACTCTCCGCCCTCCTGCCCTCACCTCCTCTGTGTAAAAACCCTCCACAGTCGTTCCCGATGACACCAGAGACTCACAGGCTTTCTGCACCAGAGTGGTCTTTCCCACACCTGCCAACAAAACAAAAAAATACATTTTTTTTAATGTAACTGATATTTTGATTTGTTAAGATTACAAAAAAAAACAACAACACATGATATTCAAAGTCAATGTTTCATTTGCACACCTAACTATTTTACAAGTTTGCACATGAAAACTGTATCTTAGTAGTTTACTTTACCTTGCTATACCGAACAATGCAACTAGCTTCTTAAAGCTTTAGTTGGTTATTCGGGGATGACACTATATTGCTCTATTTCTACTATCTACTGTCCATCAGAGGTGGTTAGAGTAGCCAAAACTTTAAACCAAGTAACAGTAACAATACTAGGGCTGCAACTGATGATTAGTTCGATTAGTCTAGTGATTATTCTTACAATTAATCGATTAGTTGTTTGAGAAAGGCCGTTAATATGACATTTTTGCTCAATTTGACCCATATAAAGTTATAAAGTTATATAAAGTCACTTGTCGACAAGCACTGGGAATAGGAACCACCAAGACTTTAGCTCAGTTAAAAGTACACTGATACGCTGACAAATATATTAACGTTACTCACGTAAAGTAAAAGCATGATATTTGAAAAGTAGTACAATTTTCTCCAAAGTTAATAAGAAAATGATAATGAGTTGTAGTATCTATCTCATCTGTATATCCATGTAAGAATATCAATGTTAGCTAGACTCAAACATGCCTTTAATACGCATGCAAAAGCAATTCGTCAAATAATTAAAAATGCTAAATCGCCTGTAGCGTTAATGCTAAAACAATTTCAGTTTGGATGATTTGAAGGAGGCAGAGCAATCTAAACAAGCTGTCTGAAATAACAACATCATCTCAGTGTCTCTTGTGGTTTTAAAGACACTAAAATACCCCTCACTAGCTGCGGGGTTGAGTTACCTGGCTGTCCTGTCAAGAAAACGTGTTTGATCATCGCTCTTCTTCATTCACAACATTCGCCACGCGTCTGCTACTGCACTTCCGTAAACACTGGACTGACGCATGCGCACTGACGCTCCTAAACCCCAAATGTAAAATGTGGGTTAATCCTGTCTGATTGAATGACCCATAAAGCTGTAAAAGTAAAATATTTATCAGCCTTTTCTGTTGTTATGCCACATTGTCTAAACCTCTGTGTTACTAATTCATATGTTACATCCAACATGAATGCAGCATAAGTTAGACATTGTTCTCTACAAATATCATTGTTTTTTTTAGTTTTTTTTTTTATATAGCCTTTTTATTATCAAATCGTAAAGGCTGCACTGACTTAGATTAGAATGTCCTCTGCAAAGAACAAAATATCCTGTCTTTTTGATAGACAAAGTTTGCTGCACCTGTAGTTTAGACCAGTGTTTCTCAAACTGTGGTACGCAAACTTCTTCTGGTGGTACATGGACGCCTCTTCAATTGTAATGTTTACTTCATTTAGGGTACATTTTATTCACATTTTTGCCCTTCTTTTAGTAAATGTCTTGTTAAAAAGTGTTTCTCAAACTGTGGTACGCAAACTTCTTCTGGTGGTACATGGACGCCTCTTCAATTGTAATGTTTACTTCATTTAGGGTACATTTTATTCACATTTTTGCCCTTCTTTTAGTAAATGTCTTGTTAAAAATATTGTGGTAATGGTGTATAGACCTGATTTATCCCTAATTTAGACCTGAAATATAGACGCACATGTAAATTTGGTGGTACTCTTTGGTGGTGGTACTTAGGATAAAAAGTTTGAGAACCACTGCTTTAGACCTCCACAAACTAGTTCTGAAATTGTTGTACTAGTTCATTTTCAGTCTTCTCTAAAAATGCTCCTGGAGTTCTTCACAATGTGTCCCATGAGTAGAATCTTCTATATTGCAATTGTCACATAAACCAGATCAAAACAAATTTCTCCTCCCAAAGCCATATAACAGTCACATTATGTTTTTTTGTTTTGTTTTTTTTTTGTTCTTTTTTGCCATTCAAATCTTTTCAGTGTGATAATCAAAATGAAAGGTCAGAGAGGTGCATTTTATATGGAGCTAGTACTAACCACAGTTGTATTATAGGTCAAATTTGCATTGCTGGACAATCCCCATTATTTTAGAAAAGAGCAGCCCTGTGTAGTCCCTTATATGAACCATAGCTTTTCATGCAAATGATCAGTAGAGGCAAAGGAGATAAAACACACCATTTCCATAATGTTTTCCTTATTGAAATCAAGCAGAGGCTGGGTCATAACTGTCACACATGCAAACTCATTCAGAAGACGAAATGAGCTTAACAAAACATTACACTTTGCTTTTTGCTTCAAGCGGCACAAAATATTACTCCCTAACTCATTATGAAATAACATTAAATTTGCATATATTAGACAGTTATACTCCTATTTGATTTGACTCTGGTCTTTCACTTGACAGAAGAGTGGTGGTTGCAAATTATTGTTCCTATTATCATTATACAGAGATCAATAAATATGAAGACGAGGCAAAACTGTAATGTTCTTGTATAAACTTGTATTGAAGAATGACACACAATTACATTACTACTTGCAACAATCAAGTGCCACAATTCTAACCATTTTATTTATTTAAATTAATCTGAAATTGCATTTTACATAGTGTATCCTGGTAGTTTGTGTGCTACCAACTCAGAAATATGCTTATAACCCTTTCTGAAGTCTAGAGTTCCAAGGTCATCCTCTTCCTCTGTTTTATGTTCAAATGACGACTCGTCTGTGAACCTTTTTATACTTTGTCTACTTTTCGATTCGCTCCTACGATCTCCCATGGATCTCAAGCTGTCTCCAGAACTCCTCTCCTCTCTGCTACTGTCTTCAACTTGTTTCCTTAAATAAGCAGACAGTTTTGAGGAAGCTCTGCCTGTGTCTCCATCATCTGACGAAAAGCTGACGCCGAAAGTTTGACGTTGAATTGTGTAAGTCCCTCGAAGAGCTCGTTGTGGAGATTTTGACGCTTTAATTGGGACTGGAATCACTTGTCTGCGGTTCTTTTGGACACTTTCTGGGCTAGAGTTTGAAGATCTTCCCAAGTCTGATGGGGTAGTCTTTGGTCTTTGCAGTTCTGGACTTGGACTTATCGGGTCAGGAGAGAAGACATCACTTGTTTCGATGCTGTTAAAGTCATCAGCGTAGTCCTCTTCTCCCCCGCTGCGATCTGAGAGGGAAGAATCTGCGCTGCTTCGACCGCTCCTACTTCCTGAACATTTCCCCGTGTGGCTGTCAGGACTTGATTGATTTATTTTCGCACTGTTGTCGCTCTCAACATTGGCAGGGATATGCATTAGCCTCGAGGGACTTTCAATGAGCAAAGATTTTTCTGAAACGCTTGTATCGCCATGTGGTGTCCCAATAGGTTTAGCAGCAGAATCCACACTTCTCTGTTTTTCTGTAAAGGACTCTCGTGGTGTTGAGTCCGCTATGATGTTTTGTATCATTGTCTCTATATTTTCAGTCAATTTTGAACTTTGCATATGCTTTTTGGCAGACTTTGTGACCTTTTGAACACTTTTCGAGGTTTCTTTGCTTGTGTTATGTTGTGTCTTGCGCTCAAGTAACCCCATGCATTCTCTTTGTTTCACTGTAACAGGAGAGTTTAGCTTCAGCCTTAGATTAAATGATTTTGTCGTCGCATAAACAAGCTTCTTCTTTTGAGCGCTTTTCCTCTCTCCTTGTATTGGCGTGGAACAGTGTCTCGGAGTGTACAAACCCTTTGACTTAGGACTTGCCGCTTGTTTACTTTTTAATTCATTGTCCAATTTATGAGATGCGTTTCTTTCAACAATTGCAGACTCTGTGGAAGCGGGCCTGTATATCCAAGACAAGTTAGGGTGAACGGTCAGAGGTTGATTGCCGTTGGGTGAATTTAGTTGCGACAGTTCAACAAGGAGAGCATTGAGCAGAGGCATCTGTCGTAAGGCTTGACCAATGACATTCGGGGTCACATCACCAGTCAAGACTTGCTGTTTTTCCTCACTCAAACTCGTAGTGTTGGGTCTCTGTTCCTTTAAGTGCAATGTTTTATCAATGTCATTCTCAGTATCTTCAAATGTATATGCGTTTAAGTTTGATTCCAGTTGTTTGCGGCTCTCCTCTTCATAATTTCTTCTTTCTTCGGCTGAATTATTGTAATAAAGTTGTGGCGGACAAAATACAGACGCGTCTTCTTCTCCGTAGCTGTCGATTTCTTGGCACTTCTTGGAAATTGGCTCAGTTTTTTTGCATTCCTCGTTATTGGAAAGCTTACTGCCTTCATCCTGGTCTGATTTTTGCAGATTCTCACAGTTTAAAGGCAATTCATCAGCTTCTTTCTTATTAATTTTGTCTTTCAAGCTTACATCCATGCTTTTAGAGTCCACTTTATCATTCAAATGTGGCATTAAGCTACTACCCAAGCTCAAAAGTTTATAACTGAGGGAAGCTGTCCCAACTTTCTCGCCTTTGAGGTTTGATATTACAACACTTCCTCTTCGTCCATGGGAAGAGGGACTAGAAACACCTCGTTCAGCTGCATCTTGTTTTATCCTGTCCATAATTTTTGCCAGAGAAATAAGAGAGTTGCCAATAAACTTAGGGATTTCCTCTTTTACATCCAGTACCATCACGTAAAGGGGCGTGGAAGTCAAATGCCTATGCAGCTCGTCCATGTTAATTTTAAAGAAACAAGCTTTGCCTCTGTTAAAAGTATATTCTTTTTCATTTACGTCTTTGTGTTCGGGTTGATAGATGATAAGCGTGGGAAAGTCCAGTAGACGCAGCGCTACAGCCAGCTCCTCCGACACTTTTGTCTCTATATCCATCTGAATCGTATCCACCAAAAGCTCGAATGAGAATAAAGTTTCCATTGCAGCGCTTTCGTGTATTTATAAACTCGTATTTACAGTTTAAACGCCTAAAATCACGCTGCTAAATGAGCTAAGTGGCTAATTTGTTAAGCTTCTATCGGCTCCATGGAAACAAACGTCGCCAAGATTGTACGTCATCTAACGAAGGGCCTCACGGGAAATGTAGGAAAACGAGACCTGTTCCTGCACCGCTCAAACGCTTTCACGTAAATGGTTTGATATTCAGATAATATGCCTTTGTAAAAAAGAGATGCAAAAATCCTATGTACAACCGATGTGTTTTCCCTCAAATAAAAATTATTTACAGTTGATTTGTTGTAATATTCCTTATGAGGAATAAAAGTATATTTTTACTGCACATTTACATTTGCACATCCATGACACTGTTACAGCCAATAATACCTTTGCCAATTTATAAGGGAATAATAATAATACTAATTTATGCAAAATTGTAAAATCGTGTTGTTGTCTGCATTTTTACACAACTTGCACAATGTTGTACTAGATTTAAATTGATTTTAGTAGTAGGCTTATTTATATAGATTTTTTATTCCACGCTTCAGTTCTCTTGAACTGTGCGTTGGCTACATGAAATTTACCCTTTGTTGGACAAAAAAACGTTATCTTATCTAATAATAACCGAATTGCCACATTGCAAATAATTTACTTTTTACTTTATTAAAACTTTGCAGGGATTATATTTTCACAAACAAAGAATTAGGCTGCTACTTTATTAAAATGTGCACCCCAAGTGTGACTTTCTACACTTCACCAGATGGTGACACTGTAGGGCTTACTGGGTTTAACAGACCAAAATAGTCTGACTGATTGAGCGCTTGATAGGAGAGTTACTTTGCGTTATCTTATTAAATTATTATCATCCAACACAACAAGTCGTCTCCCAGAAGAAAACAACTTTGGTATTTGTTTTTTAATTTTTTTTCATCACAAATCACAGGCAATCCAATCCAATCCATTGAAGTGTCGAGTGGGCGGAGCCTGGTCCTGCGTGTTGTCATCACGGAGAAAGGTGCTGGATGGATATCGCTATGGTCTAGTACTTCAGTCTGGAGGCTGGGACTGAACGGGAGCGATGTGAAGCAGACTACCGCGATTACAACGGGCTTTTACGCTTTTACGGATAAATAACACCTTTATTCAGCTATCGACCTGTCCTGGGCGTCGCTTGCACTGAAAGGTAAGAGACTTGTGATTTTTTTCTTTTCCCTGAAGCGAGCAACAAAGTAAAAGTGTGGCTGAGAGTGTGGAGTAGTGCGCGCAAAGCAAAGCAGCCGAACGCGTCCAAACTCACGGCTGTACGTGGCTGCACTGCCTCGACACAAAGGATAAAGTTACTTTCTGTCACTGGAGCGCAATGCAAACATAAAAGGGAACGCTATGTTTCAGCACGAGTCTATATTTAGTCCTGATTGCTTTCTTTTTTATGAGTCCAACCCTTTGAACTGAGAACGCGTTGACTTGTCATTTGCCCCGTTTATTTATGATACTATTTCACTTGAAGTCACGCTTAGGTTTTATGAATCCAAACTTTGTAGGATATAAACTCTTTTACTGCTTGCGCGCATTGTCGTTCTTCATGTGGACATCTCCAGCACTTAATTGCCACTCATTAAAGTATTGTTTTTGTGGCAGACGCTTCTTGTTCAGAAATATTCTTGAATGAACACATTGCATTGCGGTTCCTTTATCGACCAGACGGGGGCAGTAGACAGAATCAGAATCAGAATCAGAATCAGAAATTGTTTATTGCCATTGTCAGTGAAATTCACAAACGTAGGAACTTGCTTCGGCGTAATAGACGCAATAATGTCTGCCAGGTTTTTGTGCAATAAAGCTTTTATTTGCCCAGTTGGAGGCTACAAGCAATGATTAATTTTCTCCACAATGGGGTTATCCATTAACTTATCAAAAAACAAGGTTGAAAAATGTGTTATGGTGTCTTGCCTTTGTGCCTTGCATGGTTTATTTACATTTATAACAGTATGTGGTTAGAATAATTCCCCCAGTCTTTCTTGCTGTTTGTTTTTACATAAATTATACCTAGATGTCCTTTTGCATACACAGTGCAGTCTTCTGGCTGCTGCTTACTATAACCTACTGTTCACTCCATAGGGACATAAACAAACCAGACATTGTTTGCCTTCCAGCTCCTATCTGTTTCTGTTTTCCTGAAGGAAGTTTAGCCTCAAGATAGCTACATTTCTACTAACACTGCACAGGCCCCTGCTATTGTTTGTTAAGCACCAGACACAACAAGTTCACATGTTTAAGTGAAAGGTTCCATTAGGTTTACAGTTTTGTGAGTCTATTTGTGCTTTTAATAGTTCCCATTGGATGAAATTAAGCCATTTATATCACTAAAGAGTCATTTATTTTGGATAGACCCAATGTCTGGGAAATTTTCTCTGCTCTAATGGACAAACTAGACACAAGAGGGTTTTTAACATTACTCAAATCTGCTGTTCCGTTTTATATGTTTTCATTGAGGACCAACAATGTTTGCCTTAAAGCCCCCAGCTTCGCTCATTTGTCTTTCTGAAATATTTTACTTCTCCGTCATCTGACGTAGACTTTTATTTTTTGCACGGATAGATGAGTCAGTGTTTCCAGATTGCACTTTATGAATACATTTCACGGTCTGTGTGTATCTACAGGTATGAAATCCAATAATTGTCCAAGGTGTACTAAAAGCCCATAGTAGCTGGCCCTGAACCTACCTTCTATGAAAGCTGTTTTTGAGTTTTCTATTTTGAATAATTTGTTTGCATCTTTATCGAAATTTGCCGTCACTCATGTTGACATATGCTTATAGAAGGACTTATCAGTACCGGCATTCTTCAGCTGATCACTCTCCAAACATGACTGATGAATTGGTGTGTAGAAAATGCAGTTTCTTTTGCTGATGCCCATTTACCCCTGTTAACCCATTTTCTGCTTGATGTTGCATTTGTGCATCTATGTAAACTTTACGTAATTAGCAAACAAACAAGAAGACTAAATGTGTGTCAGCTCATGCTTTCAGATCAGTCATTGGAAGGCATACATTTACTCACAAGTGAAACTAGGACTGAACGAGCTCTGAAACAAGACTAGAGGATGGCTAAAGCTTGTCTAAAACAAAGAAAGACTAAAGCAGATGTAAAGTAAGACTAAAACAGGACTAACGCAGGACTAAAAATCAGGACTAAAAGAAGACTAAAGCAGGACTAAAGCAGGACTAAAGCAAGACTAAAAGAAGACTAAAGCAGGACTAAAAATCAGGACTAAAAGAAGACTAAAGCAGGACTAAAGCAGGACTAAAGCAGGACTAAAGCAGGACTAAAGCAAGACTAAAGCAAGACTAAAGCAAGACTAAAGCAAGACTAAAGCAAGACTAAAGCAGGACTAAAGCAGGACTAAAGCAGGACTAAAGCAGGACTAAAGCAGGACTAAAGCAGGACTAAAGCAAGACTAAAGCAAGACTAAAGCAAGACTAAAGCAAGACTAAAGCAAGACTAAAGCAAGACTAAAGCAAGACTAAAGCAAGACTAAAGCAGGACTAAAGCAAGGCTAAAGCAAGACTAAAGCAAGACTAAAGCAAGACTAAAGCAAGACTAAAGCAAGACTAAAACTAAAACAGGACTAAAGCAGGATTAAAACAGTACTAAAGCAAGACTAAAACAGGACTAAAGCAAGACTAAAACTAAAACAGGACTAAAGCAGGATTAAAACAGTACTAAAGCAAGACTAAAACAGGACTAAAGCAAGACTAAAACTAAAACAGTACTAAAGCAAGACTAAAACAGGACTAAAGCAAGACTAAAACTAAAACAGGACTAAAGCAGGACTAAAACAGCACTAAAAAGTATTACATTTGGGTTTCTATTATTGTTTGAATACATCCAATTGAGGCTGGACAAATATATTTATGATACAGTGATGAGTAGTGCAATAATATACACTAATCAATGTAAACACATATTTCAGAATAGTATTTGTCACCGATCAATGGTTTTACAGTCGATAACATTGTACTCTTGAAGAAGCCGTGATAATAGCAGAACTAGTCCGTCTTGAATAGCACTCGATTGTTTTTGTGCATCAGCAGAGCACAAGAAAGAGCAGGTTTAGCAGAAGAACCACCTATTCACAACAACAGCTCCTTCTGCATGACCTCCCACACAGCGGGTAATTGAGCTAGATAGATATGCCTTTCAAAAATAAAGTTACGTGTACAATTTGTGCTCGGTCTGAACAATGAGGCACCTGTCAAGTTTGGCAGAGAGCGGCGCTTCCTGTGACATGCCTGCGAGCCATTTCTAGTTGTTGTCATCATTGTCGGGCTGTTTAGGATGTCTCCAGGGTTAGAAGATGCCCCACAACAGTTACAGCGTTGTGTTTATGTCAGGGTTTTGCCAAAACAGAGGCAGTTTGTCGGACATTACTCAACATTATTTTAAACTTGTCTTGTTAAAGCAATTTGTCACGTCTGGATGGTCAGTCAGCTCGTTTTCCTTTTCTTTGTTTTGAGCCCACAATGGTCGCCTGCCACTGTGTTGTTGACCAATGAAGAATGTGAAGCAATTGTATCATGATGGCTCCCAAATGAATGGCTTTAGAACATGTCAAAAGCCCAGCCGCTGTCGCGTTACGGCTGAAATAAAAGTGAGAAGTGCTTCCTGTGTGACATCAGGTTTGCAAGCAGTACAATATGGAGCTTAATGGTTACAGTTTCATGTTTTGTTGTGCGAAAAGACTGTAACTCCAAAAAATGACTTCACATATACACAGTTTAGTGGCATTAAGTCTTGATTTAGTCAGTTAGAAGGCTTCTGTTTGTGTCACATTTCAATTAGAAAGCAGGCAATTATTATTCTTACCAAACTGAGCAGGTGCACACTTTCTTCTCAGAATAACAGATATGATGGAAGAGTAATTGATACTTCAAGGGTTAATGAGAAATGGATCCAAATAAGAATATTGTTCTATAAACTAGGTCAGTGTTTTCTACTGTAGTACTGGACTCTTTCATTTTGATGCAACTGTATTCAGGTTTTTGTCCTCCTTTGGGGTAATCATTATTTAGAACCACATTGTCAATTGTTTTGTCAAATTTTAGACCACGTTTTGCTCTAATTTAGACCTTTATATAGTCCTAGTTGAACTCTGAAAGGCAGATATTATCTCAGGTGGTACTTTATGTGAAAAGTTTGAAAACCAATTAACTAGATTACCCAGCCAACTCACTTTATGCATATTTCTTTATGTAAAACAGTTAAATTGGGCTTGAAAAAAGTCATGAATATCAAATCACATGTTCTTAAATCACACGTTATGTGAATGCACCAAATTTCATATTTTAGGCAAAGTAAAAATAATGAATGAATGCTTTGTGATACAAGTAGTAGCTTTATTCTAAAACAGCAAAACTGTCTTGATTTCTGTGGAGCGCGTCGCCTGAACTATATTTATATTTAGTTAAGAACCCTGTGCCTCCAGCTCCTCCTCAGACAAAGTGCATGTGACCGGGATCATGGAGGTCCTGGTTTGATCTGGGCCGGCTGACTGAGCGCCTCTCTGGCCCACACTCACAATGGGCCTCTCCAGTCCAAATCCTGTTGCTCCAGAGCCAGCCAACCAGCAGACAGGGGATCACATGCTGCCCGCTGCTGTTGTGAGAGCCCGGGCGCACTCTCCACGGCTCTGTTTTGATTGCAGTCTGGACTTCTGAAAGGATTAGGCCCACTCATCACTGTCAGGGAAAGCACAGATGCCGTCATTTGGTTGGTGTTTTTTTCATGAATTGATCCCATGATCCATTTGGGGTTTGGGTGTGATGGATGTGTGGAGTGTACCAGAACACAGCTCATGCATGGACTACGGTGGAAAGAAACTGTTTGAGCAATGTTTCTCAAACTGTGTTCTTTCTGGAATCAAGTCCTCTGCAGTTCTAGCATTTGCTTCATTTAGTTTCTATTTCATCCACATTTTTGTTCTCTTTTGGGTACGGTACAATGGTGTATTCCTTCCTTTGACCGGGTTTTTCCCCAATTTAGACCCAAAATAGTCTTGTTGTAGACCTGGTTTGATCTGGTGGTTCTCATAGAGCCAAATTTTTTCTCAGGTGGTACTTGGTGTGAAAAGTTTGAGAAACATTCATTAGAGAAAAGGTAGAGGGATTTGTATAAAAACATAAAATGCATAGGGTTTATCGTATACTCTGGGCCAACCTGACGCATGTTTTTAGATAAGACGGTGCAATATGACATTTTTTCCCCCATATTGATTGAACCCAATTTTTTACTGAATTTATATCATAGGAATTAATACATTTCTTAAACTATACAGACTTTTAATTAATGTCTCCAAACTACTGACACAGACTGGGTGTGGACCTCAGACACAAAGCTGATCATTGACTGAGTTTCAGTTAAAATTGTACAGCCGTGTTTTCAGAGGTCTCGAGAGGTGAATGCACCCACAGCTAGTTGTACCTGGTATAACTTGAACCAGGAACAATATTGTGTTCTAATGTGAATTACACTGAAATGAAAGCATGGACTCCAGGGAGAATAATTATTGCTGTGGTAATAATTAATGGGAATTTCCTTATGGTAACATAAAAAAGTCAACAATTAATTGAAAATACTTTTATGTATTTTTGCTTCAGACTAATTTTGCATACTATGATCATTTGGCGATTACATTTTACATAGCCTGGACAGTTTATTGATTATCTGCCTCACAACATGAATAACATGGTATTATGTTTTCAATTTCCTTGTATGACATTTCAAGTCCCACATAATTCAAATTCTAACAATAGCGTTAGATGTGCTACTTGGAGTCTCCCAATCTCTATTCATTCTTGTCATCTCCATCTTTTATTATTTCTTACAAATCTCCAAATATCATTCTCCAAACTACTCCAAACCGTTGTTACTCAAAGATCACGTTGCTCTAACTCCTTCAAGGTCGCCATGTTCTCCTCCAGTTTTCTCATCATTCTAGTCTGCTCCACACGTCCTCACAACCACTCATGTGTAATCAGTGTAATGGCATTAAAGCAGCATGTTTAACAGCTTGTCCAGGCTCTGGCATATGTCACTGTGCATCTCTGGGATCCATGGAGATGCCAACAGCCCATTTCAAAAAGCGCCATCTTCCTCCTCTTCATAATGGACTTAAATGAGACGTTAGGGTGAAGGGAGTTGCTTCAGGACGTGACTGTCGCTGTCATGAAGCGCTAATTGTTTGACTGTATTCTAGGTTGATCTAGTGTTAAAAGTGGTAATGATTGTAGTCACGTTTTTTCCTTTACATTTCATATTGAAGTGGTTGTTTTGTGTGGCTTTGTCGTTGTTGTTTTTTCTGGAACGAACTGGCACAACATTGTATTTTTGCTAGTATATGTTTTGAACAGGAATTAGATTTTATGCAGAATTACCATGAAAAAAGAACACATGAGCAGTGATTTCTGAGGCTGAAAGCAAGAGGATCTCATAGACAGGATTAATAGGTTAGATAAGATAGATCGATAAATGGATAGATACTTTATTGATCCTGAAGTTGCCTTTGTGTCTCATTCAAAGGTCTTAGTGCAGCTTAAACAGGATGATTGGTCAGGCAGGGTCAGCAGATCGTGTTTCGGGGAAGTTTGAGGCGAGGAACAGCCCTCAGGACAAAATACTTCTCATTGTCAACAGTCCGGGCATCACAGTCAGGTCCAGGTGGAGCAGGTGAACTTTGGAGACACAGAAAAGCCCTCTGCCTTGCTTTGTTGTATCAGTTGGTGATGAGACAGGTCATTCCCCCAAAGTATTTCCTCTTGGTGTGAAAAGTTTGTAGCATTTCAGTCTCCATAGCTAGCTTCTTGCAAAGTCTCCATGGTCACAAGAAAAACTAAGAGCTGATTTCACACAGCAAATAAGCATGAAGGAAGCTGAATACAACCCCAGGCATGTTTTTGATGAGGGAACAACATTATAACATGATTAAAAACTCGGAAAAAGTAGAATTTGCATAATAATAGACTGATCAATTGCAGTTGAATAAGGAATAAAGTTGTAAGAAACAGTTACCCATTGACCAATACTTTCATAGAGTAATTTAATCGTATCACGGTTGTGTAAGTGCCGTTGCAGTTTTTCTAAAATGTGATGATTTACTCTTTGGCATTCACATTGAGACATTTCATTCTGAACTTGCTGACTGCTCCTAACTGTCATGTTTTGTGTGAAGATGTGCCGTTGTGTCTAGGGGGGAAATTAACGAATACAGTGGCAGATGGTAAAGTGACACCAGTCAAATGTTCCTCTTGCCGGTGCTGGTTAGGACCCTGTCAAACCTGCTCTGACCCGGATCTGGCCCGAATCTGGCACTCTGCCCCTGCGACGCGGGACGGGACACTTCAGGACCAAAAAGGTTAAAGGGTTGATCCTGTGATGACAACGCTGACATCACTGCATGCTTCTGCACACTAATGGAGGGATCATGCCGGAGATTAGACGGCTACAGTGTGAGAGATGGAGAGGGCAAAGGCCTAAAGTTACTTCTAAATAAGGCTGAGCGATTAATCGAAGAGTGAGATTCAGTAATGTCTAAACATCAGTATATGCTTAGGTTTTTGAATCAAACCAATCACAGTCAGTGCTCTGTCTAAAAGCATGAATTCACACTTTGGAGGAAGAAATTAGGCTATTTTTTGTGTTGAATGGCAGTGATATTTTGTGCTTTTCCATTATAGATGTTGAATGTGCCAATTAACTTGATGACATTTATGGCCTGTATCATTGCTACAAATAATATGATTCAATTAGGCTGCCATTTTAACAACAAAAGTCAATCATAAAGGCCAAGTTAAAACTCTTCCAATTAATGAGACTTTAGACTGAATTGTTTTTGTCACTTGTTTGACAAATGCACAAAGAGACAAAAACAACATAATAATTTGCTGCTTTTTCTTTCTGTTAGAGTAGGCAAGTAGTCACAGTGACACATTTTGAAGTATGATATATTGCTACAGAAAAATATCACAAACGATAACATTGAAGAACCCCAAAGCAGAGTAACCTTTTTCCAAGTGAAGCGTCTCAGCCAGGAGAAAATAAATGACACAATTTAACCTTTTTGCATCTCTAATTTGTCATAGATATGAATTATTTTGCAAGCTACAGTCCAAATGGTATCTAATACTACAATAAATAAGAAGAAATTCCCTACTACTCCAAAGAAAAGCACATGTGATCATTTTTGAGCCTGAAAAAATATTGTTCTTTCTTTCATATATTGAACCAAAAGTCGATATAGTTGTCTTATTGCAAGCACATTGTATTGTGCTATACGTATAGGTTTTGTCATTGACGGTATTGCTCTGATCACAATCACAAAATCAGTTTAAGCTTATGTAAGTATAAATTCTTACTTTCAAGGATGACAGCCAATGTAATCCATGGGCCCAGTTAATGCAAATGCCGTACAGGTTTCCATTAGATCAGCTCGTAGGCTTGACGCAGACACAAACGGACAGTACAGTATTCATTCCTCTATATCCAGATGTTTTGAAGCTTTGTGACATAGATACAAGTCTGGCATATTGACCTGCCCTATGTGCTCTTATAGGATAATATTGCGTCCTACGACTGGCTTAGAGCATTCAGCCTTGACCCGACAAAGTACATTACATGCGCTCTTTCTCCCGCTGTAGCGTTGGCAGACAGTGATGTATATGATCTGTACAGTGGACCATGGCTTACAGCTGCGGCCTGTTCGCTAACACAGATGTAGCAGGAAGATGTTGTCCACCGGAAAGAAAAGCCATTAATCCTCTTTTCTTGTGGTAGACACAATCGAGAGAAGTGGGTCAGTAGTTTCCCAAAGAAAGACAGTTGTGATTGTATTGGGCAAAATGTTTCACATGCATACATTTATGGTTGGAAAAACACATCACTGTGGTTCTTTCTGTTGTCACTGAGCCATACATTGCCCTCTTTAAGTCTGTTTTTTTTCTCTCCAGGCATAATTGTGTCACGTTAAGTCTCAGCCACCCACATACCTGCTGACCTAATGACAAGATCTGCCCGGTGCAGGTCAACGGCGGTGACACATCGTACCACAGTGGCATCACAATTGTAGAGCTTGTATTTTAAAGGCAAACTGTGGTACGCGAGCTCTTTCTGGTGGTATATAATTGTAATTCTAGCGTTGGCTTAATTTTGAGTAAGTGCATCCACATATGTCCATTATATATTGTTCAAAGTTCACATTTTAAGCGCATCCAGGAGATTTCACAAAAAGAAATCGGCCGCTAAGCTGACAAACAAAAGAATCATATGTATTTCAGAACATATTTGTACATATCTAAACAGGATATTTTGATGTTTGTGGAGGAAATCGTGTTACTTCAAAAATTGCAGCCTTTTTGTGATTAGTCTTGCACTCCCAACTTAGATCTTATTGTAGTCCTATTTTAGTCCTTGAATGAATGACCTGGTTTGAATCTGGTTGTACTTGGAAAGCCAAATCTTTCCTTAGGTGTTACTAAGCTTCAAGCAATCAATTTCATAGTTATTACAGGTAGTTTAGTTACTCAACAAATGTTTATACGGTCAGATTTTGGTAAAGGTGAGGACAAAGACAAAGGAAAAAGGCCACTAAATAATTAATAAAATAATATAATAATAAATAAATAATAATAAGTTAAAAAAAAGTGTTTCTGTGAATGTACATTTAGTTTTCGGTTAGTTAATAATTCTTTTGGTCAAGATTGGTAGAGCAGATGTCATGCAAATTGGTACCACTTTATAATAACTACAACTTAATTAGCTTTAAAGCATGAACAAAGATTTAGTTCATAATGAATATCTAGTTTATTAAGCATGATTCAGGATTAGCAACTATTTCATTAAGGTTAGGATTAAGAATTAGGGCTAGAGTATTAATCAAATACTTACTAAGCCTCAATAAGTTTTATTTAACTATTTATTCTCTATTAATTAACTCTTTGCTCATGCTTTATTAAGGCAGGAATTAGTGCTGTTATTGTAAAGTGTTACCTGCAAAATTAGTAGACACAATTTTAACATGTTGTCAACCAAGGAGCGATATTGAAATCATATTATTATTCCAAATTTCTGCGTTACATGTTTTGTTTGTACGGGAATCTGTTCTGGTCTTATTTTTCCTTGGTGATCAGCCCAGCCCCGTCTTCTGCACAGACTCAACCACTTGTATCAGACATGCTCCCATCATGCTTCATTTCACTAAATCAATGACATCAAATGCCACTCCGAGCGCATCTCTGTCATACGTTATAGATCCAGAGTAGTAAAAGAATATACGGAGAAATGCGTCATGTCTTGATAAATTACCTTGGGGCTGCTTTAAATTCCCTTGAGGTCTCATTAGTGTGTGTTTCTGGAATGCTGGGAACAGGCCAGGGAAAGTTGCTGACCCTCCCTGATGTTTTGTCTTCATTTCTGTCAGCGCGATACAATGGGAGTGAATGAGCGCTGGCTTGTCATTAACCCGAAAATCACAGAGTCCAAGGACCGGGGCTGACCAGGCTGACCTACGGGGTTAACCCAGGCTTGGTGCACTCTCGGCGGGCGCGCAACTCTGACCCCTGTGGTGCCGGTCAGCTTCGACAGGGGAGATAAGAGCGGGATTTGGGTTTTATGTTGCTGAGCTGCATACCTGCTTCTTACTGTAGCGAGAAATAAAGGGCCATTCGGAGCGGGCCGGACTAGATATGGCAGAGTCCAGACATTTTTATCGGTTTGTCTGGTTAATGTAATGAGTGGGAATGCCGGTTAACCCCTTGCATGGAGAGTATTATGCTTTGTCCACAAGAACAATGGCATAACTGTCAGCTTCAGGAGTTCACCAAGTTCATAGAGTTATGTCAGTAAAAAATGTCTGAAAGTGAAGAGAAGATCTGTTTTGTTGGGCTGTCACTAACGATTCTTTTAGTAGTCGACTAGTCAGCGATTATTATTGATTAATCGACCAGTCAAACGATTATGTCTATAAAACATTTAGACTTTTTAAATATGTTATCAGCCAAATAAAGGTTAAAATATGATAACTGATGGCTTCACGATAAGGAATATTTATGAATTGATCGTATTATTGAAGAAAATCTACAATTATTTATTATAGGATGACATTTTGATGTAATAAAGTTGCTGTCTTTGCTATAAAAAGTCTTTTGATGTGTGTTATAGAGTCTGTTTTGTCTAGTTAACAATTATCAGTTACAGTATTATAATTTTGAAATTTATTTTTTTAATTGTCGAGTAGTTACGATTAGTTGATTAATCATTGCAGCCTTAATGTTTTGACAGTCTTTCTATATGATCAAAATGAGTTGAATTCAATACATACATCTTGAGAAGCTGCTGTGGGCTGCTGTATCGATTAATCGAGTAACTTTTGGTATAATTTACTGACATATTTTGTGTTAGAGCTACAATTTTGTTGCTTGTTTATGCAAAACATTTGACTTCACGGTTTTGGTTATGAAAATGTGTGCATTTCATTTTAAGAGTGTGCTGGTTGTGGTATAACAAGGAAAAAACATTGTTAATATGTATAAGGTTCTTTAAAAAATAGTGATGGATTGTTGAACTGCATGGCCAATGTATGAATTATCACATGTAATGAATTAATGTGAGCAGTGTATCGTATTTCGGATTTCCAGGTCTCCAACTTTTCAGAAAACTGGTCATAGACATTTCCTTAGACAGCAGACTAACGACATACTGTTGAATGATTTGAACGATGTACATTGGGTGGAGCGTCTGGATAACCGCCAGCTCGTTCAGGTATGTCTCTTAGTCAAAGTTTTGTCACGTTGCCAGATAGATTTATGACAAGTCACTTCATAAATAGTTGGTTGTTAGACTATCAACATAAATGATGGTTAGCTGAGCCAATTTTAACTTTCACTTTGATTTATGATCAGTATCCTGGCAACTTAGTGATTTATTGAGTATTGACTCAGAAGTCTGAAGTCTTAATTTGCCCATAGCAACAGAAAAAACTAAAATAAGATTTATGGATATTGATCATTTATTCCTCGCAGCTTTTCCTATCTGCTTCCTGCAACTAAAACTTAGTATGTATTCTCTGTGTAGCAACCCATTGCTGCTGGATTATTTTGCTTCAGACATTTCCATGTTCTACAGCCTGACCGTGGAAAAAAGTCTTGTCTGGCGTCCTATTTCTGTCTCACCATGAGTTCAGATGGGTGTGATTGACAGGCAAATGAACCAATCAGAGAAACACATGGTCTGTAATTAACAAACATGGCGACTTACAAGGAAAAAAGAAACACAAAAAAAGCATAACGCACAGCGGACTTGGAAACAGTACATATTTCTGCAGAATCATCAAGCAAAACACTAAACTGTAAATCTGTAAACTCTAAATCTGAAAGAATAAGATTTTTTTTTTGAGTCTTTCCAGGATATTCATGAGGAGATTACGTCCCCATTTGAGAGACGTGCACTACAAATAAGCAGCTGCAATTGCAACGTCCCAAAATTTGAGGTGCGTCTCATCCCATTTCGTCCTGCGTTCAAACAGAAAGTAGGAGGTTGGCTTCTGCTTTACCAGGCTGGAACAAAAATCAAGGGAGTGGAGCGATTAACAGGCCACAATAAAACAGCTTTTTTTTACACAGAAAAAAAAACAGTAATTGGGGCCCAGACCTTTCAAGATACCACTGAACCACCAACCCCAAATTCAGCAGTTCGAGTCCGTCTTTTGACCGTGGCTTCTTTCTCCAAACATCTGCGCCCTTGGGTGTCAAATGGACCTGAACTGAGCAGCAAATGGCCTCTGGGTGAGTCGCTCCGAAAGCGTTAAGAGTGCGGCCACTTGTTTTGGGAGAGAGCTTGATTGTAATTAACAAGTCAAATGGAGCAAAGCCGTGACAGATGTGCCATAAAGTGCTCAGCTTCAGCCTGTTAGCATGGCGAGCGTGCAAGCCTTCGCAGTTTTACGTCGGTAGTTTTCATTTATACTGAGAGGTATTTTGGACGAGGTAACGAGGACGGCAAATTTATGAGTAAGAGTAGTTCTATTAGAGAAATGGAGAAAAAATTTGGGCGAAAATAGTTACTCTTTCCAACTTTAAAGTTCTAAAATGCTCTAAAGCTGAAAATTACAGACTGAAATTGCAATTTGAATGGTCTCAAATCGCAAAAGCTGCAATTGGAGAAGTCTAATGTCCTCTTCAAACTAAATTACATCTCTTCTCTCTTGTCCTCTACAAATATTTTCTGAGACGCATGTGTTTCTTTTATTAGTTTAGTTCCTTGACGTGTTTAAAATGTGCACTTTGAGCGGAATCCTGATTGTAAAACATGAATGATTAATCTAATTGCTCATGGAACAATATTCTTATAAAGTCAGTTTCCTTTTGGGAGCCATTTTTAGGTCGTGTGAATCAGAAAGGAAACAGAATCTGGCCCAGACCTGGACTGAACCAGAACAAGACCAAATAAGTAAGTTCTACACTGGGACTAAGGTTTTTATGGCACGTTTGTTGCTTTTTCCTGCTCCTGAGGAAGTTTGCAGTTTTTCATTGTAGCAGGAAGCGCTTTCTTCTTTACAGCTCTTTATCGGCTGTGAGAAAGTCTAGCTTTTTCTTTTGTTTCACCAACTCACCGACATGAGACAAATGAGCCGCTGCAGTCATGCTCTGTAGTTTGTCTTTGTGATTTTTAAAAAGCGCCTACAAAGCAGTTTGCAATGCTGTTTTTGGTACAATTTCTATCCGCTCATAAATTGGATGGTAATGAGTTTATTTTACTGAACATTTTGTTGTGGGAATTCCCTGAACTGTTGCAAAACTGGGGTCATTTGCATTGTATTTTTGCACTGGGGAAAATCAGAGCGTGGCAAAAATAAACAGCATTTTTTCAAACAGAAATATCTCCTGAATTGTACACAAACTAGCTTTTTATATGGAGTCATTGTCCTTAGTTATCCAAGCAGAATAATTACTTTACACAATCAAGTGGCTATTAATTGCATTTTAAAGTACATAACAAGTAGGGCTGGCAATTAATCAAATTTGAACTGACATCAGTCAATTCTAATATCAATTGCATGATGGGATTTTTTAAATGTAGAGCTCCACAGTCAATTCTCTGTCCGTAAAAGCACATGGTTTGGGGCAGAGTTTGGAGAAACAAGTTGGGCTACTTTTGGTGAATTGGCACTGATTAAAAGTCGTGTTTATGATTATGAACCATTTTTATTTTGTTTTTCAACAGAAAAATTGAAATGGAGTGTTTTTTAAGCTTTGACGCTTTTGAGGTTTGAGGTTTTGGTCACTTTTAGTTGTATTTTGGTCGCTTTTAGGTGCATGCTTGTCGTTTTAAGACATGTTTTTTGTTGCTGTTTGCATTCTTGTTGCTTTTTGCATGTTTTAACAAATCTAAACTACAGGGTTAGAAGTTTATATGCACAATAAAACAGGATATTTTGTCATTTGTGGGGGAAATGTTTGCATTTCAAAAACTGCAGACTTTGCGGTTTACTAATTGCGTCCATTCAAAGTGCAATTTCGATTAAATGTGCAGCTCTAGCTCAGCCCTAGTAGCAAGGAAAACAAAACAAAACGCTTGTCCAAAAAATATAAACTATTTGTCTTAACTCATTTTTTCATCTTTCTAATTTTGTGATCAACAAAGATAACATGAAAAAAATATCAATAACATGAAAAATATTTATAACTTCAACTGTAACTTTTTTGGTAAAGAAGTTAAAGTGCCCATGACAGATTGGACTACTCATGTAACTAAATGGGTAAGATATTCAAAATTGTGTTTACTTTTCTCCACAAAATGTACTTGATTATGATACACACAATAAAATCAAAATGTGAAAATCGTTAAAACCTGTCACATGCACTTAAGGTTGGCAAATTGTCTCCATGGAAATAAGACCCCAGAATACCAAGTTACAGGTCAGATCTGTGGAGAGGTGACCCCGCTCTAAGTAAGAAGGCATGATTTTCAAGGTTTTTTGAGCAACAAAAGCACCTATAATGGAATAAACAAAATACCGTATATTAAATTTCAAAGTAAGTGGCAGATGTTACGAGGTGAACTTTAAAGTATTTGAGATTAGAGGTTTAAACTAGTAAAAGTTCCCCAAGTATATGTAATTGAATACTGCTCTAGTTTTACTCGCCCAATTAAACCGCTTTTATTACGTCTCTTTTGTATCCAATCAGTGAAGCACAAAACGCCTTTACAGGATGTTGAATGCGATCTATTTTTGTACCTCGGTGTTAGCGGTGACTATATTTGACAGAGCTGGTACACTGGAGCCCTTTTATGAAGTGGAGAGAGGACTTGAACTGTTGTAATCTCACTTCTCTTCAACCTGGCCTTTCCCTTCAAATACGCTATGGTTAAGAAGACGCAGCCGAGCGCAGCTAATGGGAAGTAGTATCTTGCTTATTTTTCCCCCTTTTTCAGCGTCATCTTTCAGACTAGCGGTTACTTTTGTGCGATTTGTAAAGGCCTCGTTGACGGAGGATAATAATCTGGAGTGACAGTGACCTGATTTTTTTTCTTTCTTTCTTTCTTGCTCACGTAATCGTTTGACGGTGCGGAGGAGATCGGACCCTCCTGTAGCAGTGAAGTGTATTGAAATGTGCTGCGGACGTTTGGAGGTTAGCCACGGGGGGGAGAAGAGCGCGGAGAAGGGGCTACAGGCTGTTCTCCATGTCTTGTTTTATTTTGGGTGCAGTACAGCTGAATAAAGGAAAGTTTTTGAGTTTGCAAGGACAAAAATAACTACAGGATATGGCTTGAGTTTACTCAAGTTGAGCAAATTTTGACAGTCCTTTTTCCCATAAACAATGATATGGACTTTAGTGTTGCAATTTATAGACAAATGCACTAAATTTACACATTTTCTGCATCATTTTCTTGCAATTTCGACTCAATTTGATTCTTCTTTTCTCAGCTCCTCGACAGTTTTGGAACCTTTGCATAGACCAGTTAGTAATTACTTGATTACTAAATTAATGGTTATTTCAATTATCGATTAGTTTGTGATTAAGCTTTAAACTTGTTGCAGCCCAAATGGATTTATTGACCAAATTGAGTTAAACCATACAAAGTCAGCACATTGTATCATCCTCTACAGTAGTTATGCATCTTATAGACAGAGAAGGGAATATACATCAAAATCATCACAAAAATTCGTCAGTTTATACTCTTGACTGTTATTGATATTAACACTTTGAAGTAACCGTAATTCAGCTTTCAATTGAATTTATCTATCCTTAGTAGTGACTAACACTTTAATTTACTGGTGGTACTTGGTCCTGAAAGAGAACCCCTGATTGATACTTAATAATTATAATACTGAACTCCAAAACGTATAGTTAATTGTATTTCCTCACACGTGTAGATGCATGCTTGCTCTGTCTGCAGTCTGAATCTTTGTACAGTCCAAGTTAAATGTAACTGTCATCATAGCATCAAATAATATCTAATTATAGATTTCTTGGAGATGGAACTCCACCAAGTTGAATAAGAAATCACGGGACTGTTAGTCAGCGGGAATATAGGTTAAAAGCCATTGTGTTGTTGTTGTAGGTGTGATTTGTGCTTAGAGACTTCTGGGTAGACAGGCTGGTCCTTCTTGTCCTGAATTTACCTTGACAATAGTTGGATTTTGATCTGGTTTTCTACTTGTTTCAGAGATTAAGTTTAGTCCTGGGTTGCTCTTCTTTTGACCTACTTGATGAGGCATGTAATCCAGGTTTAGTTTGAGAAAATCCACTATAAATTATAACTATTTGGTCACATGACTCGCACTTTTCATATTTAGAAGTAGAACAGGAATCTTCTCCTTTTGCACCGTCCCGGGATCTGCATCAATGCCTCTAGGGACAAATTCTTCTGACTCTCATTTGTCGTCTCTGTGTCCTAAAAGACGACGCAGCAGAGAAATGGGATTTACGTAATGCTTTATGTCCTAGTCTGCGTACAATAAAAGATCCCTATTCTTCGTACAATACCCAGCAGCTATGTTTATTGAAGGACCTATACTCTGTTTATAGCGACCGTTCTGAAATGTAAATAGGACGAGGTTGGATAAAGTTCAGTACATGACTAACTATTGGACCATCAGGAAAAAAAAACTAAATCAAAAAAGTCATTTAGAAATGTTCAAATCAGAATAATTACACAACTGAAAATAAGAAAGTAGGGATTTGAAAAGTTATGTTTCAATGTCAATTAGTAATTGAATCCAAAACTTGTCCTTGTGCTGAGAGAAGAGGTTTCATGACTCAGACAAAGCAGGAATTACTTCAAAATTGCACTGGAAACCTTCAAAATGTTGTGTTTTTGATGAAAAAACAGTTTTGTCTGCAAGTTTACTCTCTCCCTTAAGCTAAGTCTGGATCAAACTTGTAAAACTCTTGAATTCACAGACCTTTCATGATCTAAATAATCTCTAAATGAATTGATTAGTAAAATAATCTAATGTAATTTTTAAATTCAAACTGAAATGTGACGATTCTAATATTCGATGATGAAAGTTCACATTTGTTAAAAGTATTTCTATCCAGGAATCACCGCACCATCCATTTTTAGACAATTTACTGGAAGCCACTAATGACCTTGGATAATAATAGTATTGCAATTCCTTCGTGTATTTTCTTTTAGAGTCAGAGGGGTCTTTTTGGGATCTAAAGGTCTAATTGTGACTGATCCAACACTAAACAAACTTGTCTAAACCAGGTGCTGCAGATCTGATCCGTCAAGCAGCTGGATAATTACATTGTCCTTATCTCCATGAGCAGGCTGCGTCTTCAGGAGGAGCTCACAAACACTGCAGAGGTCAGAGGTCGGCGCTGGTGTCCGTCCGGGCTGTTTACAGATCTGTAGCAGAGTAGGACGAGGCGCGAGGTGGTCCTGTCTCCAGCTGCCTCTTGTTAGCTGCGTAAACATAAAGACATGTTTCAGAGATATCGGGTTTCATCACGTAAAGACTCCAGCCAGGAAGTGGAAATGATCGTAAATTCACTTCAGATTGTCTCGGTTTTAGGTGTTAATTGGGCTAAAATTGTTGCAATGCACATGAAATTGCCCTTTCACAACCATATCCTACGAGTTTTAGATGGTATTCTATCCAATTTATTATAATGCATACTAGAAATTCAACTGCGTTTTCACCTTTCTTCTATTTGAGTTCAGATGGATTTGCAACAAATCAAATTGGAATCGAAATCCAATTGTTTCAAATTAAGTGTAAAAGCCCCAAAGACATCATTGACAATTAGTGGAAGGAAAAGCGTATGATTTTGTTGTCAAGTTCACACTTTAGATGAAAAAATGAAAATGAAAAAAATGAATTTACCACTGAATAAACAATGTCTCCTTCATGAAACTATGGTTGAAAGCCATTTCTATTTGCTTTTATTGAGAAAGAAAATGAAAAAACAAACAACAACATGATTAAAATATTTATATATTCTTTTTTTTATCACTCAGCTCTAGGTAAATTTCCATCTGATTTCTCTGTCTAGTATCTATCTAGTATCTGTTGCCAAGGGTGCTGTGTTTTGCCATGAGAAATAAGCCAGATGCCCTCCTATATTCCCTCCACCTCTCCATTGTCGAAGTGCTGGAAAAAAGATGCGCACCAGCTTGAAACTCTTGTCTCAATATCTGTGGAGATTGGATCCAGCACACCACACTTCAACATACTCTATAGATGAAGTAGGTCATATTGAGGCTAACATTTTTCACTGAGGAAAACCCAAAGCTTAATATTGTTTCGGTCGATGGCATGAAAGGTCAAAAGGAAAAGGTTCAACCAATCATCGTGCAGCTTATGAGCAAGGCCCCGCTGAGTCAATATATCTAACTCCGTTGTATTACAGCTGAAATAGATCCTTCAAAAGGCCATGGTCGCTGTGGCTGTTTAGCTCTCTTACCTTTGCATGATGTATTTGATCAGATGAGTCGTCTCTGACCTCGCCCCCTCTTCCTCCTCCGCAGTGATGACATTCGACGATCTCGAGGGGGTGCAAATGAGAAATGAATGGAGCTTAATTGTTTCCCGTCATTTTGTTTCATTTTCTCTGAACGGCAGTCTGGGGTCACTGAGGGTGTTGTTCAGATGCCCAGGTTTGGACCAGGGGTGGGACTGTTGGTATGGGATTGTTTTATGGTACCCATGGAGACCTGGTTTAGTCCTGGTTTAGAGCCTTAAGTCCTAGCCTTGTCTTTGTGATGATCAAGACTCTAGTTAGTTTTAATTTGATCATGTTTAGTCCAATTTAACCAAGTTTTTAAATACAACTTGGTGAGGCCAGCGCCACCCACTGTATTTAACATGTCAACAACATCCACTAAGACAATAAGAGTTGTGAGCTATTACTCAACTTGAATTGGCTGTACCTAAAGAACACATTTAATCAGCCAGAAACTTCTTAAAAGAGGGAAAAGTTGCATTTCTCATTGATGTGTTTGTCATGTGTTTTTCATGACCAAACAGAGTGCTCCTTGAGAAACATTACACATTCAGAAACTTCTCCAGCAAGACAGAACTGCGTCCTTCGAGGGCCGATGGCACTCTCCTGATCAAAGACGTCAAAGATGCACCATTTTGTCGGCTTCTGGGCTTTAGACTGCATTGTCCTTGTTGGCTCTTGGTCTGAGCCCATTTAGCACTGATAATGTAGACTTGGTTTTTCCCGGTTCTAGTCCTGGTTTAGTAATAGTCTCAGTATATTTCGTGGGCAAGTGGAAGCACCCTTAGAAAGTCATTTAAAGTAATTTAAAACTTTTAAAATCATGTTGATTTTAAAAGTATGCCAGCAGCCGTATAAGGCTGTGGTAATTGCATAATAACTTAGTTTTGCAAACATCTCCTTGTCCTTGATACTAATGAGGATGCACAGCTTGGGTATAAGCTTCTTGCTTGATATGATTTGACCAACGGGGAGCCTCCTTCCTGGAAGACATGTGGTTGTTATTGATTTCATATTGAATAGTATTACTGTCTACACACTGCAGAGCTTATCATATTGTTGGGAAAAGGGATAACTTACATTTTGAGGCAGTCTTCCAAGGTCAAGCCAAGACACGGTTATTAATTTTAACAAATGGCTCAGGGAGACTTTGTACTAGGATCACATTTGTATTTATAGCTGTGTGTCTGTGGGAGTCTAGCGTGTTATCAATCTCTGCATGCGCCATCACTGCGTTTCCAATCTACCGTAATGAAATCAAGACTCCCCCCTCGGGTCCTCCAGGTTTGTGACCCAAAACGTGGGTTGGGACACGTGGCCTGCTCCCGTCGCTCTCGCCAAACCTTGCCATCTCGCTGACATTCTTCAGAGCAGCTGTAGTTTAGAGATAAGGAGCAGAGGAATAGGGAAATCACTGCTTATTTGGGATGGTGCTGTAAAGTCGTGCCAAGCAATAAGATTAAGGCCAGACTCCTTCCTGTGTGGACTTTTTTGACGTTCTCTGAGACCAAACTTGGGCAAAATGCAAGGTGCTCTATTTATTCCTTCATTCACAGATATTTTAACATTAATATGGATGGACTTTGCTGCCCATTCACTGCTGAGACCTTCCTGTTGGCTATTGTGCTCGGCTCCACATTATATCGCCATAAGGAAGACCGCTCATTACAGAGGCTTTGTCTGCAAACAGCCAGACAAAGGAAGCATTACGGTGACCCAGCATGTCAAATGTAGATAACCTGCGGCACATTGGCCGAGTTTAATGGCCCCAGTTTGTTCTGTGACAGATACCTGGTAAATAGGACTCGCCAATTAAGGGACATTTATTGAAATTTAGTGAAATATTACAGGTTTAATAGAAATAAAGTTGCTTCAGATATCTTTATGAATCAAAGGATAAGCAATTTGGTTAATATTACACAAAAATATGCGCATACAGGCAAATAAAGGGCTTGTATTGTTTGCTTTATTAATAAAATGGAAGCTAAATTGCATGGTATTTGCCATTTGGTGGTAACTGACCATCATCACAGAAACCTTGCACTGAAATGACTGAAATATATATAAAAAAGATAGGTAAGACATTTATTTATTTATAAATGCAATTACACTATTTGATAATTGCCAAACATTTAAAGCTTTACATGCTTTTTTGGAGTATAATGATAGTACTGATAATATTATGTCAATTCAGCAGAAAAATGTTAATAGAGCTGGGAGTTTTATTGCATATGATTCGAAATTGCAAATCGCAAATACTGCAATTATTTATGTCACATATTTTCCTTAGATATTTTACGTATTATGTAACATTTTATAAAAAGGGTCGTTAAAATACATTTTAAAGTTTATTTCTTGTCCTTTCGAGCATCATGGACTCTATAGTGTTTTTAAATAATATTCCCATTTTATCTCTTTTTCTGCAATTAAAAGTTGTGTTGTAAAAGATAATAAAAAACTTCTAATCATGTAGTTTTTACCTACAAAATTGTGTTTCTGTTTCAAATGTGAACTTCGTATAAAATCCTTCTATTAAAATGTAAATAGCAAATTGGATCGTAATCGTAATATCTGTCAGAAAAAATGTAATTAGATATTTTTCCAAGATCGTGCAGCTCTAGTGAATGGACTGTAAAACTACCCACATAAGTGAAGAAGTGTCACTTTTGTTACAATAGTATAACAATATGCACAATATTCAAATTTAGTGTATGTTCAAAATAACGTTCACAAAATGATACATTTGTAATATATTCTTCACCTCTAGTACCTAACATTCTGGGTTCTGATTTTGAGTGCTGTAAATTTCCTGTGAGAGTTGGAATGGATAAGAATACATTATCTCAGCAAAACGCATGCTCTAACAAAAAATGCACAAAGATGAATTGATTAAAAGTCAAGTAATGGATGGCACGTAAAATGCAGACCCGGGAGAGTTAACACCGACACAGAAAAACTCAATTACGTGCCTCCCCCATTTATCTGCATTTTTCATGACAAGCTTCATCAGTCTCATCCATCATATCATGTGTTTTTAAATGCACGCCCCACATTTCCTCGCACCCCGCTCCTGTCCCCCTCCCCCCTTCTGCAGGACGACCTCATCAGATCACTTCGACAGGTCAAAGGTCGCCCGATCGCTGGAGACTCTCATGTCAGGTCACATCAGTGCGCTGGGCTGCCTGTGAGGGAAATGAACTCATCTGCGCCGTCTTTAGCCCACTTAGCTCTTAGCGCTTCGGAGGGGGAGGAGCCGCGTGGAGCAAGGTGCAGCCAGACAAAAGGTGGGTGCTGCAGACCATAGCACCCAAGAGGATTTATGCTTTGTCTGTCGCACAATGTCTTACACTCGGAAAATTTCAAGTTGATCAGGTGAGGCTGCAACAATTAATCGACTAACTGTGACTAGTCGGCTAAAAATAATTGTAGTTGTTTTTTTTATTCGTCGTAATCGTTATCTATACCAGTGGTTCTCAAACTTTTGGGCCCTGAGGCACCCTTACTTACACGCACCTTTCCTCAGCCGAGGTACCCCTATGTTTTATGTCATGTTTCATAATAAATAAACCTCCCGTGATAAAATACAGATTATAAAGCAGGCAAGGTTATTTTGAGTTCAGCACTTTGGTCACCTTGAGTGTTGCAAATGGTTTTATAGTTAAAAGTTGATGGATTTAAACCAATTTAAATCTTGTGTTAGTTTTAAATCATGCACAGAATTGAACTGAGAAAACTGCTATTTTGTCTCATTATTTTTTTAATTTGGCTATTATTTGGAAATACAATGGCAATACCAAACACTACTGAAGCCTTAATGACCTAAGAACATAATCTGTGTCCCTAAATGCTGATAAAAGTGCAAAGCAGAGTCTGATCTGCTCCTGTGACTCTGTCCTGTTCTCTCACTCTTTACTACAATCATTTATGAGAAGAGGCTGTGTGCCTTTTTCTGTTCATATTTCAGGACAAATATCACAGATGCGTGTTTAAAACCAGACATGCATTACCCTTATTTGTTATCATCCGTTATCTGTTTATACTAAAAAAAACAATAAAATGAAACCCTTTTCTTGACAGCAGTTTTAACACCTCAGTATTTAAAAAAAAAACATGTTTGGAAATGAGATGGAGATCACCTGCTGCTGCTGAGGAATGCAGAGCTGAAGTATTTTTACAACTGCTGACTCCTCGAATTCAGTTTGTACTTGCTTTGTGGTCAGCTGAGGAAAATATACAGGACATGTGTAGGATTCTTCTTGCTCTTGCGGGGGGCATATACTTAAAATTGTGTGTTTGCCCTAGAAGCAGTATGGGAAGGATTGTCACGTTTCCGATATATTTACATAGCAATTGTTCTATGTTTAGCATCGACTTGACATCGTGTGGTGAGGTTTCTGCAGTGATGTTCCTCAAAAAAGTTGATAAAACTGCTTTGTTATCATCTTATAGACTTTTTTTTGGGAATAGAACTATGATTTGATCCAAAGATGCTTATGTGAATAGAAGGTTGTTCAAGTTTTGTAGTTGAATTAAGTTACAGTTTAGTCAAAATTACAGTGTAATAGCCATCTGAAAATCAATAATATAGAAAAAATTGATATTTTAGACCCGTGTTACTCATTGCGCGGCTCGCGAGCCACATTTGGCTCTCCAAGCCTAATTGGCGGCTCACGTAGTCGTGTAATATTTTCTAATATACAAAAGTAGATTGACCAATCGTCTCCCTAAATATGGCGCAAATAACACTTATGAATATGCATTCCCGTCCTATTTTCTGTTTTATTTCGTGTCGGCGAATGTTGCGCACAGTTGCAAATGTTTACGACAGAGTTACAGCGGCACTGGTGACTGCTGCGCATCCAACGCTTCAACTTAGCGCGAGCCAAATAACAGCATCGAGCCGAAAAAAGTGGATCCAGGTTGACGGACACAGAGAAACAAATGCAGAATCTCGACGAAAGTCTGCGGCAGTGGTGTTGTCTACGTGATACGCAGGTATAGCATAAACTCAATAGAAGTGCGGCTGGATTTGCGTACACTCACCACAAATTGATCAGTGATACGTAACAGTCATTACCCTTGCGGTACTTTAGTGCTTTCTCTCCGTTTAGAGACCAGTGCAAACTTTACATCCTCCTCTTTCCCCGCAGTCACTTCTGAGCTGCTCTGAGCGTCACTCCTTTTTTCTCTTTACGCGGCGCAGACAGTGAGCAACGGAGTCTGGGTTTAGAGCAGACCGGGACAGATGCGGATCAGGTTTATTCGGGGGCCACTAAACAATTTTATTCTGGTCTCAAACTCCAAAATGTTCTTTATTTGACGTTAATCTGCCTCATATTCGCGGAGAAAGGAGGCAAAAAGTTGAATGAATGAAAGAGCAAAAGACGCAAATGCAGCCGACGCACAGAAGCGCCACGAGCGCGCACAGCGAAGTCAAACTCGCTCTTGCAAAAGACAAACGTTATAAATGTACATACAAAAATATATGTTTAGCTGTCCTGGATTAAACATTTGCAGACTGACAGTTTTGGAGGAGAAAGAAGAAGGGAATCTGTGTGCGAGGAGTGCAGGGCCTGTGCAACAAAACTCAGGGGCTTGGGGTTAGGGGGGCTGAGGGGGGCACTAAAAATAAAACCACACCATGTGACCTAGAATGGGCCAACCAGCTATTTATTACAGCTAATATCCACCAGAATACAGGCAAACATGCACCAGATCAGTATGTGGTAAGTTATTACACCACTGGACTGCACAAAGATTCAGGTGAGGGGATGAGCCGGGGAAACGGAACACGCAAATGAAAGGTACTCAGAGCAAAAAAACGAAAAGTACAAGGAATACAAGAGTGGATGATGATGTTTTGCGGCTCGCTCCTTATCTTTGGTTTGCCAATGTGGCTCTCCTTTAAAAAATAGTGAAGACCACTGTTTTAGACCAACCCTGTTATAAACATTTTTCCATTTGTGCACAGAGATGGCTTTAGGGCTGCACAACATACTGTATTTTATTGGCTGAAGCAATAATACATATTGCAGCAGACTAAATACTGGATATTACAATAATCAAGACCCTTCATTTGATAGAATTGTACTATTTAAAACAAAAAAACATTAAAGAAAGATACGTTTTCCTTATTCAGTATTAATTTGCTTTGATATAGTCTTGGTTTTTTGTCTGTTAAGCTTTTATTTGAACAGATTATGACTAATGCCTGAAGGCATTCGGGCTGTAATCGACCAAAGAAATTCTTGGTTGACTAAAAACATGCCCTTTGCGTTGATTACTCGACTAAAAAGGAGTAGGAGTGCTAGAAGAGCTTTCAAAACTAAGAACGTCCTTAATCTTGACCCAAAATTCACGCAAATTCCCGCAAATTCACTGAATCATAACTTTGCGTATGAAAAGTACAAAGAAACTGCCCAAAAAGTAAAACAAAAATGAAGTTACTCCACAATTCCAGCTATCTCACTCTTTCTGCTGTTGTATGAATGTTTTAATCGCAATCAAAATTAATTGACTAATAAATCATTGGTTGACTATGACTCCATCAAATAATCTCCTAATTCTTACAGCCCTAAGGCAAAATATCAGTGTTGTTTCTAACACTTTCATTCACGTTCTTATCACTTTTTATTTACGTTTTTGTCATGTTTAGTTGCGTTTTTGTCACTTTTAGTTGCGTTTTTGTTCCATTTAATCGTGAATCTGATGCATTTAGTTACGTTTTAGTCAGTTTTAGTTGTGTTTTTGTCGCTTTTAATCACAGTTTTGCTGCTTTCTGTCGCATTTTGTTTCAGAACTTTTTTTTTTTTTCAAATCTAAACTACAGGGTTAGCACTTTTTATGCAGAATAAAACAAGATATTTTGTTGCAATTGCAGCCTCTTTTGCTAATTTGCTAATTGCGTCCATTCAAATAACGATTTTGATTAATTGTGCAGCACTAAAATATAGACCCCACTCTTACACAATGACAATGCCAGGTGTTAGCCCTTGCCCTGCAGACGTATCCAGTGATTAGCCTGTTACAAACGACATCAGAGTTCCAGAGATATAAATCCATCCATAGCCTCTTGTGCCATTGTGTGTTTATGGGCGCGTACACGTGTGGGTGGCTCTCAGTGGGAGGCTCTTCTTTGACACCCTTTTAGCCGCCACACCTCCCAGACCCGCCCCCCACATGCCACGCCAGCTGCAGCTGTTGGAGCTCAATGCAAGAGATGTCGAAAATTCCTCTCGCTCTGCAATTAGAGCCACAGATTGCTGAATAGTCTGCATTGCAATGTCCTAAAAATGCCCATGGTCCTTTCCTTTCTGCGCTCAAAAGTACTGTTAAAGAGCAGCTGATGAGCAGAGCTGGTTAAAGATGCCAAAAATGTTCAGCCCAAGAGTTACTTTGAAATGAAATTACTGAAGTAGTCTGAATATTCAATCAAGTAAGTGTAAAACTGTATTCTGCTTCCAAAAATGTGTTTTATGGTGGAAGGTCTGTGATGGAAATGTTATTGCTTTGCCTGTAAGAATCTACAGTATGTCTTAAAACCTGTCTAGCAGTTACATGTTTTTATTACTTTAGATTATGATTTAAGAGTATATGTAACTGGACTGGACAATCAAATATATATAGCAAATATAAATATAAAAATATGAGAAAAACAAAATCACATCTGAAGGACAACTGCAAGAGCTCAAAGGTTCAAATTAATTTCAGTTAAAGGTGCTGTACCTGTATTTTGTCTTGAAAATGTGAAAAAATGTGAAAACCTGTTGTAAAGATAAATTATAGTTTTACACCAATCAAGTACAAGTTTATGAAGAAAAGTTGAAAAATATGTTGCAAATGACAAGAAGCAGAGCAGAGATCCAAAACATGATGACATCACACTAGGGAGACTCCATTCAGAACAGTTTACACACAGCAAACACATTTTTCTGATCCTTTAAACGATAATTTGACAAAATAAAGATGTTCTGATATCATTTTATTTGTTTAAAAAAAATTGTGGCATTAGAGGAGTTTTGGCACGGTTGCTAGGTAACAGCTGCAGAATTTCCTGGTGTGATGTCATGATTTACAACCAGGAAGTTAAATTTTAAACCTGAAAAATGGAAACAGGGAGATTTTTTCTTCTTCAAAATCTTAAATATAACGATCTTAACTGTGTTTTTGTGAAATGGATATAGTTCAACCTGTCATAGACCCTTTAATCTTGTCAACATATGGCTTTTCTCACAGTAGGAAGAGGGATTGAAGTTTGAGTACTCTTACTTCAAAATAAACAATACGAAGTACAAGTAGAGGTGTCAAAAATCCTCCCTGAAAAGTGCAATTCCTTCAAGAAGTTCCTCAAGTAACTGATTACGAGCCACTTCTGCTGATGAGTGCGGGGAACAGTGAACAAACTCCCCCGTCTGTTGTGAAGCTGACAGATTTTGTTTGGTGCAAGCTGCTCATGGTGATGTGCGGGTTCCTCGATCGGAGAAAACTAAAGGATCTGAAAAAAAAGAGGCCTCGTTTTAACAGGGAGGTTGTTTCTCACGCCTGACTGAGAATGTCCGCTTTGCATCCAGTCAAGTGCTGCATTGTGAACGCCGCCAAAGACATGCAAATACACCCAACAGATGTACTAGTCGTTTTTTAGCGTTTTGTCGAAGGGAGTAATCTCGAGTTGGGGAGCTGTGTGCAAGACTAAAGTGTTAACAAGGGGAGAGCCGTGTCCTCCTGGCGCATGTGATGGTGGCCTGTTCTCAATAAGGCGCAATGCTGGGGACAGATAAATGGAGGCTTTTGTGGCCGGTGCCAGAGGGTAGACTTAGCGCACAATATGGACACACACAGAGCCGGGCCTTTCCAGAGAAAAACGGCTAATGGCAAGCAGCATTTCTTCCTCCGCTCTCTCCTCTCTCATCAAGTCCGTCTCTACTTAAATGTGCAGCGCCTGGAAACACTTTTGCATTGGGTATCTGCAGTTTTGACCATGGATGTGATGGGTGTCTACTGTTATAGTGTCGTACCATTGGCCTGTCTCAATAAAAAAGAGAAAATATCACAATGAACGATGATATTGAAACTGCTTTATGCTACTGACACCAAGGGATGTCAAGATTATTCGGTTTATTAACTAAAAAATGTAATTGGGACAGTTTTAGAAGGAAAATTAAATCTTTTTACTTACTAATCTTTAGTCCAAAGCATGCTCAAAACTTTTCATCTGATTGCTTTTGTCACATGAACTTTACTTTTTCATTCAGAAAGTTTGATTTCGTAAAACAAACTTGAGGAATGGTAACATGTTACACAATGGGAATGAACGAATATGAAAGATTTCTCTGTTGTTTGGTCGTGAATGATCGTAATCGTGAATATATGTAAAATGTTTTTAATTGTAACACTAAAGACTCTTCTGAGAAACACTGGCTCTCTTTTTTATATTTGGCAACATGACATGTTTTTGTAAATTGTGATTTTAGTTATTTCAATAAAGTGAGGGGGAAAAGAAGTTTTGCCGTCTTTTTACTGGCAGTGTATTTTCACAAGACACCTGCAGGGGGAGCTCTGTCGCTGAAGTTACTTAAAGGTGGAATGGAGGATTTCGGGCAACAAATCAGAATCTCATTTCCTCGTGGGTAGCACAAATAACTGGTCCGCTCAGGTGTCAATCATTCTCTGCGTGCTAGTGCACGCCGGCAGGCTCGTCCAGGGGAAACGCTCGCTCCCCTGGCCCCGCATGCGTGGTTGATATGCTAGTGTGTTTATGTAGCAGGTTAGCGGCAAGTTCCGTCATTGTAAGTCTAAACTTTCATCCGCGAAGTACCGAAATGGCTGAGGGACGAAAGAGAAAGACTGTTTTCGAGCTTTCACAGAAGAGACGAAAGTCTGCAGAGGAAAGAAACAAAACGCGTGTTATTCTGGGGCAATCGCTGGTGAGCATTGAAAGCGCAAAACAGGCTGATGCCTCCGCTGCAAACTTTCTGCTGGACAGGTAACTGTTTATCTGACTCTTTTTTTAGCTTATTGTATGTGGAGTGTATTATTAAATCTTCTTCGCGGAGGTTGTCGTGAGAAAGCGACACCAATCGTCTTGTAAACAAATGCGCATGGGCAGTGCTGCTGGGCGTGCTCGTTCACGAGGTTTGCTAGGCGTTCAGTCAGGAGAAACGGGGCGGGAGGGAGGGGGAACCTGCGCATGCGCTTTTTCAAAAAAAGGACTAACAGTCGCAGATTTTCAAATCGGCGAGAAATCCTCCATTCCACCTTTAATTCTGCTTTAAGTCTCCAACTTTTTGTGCTGTCTCAAGCCCAGGTAAATGCAGTGGATTTAATTAGAGAATATTACATAAAAGCTTTAATAAACAAATGAATAAATAATCTCATAATTGCTACACCACAAGACACATAGATTATTAATTGCTCCTTGGGGACACATGAATGTTATTGGACTGGAGTAACTAAAATTACTGGGTAAGAATCAGGACTGGATACTGTTTTTCAATACCAGTGCTTTAACAATAGCTGCTTTTCGATACTGGTTCCTGAATGGTTGTTTTTTTTCCTCTAAATCAGTGTCAAGTATCGAGCCAATTCCTTAGTAACAAAATGCCAACACTAGTCTTATTGTAGAGGAAGGAAACAAGTGCTGACTGGACATGAACAAGTTGTGTGCAAAAGCATTAGACAAACTGGAAAATAAGTTTGTGAACATTATGAAATTGAGCCACTAATTTGTTATGTTTGCGTTTCATCCATACTCTCTATTACTCTGTCCTGCCTGAGAACTGAACCTTACACTCTCATAATGTTTCCATAAAGTGAGCGAATGGAAATAACTCGGTCCGTTTCCCGTCCCTCCCACTCGTCTCTCACACTTTCTCCTCAGAGCCATGGACCAAACCGGAGCGCACTTCTGTAATGATGCACACGCAGGGCTCCACACTCCACTGTATCCAGCAGGACTTTTATTCACTCTGGACACTCGGTAGCCTTTCTCCTGCGGACCGCGCTAACAAGAAGGGCTCAGGTCAAATTGGTCACCGCTGGCCATGTCAAGTGGGTACATCTCTCAGAAAAGCCGGGGGACATTGGTTTAAAAATATCTGATAAAACTGTGGTATTGTGGTCTCTTAGTGTATTCAGAGTCGTCTTGTTTTACGGTGCATTTTCAGCCTGAGCAGTTTGGGCTTTGAGATTCGTTGTGCTTAGGGCTGCGAGATTAATCGCAATTGAATTGAAATCGCAGTTTGAATCGACGCACTGAGCAAATCGCAAAGGCTGCAATTTGTTTAAGTAGCATAATTTCCTTCACAAACAAAAATATTGTCTTATTCATGCATAAAAGCTGCTATTGCTGTGCTTTAGATCTGTACAAAACATGTTCTAATGTGCATGGGCTTTCATTATTAGTTTGTCAGTTCAGGCCTAGTTCAGTCTGTTCTCCTGGATGTGTTTAAAATCTGAACCTCAAACAGAATCCTACGATTAAAACATAAATTGCAAATCTATTGCGATAACAATTCTATATTTTTACAAAATCCAGCAGGCCTACTTTGTGCTACATGAAACTGATTGAGTCATTATTGTAAAGACAAACGACACTAACAAGAAAACAATCATTCATCATCATTGAACATATAGAATGTTGTTCATTGCACCAGTGGTTTAAATATTTACAAATGAGCTGTATCCAATCAAGAAGTACAGATTTAAATGCATTTTTAAAGTCACCAATTTTTTATTGAACAAAACCAATGGAAATATATTTTGTTACTAGTGTCTTCAATCCAAGTTCATATACTTTTCATCTGGCCATTCTCTCCTTTTGCTTTGAATTTGACACTTTATAAATAAGTATAATTGACCTAAAAGCACTGCACCTGATTTTTACTGCTTTGAAATGTGAAAAACAGAAGCAGTTTGTTTTAAACGCTATACAGCAGTCCACATATAAGGCTAACAATCATGAGCATGCTAACGGCGCACTTCCTGATTTTCATGGAATAAAACACTGTATAAATAGATGCAGAGAAAACACCCTAATAGATGCTTTTACAATATATCTGTGCTGGGGCAAAACAGATTTGACTTTATTTACATGCAAAAAATGAAGTACATGATCTAATTCTGTTTTTTATGTTTCAAAACAGTAAAAAATCAGGTATAATGCCTAAGCATGAACAAAGACAAGAAAATAATTTAGTTACTTAGCTTGAGCTTAGTTACTACTGAATTAATACCCTAACACCTTCACGCTTCACACTGCATTATTTTTTTCACTCCACAGTCCACACGATGGTAGTAACCTACTACTGTAGCCATCTGTCCTGGGGCAGACTGACGGAAGCGAGGCTGCCAATCTGCGCCATCGGCCCCTCCGACCACCACCAACCATTCACACACACACATCACTCTCATGCTAGGCAATGTGGATGAAATGTCTTGCCCAAGAACATAACTACATTTCCTCCTCCAGCCGTGCCCCTGTGGCACCTGGTGCTCCAGTGGTCTCCCATCCAAGCACTGACCAGGCCCTGACCTGAAGTGGGCAATGAGAATGATTAAGCTCTAATCATTCTCATTATTTGTCTTTGTTCATGCTTTATTAAGGCTAATTAAGGTGTAGTTATCTTCAAAACGGTACCAATTATCCTCACCAGCCTCTCATGTTTGTTCGCCTGTGTCAGATTTACACAGAAGGGAACAGACTCAGCAAAACTCTAATATGAGCTTTTATGGAGTGTCCCCGCTGTCTGTAAAAGGACAACTGGCATCCACTGTGACATTTAATACACAAGCAGCGAGTTTAGTGGGAAAAACACAACGACAGGTGGAAAATGTTCTGAAAAACCAAAACTTACTGTGCTAATTCATGATTTTACACAATGCTAATTCATGTTTTTACACGATAATGCTGCAAAATCCCAAAACTAGAGCATAAATAACCTTTGTTTTATTGGAAACATGGAAAAGGTTGTATCATTTAAGGGATTTGGCTTAGAAACCAATCTAATTATGCAGTTTACGTACAAGAGTTGTAGTGAATTAAAGGAAAAGCTGAAAGGACTGTTAAAACGATATTTTCCTGTGTGTTCGATACAAAAATAAATCTGAAGTGTGATTGTTGTCAGAAAACTGTTCTTTAATAATCCATTTGTCCTACTTCTCCTCCGTGTTTGACTTTGTGTTTTGTTGTGTAGATGTCACGTTGCGGCTGTTTATTTTTTGGACACACATTTGCATGTCATTTGTTGTCTGCATCTGGGAAACGTCCTGTCAGGCCCGGGCTGTTTCTCATGTGGGGAGCAGGGCCCTGGGAACAGATGTTTTCGATGTCACTCGTGGAGAAATGCTTTGAAAGTGACTCTGAACCAAAGAGATGCCAGCTGCACTACAAACCACTCTGTCCTCAGGAATTAAAGCCGAATCAAAGCCCTCCAAACTTGTTTTGTTGTGTCAGGCCAAGATATTGCGTCAAATACTGTGTTGTCAGTCTACTAAAGCTGACAATCTTTAGTGAGTCAGTCGATTAATTGGTCAGTGGTGTTTTAGTTGACCAATGTTTGTATTTGTCGATTTATTCATTTATTAAAGGCAAAGATATGAAGTGAGACATTGGATTAAATCAAGAGTTTAATCTGCTTTTTACATACACTGTATTTTTCTGTACTTTTTAATTTAATTTAATTACTTCTCATTTTAGAAATAGTTGTTTTTTCATGAACTCCTTTGCGGTTGTGGTCAAGTAATTGCAGTTTGGGTCACATACATGGTCATACCTTATAGAAACGGAAATGTTTTGAGAGCTTTTGCCAGTTTCAGGCCACTATCCCCTTTAGTCGACTTTTGTTGGTCAAGAATTTCTTTAGTCGACTACATCCCTACAGTATAGACTAACAAAATTATAATTCTAAATAAAACTTTTTCTGATTGCCTTTGTCTGTATTGTCGTCATATTGTTGATGAATTTGCAAACTACTTAAATCATTTTAATTGCAGTTTCTCTACCAGAGACTAAACAATATGATTTTTTTCCCTTGTTGATTATTTAGAATCCAGACAAACTGTTAAGATAAGATATTTTTAGGCCAATAACTATGAGCGATTTTGATCATTTTCTCCAAATTTTGTGATGTTAATTTACTTATCCACTGTCCTGCTTTATGCAAACTGCATAAAAAACTGTGTAATCACATTTTGTGCAGTACCTTCTTTGCATTAAAGTGCAAATAAAGCGTTGTGCATGTATTTTAGGCAGCAGGTTACCCCAAACAAAATATCTTCCTTTGCTAGAGATTTAAGGCCGATAGCCGATGCGCTTAAAAGTGCAAAAATCTGTAACCGATAGACTGGTCTATCTCTATCTAATAGTTTAGTTGGGTTTTTCAGTATCAATAATTCAAATCAGTTTCTAGCATCAATTCTAAGTTAAGTTTTAGTATCAAGTAGTGTTTTGACATGTTGTTCTCTTATGACTGAAGTGCGCCCGTTTACATATGTGGACTATAGTTGAAAATACAGAGGTTGTTGACATCGGTAAACCATATGTTCTGTTGTTATTTACATCTGACACATTTGGCATTTGATTTGGCTCACGTTATTAATGACAAGGAAATTGCAATGTGTGTTCCATCCAGATGGCTCTGTGTTGACTCGGAAAATACTTTTTCCTTCCAATTTCCCCCAAAGTTTACTTGCTGTTCGTCTTTCTAACATTCAAACTTGCACACCGACCCTCTTTGAGTCGAACTTTTTGACATTCTCTCATTGTTTGTTTGCGATACTTTCCTCTCCTCTCGCCGCGGTGAAGCAGGCATCTGGCACCCCTTGTTTCATCTCTCGCCACTGGGAGAGTTTCCACAGACTCACAATATTGCTTTTTTAGTGTCAACTTTCTCTTGTCGGCCATCTTGCTTCCTCTTGCCAAGTGTCCACTAAAAGGACGCACTCTGGTCAGTGATTATTCATGTGCTAATTTTATCCACAGACATGATCAAATAAAGCTGTGCTATCTGCCCTATTTGGAGCGAGCTTGTCTGAGCCGGAAACATCAACTGTGCCAACTTTTACCAAATACACAGTTTGTAGGTTGCAGCGGAGCTCAGCAGCCTCTGGCATTTAAAAAACACAAATCGGATTCATATGCTCATAGGAAAAGCATGTGGCAAACAGCATAATAAACACACTTTGCCACAGTTATAGCCATTGGAAACAAAGAAAAAGATGTAGACAACTTACTGAGCCGACTATATGGGGATTTTGCCTCCCGAACATGTGCCAATAATTTATATATTGTAAAAGTTAAAAAGATAAGTTTCCATATATTGTTAGAAGTTGAGAAGAAGCTGAGATGATTATTGTGGTCAGAGATTCTTCTTTCTTTGAAGAGATATAATATGTAACATTGACTTTTAAAGGACACATACAGGAAGTAGTATGCAACGTAGTTCTCTCATTGAGGACATACTCAGAGTTGTATTAAGCTTGTTTACGAGGTCATCTTCTCTCCTTCTTTGGGCCTCAGAGAAACACTTGGTTTCATGTCTAAGGTAGAAATTTCTTGCACACTTTTTTAAGTGAATAAGTAATTCCCAGACTCCTGCTGATCATTTCTAAGCCGTTTTAGATCTATATTGCGGTTTACAAAATGAATATATATATCTTTATATATATTTCTGAGCTTCTTAAGTTTATTTTGTTACCATATAACATGTAAGATTTCGCCATGTTTTCAATTATTTTATTTTAAATTTGACTAGGTTAACACTGTTCGTGAATACACATTGCATACATATGCCTATACAATAGACAGTTTCTAAAATAGACACTGTTAACCTTTTCCTTGCGACGGCAGCTTCAGTGAGACATTTTCATTTTACCGGCTCAATCTCAACAACAATAAGCCAATCTGAGCGGCTGCCTGGGTCCCGCTGCTCTGTGCTCCAGTGTAGGGTTTGATTAGGAGGGAGGTCTGCTGTCACTCAAACGGGAGGACCGAGGAGGCTGAACCAGTCGCCATAGCAACAGCCCGGAGAAACCGACTCGGAGTGGGACCGGGTTTAGACCACGCCGTCCTCACTTCATCTGCCCTAAAACCTCCTCCATGTACTCATGGAAGCGCACCGCAGATTTGATTAATTCAGACTATTTGTATATTTAGTTTTGTCATAATATTATCATCTCAGAAATCATTTCAAAGCTAAGGAAAAAGTACAATCCCAATTTCACTATTCATGATAATAGATGATAGTTTATACAGCAGTAGTTCTGATATAGATCAAGACTACTCTAAACCTATTCAGGAAAGGTCATTTTATCCTATTTTATCAGTATCATTGGGCTGTTATCCTTTAGTTGATTAATCGGTCGATGGTGTCTTAGGGAACATACACGATACAAATTATTTGATGACTAAAGTTCATTGTATCATTCTCTGAGCTGCTTGGGTTAATATTCACAATACATTTTTGTCAATTGAACCAAATGTTTAGAAAGACGATTCTCCAGGTAAACTCTGTCTGATCCACGTCACACAGACAAACTTAGAGTGGGACTTTAACAGTGTTCTATTCTTTTGTTTTTTTCGGGTCGAACCCACAGCAGCCTCAGTGTGAGCAGAGCCGAGGCCTCGGAGCATGGACTATGTGGTTTCATTTTGAGGAGATGAGGGAAGTTCGAGCCGGAATATCACATTTACATGTACATTTTCTTTCTGGATGAATACAGCCAGAAGAGCGTCTTTGGAGAACTTTAACAACATGCAGTACTTATGTGCAGGCCATGTGTAGATGGACCCACGTGCAATAAGTCATAATCTGTCTCATTTCACCAAACTACTCACAAAGAGCACATCATTGAAACATGTAGGTCATTTATTTAGTTATATGAAATAAAGGTGCGCTGCAATGTCTTAAACTGTAAATGTACGAAGTTACAAAGTGTCAATTGGCAATATAGGAGGATGGGATGGCATTTGACCCACAGTGATAAAAATAGGCTTATTTTAATTTGAAACTGTAAACTAAATCATGCATAAATATGTTTCTGGGTAAATTAATCATTTGAGATAGGCTGTAAAATAAGAGAACAGGTAAAATACTCAATTATTAAACAGTATCGATAAATCCTTAACATTTCTAACCAAAATCGAGTTGGAAATGTCAGGGTCATAACACTTTGATTTTGCAAAATACATACTGTAACTGACTTGTTTCTGACTGACAAGTTGCCACATAATTGTAACATTCACCACATATTTTGCATTCCTAAAATATTCAAGAAGTATAAAACCAGCTGAAGTGGTTAGACCCACTTTTGAAACACGACATTAAGAGATGCTCGCACCAGCTGCTCTGCTCTCGTCCTCGCTGCAGAACGAGCGGGGCATTTCACTAAACAACACTCCTCTCTCGACACAACTGCGCACTCACCCGTCCCACTGCAGCGCGGCTTTATCAGAGAAACTAAAAATACTGACAGCAAATGCACCGCGAGTCCCAGGCCTCTCTTAACTCTCCGATGCAAACGGATCCAGGTGCCCCTCATTGTCTGCCCCGCATTATTAAAAGTCCCCCGGTGGAAGCAATCAGGAAGAGCTTTGTTCCTTAACACATTATGCTGTTTTAAGTTGTTGAGTTGTGTAATTACCAAGTGGGACTCAATGACTTCCGTGCCGAGATCAGTTGGGAGTTTTTTCATTGCAAAATAAGCTCCAGACTGTGTCCCTGCATCAAATAAATACAGCCGGACTGAATAATGCATCTTTTATTTTTAAGTGAGTCGATTTTTGGATTAAAAAAAACATTTCCTGGTGGGTGTTTCGTGTGCACTAGAATTACAATCAGAGTAAAATTGTCTAACACAATGGGTTTTCTGCTAAAGCATTTAATTTGAACAATTTATGTATTTTGAAACAGTTTGAGTTTATTTTGTTCAGGTAGAATAAGTTTAAAAAGTCAAGTGTTTATTTTTAAGCTGGGAATGAATTGTGCAACTGTGTCTTTAAGATTTACTCCAGTTTTAAAAAACAAAACAAAAAGCAAACAATCAATTTGGTTGTTAGTGTTGTCGCAATTAAGGATGGGTGATGTATTGGGACCAGGCAACAAAACAAAAACTGCCAAAAATCCATTTTAGCACATCCTTTATCACAATACTAGGGAAAAAAGGAATAGGCTCAATACTGCTACATCAATCCCACAACATTTTTAAATAATATAGTGTCATTTTCAACATAAAAAATGTACATTCTTCACGTACTCCCCAGTGATATTTTAGTTCTGATAATTTCAAGTTCATCCTAAATTGTCCAGTTAAGGTCCCATGTTCAAATTGAATCGATGTGTAGTTTCAATACTAGTATTTATATACGTTTCAGATTTTTCACTTTGTTTTGACATCCCTTTTGAACATTTTAGATGCACAGAATACATGGAACAAGTCAAGATGTTTTCTCAGTGCATCTTTTACCTTCATTGAATTGTATTTAATGTACTTAGGCAGTACAGGACGGTTAAATACTGTATACCACTGTAAATACCACAATTTCTAACAAATAAAACCTTTAAGAGATCAGCAGTGTTTTTGAATTACATCTCAAATAAAGAATTCAACTTCTGGAGATGTTTGTCCCAGTGTTTGCAGATGTAGGTCGCTGTGCATGTGGGCTCGTTTGCGTAATGACTAGCCTCGGTATGTAAATTACCCATAAGCCCCGGTGGTGTTAGAGAGACTCTTCCACATGTGTGTAGGCTGATGAATGGTTTGTCTGTTTTGGTGGACTACAGTGACAAGAAACTGCTAAGTGTTACCTCCTGGGGGCTAACCACTCTGCAAAATAAAAGACTTTACCTTTAAATCAAAGCTAAAAAAAAAGAGTGCTTCAAAGCTCCCACAAAAAACTCTGCTCTCTGCCATTCATTTAGCCTGATTAAAGTCGTTTCCTGCCATTAACACTGCTCCGAATCCAGGAAGCGCTGCAGTGACAAATGTAGTGTTTTCCAATGAAATGGCATTATGTTGAACAAGGAAGGAAGTGTGTCATCAAGCTCAGTTATACAATAAAGTTACCAAGTTTTCACCCTGAAATTCCAGTTAAGAGTAAATTACAGTTGGAGAAAATGTACTCCAACTGTATTTTACACGGGTAGATTATTGTAATTGTAGTTAGTAAAGTAGAAGTAAAAATATTATATGTAAAGAGGCTGCTACTGCGATCATCAGTCTTTTAACCCATTTCTGCACTTGAAGTCAGAAATTGGTCACCAAAAGTAGCCAAAAATTATACTCAAGTAGAAATTTTACTCAAGTTGTGATCCAAGAAATTACTCAAGAGTATAGGACATTAAATAATGCCATAATAATGTCATTTTATGTTAGTATGGCTTCAGAAAATTACTCCAAGGAAAAAAATCTACTCAGTTACATTAATTGTGGTTGCAACAGATATGTTAATGCTACTGCTCTTGAATAACAACACATTTTCTATCTAAAATAATACTGGGCAGGAGACAAATGAACATGTAATTCATATGTTTCATGTTGAATCTAAGTTACTTTCCACGACTGCACGTAATAAACTTTCTGACATTTGTATGTGGCTTTCCAAAAACGAAATTGACCCCAAACGTTAAGCCATTTTAACTTTCAACAGACTCACAGTTACCAACACGGCCTACACTTGGACCATTAGTCTGTCTGGCATCACAGTTTGAATCAATAAACATAGCAAGACTTTTGCTGAATGACTGACAACTTTATCACAGTCCTTAGTTTGCTTAAAGAAGATATTTATCTCTGGCAGTTTGCTTTAAGTGACTTCTACCATACTATAGAATGTACAAAGTGTAAGAATGTGTTTTTCCAGCAATTTTGTGAAGTACGTCCCACGCTCTCTGTACTCTGTTCAAATAAATGTTTGGAGTCATATGAATAATTTTAACATAAAATTCAAAGCCATATAAGATCAGATTGAGATGAATAAACATTGGGGCAAATATATAAATCTCCCAGAATAGTGGTTGTGTCTTGCTACTAGACTGAATGGCCAAAAGTTGTTGTGATATTTTGCTAATTGAGAAGTAAACCCAGGTTTTTCGATAACGGCTTTTGAAATGTTAACAATCAAAGGTAAATCAAGAAAAACTGAGAATGTATCACCTCGACCTGACGCCATTTATTGATTAATTAGTCGATGGTGTCTTAGTTGATCAAATATGTATTAGTTGATTATTATGTTTTGGTGTTTTAGGAGTTAATAGATAGTTTAATCTTCCTGTTTTTTAAATAAAATGCGATATATTTGTTTTTAAGCAAGATCCTAATAATGCTGCATCCCCTTTTAGTCAATAAATCAATGCACAGGGCATGTCTTAAGTCGATCAAGAGTTTATTTAGTCTATTACAGCCCTAGATAATGACTTTCGGATGCAAGTTGAAACATCTTGATTTTAAAAACACTTTCTACAATACAACCCTGTAGTATCAACTTGCTACTACAATTCGCTTACTGCCAAATCCAACAACACTTCACATACTAGCATTACTTCTTCATATTGACAGAAAGAGTTTACTTTGCCCGAGTTAATCCAGTGGTTCATGTCTATCACAGAGGCAAAGCAAAACAAAGAAGTTTTTCACAAACACCGACCCGACGACCTGCATCAGAGGCACGTCTTAAGTTCATTTTCTCTTTAAGGGCCCCAGATAATGTAAGTTAAAGGATTAGCTCATGTTTGTCTTTGGCACTTCTTTTGCATTCTCTACGGCGCGTTAAAGTCCTTGAAACCCCAGCTGTTTTTCTAAGGAACTCCGTGGTCTTGCCCCATGCTGAGGTCAATCCTTTTTTTTATACATTTTCCTTCCTTTGCGCTCACAGACAGGCGTCCCGCTGTGCTGAGCTCGCCCTGCTCTCGTCTTGGCCCCCAAAGGTACAAAAATGCAGGCTCAGCATATGGCAAGTCGATATGGGGATTACGTGGTGGTTTTGAAAGAAGTCTCATTCCTATGTGTTTTCTATAAGCTGTCTGTCTCCCGTTATCTCTAATGTTTAGTGCCAGCCTTTGGGATTAGCTTTGTACCATGGGCTGCACAATATCAGGACGAGGAATTTGTATAGAGCAGAAAATTGCTTGTGTTATCGTTTATGTTGATTAATCAGAATCAAAGAACCCCAGGTCATAAGCTAGTTCACCCAATTTGTGTCACAATATTGAAAATGTCATTGTTTTGTTAATGAAAGCTGTCAAACTCAAAAATCTTATATCTATTACTCATTTACCCTTCTGAAAGACCTGGAAATGCAATAATTGACCAGACGTGTCCTTGACAATTTTATGTTGTTTGTTTTATATGAAATGTTTTGTCTAAGAGTTGCCAGGCCACCTTTGTTAAAGAGATCTCCGAATCACAATGGGACTTTTCTGGTTAAATAAAGTTTAAAAAAATTAGGGCTTCAATCATTTATCAGAATAATCTTCTATTAAAACCATTGTTGACTATTTTCATCATTGTTCATCGCCATCTGGACTAAACACATGCCAAAAGATTTTAATAACAAAGGCGGCAGTATTATTTAATCAAAATGGCCAAAAAGATTAAGAAATATTGCCATTTTTACCAGTAATACGCTTTATCTGTGAATAATCTCTATCTAAAAGCCCTCAGTCAGCATACGTTTTTCATTTATCTGGTTAAAAATGTATATGTATCTCAGTATACGAAAGAAGTTTGACAAATAATCCTAATATGTCAACTACGAAAATAATTGTTAGTTGCTGCCCTCGTGCAATGCAAAAGCTAAGGCCATACAAAAATATCACAGCTTGCTATAGGTGGCAATTATTGAAACGGCTTTGGAAACTGCAAATATGAAAGATCAATCAAGTGTGAATACATATCACACAATTGAATCAACACGCTCACTGTTCTTGCATAGTTACATCTTCCACATTATATACAATTCAGTTGACAACACAAACATCTCAAAAAACGTTATTTCTTCAAAATGTCAACCATCACAAATAACTCTGGAGGTCACTGCTTACTTTGACCATCTTTCCCCGGGAACAATAGTCTTCGCCTGTTATTTTCTTTGGCTTGTCCTTCCTGTTGGTCCCTAGAGCTCTGAATGTCATGGTCCCCCTCTGTCCCCCCACTACCAGCAGCGCCTGCCCCCCGCCCATCACACAGCCACCTACTTTCCCCTTTACATATGCTAATGCACCCGTCCCATTCAGCTGTTGGGGGGCTTTGTGGCTGGAGGAGGGACCGAGGCACTTTGGGCATTAAGGGACAGCTGTATGCATTTCTCCAAGTCGACTCTGCGATGGCCACCACACTTTTCTAAACTTATTTCCACAGCACGTTTTTGGATAAAGTTGCAAAGACATCTGCGTTTGTTTTAAAGGATTTATCTTTGGAAGTGTGGCAAGACTTTTCTCCTTGTTTTTTTTAGGAGGGATTGCTCAGGCTCAACAAGTGGCTGATGGATTTAATGCGATTGGATTGCATTGTTGCGGCCAACACAGCGTCCCGTCCTCTGCTGGGATTTATGGCTTTGATGGAGATGGCTTTCTGTTAATAAGGTAAGCAAAGGCGACTGCTGACAGCTATTGGTGGCAATGTTGTGTACTTGTCATAGTGTAAATATGTTAAAGGTGAACATTTCTGCTTGTCTGACTCTAGTGCTCTGATAAATCCTGGTTTGGACTTAGTTTAGACCTGGTTTAGAAATGGTTTCGTCTTGGTTTAGTTCAGGTTTTTGTCACAAGTTTGTTGGTTAAATAATGGCATTGTCCTAAAACCAAGTACATAGTTAAACCCTTATCATCATTTTCATTCTTTTATGCTGTTAAGCCAAGTAAGTCCAGCTGTTTTTGCTTAATTTGTTTTTTAGATGTAACCCAGATCTGTCTTTTATAACTTGGCTGAGTTTTTTATCAGTCCAGGTTTAGTCCTTTTACTTGCATTAGAACTGATTTAGTCCTAATATAATCCTGACTAGGGTTGTCAAAAGTATCGAGAATCCGATTCTAATCAAGACTAAAACTAGTATCTACACTAAAGTTAAACAAATAACATAAACAGGACAAAATGTGAATCAGAACTATCATAAACATAGTATATACATCGTAATATTAAAGAAACCACTCTTAATTTGAGTTGAACTTCACAGTCAATTGCGTAAAAGAGAGTTTGGAAAAAAGAGAGTTTGAAATTTCATTATAGTCCTGTCTTGCTCAGTCCTTCTTGGGTCTTGGTGTAGTCCCTCTGGTCTATTCACAATTTGACTTGGTAAAAAAATCTTAAGCAAAACATAGAGTTGTCTGGTCTCTGCTGTGTATGAAAAAGATGTTGAGTGTGCGTTTTGGCAGCAGCAGCACAGAAAGTCCCCGCGTCGTGAATAAACAGTGATTCATCAGTATGTCCGCTCTTGGGCCTGTCCTCCCTGCAGCTATCTTCCTGTTACATCCCCCAGCTTGCGCCACTTAATTGTCTTTGAGCCTACAGCTGCGATCCACAAGTCCAAATGTTCTGCTTTCTGCCAGATTTCTGTCAGTAACATCGGGCTTTGTGTGAAAAAACAAAGTCTGAAAAGAACTGCTGACGTGACAAGGATGGGGCAGAGATGTGGAGTCCTGACATGTTGGAGCTGTCTCTGTCTCTGTGTGTGTGTGTTGTGTGTGTGTATGTGTGTAGTGTACAGTAAGAGTGTGAATGAATGCTCTTCCTGACTGACGCGTGAAGACTTTCTGCACTCTTGTCAGTTTCCCGGGCTCATGGCTCCTTACTTTTCAGTGATAATGTGACAATGTGGACTCTCATTGACCTCCGCTGTGCGTCTCCAGATTTTCTCACAGCTCTAACAGCTTTCTGCCACAGAGCCACTTCGCACCATCTCTCCTCTCCAGTCTTCTTCCTCAGAGCGGACAGGCAGCAGGCCCCAGTGAAACAGTGGGGGATGTGTGTCAATGGAAATTGGTGGCGGTTTATTCTTGAAGCCCAGTGGGCCACATCAAACCTGAGCGTCCCGTTGAGATGAGGCCGGAGTGGGCCCGTCCTGAGACAGATGGTCCCTTCTGGAGTGGGGCCACAGCACACTGCAGTGTCCACAGGGCTCTAGTGAAGCGGCCAAGACCAAACACACGCTCCTTCTGTTGGAGGCTCAGAGCTGAAACCTGAGACGTGTTCAGTGTGATATGAACGCTTGTGTACTGAGGCTGCGGTTACATAATGACAACTGACATTTAACGGAGAGCTTCATAACGTCTGGATCATCACAAATAACACAGTGTTCCCATTATCTGCAGAGAGCTGTGTTTATTAATGACACCAGAACAGGGACAATCTGTTTCATTAATGTCCAACATGACTCTGAGTCTTTTACCTCTCCTCCTGCGCCGCAGTGTCGCTCCTGTGCTCATGTGGACAAACACAGAATCTGCTGGCCTGTCTGTTTTCATTCTCAGCTCTGCCTCAAACTAAAGGACAATGGCGGTGTGCTGCCTGGCAGGCGCTGGGCTCAGGGCCAGCTGGCAGCAGCGGGACACTCCCTATTTCAGAGGCACCTCAGCTCTGCTTCAGACCAGACCTGCTTTAGGACCAGACCTCATCCAGCGTTGCTCGAGATAAACAGGAGGCTTTCTCTCCTCCTCTTGACGAGTCGTGCACATCGGATAAACACCCTGTCAGTGAGCAGCTACCTCCAGCTCTGTCTCTGAGCTAAGCCCCACTTGATGGATCGCAGTTAGTAATTATGTTAATCTTGGCACAGAAAGGTCGTCATTCCAGAGCAGCTGCTGTAATTTCATTTTATCAATGCCTGTCATCTTAATGCATTATTTGACACTGGAATCCACAGGCCTGAGACCTGATGCACAAGCCCCACGTTATATTGCTACAAATGACTTCAAATATCAGAGTGGATGTTTCAAAATAGTTCTGCTTCAGGCACAGATTGCGTCAAAATGTACCGGTGTAGCACGTGGATATCAGTGTTGTTATAAGTTCACACTTTACACAATGTGGTTTGATTTTCTCCGAAGGCTCAATTTGAAATGTTTGCATATTCATTCGTCTGAAACAACTAAGAGCAAACACATAACATCACATAACGCAACATCTTCTGAATCATGTATGAACCATTTTAACTGAAGCATTACCTGTTTCTTCAACATCATTCACTTTTTTATGTTGAAGTAATTACGCCCTTGCGCTGGTTTAACAGTTCGAGGTTCGGTGACACCAATAGGCTTAAGACTATGATGTTTTCTTGACATTGGCGTTTCCAGAGCGACCAGGCTGAAGATATGTGCGGTCATGTTGTTTGCTTTAAAAAAATAATTGGATTTACCTTGACTCTTTGCCTCTTTGTTCTCCTCTGGCCTCTACACTACACACAGTCATTGCATTTCAAACCACTCCATTCTGGCAGCCCTTCCTCTGCTCTGTGCCATATGGTTGGTATTATGGGATTTGAATGTGTGCGAGTAAGATGAAAACAATTTAGCATTTGCAGTAAATACATTTAGGCAGGTTGGCGCTGACCCTTTTGCGATTTGGACTCGGCTAAAAGTAGAATATTCCTCTTTGGTGCTGCTGTTATAAGAAAACGTCTAGAAATATCCACCAGCCCAAACCACAAAGTCCAAGGCAAAGCAAACAGGGATCTTTTGTGTAATTTTATGGCCGGAGGGGTAAATGTTGACAGATGAGGTGTGGCTGCGACTGAAGCAAGGCACTGACCTGAGGCGAGCCACAAGTTAAGATGTGATAAGAACTCCAATGCATTTACACCCTTGTCATATGACTGATTTCTGCTGTATTATGTTACTCGGTTGCTCAAGTTTTGGCATTTTCTGTGTGGTATCTGGTAGTGCTGAATGATTCTTGGAAAATGTGTAATTGCGACAAACATTGCAATTACGATTTGTTTTGCAATGGGCTGGTAGCAGTTGGCTCACAGCTAATCAGAATCAGAATCAGAATTACTTTTATTTATCCCCAAGGGGAAATTCTTTTCGTTACATGTGCAACCGACCAGTAGAGACAGAAAGTATTAAAACAATATAAGATATATAGAAAATAAAAATAAAATACAATAGCTCTATATAATGTCTACCCCATTTAACTTAACTTATAAGTGTCTTTATTAATCAACTAAACCCCCGATATGAACAATACTCAACTAAACCCCCGATATGAACAATTTTACAATAAGATTAACTCTACTATCCTTGTCTATTTACATATTCACATGATCATGTACAGTTTGTGTATATAAGTGGACTTAATATTGCACAGTGTAATTAATATTGCACAATGACTTCACAAGCTGATTTACAGCACAGAGTTCAGTAGTTTGATGGCGACAGGCAGGAATGATTTCCTGTGTCTCTCGGTGGAGCATCGTGGCAGTAACAGTCTGTTGCTAAATGAGCTCTTGACCAGCACTTTGTGGAGCGGGTGGGAGGGAAAGTCCAGAATAGTCCTGATTTTGGACAACATCCTCCTCTCCGACACAACAGTCAGAGAGTCCAGCTCCTCCCCCACAACATGTCCGGCCTTCTTGATGATCTTGTTGAGTCTATTAGTGTCCCCTCACGCGCAGACTGCTGCCCCAGCAGGCCACAGCATACGTGATGGCACTTGCCACCATAGACTCGTAGAACATCCTGAGCATCGTCCTGCAGATGTCAAAGGACCTCAGCGCCCCAGAAAGTAGAGACGGCTATGGCCCTACTTGTAGACAGTGTCTACGTTCTTGCACCAGTACAGTTTATTGTCCAAATACACCCCAAGTACTTGTACTCCTCCACAATGTCCACACTGACCCCCTGGATGGAGATGGGGGTCACAGCAGCTTTGGTCCTCCTCAGATCCACCACCAGTTCTTTGGTCTTCGTCACGTTGAGCTGAAGGTGGTTGTTCTCGCTCCAGGTGACAAAGTTGTCCACCACAGTCCTGTACTCCCTCTCATCACCACCGCTGATGCATCCAACCACTGCAGAGTCGTCAGAGAACTTCTGAAGGTGGCAGGACTCTGTGCAGTGGTTGAAGTCTGTGGTGTAGAGGGTGAAGAGGAAAGGAGAGAGGACGGTCCCCTGAGGGGCCCCAGTGTTGCTGACCACACTGTCAGACACACAGCTCTGCAGCCGCACATACTGTGGTCTGCCAGTGAGGTAATCCACAATCCAGGACACCAGAGGGGCATCTACTTGCATCGCTGCCAGCTTCTCAGCCAGCAGAGCCGGCCTGATGGTGTCGAACGCACTGGAGAAGTCAAAGAACATGATTCTCACAGTGGTAGCCGGCTTGTCCAGGTGGGCGAGACTCTGTGGAGCAAGTAGATGATGGCGTCGTCCACTCCGAGGTGGTGCTGGTAGGCAAACTGGAGAGGGTCCTGTAGATGTTGGACCATGGGCCGCAGCTGTTCCAGCACCAGTCTCTCCAGGGTCTTCATTATGTGGGAGGTCAGTGCCACCGGTCTGTAGTCCTTGGAGCCACTGGGACGTGGCGTCTTCGGCACAGGAACGAGGCACGATGTCTTCCACACCACAGGGACTCTCTGAAGACTCAGGCTCAGGTTGAAGATCTGTTGCAGAACTGCACTGAGCTGGTGGGCACAAGCTTTCAGGACTCTGGGGCTCACCCCATCAGCGCCAGCACCATTACCAGCACGGAGTCACAGCAACTCTCCCCTCACATTTTCAGCAGAGACACACACAGTGTAGGTGTCAGGAGGGGCAGGGGTGCCGGTGATCTCCAGGAGAGTGCAGTCAGACTGAGGGTATGAGGACGAGGTGTGAGCGGGGCCGCTCTTGCAGAGGGGTGGGGAGGGAGGGAGAGAGGAGTGGCTGCTGGCTGCCGCTTCTGCAGTAGAGACTTCTGGGAGGAGGTCAGAGACTGCAGTGTCATAACGGTTGAAGAACCTGTTAAACACATTGGCCTTGTCCACACTGCCCTCGATGCCTCCACCACTGGTTGGCTTGTATCCAGTGATGGTCCTCATGCCACTCCAGACTTCCCTGATGTTGTTCTGCTGGAGCTTCCACTCCAGCTTCCTCCCGTGCTTCTTCCTGGCCCTCTTCATTTGCACTCTCAGGTCCCTCTCTGTGAGCTCGCACCTCCTCCTTGTTGCCCGCACTGAACGCCTTCTTCTTCTTGTTGAGAGTGATTTTAATGTCCTTGGTAATCCATGGCTTGTTGTTCGAGTAACAGCTCACGGTCCTGGCTGGGACGACATTGTCCTCACAGAAGTTGATAGCTAGTGATGCACTCAGTAAGCCCATCGATGTCCTCTCCGGGGGGCCCAGTGAGTGCCTGCCAGTCTGTCAACTCAAAGCAGTCCTGTAGTGTCTCCAGTGTTCCGTCAGTCCATCTTCTCACTGTCCTGCACTGGGGCTGACGTTTCACTAGAGGCACATCGGAGGTGGCGAGATGAACCAGGTTAGATCAGACCTTCCCAGTGGGGAAGGGGCTGAGCTGTATGCATCCCGCGTAACATTTGCATAAAGCAGGTCTATTGTTCTTCCCTCTGGTGGGACAATCCACAAACTGTCTGAAAGTGGAGAGAGTCTTGTCCAAGCTCACGTGGTTGAAATCACGGAAACGGCAATGAAAGCGTGGGGTGAGCGGTCTGAATCCGGGCTATTGCAGAGTGAATAGTGTCACAGGCGCAGTGGGGTTGGGCAGACGCGGGGCACATAAACAGCCACGAAGATAACGTGGAAAACTCCCTGGGCAAATAATATGGACGTAACTCCAACAGCACACAGTTCCACGTCCCTGATTGCAGATGCGCTCTTTGACCGTGATGTGACCAGGGTTACACCAGCGTTCATTCACAAACACGGCAAGTCCGCCTCTTTGCGCTTACCGGTGCTGGCGTGGTCCCTGTCGGCGCGCTACCGTGGAAGCCCGTGATGGAAGCGCTGTCAGCGGTAATGTCCTGGTGCATCCATGTCTCCGTAAAGCACATTAGACTACACTCACGATATTCCCTCTGACTTTGGGCAAGTGCCGTGAGTTCATCCATCTTGTTTGCGAGGGAGCGTACATTTCCCATGACGATGGAGGGGAGACACGGCTTAAACCTAAGCCTCTGTTGTTTCTTCGCCATCCTCTTTCTTCGTAGCTTTTTATTTCCCTGCATCCCTGTTTGTTCTCCGCCTGCAGTCCTCGGGATGTCGGAGAGGCTCGCCGAGGTTGCGTAGCGTAGTCAAGCTTCAGCGCCATCAGCTGATCCTTTGTGTAAACAATGCGAACAGTTGGGGGGTTGCATCGAACATAAAGTTCCGATAACAATGAGCAGGAACTCAAAAGTCTCCAAGATTCTCCTGTTGGTGTCTTGGTTGGTTTGCAAGACGCTGTCCAAATTTTATGACAAAATAAACACTCAAAACAAATCAAAATAAAGAAAAAGTAGGAAACTAGTCGGAGCGCTTGTAACAGGCAGCACACGGGTTGACGCATGCGCACATGCAATGCAAACTTTTATTAACATGTAAAATATAAGGAGCAACCAATTCAAATCTGAAGTAAAGACTAGTAGATACTTCAGTTCTTTACTTTAATTTGTTTTAGTTTTATCTTTATTATGCTTCAAGATTATCATCTCATTTGTAAAGTCTTTTACACATTGTCAGTGACATCCACCTGCAGCTCGCTGTTCACTGCCTCATGTTTAAGTATTTATTCATTTTACTTTGACTCTGCAAAAACCTTATTGATAGAATTGGACAGAAAGTACTCAGTGGTACAATGAGCTAGAGTTAAACACGTCCAGTAGCATTTACATCTGAGAGAAGACTGAAATCTGAACTGCCAAACTAACCAAAGAATCTCAAAAGTATGTAGAGGTGTAAACTGCATGGTTGGACATGATTAGACACAAAATTTTGTTGTTTGTAGAGGACATTATGTTACTTGAATGATTGCAGTCTTTGTGATTTGATAATAGCGACCATTCAAAGTGCATTTATTATTTTGATGTACTAGGCCAAACCTTTTCTTAGTTACGCAGGTTTCATAAGCCATGTTATCTTTTTTAATTAAATGAGATAAAGAGCTCCTTTGAAAAATGTGCTATTTGTAAAAAAAAAATAATAATAAAGAAAAAGAAAATGTCGAAGGCTTACAATTTACTCTTTTCAAAATCCAACTTTGTTTCAGTGCAAAAAATAAAAATTAAAAAATGAATGCATCCCTCCAAATCCATTCAACTGTTTTCAATATGTAAAAGACAATGGCGACAAGATTTTTTTTCAATCTGTTTAAACAATTTGACTAATTTTACCAGAGAAAGCCTTGAAACGTGTTTTTATGTTGCTTTTAAGTTTATAGGGGTCACAAATAACATGACCTTAGAATGCTCTTATGTTCATCAGGTGAAATTAAAATATCTGGTAATTTATAGCCTGTAATATATTTTTGTGGGACTATTTTCAAGCTGAAAATAAACTTGTAAGGCTTGTATATATTTCAAATGTATTATGAGCTGAAAACATCTTTTTATCTTGATGCACTCCAGCTGCTGCCTGTCCTATCAGTGAATTAAGCTGTCTCTTTTTACTCCTCATTGGATTCCTGCCCCTATGGTGAAGCTCGCGTGTTATAAAGTTATCCGGAAATTGACTTAACTTGGATCAAAACTCAACAGGAGCATGAAAAATGTCTTGTGAAGTGCGTTTTGTGCCAGAGGTCATACAGAGCTGCACCTGGGGCTCAGTCTGGACAGTAGCGAGCGTGGGCATCTCCCAGGGTGCACTGCGAGTGGATGGTGAGCGTCTATGTTTACTCAATGCACCGCCTGACCTCCTTTTATCTCTTCGGTGGGCTGTTCGCTGCCTCTGGTTCACCTCAGGTCTATGGGAGCTTGCATATAAACAAACATGGCCTAATTGTATCTTCCACAGCAGTGAATCCTCCAACGTATTACTCATTTGAAGTGTTTCCTGTTTATCTTTTCCACTACTGTCGACTCTTGGATGACTTCAGCTTCAGTTTGAGTTGGTACAGGCGTTTCCAGAAAAGTTGCATCTTGTCATAATAGTCAGTGACACTATACCTTGAAGAATGAAGAAGTTATTGTGTCCTCCCGTTCACCCATAAACAGTCTCTGGTCAAGTGAAGTGCAGTCTTTTGGAATGTCTTGCTTCAATGATGGTTGTCAAACTTGGAGATGAGTGGTAACTTCAGTTGTGTTAGTTCATTGTTTGGGTGAGTCATAGTTGTGGTTACTGTCAGTAGCCCACAAAGGGTCTTGGTTTGGTTCCAGTTTTCCACTAGAGCATATTGTTGTTTGGTTATTAAGCAAGAAACTTCACCCACCGTACAAATGTGATGCTGGACAGAGAGGTTCTATGGCTTTTTAAGGAAAAGAGCCGTATAAATCAAATTTGAGAGAAGGAACTAAAGATGGACTGATGTTTTCTTTTTTCATGGCCAATGCAGATACCAGTTTTTTAAATTCGAGAGCAGCCGATAAGTTCTGCTGAGGCTCATACATTGGACCAGTTTTGATAATTTCCCTCTAATTAAATAGGAACTCAGTGTTACTATAGGTCACTTAAATTATAATAAAGTGAAATATTTTTATAACAGTGGTTTTTGTCTCATTGCTAACATATAAGAGAGCAGTAGTCTCAGTTTGTGCTGTGCCATTTTGTTGTTGGCTGAAGGTAAACAACAAATGTAACCTTTTTGCCCAAAAATATACAAAAATAAAAGCTTGCATTTTCATTTTGGATGTTTGGATACACTTTAAACTGTAGAAACCAGTCATTCTTACTGTGAGCGGGCTTGTATTGCCATGACTTGTACTTGATCGGAAGGAGCCTCATCCTGCTTGTTTCCATGGAAGTGTTGCTCCATTGGACATAATATTCCATACTGTGGCAGAAAACATCTATTTTCACAGAATCCTGCAGGTGACTTTCCACTTAAGAAATTCTTAGTCACCTAATGAGATTCCTGAGCATCATTTAGTCGACTCAAAGTGGGGCAAGGCCTGGCACTGACAGAAACTCTCAAAACTAACCCAAACTGTTCACACACAAGACCACAAGCTTACAGAGGTTCAAACAAAGAGCAACTGCTGAAAAGCACTATTTAATTGTGCATTTGTATGAAAAAAGGCAGACAAAACTCACGATTCACTTACAAATCTCCAGCTAACTCATTCCATGTCTTCTCTTTTCTGCTGCTGTCCAGATAAATACCTAGATTACCAATAAAATAATTAGTCAACTTATAAAATTGTGGTTGATTAAGCCAATATTGAGAAATGAATTGACTAAACAACTGAAATCCTCCAGAAAGTTACACACTGTGCCTTTATTACTGCACTACAGTGTTCAAACAAAGCACCATGTATCGCTGTATGTCAGGTTTTTGGGCCCAAACAAAATACCTGTCTATGGAGCTTTAAAGCCAATAACCAATATGTGAAAAAGGGCACATATCGGCCCAGTATATCTGTTTATCTCCAATATAAACAAATCATTCTCAATATGTTCCCCTCATTTCTGTCCCATATAGATGTTGCTGCCAAACTGACTCCAATATCATGACTTATTTCAAATTCCACTGACCCTGCTTAACCCAAATATATATTCAGCCACTATTTCAAAGTCTGGACGCTTTTCAAGCTTTTTTCAGCAGCTCTGTATTTGATTCTACTTATCACCTCAGATAAGGCAGAGCTGGATCTCATTTTGCCGGTTTCTTTGCCTCCCGCCGAGCCGCTGACCCTTCATTCACACCCGCCATCAAAGTCCCAGCATCCTCTCTGCTTCTCCCTGCAGGCGTCTGCGGTGCAGCAAAGTGTCCGGCTGCTGGTCTGGGCACAATAAAAACGGAGGAGGCGTCTGGAAGATTGGATTTTAACTGGCTCAGATGTCGTAATTTATCTGGACCTAAACAGGAAAGAGCAGGACAGGACCGTTAATGGCAGAGGCTTCGGTGCTAATTTGGCTGTCAGCTGGTGCCGCCGTCCTCCCTGTGGGGCGGCTGCATTGTGTGGCGTCAAAGAGGAGATCATTGTTGACCGGAGGTACAGCATAATAACAATATGATAGAGACATTAGATTTATTTTCAAACAGAAAATATTCAAGATCAGCCACGTTAGTAAAAGTATGGTATTGCTTATAATATTGACTGACGCAAACATTTATTTTGCAACTAACTAAAGCAATAACACCAAGGTTTTCTGTGTTTTTAATGTGTGTTTTTAAATGAAAAAGACAGATTTGATTCATTTCCCTAACGTCTGACATTGACATTGATGCAATCGATTAAAGAAGAGCAGGTGAGTGCATCAGGGGTTCCAATGTTAAAAAATGTATGAAGGTCAAGAACAGGTGCTCATCAAGGACTAGGAGCAGAGAAACTTGAAAAACAGTGAGGACGACTTGAGATGAAAACAGTTTAAAGACAGTGCAAAATGCAGAGTCTAAAGCACACAGTTAGCGTTTAGTTCTGACAAGCCTGTGTATTTCGACATGCAGTGTCTTCAGAGCTCACGTCACTGATGTAATGTTGGGGCAAATCAAGGCATGCACATTTTATATCATTTCGTAACTAAATGTATTGCATCACAATAATTACAATATCGCAGTAATTAACAGGCATATCACATGTCACAATGTTATTGTTCCAATATCATATAGACCAGTTTATCCCAACCAGGGGTACGGGACCCCTAGGGGTACATGAGGAATTACTGGGGGTACTTGGAATGGTTTTAGGTTTTAAAAGACAATGAACTGTACTCTTATCTGAGTAAAAAACTCTCATTAGTTGTAAATTTAGCATCTTTATGGAGTATCTTGGACCATAAATATAATTAAAACATAAAATATAATTGTACTTATTGACAACATGTGACTAGTAAACCCATGTATCTGCCTGAAACTCAATTTAAAGGGTACTCTGTGTGTGAGACAAAGCTTAGGGGGTACTCGAGACAAAAAAGGTTGGGAACCACTGATGTAGACCACCCACCAGTTTATGTCCAATAAAGGAAAACAGGAAATTAGAAAACACTACAGATGCAAGCCCTATAAGATTATTCAAACCAAGAGTCAATAGTAAAATGATAATAATTGTAATAAAATTAAAGTTAAGGCGCCCTGGGAACTATCTCCAGATTTTGAGTGGCATCATTAGATTTTTATTAAAAAGTCAATTGTATTCATAAATGTGCTCAATCTAGAGCCTTCAGTCACTATAGTTGAACCTTTATTTAGTTAAAAATGTCCAATAGAAATTATAATTTGACTAGTCGGCTAATTGAAGAGAATAAATGCTGACTTGTCAAATACTAAAATAAGTTAGTTGCAGCCATAGTCAGAATTAACTTGCACATTCAACATTCTACCCATAAGTCATAGCTGCAGTAGTTATTGACATAGAACCATATTGAGTATTTTATAAGATTTACTAAACTTGCATAGAAAAATACTGGCATTGTGTCCTGAGGCAGATGTCGCTCCAGATGTGCAGGAAAATAAACCTTTGAATAAAATCTGCCAAATCACCTCACAAATAAATCCAATTCAATTATAAACTACAATTTGGTGTAATAGCTTTTGTCTGTTCGATGGAGTTAGACTGTTAGCCTCGTTTCCCTGTCCACAATAATGAGCTCTGTGATTGGTCAGTTAATTGGCAAAGCCTTTTAATTGCATAAAGCTCTTTAGCGAGTCCCATTTTGTTTTCATAGTGCCCAAAGCTCTTACTGTTTCTCAACCACATTTTTCCTTTTGCATGCAGTAACCATCTGAAAGAAAGAACGCCGCGCTCCACTGAAGCCAAACCATTTTCATCATAAGCGATGCCTGTGTCTGGTGGTTACCGCACAATACTGCACGCATACTTCTCTTTTGTGATGTTTTGGTATCGTGAATGCCCGAAACTGCAGCCTTTCTACTCCCTACACAAGAATGAAGAAACCTCCTTACAATTGTGGAGTGAAAACCGAGATTTCACCTTGTTGACAGCGGCGCATGGGGAAGAAAAATATTTACCACATGCAGTGAAAATGTGATTTGAATGTTGAGAGGCATGAGACGTGATTCATTGTTTTTTATAGTGTTTTAATCAGGAGGAAACAAATAACAGGCAGTCAAGCAGAAGTAACACGTCTTGAGCTTGTTGTTTCGGTTAGACGTTTCGTTTCCTTAATCCAAACCTTTTGTGGAACATCTGATTGTATTAAGGCTTGTAAAATGGATTGGTAAAGTAGAAAACACTTCAGCTGTTTTTGTTTTAAACATGAAAAACACTTACCAAGCCAACATACAAATCTGCAAATTATAGCGGCACAAATTATCACAATAATCGATATCTCAGTTTAGTAGATGTTGCAATAACATCAAACATCAAAGAAATATGCAGTTTTTAAAATGAAAATGTTGAAAAAAGCTGATTGCTGGTCATGATTTTCTGTATTAAATCTCAATATGCCTCGATCTAATCTTCCTTTTGTCGTAAACAGACTATAATGACTAAAACATTAAGGCGAAAACATAACAAAGTATTGTGTACATTCAAATATCACAGTGACATTGTTCATTTCTGATATTGTGCAGCCCCACTGTAAATCTGTGCTTAGTCTAATAGCAAGCCTCTGATTTAAAGTGCAGATGGCAGGTTTACATACTTTTATTATTATTACTTTGTTTGGTGGGATAAAACTTATGGTAAATATTTATCATAGTTTTGCATCAGTCAAGTTGCAGTATATAACTATGTGGTTGAACTATAAAAGTAAGCAAATTTGTCGAAGTGAGGAAAATCTACGTTTTAGTGAAATGTAGACCTGACATGTAACCTGTCGTGTGCACTTTAAATTTAAAGCTGGGGTACCAAACGTTTTTGGTAATTGAGTAAATTTTTATGTTTTTCACCAAAGAGTATCTCGTAAAAGCAGCACTTTGTAACAAATATGAGTCCACTGTGCACTGTCTGCAGCTAGTATTTTATTTCCTGTCAACCAGGAAGTAAAAGCCGAATGCAGGGCTCTGATTGGCTGCGCTCTGGTGGACCACTTCAGTTTCACTTTGCCGTAAAAAGCTGTTTTAAAGCTGTGCCCGAGCCCAAAAATTAATGCATGTGAATATAAACAATGTGCCAAAGGGTTTGTGAGAGTGAGGGACAAGGTAGACAGATTTAAAAACCTACTTCCAGTTGTGTGGTGTGAAAATCAGGTACCCCAGCTTTAAGCATGTATTTCAATGCTTTCTCTCTTTTTTTCTCCTCAACTTTAGACATATTTTCTTTATGTCTGATGCCTTTCGTAGTGCCTGGCCATTACCATAGGAACACTTTTACAATATGCAATCAGGGCTTAATTAAATGTCTCTAATCCATTAAATACTGAGCACTTTCTCTTGCAGTTGCAGCTTGCAGATGAAGCTTTGTGAATTAGTTGTGCATAGTAATGTCACTGGAGTCACATTATGATAAAAGCCATGAGCTGTATAATTGCTGTAATAGTCTTGGCCTGTCACCTCTTCTGGACCTCAGCGGCTCATTGTGGCGAGTATCACTCCTTTGGGCCGTGGGAGGTCGAGGCGTCGTGGGGACAAGGCCAACCTCTGCTTCCTGTGAACAGACGAGCATTAAAATAGCTCAATTACATATGGCTATATTAAAGATAATGGTCAATAATGACAGCTCAGGGTCCAGCAGTGCGGTCAGGGTTAAATAAACATGTTTGACTGTGACCCAAGTGCAATAAGGTTATAGGCCGTGGAGGATGGAGAACGCACGGAGGGAATGGGAAAACTCAACAAAGCAGAAAATAGAAGGGTTGTGGTTCTTAAATGGAGGTAAGGGACTGTGTGACTTGAAGATAGTTTGAAAATTGTTTTGATTTTAGTTTATCTGAAGGCTAAAGTCTGTGTGAGGGCAGTAGGGATGGGACAATATCAAATTTTACAGTTGCAGTTGTTGAAAATGAAGACAAGGTTTATTGCCATTGTCAGTGAACAAAAATCACAAACTAGGCACTTGCTTTGGCGTAAGTTGCAACATATAACAATGAAGAAAATAGTAGCAAAATATATAAAAGAAGGCATGCATACAATTAAGAATGAAATAAAAGAGAATAAAATAGACTATATACAGAAAATGTACAGTTGTGAAATATCTCAATTTAACGATTATTCATAATTGACACTGTGACCCAAAAAAAAAAACCTACTAATACTAATTTTTTTGTTTTATTGTTGGTGTCTAATGCATTGCCAATTTTTAGTATGTTTGGGAAATCAAATCACAAAAAAGATAAAGTAAAGAAATCAGAAAACCGCCACATAAACAGCACTTTTCATTTGGTTGAATGTATTTGTTTTTGCTTCTAAAGTTGTCCAATTATTATTTTTTAGTCCTTGTGTTTTGAATTATCACAATTATTGCTTAACCCAACAGTTCTGACATCACTATAATACATTTTACAATACATTTCCTGAAGTTTATGAAAAAAAAATGTATAAGAATCCTTAACAGTTGTTCCTAAATGCTAGATCACGTCTCAATAGTTTGTCGTGAGCAATTTTAATTAAGTTAAGTTGAGTTTTACTTTAGGTTAAGCTTAACTATAGTTGTAATATACCCTTAGTTCTGAGGTGAATTATTGTTCTGTGTCACGTGGTGTACTTATATTAATATGCTGGTTTTGTCCAAGAAAAATATGCCTAAATTGAAATCTTTCATTTAGTATTACCTCAACCATAAGTATCCGGACAAGACTTTCACCAAAGTGGACAACAGTGTAAGTCTTCTTTTAAACATTTCCTGTCCTAATAGCTCGTTGGAGTTTGAAAGCTGCAGCATGCATCTCATTTCTTAAAGTGCTACCAGGCCTGAGTGGATTAGTTATAATAATGTTGTCGACAAATCAAATTTGCAGCTGTAAATTCAATATTGCCGCCGCGGTAATGTAATGCACTTTTATTGAACATTGCCTCATTATAACTCTATTTCCATAAATGTATTTTGTAAAATGTCAGCTGTGTTTGTCTTGGACAGGTCTGGGCATATAAAGTTTAGTGTCGGGCATAATTGGGAAATAATGAAAACTGGAGTAAAGCTTTAACCACAGGCAAAATGTACAATTTTCTTCCTGTGTCTGTGTACTTTGTAAATCCTAGTTTTACTTTAACAAGAATAAACTTTTATATCTCCTGTTGACGTAAATGGCAAGGCTGAGGTAAGTCTTTCTCACATCAGAATTTCCTGCTTTCAGTGTAGTTGTAAAAGTTGTATGGTATTATAGTAACAACACTTGAATACAGATTCTGAATACTCATACTGTGCTTCAGAAGATGGATGTAGAAAAATACAGATTTTCTAGTTGTATTGTAGTTGTAGTTGTAGTTGTGCAGATACTTGCCGAGGGTTGTTTGATTTAAAGGTGAACTAAATACATGTGAAAAGAGAATTTTGTGAATAAAGCCTGGGGCCAATCAGAGCGCTCCTCTTGCGGCGACTGCAGACTCAGATTCTGTGAACGAATCCTCCAAAAACCAGCCCTCACGACCTTCTCCTCCTCCGTTCTCCTCTGAGTTCTGACAGTCATTCAGAATCTCAGTGTGAAAGAACCTTTAGTAGCTTTGGCGTAAATGTTTTATTTTGTTGACTACTTTCCCTCAGGTAACATATGGTTTAAGCTGTTTGTTGCACGCTTTCCGTCCAGGCTTGAATAGTAGTCGAATAATTGAGCAATATTTAGATTGTATTTCTCAATACTTTTACTTCAAAGTGGTGTTGAAATAATCTGATTTTCAAGTTGACATTTGTAAAAGTTTAAATTTACTTTTAAAAAACATTGACTACTTTCATTAGATCACCACAATTGTAATCTATCTATCTGTTTACTTGAGGTCTAGACACAACCAAATGGATTTCTGTTTTATGAGCATTTTGACAGCTCCACAGCAGACATACGGTATCTATCTCTCTTTGTCTTCAGTTGACATTGCACTGTAGTTATGTCCATATTGTGTTTAATAGCCTCACCGCGTTCACGTTTGCAACAACACATTAACTTCTTCTGTGCCTTTAGTCGAGCCTCAATGTCACTGGATTATTTTAAAACCTGGACCACTCTTCTCCAGATGAACCGAGATGAAAGATGGTGCGGGCAGAAATGAGTTCATTACAGTAATTAGACTGTGCTTTCTCCACTGCTAACCCTCCCCCCGGCCATTCTCAGCCTTGTATCTTAAACACACATAATGGCCGTACATTACTCCCATAATAAAGGGTTGTTAGGACAGCGAGCCGCCCACCCTCCATCTGCTGCCTCCCTCTACACACCAAGCACAAAAGATAGGAGATAAAACGGCACCTATGGGTCACGATTGTGCTGACCAAGAAGGACAAGAAGGTTTGTTGGTTTGACCTGAAGTAGTGATGGGAGCGGGTGTAAGTCGTGTTACCAGGATAAGAACAGTCACATACGCTTCAAGAGTAGTTCTAGTATTGATCGTCGATGTAGAAAAAGTTCTAGTAGAATAAAGCAGTATTAGCAGTTGCAGAAGCAGATCGCAGTAATATTTGCAGGAGCAGTTGTAATATCATCAAAACTAGTTAAACAGCCACCTTTGAGAAACAGGTGAAATGTGACTGACCCAGAAGAGTATTTTTAACATTACAGTATTGTATAATTATTGTTAAACAATGTGTCTGGGTCAGAGAAGAGATTATTCTTGTGTACAGTGGTACAAGAAGTAGTAGAAGCAGTTAGGGCTGTACACTTTTTAGAAAGACATCTAAGGCATCGTGATTCGTGATGCTCGGACATATACTGCTGGGACTCAGTTTGAATGCCAACATTTTGTTGGTTAACCAAGCAACTTTCTTGGGGCTCAGTAGTTTGTATTGACTCCAATCAGGTGTGTCCATGAATGGTGAGTTGTCCTTCTCACAGTCACCAAGTAATCCATGCCAAACTCCAATTCAATTTGATTCAAATACAGTGCATGATGAAGTTTGTAAAACACCCAGGAGATCCTGGATTAGCAACATGTTTTTTAATGTTTTTAAATTCAGTCAGTCCAGCAGAAATAATCAGAAAATTTCGTATGACATTTATTGTCTGGTTGTTTTACAAACTTCATCATGTAAAAGTAGTATTCTGTTCAAAGTTCTCATTTTAAACAACACCAGGGTCAATAACATTTGATACAAGAGTCACATGCAATTTTGAACATATCTGTAGATGTGTGAACTACAGGTTTTATACAAAATTACAGGAGATTTTGGTGTTGGCAAAAGACTTGCATAATTGCAGTCTTTGCAATTTACTAATTGTGACCATCCAAATAGTGATTTCAGTTCAGTATCTTGCAGCCCTAGCAGCAGTTGACGGAGTAAATAACCTGTGGTCAGAAGGCAGATATTTTGCTTGTGTATTTCAGCTGAAGTATCAATAGTGGTCATATTGGTAGTGTTTGGTAGTAGGAGTATGTGGTATGAGTGCTAGTAAAACAGCCTCCTTTGGGTCAGAGGAGGTATATTTTGCTGAGCGTGTAGTTTGTGTGCGAGAGTTGTGGGGGTGAAGGAGAGAAGCGTGTTCATTAATCACTGTCATGGACACGACTAATAGCAGCAGAGGAAAGGACGCACAGACCTCCATGTTGTGGCTTTATCCTGTGTCTGGGCTAAATTAAGACCTTTCACCACCCTCTGACCTGAGGCAGCCACACAAAAACAAGGTTATTGAGTTTTGATGGTTGTTTCTTTCGTTATCGTCAGCAGCAACAGCAGTAGCTTTCACACATGAAATTTTCCATACCAGAGGAAATGCAATGTGTGATATTGTCTTAACAGGTCACAATAAATGTCAGTGAATGGCTGGATGGCCTTTTGCCCTGTTCTGTGTGGAAAAGAGAAATAATTCACGGCCTTTATTGTAAAATGTTATACTTTGTGATAAGCAAATGTTGTGGAATGAAAAAAAATCAATATATTCAGGCTTTAACCAGAGACCAGAATGGATATGGTAGCTCATCGTCTTTGTAATTATTATAGTAATTATTATAGTGAGCAGCAGCAGTGAAATTAGTGCTAGTCTCAATAGACGGTTGGGAGCATTGTGCCAGGTAGGCCGTCTTTCTCTTGGGACTCTTCAACCCCATTACTAGTCTTTCTAACGACCACACAGAACAATCTTAAAGAGGTAATTTGCTTTATTATTTATCTGGGACTGTGCACCAGAAACGAATGCTGTTTTATCATGTTCTGTAATTAAGTACTGTAATTCTTACTTCAAGAAAACCAGGTTGAATTACACTCATACATGCAAGCCCTCACATAATTAGGGATGTAACAATATCAAATTTAAGTGTCATTACGATTATTGTGAAAAGAAACATCTCGATTAACAACATCATGAGTAAACAACAGCAAAATACTTAATTTTCTCTCATTCAAATTGTCAAATATATCAAAATTTCTCTTCTATGTGATCAAACCTTCTGAAGGAGTTAATAAGTTAATAATAATATACTTTTTTAGTATATTTTGAACTAAAATAACCTATTTTTGCTTGTAAAATGGTTACGATTATATATATTTCTAGTGGTATGATTACATTGTGACCTGAATAATCTTGATTATCGATTAACCGAACACTCCCAACTCACAAAAATAATGTATTTTTTCAAGGTATTGTTTTAGCGATAAAGAAATGTGAGATTTTTTTTTTTTTTTTTTTTTAACGCTGTGGAACATTCCAGGCAAAACAATAACATCCCCTTGAAGTTGGCAGACGCTCCACCAGAAAAGTTACATAGTCCACACTTGTTCTTGTCTCTTCTCTTTCTTTCTTGGACATATCTGAGCCGACACCTCCAGCGCTCTGTTGTGATGTGCGGTGATTGCAGTCTGTCTCGCTTTGTTCTCACTGGTCCGTAAAAGCCAGAGCCGTCGTGTCGTTGTTGATAAAGCGGGCTGTGCAGGTGGCACATTTCACTGTCAGACGCTCTAATTGTGAAAAGACAGTGTTCGCTCAGCAGCAGAAGGCTCCAGTCGCTCCAGCTGCTGTGACAGACAGAGGAGGAAAACTGCTGCCCCGACGAGCCAGGGTTAAGATGATGTTTGATTCAGGCTCCGCTCGACAGATTTACAGTGTGAAGGTACATTCTGTCTAAGTAAATTATGATAAAACAGAGCAAAAAACACATGAGTAATCTGTTGTTTCTATCACTGAAGTGCCATATTAAAGGGCCTGTATCTGGCTCTTACTCCATATATTATAAAAGCATCTATTTGTAAAGAAAACATGACTAAATTATACTGATTATACAGTTATGAAGATTGTTATGAAGCCAATGTCAGGAACAGTTAGTGTTATCCAATCAGAGACATTTTGGATGAGAACCATGTGGAAACAACTGCGGGTAAATGCCAGACAGTTGTTTCTCTGTCATGGTTCAACATCAGAGTGAGAGATGGGAACAAGTGTGCGATCAAATTAACACATCGAAACTGGGACCAAACCAGGACTAAACCTGAAACTAGACCAGGACTATACAAGAACCAGAACAGGAACAGGCTAAAATGTCTTACTGAAACGTTATGGGGTACAGACCCTTTAACTTACACTTATATATCAACATTGGGAGCAACCAAGTCTGCATCAGAACTAAACATGGACTAAAACCAGAACCAAACAAAAACAAGCACGAACGTACACTTAACTTCTGTAATGGTTTGCCTTTAGTCCACCTGTCAATCCCAATTCTCACCTTTTATAAATCAGATGGTTGAGGCACTCACTTTGTTTAGAAAGCACAGTATAATGTCACCTTGATTTTTATGCATTTGTTGTTTTCTGTGTATGTCTTATGTTATTTTCTAGTTAGGTTCTCTAGTTAGAGACTGCATTCTCTGTTTTTATATTCAGAAGTGCATATTACTTTGTCTTCAGTATGTAATTATCTACAGCTGATTAATTTATAATGACAGTATATAAAACACAATGGTATAGATATTTTTTTTCAGTCTTGCATTCACACTCTCACAATGCTCCGATGACTAATGCACAGGTATTTAGTTTGGTTTCGCACAAGAAAATAAGCTCCTTTCTACCTAGCATTGTGAGGGATTTTAGGGATTAGCTGAAATAGGAATCCCCAAACAATAGTGAAGTAGAAACAATGCAACAAGCCTGGTTTATAATTTAAAGATAAGTGTTCATCTCACCTGGACCGGAATAGTCAAATTCAGGAATAATTACAGTATATTTGAAGACACAAAAACCTCAAGGAATCCTTTAAAAATAATTATACAATTCTATTATTGTTTACAAAAGTATACATTTTGTGTTTGTGCCTTGCAATGAGACAAAATAATGTAATACAGTACCTTTAACCACACCCATCAAAATTTAATACAATTACAAATACTTGCAAAAAGACTAGCAAATAAAGAGTAATGAAAAATAGTTTAAAATTGCGATAGCTGGCCAAATAACTGAAAAGCAACTAGGTCAGTTTCATGTTAATAGAATTATGTTTGAGAAGTGTCACATATTTAAATCTGAGTTCGTATTGAGTATGTTATTGTGCCAGAATGTCACTTGGTCCTTCCCAGACACTGTAGACTTGTGCATTGTGATGAAGAGGCGTCAGTTTGTCGTCTGTTCTGCTCCAGTCAATTGATCCATTATTCATCATTCATAGACATATTTCCCAGTGCAGTACATTATGCATTCACATGACACAACACAATACAACAGCCTTCTATGTCCTGGGTTAAATACAGACACGACATGATGGTCTCACTTGGTCAAATTAAAACTACTACTAGTACTATTTCTGCTGCTACTACTCATATTACAACAGTTACACACTACTCGGTCTAATACTTCTCCCACTGGTGTTGATTCATCTAATGGATTGATGTATTTATACTGCACTTTACATTTGAAAGACAAATCTTGAAGTGCTACAACCAGTGTAAAGCACTCACACTATAACACACAACAAAATATATCAAAAACATGACTAGACTAGAACAACTACTATTCTTTTACTACTACTGCTGTGGCTGGTGCTATTTCTGTTTCTACTTCTGCTGCTACACTACAACTACTACTCCAACTATGACTATTGCTATGACTACAACTACTATTGCTGCTGCTATTTCCATTACTAGAACCGCTGCTACACACTCTGCTACAGCCATCAACTAATACCTCTTCCACTAGTAATTCTTCTACTACCACTAGTACTACTTAACCTGGCCATGCAGATGAATTCTCACTATATTGGTAAATTCGCAGACTCCCACTGTTGGGTTTGTCAAATCACAGCACAGCATTACAGTCAAAGGGACGAACCTTAACAAACACGCTGGCTCTGACGGACATACTTTGGCCTATTTCAGCAGATTTACAAACTATTGCACATGCACATATAAGCATTTTCTTCCATTATGACTACTACTATTAATACTACTAATACTACTACATGGGCCTTATCTATTTTGCTTACAAAATAAAATAAAATAAATGTAGTCAGTCTCAATTGCAAGAATATGTGGAAAGTGTAAGCGATACAAAAACACTTAGAATGTACAAGTATCTAGCCACAGTCACTTGCGGTCAAAGCGCAGTGTTCCTAACCAGAATGGGCAGTAATAGTAGAGATGGAGACTGTGGATGGCAGCTTCTCAAACTGAAAAGATATTCCTATCAATATTTTAGCACACATTTGGGTCATGCATGCATTACTTTCATTAACCCGTATTTGGCCCATTCAGAGACACAAACTCTGCTATTTTAAGCTTCCAGATGCGCCTCTTGCGTATTCAGCCTAGTCGCTCACTGCTTATCTTGAGGTGCCCCACATTTCCCTGTAAGTTACTTCCCAAATACCCAAAAAAACATAAACATTTGCTTCAAAATCTAGAATCACACCACTGGGACAAACTTAGACAGAGTTAAATTGGCACAGTTTGTTATCTAACAAGACACGTCATTAGCTTTGCAAGTGACGCGTGGCTAAATAGTTCATGTTATTTTGCTGGCCTTTTTGTAATGTGTGAGGTTTACTTATAGCTCCTGGGGTTTTCACTTGATTGCGGCATATACCACCAGCGCAGACGAACAAGGAAAAAGCATTTAGGTCAGTGTAGCAGACAGGCGTGTGTGTTTGTGAAGGCCGTAGTGAGATCTCCCAAGCGCAGGGGATAAATGTGCTGCAACACCTTCATCACGCGCTCTCTGTGAACTCCAGCGTGGACCGACATCGAGGGGAAGAAGTATACTCTATTTCAAATTTTAATCTAGGTTCAGTCGTTTTTAAACATCAGTGATTAGCTTGAGTCTTTTTAAATTGACTGCCAATCATCCTTTGTCAGTAAAAGCGTGTGGTGTAGAGCAGAGTTCAAACTCCAGAGAAAGAAATTTGACAAGTTGTTTGTCTTAAACAGTAATGATTATGATGTGCATTCTTTATCTTCAGGCAATTAATACTGGAAGCAATTTTAATGTTTTTGATGAGACAAAGTAAAATAAAAAGTGAGATTTTTCAATATGAGGAAACATTTGTTTATTATTGTTTTTTTAAATTTATTTATCACACAGCCCTTTCACTCATATGACATGGAAATTTTATACTTTTTAGTTCTATTATTGTTTTGTATAACTAATCCAAGGTTGTACTATGCTCTTAACTTTGCAACCCCATTATTTTAGGGCATCTTCTGTAGAAATATGTGGCGAAAGAATTAAATCATTTGTGTTGTCATGATTAAAATTTCAAACTCTTATTTCAATACTAAGGAATATACTAGATTCTCGACCAATTTTGATCCCACACTAATCATAAAAATGCTCTTTTTTAGTTCAAGGTTTTAGACAATAGACTGACAATCTCAACAAATAAAATAACAACTGTTTTTGTTAAACATTGTGGTCTTATTCTAGTTTTGAGTCATTAAAATGAAATGTCACATTTGTCCTGTCAATACGATTTTTATTAGTATCAATACTTGTTCAACGTAGCATTCAGTTTCAGTATTCATTTTAGTATCAATTAGCATCTGATTTTCGATATGTTTGACAACCCTAATTTGCATAATTGCATAGTTAGATGCAAATGTTTGATGTAGCTACACAAAACAGAATATGATATACTTGCTTGCCCACTGCTTATTTACATAGTTATTTATTGATGTCACTATTTTCTTAATTTGTCATAAAAGGCAATACATATATACAAGCTTGTGATCCAAGTATAGATCTAGCTGTAGAATATTGGTAACCGTGAGAACCGTTTGATGACAATACCTTAGGCAACAATATTGTAGTCTGGTTGCTCAGTGCTTGCATGTTAACTATAGGATTTGTGGTGTACTTTTTCTCTGACCCTTGTCTCAGCACAAAACCATCATTGTCTGTCCATCTCTATCATATAAGCTGCAACAAATTGTAGAGGTTTGCGGCAGGAAGCTGTGTCCAATCCTTCACAGAATCTCGACATGGCTGATGTACTCGAGTTTAAAATAGGAAGCCATGCATTTGTGTTTGTGTGCGGCCCAGGAGGATACTCAGCTGCTTTCAAGGACAAACTCCATGTCCTCCAATGTTCAGGCGCATGAATAAAACTGCTGATTTAAGCACTTTTTCCGTGTCATTGTTTTCAAACCAGGGCTGTGCAATGTTAGGAAAAAAGTGAAAAGCAATCAATTGGTTAAATATTATGATAAGAAACACAACATTTGAAAACATTTTGACTTTGAATTGGAGTTCATTTGACAATAAATCAGGACTAAACCCTGGCTAGGACTAAACCATGGCTGAAATGGAACTCTTTGCCTAAACCAGGACTAAAACTGGACTGAAACAGGACTAAAACAGTGACTAAAACAGTGACTAAAACAGTGACTAAAACAGTGACTAAAACAGTGACTAAAACAGTGACTAAAACAGTGACTAAAACAGTGACTTAAACAGTGACTAAAACAGTGACTAAAACAGTGACTAAAACAGTGACTTAAACAGTGACTTAAACAGTGACTTAAACAGTGACTTAAACAGTGACTTAAACAGTGACTTAAACAGTGACTTAAACAGTGACTTAAACAGTGACTTAAACAGTGACTTAAACAGGACGAAAACAGGACGAAAACAGGACGAAAACAGGACTAGAACAAGACCAGAACAAGACCAGAACAGGACCGAGATGAGACCGAAAGAGTGACCAAAACAGGGACGAAACAGAGACCAAAACAGGGACCCACACAGGGACCAAACAGGAGTAAAACCAATTAAAAGAACGCACACCAGGAAGAGGACAAAACGAAGTCTATACCAGCACAAAACTAGATCTTAAACTCCAAGAAGACCAACAAAAACATTACACATACTTAACCAGGATGAAGCCAAGATTAGAAAATTGCCATTCTCCATTAACAATAGTTCAGAGGATAACTTTGTCTTTCCACGGCGCAATATAAAACTAATAGTCTTACAAACGGCTTCATTTGCAGTTACAGCCGACGTAGACAGTAAAAGGGATTTGTGTCAGACATTGAAGCAATTCCCTATTGTGTAATTTGAGTCTTAACGCTACGGCAGTTTGGTTGTGTGAGATGTCATTGCATGTGAGAATTCAGCTGCACATCTGCCCTTAGTGCTGTAATTTCCTTCATTACCATCTGTTAAGACCTGGTTCAAAGCACAGATGAAGACAAGCATCCATCTTTTTATGAACTCAAAAATAGCGCTAAATCTAATTGCCATAATTAGATAGATGCTGTGTGTTATTTCAGTTCAGTCCTACATAAGTCTTTTTGGAACATGTTAACAATTTGGGTCAGCAATATGATGATTTTTATAGCTGAACTGAATGTGCCATGTTTTCAGGTCATTTTGAGAGAGACTAATCTTTATTTAAGATTAGCGTTCTTGTGGCACACACTTTGTCTGACTACTGTTTCTACAAGTACTTCTCTTCTACTCCTCCTTCTAATGGCAAAAATGAATGTATCCCTGTTTTTGCATTATGTTGATAACGATAATTCCGACAGTATTTTCACAAAGAAGCAGAAATGTGTTAAAACATGGCTGTGTATTTAGTTCAGGTTCAAGAATTGCACAAAACATGAATGCACCATAAAATTTGGCAGAAAAATCACTGTGTACCTTGTTTGGGAGATTACACCAGATGTTTCTGTCTCATTCTGAGGTCATTTGAAATTGTTTTAATCACAGGCAATATACATGATCTTCTAATTTTGCATATCTTCAAAACAACAATTGTATTATTACCACATTTCGACACATCTCGCTCCTCTACTGTACTAGTTTTACTACCGTTTGCAGTTATTTCAATGGCACAGGCAACTATGAGGCTAACAATGCCAAAAGTAAACCAAGTACAAAAACACAGTGGATGCATTTTTGGCGGTCGTACTTTTTTTAAAAGATAGAGTACAGCTAAAATAGTGTTGTGAACAAGGACAGACGTTTTTGCAAGCTGTTAGACTGGTACTGACAATGCTGAGGCGTGCAAGAAGACTGTATATTTGGCCTGAGTATTGACCCTTTGCACCTACGTCACACGATCACGTGGGTGCACCATAATGGACGGCAAGAGTATCCGAGCGCAGAATTACGGGGAGCGCAAAAGTAACAAACTCACAGTGATTGCAATTATTTTTGTCACTTAAGCGATGGCTACTTCTAACTCATGTTCAGTTCAGTTGTCAGTGGAAGCAGGACAACTTTACGCTACACAAAGCGCGGTATTTTGAGAAAGTGAAGATCGCTAGCTTAGAAACGGACCCTTACCTGTTTCCTCCTGCCATGCTCACCGATTTAATCAAAACGTCAATATCATTCATTTTCTACCGCTTGTTCCCGTAGGGGGTCACGGGGTGACTGGAGCCTATCCCAGTGACTTTGGCCTTAGGTGGGGTACACCCTGGACAGTGGCCAACCGTGGGTTCTTCTCGGTTCTCCCACCGTCCAAAGACATGACTGTGTAGGGTAACTGAGAACTCTAAATTGTCCCTAGTGAATGAATGTGAGAGTGAATGGTTGTCTGTCAATGTCTCTGTCTCTCTGTGTCAATATCATCATAATCAATATATTTTATTCACAAATAATAATTTTGTGGATGTAATATGTATTATCCATTTTGCAGGCTTGAGTCTATATACATACATACATACATACAAGTTAATTTCTTGGCTGGATAACTAACGCCGTGCCCCGCATAACTTTGACTGTTTCACATATTCAGATATGTTTTCGTGTAAAATGTCATACACTTGTAACATTGGCATTGACTTAACTTGTAAAAAATGCTCACTGCAAATCCGTGAGTACTTGGAGGGCTTCCAGTTCTTTGGATTTATTGCTGCTACCCATCGCCGTCTTCTGTCTTCATAAACAGGTAAACGATAAAAGGCTACATTGGCTTTGCCTGTTAGTGCAGCCAACCGCACAACAGGATATCACCATTTTACGTGTAAAATTGATCAATGTTAGCTTACTAATAGTTAGGTTTAGGGCAAATTTCGATCATTTTACCTCGCACAAACAGCGCTTCCGCCGTCCGTCATGGCAAAGTGGGCGTTCCATGACGTCACATGCAAAGGGTCGATACCTCTGTGCCACACAAAATGACATTATTATTATTATTCTGTATCCCGCATTGTTCAAGAGTTATTTACTAATTTTCTTTTTTCCTTCCTTTTTCCTTCCTGTAGGTCGGACTACTCTATTGACGACTGGTAGATTCTCCTTCGTCTCTTCTCCTCTACATCCTGATAAAGCACCTTTTAAATATGGGGGCTGCCTCACCGTGTTAGATTTCAGTATGGCTGTTCCACTGATCAGGGACACTGGCTCCTACCACCACCGCTCCTCCTCTTCTCTGCAGTGAACAGAACCACACGAGGTAATGAAGAAGCACCTTCAAACCCGGCCCTCGTCTCTTCCTGCGGGATATGAGTGTTTCGTGCCCGGACACTAAATCTATCCTTGTGGGAACTGTGGGAGGCCCAGAAGAATCCTCCAAAGTCATGCAGTCAGAGGAGTTGTTCAGCCGAAAACTGAAATCACTCAATGGCAACATGGGACCACCGACTGCTAACATGCAAGGGAAGCCTGACAAAACGAACGGGACTCCAGCTATGCCTAAAATGGGCGTGAGGGCCAGGGTGTCCGAATGGCCCCCCAGGAAAGATTGGGACGGTAGACCTTCACCGAACTATCAAAGCGTCATACCTGTTTTTCAAAACGGACAAGAACATACGGTTGAAATCGTTGAAGGCGAACAGGTTTGCGTTGAGGTAGATTATTCTGATAAATACACTTTAGATGAACTTTTATGCCACTCCCCACTGAAAGGACTCCACCCCATTCGGCAACGGAGCAACAGTGACGTGACCATTAGCGACATCGATTCTGAGGACATAGTCGATCAGAATGCGGTTAATCCTAATACAGGCGCGTCTCTACATCGTGAATATGGCAGTACCTCATCAATTGATAGACAAGGCCTTACTGGAGAGGGGTTTTTCACCATGCTCAGGGGCTACCGAGTGGAAACCATGGACCATCGTAGCATCCCGCCAATGGGTTTCCCTGAATTGTTGCGCTGCGATGCTTCTTTGTCGCCAAGTTTGCAGACCGCTGCGCAAATCGCAAGGGGAGAGATTGTGCACATTCCCGGATACGATTATGTAGACAGTTCCCTTCTCTACAGCAGAGAAAGGGAGAAATCTTTCATGAGGAGATTGAAGTCTGAGTCATCCGAACCATCGATTTTCAGGAAATTACGGACCATAAAAAGTGAGAGCGACGCTTTGAGGCTGTCCATTGAAGATGACAGAAGGCCGCTAAGTTTTCAGAAGTGCTTTGCTCACTACGATGTCCAAAGCGTGTTGTTTAACATTAGCGAGGCAGTGGCAAGTAGAGCTAATTTAAGTCAACGAAAAAATACAACAACGGGAGCATCAGCGGCCTCTGCAGGGGCTATAGGAGGTACAGGACCCGCTGTCGGCCCAGGACAAATGCCTGTTCTTGGGGCAGACAGTGGAATGCCAGGTTGTAGTAGCGCCAACGTGCCCATGTTTGAGTCTCCTCTGGGCAGCCGCGAGGACCTCAACCCTAAAGAAAACCTAGATGTCGACGAGGGAGACGGGAAGAGTAACAATTTGGTGCTGAGCTGTCCGCACTTTCGAAACGAGATCGGGGGAGAAGGGGAAAGAAAAATCTCCCTCTCCCGAGTCAACAGTGCAAGCTACCCCGGGGTTTCGGAGAGCTGTTCGTTTGAGTCCTCTCTGAGCTCACACTGTACCAACGCAGGGGTGTCTGTCCTGGAGGTGCCCCGGGAGAACCAGCCCATCCATCGGGAGAAGGTCAAACGATACATCATTGAGCACATCGACTTGGGGGCCTACTACTACCACAAGTTCTTCTACGGAAAAGGTAAGCCAATACAAAACAGATCATTTTATAGTTCATAAAGATCAGCATGAGTTGAAGTGGCGTAGAGCTTTTTTGGTTTTGGTTTAGATAACTCGAAGGGCAACTTTGTTTTGTGTGACTATGTTTCCTAAAGGGACATCCAGAGCTCCGAGAGTCAGATATCTTGACAGCGCAGTTATTTTTGTAAGAACAGATTAAATAGTATCCAGAACAATAGCAGGCCTGTGCGGAGAGTAGGAGTGTGCGTTTTCACTTCCTGAGGAGAGGAGCGGTCATGTCCTCTCTGTGATATTGGTCTGAACCCCGCAGTGAGGCTGTGATTAGTCATGTGAGAGGAGAGAGGTGAGTGCTCGGTGTCCCGCAGCTGTTCCCTGTGGGGCCTCCGAGCCAGAGCACCCTCCGAACAAACCACAGGGTCAGCACAACTACGCCAGGTTCAAGCTTTCTCATTAAAACACCTACATGACCGAGTGGGACCAGTGCCACATTATACTCCGCTATAGTCTCTGCTCGGGGCCAGTGCGCTCTCAGCAGATTGTGTTACAGACTTAAGCCCCTCCAGATAACAGCTGCTTCACCTTTCACACTGGAGATGCCTGAACTGTTCCACTAAGATTCTCTGTATTAACATATGCCTGGCTGCGCTGGGTTAAGCTGCAGTCAAGGTTAATGAGACCATGAATTCACAGTGTCTATTTACAGTAAGTTTGAGTGTGCCATAGGAGCGCCTCTGAAAATCATTTACTATGAAGCCCTGTGTTTCCAGTGCCGTTGTCTGTGTGTTTAACCCCTCGCTGTGCGGCCCACAGTGATGTATAATTGAAACGCTCCAGTTTGCTCTTATGGCTCTGAGGTTATGGCTTTTACAGTTCTGCTTTTACTGCAGTTTGTGGTTATGGTACTTTTTCCATGAGGTGTTTTATTGGAGAGACAATCCCATCATCACCTTTGTCTCTAAGCACAGACCGGCCGTGTGTCACCACTTCAGGGTGAGCTTTTATCAACCTGAGCTGAACATTGATCCCATCGATTGCCTGAAGCCCTGCTTCCCACAGCAACAGGAGTGTTCTCTGTAGGACGTCCTAATGGACAGAGTGTTTCCTTCACACCCACAGGCCAAGCCTTGGAACAAACAGGTCATGGTCTTTTACTTTACGACGAGAGAGATGCCATGCACTGCCTCATGTGACTTTAAATGCTGCATAACTTTACTCTAAGGTTTTAAGGATTTGGGATTTTGACAGAATGAAGAAGTGACAGTCTCTATCTGATGTGACATTCAAAGTCATTTGTGTCAGAACCTTTTGGCAGCAGTCAGCCCTGGTGTGAGCGGTGACAGGCGTGTGCGTAATAGGAGCAGGCTGATGAAACACTTCCCCTGTGCTCCGCTGTGTGGGTGTCACACACAGTCATATGCTTGGACAGGCCTCCCACCACCATTTGACCTCATGCACCACAGAGCATTGTGCCCTGGTCCACAGCCACATCCAGCCATGCATTCACACAAGCGTTAACCACGCACCCTATACTTTCACTACCTCTTCTTTATTATTCATGCATGTATGTGCACGGCCCTAACGTTTATGTCAAAGTGACGGGGACCAGAGCATTTACATTGCATGCTCCACATGGCAGAGGATCTTTAAGCTGCACAAGGCTGTACGAGTGCCGTGTGTCAGTCTCCTTTGAGGATTTCTTTGTTGTGTTATGAATCCCTGTCTTTCTCCTCGGCTTTTCTACGGATTAGGGACTGTTTGCTTAAGGCACCACTCGGAGTGTGCACAGCCTTCCTCCTGTCCATGGCCTAAACATACAAGACTTCTCAGCTATTATTAGACCAATATCAAACATGTTTACAATTGTAGAGCTTAATTGCTTACTTAAGATTTAGTGTTAATTTAAAGTGGTTTATGTTCGCTCAACCAACAAGCCTCTAGCGTTACCACGTCTCTATTTGAATCAAGGATATTCATTATAACAAGTTCATTTCTATCACTCAGCAACTCATCCCAACATGTCAATCGTGGATTTCAAAATAGATCTCCTGCTTATGTTTCACTAAATGACACAAAATAGCCCTTCCCATGTGCAGGGGATGTCCCAGTGGTCTGGTGTTAACAACTACATCCGCATTTAAATGTAGCCAGGAAATTTTGTCTGTCTCTCCTCATATTTCTTCCACTCAGCCGTGTCAGGTCCCCAATAAAAACATGCGGTGGAAATAGTTGTATTACCAAAACAACATCTGGCCAAATTTAGCAGCAGTAATTTTGGCATGGATATAGAAAGCCAAAGTTCTAAATTGTTATAATTAATTGTTATGATATAATTTACCCACTTTTTAATATTTATATTGTTAAATTGACCTTTTTTGTGTGTGTCAACAGATAGCATTGCGTGCGTAGGTCACAATCTTCCGAAAGGACATTTGTCTTTTACTAATTTATCCAAAATCCCAATCCCCTGCCTTGTGAGTCACTATTCCTAATCTGATTGCACAGTTTTATATCTCCAGTTTTTCCCATCTGCTTTCCATTGTAATCACTGTCAAGCTGCCCTTATCTTTCCCCAAGCACTATTTTCAGCTTCAACAAATTTCTTCCTCATGAAAAATCCATACTCCTTGATATGTCTTAAGTTAAGCGAATTTGATGTTGCAATTGACTCTGTTCTCTTTGTACTTTTAGAGCATCAGAACTACTTTGGGGTGGACGAGAACTTGGGACCGGTGGCTGTCAGTGTCCGCAGAGAAAAGCTGGATGAAGGAAAGGAGAAGGACGGCGCGCAATACAACTACAGAGTCACCTTTAGGACCAGCCAGGTAAACCCGTACACAACACATATATCACATAAGTCGGGCTTAAAACTACTTTGGCTGGTAGTTGGTCCCATTCTAGGACGGTGCGTGGGAAAAAAAGAGGTTGTATACTGAGTAGTGTTGGGTTTTAAGGTCCAATACTTGTGTGGATGATTATTACTAAAACTATGACTAGAAGAAGATCTCTTTGTCAACTAAAAGTACACATATTTTCATTGATTAATAAAACCTAAGCATAAATTAATGAAAGAAACAAGTGGAGACAAGGTCCAAACAAACTCAACAAATTTTGTAAGTTTATTATAGTTCAAATATATATATATATGGTTGACTAAAACTATTAAGGATTTAAGATAAAATAAGATTAGAGAACCTTTATTTGTCCCAACTCTGACTAGACTAAAACTAAGGGTACATTCACACTTTTATTTGCTCCTAAATTGAGCCATTTTTAGTCTTGCTCTAGTCCTTGTTTAGTCCTAATCTAGACCAAGTTTTGTTTCAGTCTAGTCTTGTTTTAGTCCCAGTTTCGATGTGGTGAATGTGCAAGTTTGAATACCCTAAAAGCATGATTTGACTAAATCTTGACTAAAACTAAAATCATGTCAATCAAAAAACGAAATTAAAGTGTCTTGTCAAAAAGAACACTGCTGATATGGTAAAATGTAGCAGAGCTTGCGTCATCCAAACTGCCGACGATAGCGTTATTTTCAAGGATGTTTCTTCTTGAGTTCAGTGAGTGATGATGTTACTCAGCATTGAACCCAGTCATGCAGCGCAACACAGTCTACTTCAGTCCCACTAGAGACAGCGCAGAGCACACTCGCCTCTATCTGCTCATAGCCCTTAATGCTTCCACTGAATCCGACAGAACCGGCCATCCATGCGAACAAAGGTTTTCCCCGAGTCAAAACACTCAGAGCACGTTTGTATAAGCAGAGGTGGGTAAGCAGGATGAATTCTGTCTGAAATGATACTATTAACCCGTGGTGTCTGTGTGTTCTAGAGGGGGGCGATACTGACAAAAATTAATGTCTCATTATTTTTATATAGTCAGACGATATTACTGTCAATCCAACAGAAATGTGTTTAAACAAGTCTTTAAATGTGTTATTCACAGAAATATCATCTATATTAGAAAGTTTTCACCACAACTTTTTTCATTGTTATTTGTAATCATATCTTTTTGAAGCATTTTTGACTAAAACGATATATATTCGATATTGAAATTATGCACATCTTCATCATCAACATTTATATAATCGATATCATTTGACAATTTGATAACAATATTATCAAAATGTTCATATTTTTCCCAGCTTTAATGTGTTCCATAAAGTGTCAGATTTTAATGTTGTGACATTATATTTAACAGTTTTTTGTTGTACCTTATTTTTTTCATTTTATTTTTTACTATTAATACAATTTTACAAACAAAACAATACAATCATATGAGAACAAGAAAATCCCTAAACATAAAGTCCCCCACAAAAAATGTCTCCTTTTTTGTAACATTTAGGTCTAAGTCTGCAGTTATGTAACTTAGGTTAAAATACCAGATACAAGGTGCACATAATAACATTCAAATTTATGAATGGTGTCTTGTTAATGTTTTATAACCTCAATTTAGCTTTGAAAAACCCACTGAGACTAAGAACCTTTTTTGTTTCTTTCCAAGACGCAGCAGCAAGTGTACAAGATGTAGTTAGCACCATTTTAACTCCCCATCACGGCGCTGCTAATATGCAACACTGTCACTGATCAGCTCACGTCCTAAAATAGGCCGTGTTGTCCCGGTCCTTGTCGTCGCTGGGTGGTCTCTTGCTTTGAATAATTCAGGTAGACCAGCAGTGGCAGGCAGAGAAATGTCAGCGATAGCCAGTGCCAGACCTGGTTTACAGCACCACTCCCTCTGCTAGACAAAGGATCTGGGTCACAGCGCAGAGAAAGTGGCAACTCCCAAACTCCCAGTGTCTATTTGCCTGTTCAACTCTTTCATTCAGCCTTATATAGCCGGCACTGTACCAGGAGTCTATCGTGACCTCAACAATTTGTGCGAAACATCAGTGATTTTTAACAACAGTAATAAAAAAAATGCATGTATCTTATCCTTGGGTTTAGGAAAAATAAGGACTGCAGTCAAAGCAATTAACAAATTCAAACAAAATACCCCATCTTTTGAATGGTGAAAAGTGCTCAAAAATGACCTATAAACAGGAAGTTGAAACCCATGGCCAGGAATACCAAGTACAATTTATGCTGACAAGGTGCACTATGTAACTTTTTTTCTTTTTTATCCTTGGAGGTGTTCTTGCATTGCCTGAAATTAGTGCTCAAAATTAGTACTCGAAATCGCAATTTGAATAAGTGCAATTATCAGATCACAAAGACTGCAGATTTTTAGGTAATGAATTGCCCTTTATAAACAACTAAAAGTTCTGTTTAAACTGATAACCCTCTCATTTTAGTTTTATTCATGTATTCAGTGTTTTAGGTCAGCCAGGTAAGTCTTTCTCCCAAGGAGCAGCACAAACACAACACAATCATTCAAGAATCAAGCATTAAATATTTGGAGTAAAGACATTTCTTTTTTTTATATTTAGATTTACAGTCCTATTTTTGAAACCAAAATCACAAATCTAATCACAATTGGATGTTTTTTTTTCTACAATAGTGCAGCCCTACTTGGAATATTTCAGAGTATGCCACTAAACTTATTCCTACAGCAAGTGACTTCACCAGGCCACGTTACAGGTCAGATCTATGGAGAGGCGAGCCTGCTCACACTAAGAATGTATGTTTTTCAGGATATAATTAAGCAATAAAAACGCTCATACTAAAATAAATGCAAGATAGATAAATTTTATGCTATACTGACATTACATCAAAAGCTTTATAATGCATCTTTAAATCATGTATTTATTGTGTTTAAACAGTTCACTGGACACATTTTAAACATGTTCGGGGGCACATTTGCGTGAACACTGAAATTTTACAGCTAAACTAATACAAGAATCACGTCATTTGGTAACATGTATGTCACTCGCACATTAAATAATCTGCTTTTCTGAATGTCAGAGGGACTGCTGACGTTTATGTCAGAGCTATAAGTGGATCAAAAAGAGATTTATTGGCAAAAACATGTCACAAGCGGCATTCTGGTTCATCGTTTACGAGCACATTAGCGGCTAACACTCAAACACCACTCAACATTGCGATTTCACTTCGGCTGCTCGCTTTTTTAAATATTTACAGTCTGAATTGTTAAGGCTTGTCCACTGAGACGGGCTCGAGTTGTTGGGAATAATATGGCGTGACACAAAACCATTCATAGAGGGACTGGAGCAACAGTTAAAATGTTAAAACAAAGTCATTCAAAATTTGTGAAAACCAAAACATATTTTAAAGGGGACAGCTTGTGCAAAATCCACTTTAATGAGTTTTTAGCCTTATTACAACTGTGTTTCCTCATCATTAGTTACTCAAAGTGGCATTTTGATTGAGTCATGCATTATTCAGTAACCTACAACTGAGACTCAAGTGCTCAGAAAATTCCTGTTTTCATCTATACCCCCTACCCCCCTATCCCCGCCCACATCTCTATACAAAAAAAAAAAAAACATGTACATGACAATATTCTGCTTGTTAAAGTGAAATATCTCTATAAAGAGGCGGGGGGTGTTAATTCTGCAGTTTGTAACAGGAAGTTAATGGACCCGTTTCTATTACTGAGCCATTTTAGATCAGTATTGCAGTTCACAATGAACAAAATGTAAAATGATGATCTACTTATGTTACTGAGTATATGAAAAAACACAATATATCTCTTTAAAAAATATATAAACAGGTCTTCTTATTATTAAATAAATACAGAATGTTTTACTTCATTTGAGTAGGTCTAAGTAGTTAAATTAGGGATGGGCAATATTGGCAAAATTTGATATCCCGATATGTTTTGGAGTATCCCGATAACGATAGTCAGACTACGATGTGTTAAAACATGTCTTTAAACATATTTCTTGAGGTTTACTTATTGGACAAGTGTGAAATGTCAAATAAAAGTGCAGAAAAATCCCTTTGTACCTTTTTTCATACATTTAAACTGTAATGTTTTTCCATATGAATCATTTTTACTATGAATGATGTACTAAATATTCAAATTCTCAAAACAATTTATACACAATATTATCTAAATTTCGAAATAATCCACCTGTAGTTGAAATGTGTCGTATTAGACATTGATTTTTGACAGATTTGACAGAACTTATTTTGGTATTTTTTTCACCCTAAATAATGTACACTAAAAAGTTTAATTTAAAAATAACAAAAATAAAATGTCTCTTCTGCTCAAAGTGAGAGAGATATGTTTTCAATCCAAGTCACAATATGTCTGAATGAATAAATAGCATTTGTGTTTCTGTTTCTGTTTTTGTCATCAGCTGACCACACTGCGCGGGGCGATTCTGGAGGATGCGATCCCGTCCACAGCCAGACACGGGACGGCGCGTGGACTTCCACTCAAAGAGGTGCTGGAGTACGTGATCCCAGAACTGAACATCTCCTGTCTGCGGCTCGCCAACAACTCCCCCAAAGTCCCCGAGCAGCTTCTCAAACTGGACGAGCAAGGGGTACGTTCATTCAAGCTGATTTTAATGGGATTTTGTATGATACAGTGGTCTTAAAGCGGAGTGGACGCAAAAATCAAGAGTCTTTTGGGGTTTCATCACTTGAGAGTACTTAGAGTCACTTTTTAAGTAAGAAAAGGGCAGTTTTAGACCTGGTTTAGTCCTGGTTTAGACTTATTAAAGTTCAGCAAATTAACAAATCCCTGCTTAGTCTTATTTTAGTTTTAGACCTAGTTCATGGCATTTTTAAACTTGGTTACTCATTGTTTTTAATCAAAATTTTAATCTAAACTGAGTCTAAAAAGTTGAAATCTATGTTCATTTGAGCCAGTTGCGGTTGATAACAAGTTTATAATCACGCCCATAAAGAGTAGCATCAATGATAGTTGCTCTTATGGCTGGACTATCGATCAATTTTAGATTTTCTGTTTTAGTTTTCTCTCATTAAAACTAATAGCTTTCAATTATTTTCTAAACTTAATATAGATGTTTAATCAATTTTGTTTAAGTTAGTTAGATTTCTTCCTCCAAAGTCAGATTTCTAGAGCTGTCAGACTTTAGTTGTTTAGTCAATTAATCGGTCAATAGTCAGCGAAAATTTGTATTAGTCGACTAATTCTTTTTATTTAGATTATAAGGAATTATATGGGACAATAGTAATTGAAGGAAAAAGGCATAGAGTGAGTGAGTTGGCTGAAGATTTGGGAGTGAATCATGTTTAATCATGTTTTGAATTCAAGTTTAAGGGTGCGCTCACACTTGCGCCTTCACGAGATCCAAATTGGGACTAAACGAGGTCTAATCCTGAAGCTAAACCTGGATTAGATCAGGACTAAACAAGGACTAGAACACATCAGGACTAAAATTGACAAAATTCAGGACCAATGATGAACATGTTTCTTTTTTCATGTAAATGCACAGTTTTCTTGCACTTTTCTCTATACATAGTTGTTTTTACATAAAACCCATGCAATTATTATAGTCTTGTGAGTGCAATTTGTGTCAGATACATGTTTAAATCATAGAGATACTGAAGGTTTTGAGAGCTCGTGCTTGTGCCACTTTAGTCGACTAATCGATCGTTTAGACATGTCTTTAGTCAACCAAAAATGTCTCCCGCCTTACACATTTCTGCTCCAAACCACATGCTTTCACTGATCTGCAATTGGTTGTGGATCTGACAAGTTTGAAAGTATCATACTACCGTTTTGCAGTTGCAATTTGTAATTGCAGTTTTAGTCAAAAACAAAAGAGACAAAATCCAAAACTCTCGCAAGGACGAAAAGAAATGCCAAGACAGTTCTTATTTTCCTGCTTTATATTTCAACCAAGTATGTGACATTTAAGCATTACAAAAATACATGAAACACACTTAGTCTTTGCCATTTTTCCAAAGCACTTTCAGCTGTCGCCGGTCGCTACAGTTGACGCACACACAGTGGGCTGCAATGGCGTTCAGTATTGATCTTCTATTAAGGACGCCATCTCTGACACTCTGACAAACAAACTATATGTAATACCATGGCATTAACTTGAAGCAACAGTGATCTTTTCTCTATTTGATTATTTCTGTCTCTGGAATAAGCAGCACAAACAGTAACAGTCTTGATAAATAGACTCAAATTGAATCGATACGAAGCCCACACAGTGACTATTACGACACTGTCTTCTTGTCCCAGAGTCCAAGTCTTCCACCTGAAAGACGGGGGATTTCATATTCAGGTTGGCTGGCAGGCGCTGTCACATTACATTATCCCATTTGATAAAAATAGCCATTAGTGATGTGGGCTCTGTGTGCACCAGTGTCAGAGATGGATTCGTTGGCTGATCCTATGGCCTTTAATTTCACGTCTAATGAAAATGCAAGATTGAAAGGAGCCAGGGGGATTAGACTGAGCATGTTTGACTATCAGAATCAGCTGCTTATTAGTGTGATTAATATTCGTTAGATTCGTCCATCTTTCCAAATAACAAAAGATTGACTGTTTTAATAAGGCGCTGTACGGGCGAGAACAGTGTTGACAAGCTTTAAATGGATTTTACTTTGTGCAACATTTACATAATTAAAATACATGTATGAATAAATAAAATCTTTAGCAAAGCTGGATTTTAAAAACGAAACGATAACAGCATTAGTAGCTCCTAAAAATGTTGTTGTTCTTTGTTTATTTATACGGCTGCAACGATTAAGCAACTAATCGTGACTAGTCGACTATATTAAAGAAAGTCATAATCTAGTGTTTTAAACTCTAAAACGCATATGAAAAGACATTTTATAACAAAGATGTCAGCAATATTAAATAAAAATGTCTAAAAACAATCAATAATTTCTTATTTTTATCAATAATACACTTTCTTCGTGAACAGTTTCTCACTACAAGCCTTCAGTCACAATATTTCAACCATTATTTGGTTAAATATGTTCTTAAAAAGTCTCAGTGTAGAATAGAAATAATTGTTGAGTAGTTGATTAATTGAAAAAATAATTGCAGACTACTCAAGTACTAAAATAATCGTTAGTGACAGCCTCGTTTATGAGACAAAATGGGTTTATTTTTACCTGAACTGTCATGTCACAGCAGTCGGATAATGCTTCTGAGTGAAGTGACAGCTGCTCACGAAACATGTCACGGTACAAACAACCTTTTGTCTTAAAGGAACAAACAAAAGTATTTAAAGAAAGAAGACAGATAAATAAGATACATAACATTACAATTATTTAGCTATTCAATAATATAGCGATAATCAGTTAGTTGTTTAGATCGCCTGTAAATAGAAGCTAAAATGATGCCACCTGAGGACATCTTGATCGAATAAACCTGCAGAATAAATAGCATTTTCATCAAAAACGCTACATGTACTTGTTTCCTGTGCTATTTTGATGTTATTCTTGATTTGTCTGAGTCTTAGAAACTCTTCATAGCACATGGCATAGATAACAGGCTGTGCAAAGTTCAGATAACAATTATTTGATTATTAAATTGGTTTTAAATCATCTCAATAATCAATTAGTTGCGATTAATCAATTCACTCGTTTCAGCCCAATTTCAGTAATTACTACTATAGCTCCAATCTGTTGTATTTACTTGCTTTTGCTAAAGTATCTCAGTCTTATGTTTTCAGAATCTTAAAGGCCTGTCAACCAATTATGTCCCACATAATTTCTATCTAATCAGTAATCTTCTGTAGTAGTTATTTTCCTTCTCAGATTATAAACCAAAGAAAGCTTTCAAATGTTTGGATGTTTTTGTACAAATGTATATTTCACCTGGCATTTGTAAGAGATTAAAACGTTCCCCTTTATTAAAACAAGTACTTTAAGGTGGGAGTTAGATGGAAAAATAAAAAAAAATATTTTAACTGCTGTTTTGTAGATATGCAAAATTAATGTGTATCGTTTTAATCTTAACTTTTAGACATGAACTCAAAAAGAGACAGAAAAATCTAGTGTAATCTTCCAAACAAAGGTATAAAGTGATATTTCATGTTTTGTGCAATACTTGAACCTCAACCAAGACATTTACAGACACATTCTAGCACATTCCTGGTACATTCTTAAAACATCAGCTGAATATTGTTATCGAGGTAATGCCAAAAAGTAAACAGATACATTTTGATATTTAAATGTGTCTCTATCACCCACCGCTTGTGTTCTAAATCCTCTTCTGATGCTGCTGTGGGTCTGTCCACCTGCTGCACAGTCCATGCTTTAACCATGAGGCACCGTCTGCAGCTCTGTGTGGACAAAAGACACTGTGGAAGAGGAAGAGAGGAGAGAACAGAGCAATAAGAAACCTTTAAAATGACTGTGAGGAGGAGAGCCAGGTCTAAGTGGAGCTCAGAGCGTCGCCAAGTGCTACTCCTTTTGTTCCTCCCACTCTTTATCCAACTGTCCAGTTTTATGTTTAAGCCATCAAAACTTAGGCCACATGTGGTTTTTATTAGAAGTGGAAGTTCTATTGTGTGAATCCTGCAAAGAAATGTGCAAAAGTTTGAATGGATCTTATCTAATAGTGCATCAATGTCATTTTCAACAGGGCTGTGGGAATTCTTTGACTGGAAGCTATGATTAGTCGACTAAAAAGAGGCGTGGCGTTGGCAAAAACCCTTGAATCTATTAAGCAGAGCTGCACGATTTAGTAAAAATATCTAACTGGATTTTTTCTGACCAGTATTGTGATTCATGTTTTAATAATGGGATTCTGCCAAAGTTCTGATTTTACACAGAATTGACAAAAAGACTGAAATACTGTATAAAATCACATGTTTCATAATGTTTTTGAGGCTTTTTGTCATGTTTTTGTCGCTTTTAGACAATTGTTGGTCACTTTTAGTTGCAATTTCACATTTTTTATTGCTGTTAGCTACGTTTTTGTCACTTTTTGATGTTTGTAGAGTAGTTTTTGTTGTTTGTAGCCACATTTTGGTGCATTTTTGTCTCTTCTTTTTCTCGTTTAAGCAAATCTAAACTGCAGGATTAGGAGTTTTTATTCAGAATAAAACGGGCTGTTTTGTAGTTTTTTGGGGGGAATTCGCACTTCAAAAAATGCAGCCTTCATTTGCCAATTTCAATTCGATTTTGATAAAATGTGCAGCCCTACTATGAAATATCTATTCAATTCGAACATGTACTGACAAGACTGCAAGATTCAAGAGTTCACACAGATACAAAAATGTCGACAGAAAACCACTAGTAAACAGCTTCTGTATCTATAAAAAAAGGCAGATTAAACTCACAATTCACTAACAAATCTGAAGATATATCACTCCATACTCTCCTTTCTGCTCATATAGATCCTTTAAAATCCTCCAAAATAATTAGTCAGTGAATAAAAATGTGACACCACTGACTAAAGAACTGAACTACTGCCTTATTTTCAGTGTTTAAGAAGATTAAAGGCATCCGTTTTTGTAAATAATAATAAGTTAAGTTAATAATAATAATAATAAGTTGTATGTGTTTTGTTGCATGATTGGAGAAGCATTTACCCGTAAAGAAGAAGATGTTGATTTTGGAATCTTGTCTGGTTTGGTGTAATTGTAAAATAAACCAGTTTAGTGGTCTGTATAATTCTGGATTCTTGGATCCTAAAAAGTTGTTGAATGAGCAATGTTCTCCCCTAAATTTGCAAACAAAGGCGGACCATCACTACCTTTTGATAACTATTCCTTTGGACAGTAATACAAGCCTCAAGAGAAAAAGCTCCTGCCCTATGTTTGTTTTCATGTCCTTGCCAAAAAATCTTACCGCTTTTATCTGCAGAGGGAGAGATGGAAAAAGCTGTAGTGGAGCCCCTTGTTTTTTGGTCTCTAAATGTGCGTGCTATTTCCCCCGTGAAGCTCGCCCGCTAGGTAAAAGTATCCCGGGGCTTTCAGAAAATCCTCTATCCGTTTCTTTTGCCCGAAATAATATCTGTTGAAAGCGATGTTGTGTGTCTGTAAGGAGAAGAGCGGCGCATATGTGAAAGTGTTTTAAATCACCTTGTACATCACAGCGAGCGGGCCTGTTCGCAGATGGACTGGCGAATGCATTAGCCGCTAGATTTGGAAACCTGATTTTCAAGCGGGAAAGGCAGTAAATTACACATGAGGAATATAATACGAAAAAAGTGTCTCTCCATCTTTCTTTCTTGATGTTTTATCACGTAATTCAATTTTAGGCAATGATGAAAATGTCACGTTTGGCTTTCATTTAGCACTCTAGGTGATTTTAAATAAGATGGGACAAGATAAAGGGTTTTTCTCTCCCGCTGGTCCCTTTTAGAAGCCATAATTACACTTAATAATATTTCACCATTGCGAGGTCAAGAAGAGCCGAGTAATCTTTCTTTTGTAACGATGCAAAAACAAATGACCCCTTTCTTTCGCTTTGACCGCGCTTTTGTGAAGATTTTGAGGTCATTCGAAATAATATGTTGATAACCTCGCTTTTTCTATTGACAAAAGAGCATTGCTAATTTCCTTTGTTTGGCTTTTATTTAATTAGATTCTCTGGAAAGTGAAAATAATTTAGTCTGTAGGTGTTTTTTAAGCTGAAACATAGTGGGTTTGTGCTGCAGATTGCACCGCGTTGTCGCAGGGAGCAAAAGGACACCGCTGTCTCCCTCAGGTGAAGCTCTCCGGAGAGAAGTTATGCCCCAATTTCTTTCCGTCTTTATTTAGTAACTCCTCTTATTGTGGTTTTTTTTTCGCTTTAGGAGCCAGAAAGAAGTCGCAGAATCCAGAGTATATATTCAGATGTCAGATATGCTTTCGACTATTGAGCAGAAACGTCAGTGATGTTATGCTATTCTTGGCAATAAAGCTTCCAAGTGTGTTATATATTTGCTCTTATTCTGGCAACGGCTAGAAGCGCTCACTTTAGCATGAAATAAAAATATATTCTCCTATATATCCTGATGTTAAGCCAATAAGAGTAGGAATATTAAGTAGGGTTTTTATACAATTTGATTTGAAAGCATTTCGCCTTTACTTTTGATACAGAAAAGCTGGACACAATATGTAAATAAGGCTATGTTTTATGCTCTAAAATACTTAATAGTACATATTTAATTGATTATTTTACAATCACTCTTCGTAATGTAACTACAAATGCTAAAATTTAGACAGAATTTCTCTTGACTAGGGGGATGTCACAGTATCAAAGTTTAGTGTCATGATTATTGTGAGAATTACAATTATTCACACTTGTTGGCACTTTGACCAAACAACAGTGAAATCCCCTTTTTCTTTCATTCACGAATGTCGAATGGCTCATCATTCTTTGCAAGCGTTTTGATATCAAACTTTCTGAATGAAAAAGTAATGATATTGTCACAGAAACAGCCAGATAAAAAGTATTCACACATATTTTTACTATTTTGCTGAATGAAGAATCAACAGAAATGACTAATTGTTGCTGCTTTTAATTCTCACAACTATAATTGATCTGTTTTTATGATTCTATTGTGACCTGAATAATCACGATTAACTGAATAATCTTGACTTTAAAATGTTTAATGCAAATTTGCATTGGCACACACACTTTTATGCATTTTGGAGTTGAAACCTGTTGTAATATTCAGTTTGTCTGAGCGAATAATGATGCAAATAGGGCTGCAACTATCGATTATTTTGCAAATCTATTAATCTAGCCATTTTTCTTTAGATTAGTTGTTTAGAACATGAAAGGTTTTACTAAATTAGACAGCGATAAAGATGAAGTGAAGCCGCTGGAGGACATTCTGGTGGAGTACATTTACAGTCGTGTCAGTTTCATTTAATTCTTGCTCTGTCTGAGTCATAAAACCTCGTCTCTCAGCAAAGGCATGTTTTAGAATCTGTGTTTAGACCAGTTAACGATTATTCAATTACTAACTGGCTCTAGGCTCTGTACACAGAATTTCAGTTGATAATGTTTTAAATGGCTGGCTCATTGTACTACTGAGTACTTCCTGCACAATTCTACAGGAGGTTTATGCAGAGTCTCACTAGAATAAATGAATAAATTCTTAAAGATCAGACGGTGAACAGTGAGCTGCAGGTGGATGTCACTGACAAAATGTTAAAGACTTTACAAATGAAATGATGAATATTTCCTCTGTGACACTTTTGTGATGATAAATGGTGGTGTTTATGGGTCAATGCTAACGCTAGTGCTAATCTTGAAGCATAAATAAAGCTAAATATATATAAAAACAAAACAAAACTGTAATCTATAAGTAAAAAACAATCAGGTAGTTTTTACTTTGCATGAATAGTTTCTTTATAGGCTATTTTATGTTTTAATAAAAGTTCCATAGAGCTTGGGATAGAACATCAAAAAACAGCCGTTACCATGGAAATCCGCCATGTTTGCTGTTGGTGCTAAACTTACATAGAAAAACATCAGCCAAAACAATTAAAAAAAGAAACAAAAAAATCCATGGAGGAACATTTATTAATATATAGTGTTAGAATACTTGAATTAACGCTAAGTTTTCTATTTAGCATCTTAAAATCTCTTGATTTAACATTGAACTAATTTAAAATTCAAATCAACAAATACTTTATTAAGAATGATTCAGGCTTAGTAACTATTTAACACATTTTCTAACCCTAACCTTAACCTTAATTAAGTAGTTACTAAGCCTGAATCATGTTTAATAAACTATATATTCGTTATTAATTAAGTCTTTTTTAATCCTTTATTAAGGCTAAATAAGATGTAGTTATTGTGAAGTGGTACCTAAAATTCTAATTCTCATGTCACAATCCCGAGCTCAATTAGTTGACAGTTATTTCTGATTTCTCGAATAGTTTAGATTATTCAATTAACGTGTTACAACCCTCAATGCAAATATAATACACTACAAAACACTTTCCATTTTTGAGATCACAACCTGTGTTTTTCAGGTCATTTAATCAGTTGTCATCTGTGCTAAAGCCCCACACTGTAAACGTGCAGACACCACACCATGAGCTGCACCTGAGGACCCTCGCTGCTTGTTACATGTTTGCACTTTTTCAGATGGGGACAAATTCACAGCCAAAGGCCAGTCGTGTTGTCCTTGCAGTCTGCCAGTCTGTTAAAGAGGTGAGCGAGGTTAAGTGGACCCATATAATCCAGGTAGAAAGAAAAAAAAACAACAGCATTGTGCCATTTCCACTGGGCCTCGCCGTGTAATCGCTTTCCATCAAGATCGGGGCTCAGTTACCATGACGACCGTCACAAAGGGATTTAACCTGCGAGAGGCCGAAAAGACAATGGCAATTTATTTCACAAGATTATATGTTACCTTCAACATCAGAGAAGGTCTTTAACCCCGTTGTGTCAAATTAAAATGTGCTGCTCAACACAAAGCAACAGGTATAAGGATTTATCTTTTATATCTGAAGGGGGTTCAGACAGAAGCGGGCAATGTATTTAAATAATACTGTGAATGTTGTTTTGAAGAGATGCTAAATTTGAATATCAGGTATAAAACTTAAGTTAAAAATGCTTCAAGAGCTGATAAAAAATTGAAAAAAGGGTTATGTTGGAAACTTTCAAATAAGGGTCTGTGGTGATATTTTTGTGATACATTTTTAAAGACATTTCTGGTGGATTTAAATAATATTGTCTGAATATCGTTATCAGGATACAAAAAATATCACCCACTCCTAGACTGTACTTTATTCTTTCAAAGACAAGATTAAAGTTAAAGTCAATAAGATTCAATTTTGGCAGGAACTGACCCATCTTTCAAACTACCCCCTCAATCTAAACTCCATGACTATTGTAAATACTGTAATGTAATTTTTTTTGCAGAAATATACAATAATTATATTATTTTATATCATTTTGGTTTGCAGTTGGACTAGAATGTTTCTATCATGCCTAATGGTTGTCTAATGGTTGGACAAATTTTTTTTTCCTAAATTATTTCCTAAACATAAACCAGGGGTCTTAAACGCAATAAAAAGGTATTGAATTTGATAGTGCCAATTTTAAAGCCTTAAAAGCATTCATCACATTTCAAGTAAAAAATCTTAAGTCTTAATTTTCTTGCTTCTTGTATTTGTTGTAGTAATGCCATATTTTTGTGAGAAATATGTGTATTTCATTTTTATTATTAGATGAATCCACTTTTTATTCAACAATACAGATGTTTAACCACTGTACAACACAAAACAGAGTTACATTTCTTTCTCCAACGTCAGATTTGCTTCAAACCACATGATTTTATCGACAGAGGATTGACTCTTGACCCAATCTGATAATTGAATTTTGATCTCAGTCAATATTTGATTCATTGCACAGCCCTGGATGCTCCAACTCTTTGCTGTGCAAATACTTTCATAGTAATTCCGTAGTAATGGGAAATTTGCAGTACATTGTGCTGGATAAGCCAAGACACGTTTTCCCAATGAATGGTTATCCCACGCTGATTATAATTACCATGGGCCGAATTATGTCAATTATGTATTGTATGAAAAATTGCCAAATCCTTCTGCTTGAATTTACTCTGTCAACAAATACTTTCCTCTCCAAAATTAGACATCTGTTTTTATTCACTGGGGAATAATAACCAAAGGGGCAGATTATTTGCGGGATGCTATAAAGCTTGTTAATAGTTTCTCAGCCACTGTCAAACCACAATGAAGTCTCTACTTTGGGGAGGCTTTTTTTGGATATGAATTCAAATGGGTTCAGTTGCAAACTTCTCTTTAAGCCGTATGTGTCGGAGTATTTGTAATTCACCTATTGGTTCGCTCCACAGCTGCTCTTAAGTCGCTACTATTAGCTCACGTTGATTTATGCCTCGTGCAGAGCTTTGCTAAGAGTTCATAGTCATTCAAGGTTCACTAAAAGAAGTGAAGTGTTTCCTGTACGAGACAAGAGATTCTTAAACTTTAACATCAAACACCTCTGGACATGTTTGTTTTGAGGCTAAACTAGGACCAGGTTTATACACGATTTAGAAAAGACTGAAATTAGACTTGAAACAGGACTCGATCAGCGCTAATGTAAGACTAAACCAGGACTAAATCAAGTCAAAATCATAACTAAACCAGGGAAAAAAGGAAACCAAATTATAAAACCCAAACTTTAACAAGAGCTATCTATAAACATGATTTATTAAGCAGGATTAAACTATAATTTCCACTTTATGGCCAACAACTTCTGTATTGTAAGCAATACTTATCTGTTTTGTGAGTTGTTTAGAAAAAGTTAGAGATGCTATTTTGACTAATTTTGTTATCCACATTTTTAGTTTTGGTTTGTCAAGTGAATAAAATCTACCAATGAAAGAACTGTTACTCAAAATAAGAAAAACAATTTCAGTTGCACAGACTGAACTGACATTTGATTTGAAACATTGGACTAAGTGGGGCGTTTATTTTGGACAATGTGTGCTGTAACTTAATTGGATTTCTTTTGCTACCTTTCTGTGTTTTTCTGCTTTGTTTTAAACTTTCTACACACGTCAGGTAATTTAAACTTTTCACAGTGCAATCTGAGACTAAATAGCCATCAAAACGCTGACACTGTCCCCTCCCACCTGCTTTTAAGTAGCTGTTACAACCCAAGTTGGATTTATGCTCCGCTCTTTCCCGTTCCAGCTGCGGAGCGAGCTGTGAAGTGATGGAAACCTACTGTCCTCTGTTCTCTGAGTGGCTAATGTACAGTGCATGCTCATGACTACAGGAAATAACACTTAGATGCTGAGTGTCTGTGTATTTTCTTCTCCGTTGCAGCTAAGTTTCCAGCACAAAGTTGGCGTCCTGTACTGCAAGGCGGGACAGAGCACCGAGGAGGAGATGTACAACAACGAGAGCGCGGGGCCAGCTTTAGAAGAGTTCCTGGATCTGCTCGGACAGAGAGTTCGACTAAAGGGTTTCACAAAGTACAGAGCGCAGCTGGATAATAAGAGTAAGAAATAACACCATTACATGTATTACAGCTAACATTACATCCTGGTCTGGTTTCTATTCAATTAGGCTTTTATCTCAGGATCTGCTTTTTCTTTTTATATATTAGCTTGGCCAGACACCCAAATCCATTATCTGCGCTATATAAAGCATTAGACTGAACCAAGCAGAGGTGAACAAAAGCTGAGTACAAAAGTTTAGATGAGTGCAACTGCAGGTTTGTTAGTGCTAAAATAAAATGTGCTGCTAATGTTTAATAATTGTTGTTAATAAGAACTTGCTCTTGGACAAATATAAAGGTAAAATACATAAATTACCGTTGAGTATATTCATCAGAAACATGTATTCAGTTCAGAAAAGTACAGAAAGTTTATACCAAATTAAAAATGTCTTCCCCGAAAAGAAGTAGCCTGCCCATACAGCAGCATACAAAGAAAATAAACATTTAAAATACATCCAATCCGAGCAGCGCAAAATTTTATCTAATAATTTACTAGTCCCTCAAATTAAACTTGACTGAGTTCCCCTTCTTCTTAAAAACTAAACTAACTACACTGACAAATAAAGTCTTAATTAGTCTTTACAAAGTATCAACAAATACTTAATTCATAAAGAACATTTTTTTTATTGTTCAATTATTTAAAAGTGTTATCCAAACTATATATATATGTCGAGCAGAGAAATTATATTTTGCAAAACGTCCTGGCCATTTTGATGAACAGTTATTGTCAGAACAGGGAAACTTTAATAATATTATTTCAAGGTAGCGTTATTTGTTGAGCACACTTCGTACACAAAGTAACTCAAAAGTGTCAGGGACTATTCACTTTGTAAAGAAATTGGTTTTGAGGGTTTTGCCCAATTCACTGTGTATTTGATCACATTGTCAAATTTGTTAGAAAACCTCATTCATAACATGTTTTTTCTTCTTTCCCAGCGGACTCCACCGGGACCCACTCTTTGTACACGACATACAAGGACTACGAGCTGATGTTTCACGTGTCCACCATGCTCCCGTACACCCCCAACAACAGGCAACAGGTCAGCGCCTCTTCTGTGTTATGTACAGTCTATTCCCAAACAAACAGACCTCCTGTAGAACCGTAAAAACACCAAGTCAAGAATGTTCAGGATTGAGGCGACTTGAAGCAAAGAGAAGTAAACCATAAAATAAAACTATTTCAGGGATTTACTGAATTGGATTGAAGGACTGAAGGGATTTTCAAATCTAAATACGAATTACTGAAGTCTTTATTACAAAATGTTAAAAAAGCTATTAAAAACGTATGAGTTTTGTGTTAAAATGTGTTGAAACTCCTCGACTATGAACAATTTGATCTTGACTTCATCATCATTATTTTCTTTCAACCTCTGTTTGAACTAATATGAAAAGTAAATATTGGTGCAGAAAACCTAAAATAAACAATATGTTACAAAATGTAAATAAATGTGTAAAAAAAATGTAAGTATTGATATTTTTGCTGAAATATTGATCGTTTTCAATACTTCTGTTAGTATTGATATGTCAATATTTGGTACCAATCCAGCAATCACCACTGTTAGCCTGCTTTTTTATTACAATGGATGGAAAAAATACAATTTTATAGCATCAAAATTGCACTTGAGCTTCACAGAAAGTGTACATAAAATTAAAAACTATTGTGGGATCAACATTTCTGTAGTATTTGTAAAACCTAAAAATTTGGATTTGCCTTCATCAAAAACGCTAGGTATCTTCATAAACTCTTATTAATTGAACATATAATGTGAAATACAATTGTAGATGTCCTTAAATCGGGCTCTGATATCTGAGCAGTTTTCATTTGCCAAAATCAATCATCAATTGTTTTTCATATTCAGTGATATTCTTTTGCTTTTGCCTCCATTTTGGAATTTGGAATCTATTTGCTCACAAACTTCAAAGGTTCTATACACACATATTTTGATCATCTTTACAAAACGAATATAAAAACTAAACTGTAATCTCCTCTGACCTTCTTTACTCCATCAGCCCATTAGTCTTGACCAAGCCTGGATGTAATTTTCGAGTGAAATCTTATTAGGACCCACAGCTCAATAAATCTTGGTGTGTTAGCAAAGACCTGTCCAGGAGAGTGGCAATTATCCGCACTCCTGTTTGTAATGGCGGCTCCGACTAGATGTACTCCACGTTTTTCAAAAAGCCCAGGAAACTATTCATCACTGCGGCATTGTACGTGCGAGTGTTTTTAGGTGCAAGTCTCGAGGGTCCACTCTTGCGACGCATTGATGTCGAGGCCTTTGTCTAATGCACCTAATGTGTTCTTGAGTAGTTCCTTTTTCGGATATCAATAAATTCAAGCCCGGCTCCTGCCAATCCTCCCCAAAGGCTCGTTCTGCCACAGTAATGACCCATCAGCAGAAAGCAGTGAGTTCAGGAGCATTGCCATAGAAACTGTACCCCTCCGAAGCTTTTTAATCAATGCTTCCCCAGGGGCCGGACATGGAGTTGGCATTAGGCTTTTGTGTCTATCTGTCTGCGCTAACAAGTGGAATTAAGTGAAGCTAATGGGGGATTGCCAACCGAGCGCCGGATGCTGCGGTGGTTGCTGTGGTTTTCGACACTGTAGCCTCAAATTGGCTAATGTTGAAGTAAATTTGGAGTTCATCGGGTAACAACTTAACAGGGGTTATACGGAATGAAAAGGCATAGCATTATACGCTGCGGAATAGGCCGGTCACCGTAAGATATTTTGAAGTGTGATGTGTTGCTACAGAAATGATCAGAAACGATAATATAGAGACTACTTTAGATGTCACTGAGACCACAACCATGAGCGAATAACAATAAAACCTTTTTCTGATTCTGTTAAAGTGGGTTTATCCCATTAAACCCTTTTATAAATGAACAGCATAATTAAAAGTAAAAAAAACATGAGCTGCAGTAAGTAAAAAGTAGTTAACCCCTTATCATTTGGGTGGATTTTCCCTAAAACGACTAAAATTCTCCCAATTTAAACTGAAGTAGTTTCTGAACCCTTTGAAGTACAAACAATTGTCTTGGCTCTTTGTGAAGCTGAGACTCTGATGTCTGATTTTCTCTAATTGTAGGTGGGAACACGCTCTGCTCAAAGGAGAATCTGATTTCAAATCCCGGATAGATTTTCTTAAATAAAAAGAGGAGTAAAGCTGCCGTTGGATTTTGACAATTCCCTTTTCAAAGCTGAAGTTAATTTCACTAAAAATGAGTTGTAGGGACTTGCCATAAAGTAAACATTTTTAGGTAAAAATGACCTTGATTCTTCCCAGAATTGTTGATCTGACTGAAAATAAGTGGGTTATAGCTTTCTATTTATAATTACCGTCACATGTGCTTGATAGAGCTTCAGAAGGAAAAGATGCAAGATAAATGGAGAAAAGGACTACAATAACTGCTTGTACTACAAAAAACACTTAACCAAAATTTACCCATTTGTGAAATAGAAGTTTATTTAGTAATGAGAAATAGAAGACTAAGGAGTAGTCACAGTCGCTAACCTGGCCCTTCCATATGAATTGATATTTGTGAGTTCATAAACTCTTGAGAATCCGTCTGGGCGTGTGCCGCTGTTAGGGCTGCTCCAGCCGCTGTGTGCTGCACCAATCACAGCACTGCATTGTGATTTGGGGGGAAGTCAAATAGACAAACCTAAACAAACATGGCAGCGCCAACAGACGTACTTTGACTTCAACACATCTGTGGACTATTTTACTTTTAAAAATGTGCACATAGAAGTGCTTTGTGCATTTGAGGATGCAGAAGAAGTCTGTCCTTTTCTCTCAACTGGATTTCTTGATTTCTCAGTTTGTTCTGCTTTTGCGACGCTGCGACCGATCAGTTTAAATGTTCGTCATGACGTTACACATTTTCCTAAACGATATCGACGGGGCCTGTCCAGATTGATAATGTGTAGAACACATATCAGTCTGGTGTGAGCCAGGTTAACAGTCGCAGCAAGAGTAGAAAATCTGTTGTAGTTGTAGTAACAAGATTAGTGTTGAGTGTTTTGTTTAATTTCAAAGAAACTATCAATGCTACGTTTGGGCTGTTCCTTCATTCTCTGAAAAATAAACCTTAGTGCCTTTGTGCATCTAAACATCGGCGAGAGCGTTTGGCTTTCCTTCCACCTTCTTCAATCGTATCTGTGCAGGATTGTGGGATATTGTAATTTAATCCACGGAGGTAATCTCTCCATCGGCTCTCATCCCTTCATCCTCTCCAATTCACCTCTGAGCCTCCTAATCCGGCTTGTTTGGCGCTCTCTTGATCCTTGCTGACAACTTCATGGCGAGCAGGGACTGGGGTTAACTAACTGCAACAAGACAACAATACAAGCACTCAATGGGGTGACGGTATAAGGCAATGTCAATGGGAAAATAAATTGCTCTTTTATCTTTGACACAGGGGCTCCACACAAATTCATCATACATTTGCGACTGCCGTATGGTTTCATGTTTTTCTAGATAAACATGAACTCATAATGATGTCTGCAATTCCAACAACTAAACATAATACTGTCACTGTAAACATCCACATAGTTACCAGATTTTCCATGTACTGTTTTTGTGGGTTGAATTGCTTAGTATTAACTAGAACTACATTGATTTGAAAAGGAAAGAAGACGTCTCAGGCTCAGAAACAATGTCTAGGTTTTCAAGTTTTTTGTAATTATGACTTAGTTTGGTGAGAGGGCATCTGTGATAAATATTTATCATAGTTTTACTTCTGTGAAGTTGCTGTTTAAAATTACAGGAAGTAGTGGCTGAGCTCTAAAACAGAATCCCGCTGTGACGTCATCAACAAGCGACATGAAATACAGGAACAATTTATACGCAACTGACATTCTGACAGTTTAAACTATCATTTAACAAAATATAGCTCTTAACAGATATTAGTATTTGTCAAACCATAACTATTATGTAATTGATACTTGTTTACAATACAGTTGCTAGTTAACAGTGGTGGAATTATCTCTATCAATGTCATATTTGCTGCAAAATCGTCAAACTTGTAAAAATAGGCAAAATGTTAAATATTTTGTGTTCACTACGTAATAGTGAAACCTGTACTCTAACCTGTCATGTACACTTCAAGTGCAAAAGTTATTAATTGCGCTTGCGACATAAAGAAACTAAATTGAGTTGTTGAAAGAAGATTTATGTAAATTTCTATAGAAGATACTATTTCCCAACTGCTACTTGGAACGGTTTAAGTTTAAAAGAATGTGAAATTCATTTTATATTATTTGAACCGTATAGGTTTGCATCTTTTTGGATGATTTTTACATAAATATCACCTAAACAAGAAAATATAATGGTAAAAATTGACAATGTACAACTAGTAAATTCATTTATTTGCCTAAAACCCGAGTTAGGTGAAGTCAGATTGTGAGACAAAACATATGTGAGGTTTGGAATGACTTCAAAGAAACAATGCACTGTGGGAGGACAAAAAATAAAATGTGTAGATATATTGATAAAATATTTTGTAGAAGCTTGACTTCCTTAAATAAAAAATACATATTTGCTCCCACACATACTTTTTTATTACAATAGCTTTACATTTTTGGAGAATATTTTCATATACTTGGGTTATTTCACCACTTTTAACCAAATACAGAATTGTTTACCTCATACACATCTGCAAATATCATTCAAGTCGATGTTGTAAATGATGTTGTGTTTGATTAATCATACACACAGGATGCACAGCTTACTTTGATAAATACATGCCATAGTCAGTGGCTCGGGGTCATGTAACTAACATCAAAATCCCAATAATCTCATACTTCTGTTCAGCATTTTCCTCTATATGTTCTAAACCACATTACATCGTGTGTAGCTAACTGCCTCAATCTGTGTGTTTTTTCTTTTGTACAGTTGTTACGGAAACGGCACATCGGGAACGACATCGTCACCATCGTGTTCCAGGAGCCCGGAGCGCTTCCTTTCACTCCCAAAAACATCCGATCGCATTTCCAGCATGTGTTTGTCATTGTCAAAGTCCACAACCCCTGCACTGAAAACGTCTGCTACAGGTAAAGTGCTATGAAAACGTTTCGACTGATAACGATAAATGTCTAATGAAATAAAATAATAGCATCAAAACTATTAGGGCGAGCACTGCGGGTAGGAAGGGAATGAAAGACAATTTGTGTCTTTTGAAGCGTCTTGTTCAAATGTTTCCCCGGCAAATGGCGTCATGTGAACTTTTAAGAGCACTTAATTTGAAAGAATAAAAAATAATAGCCTGCTGGGTGCTAACTGCGGTGTCTCAACTTCGCAAAAAGCTGAAATTGCAGGTCTCTTTTGATGTGCTTGGTGATGTTACACTTATTATCTTCAGACACCTCAAAAGTAATGATTTAAAGCACTCTCCTTTGGTGTGCAGAAAGTCAAAACCACTCTTTTTTTTATTGTATAGAAGAAAGGTTAGCAAGTTTAGCACAAGCCATTTCCCTGAGCGACACGCAGCTTCAAACTTAAAAGGTCCATTTAACTTGCAGCTCGATACTTTACTTTTATTGTCTCACTGTTCTCACACCTTAAGTGCTTGTTTTGATTTATTGATTTTTCTTTTTCTAGCGTGGCTGTCTCCAGATCTAAAGACGTGCCTCCCTTTGGACCTCCCATCCCCAAATTGGTGACTTTTCCCAAATCAGCAGTTTTCAGGGACTTTCTCCTCGCCAAGGTCATCAACGGCGAGAACGCGGCTCACAAGTCGGAAAAGTTTAGGGCAATGGCGACCCGGACGAGACAGGAATATCTAAAGGACTTGGCGGAAAACTTTGTCAGCACTGCTACTATCGACTCGGCTGTGAAATTCAGCTTCATAACTTTAGGGGCCAAGAAGAAAGAGAAAGTCAAGGCAAGAAAAGACGCGCATCTTTTCAGCGTGGGGGCAGTGACTTGGAGCGTCCGAGCCAGGGATTTCGGACAGTCCATGGATGTAGACGGCCTCCTGGGAATATCGAATGAGTTTATCGTGCTCATCGAAGAGGAGTCGAGGAACGTGATTTTCAACTGCTCGTGTCGGGACGTGATCGGATGGACGTCGGGGATTATGAGCATCAAGATCTTCTACGAGAGAGGAGAGTGCATCATGCTGTCGGCCCATGACAACTGCGGCGAGGACATAAGGGAGATGGTGCAGAGGCTGGAGGTAAGTTTTGTTAAAGGGCCTGTACCTGATTTTTTTCACTCTAGTTAACATAAATTCTCTTTACATTAGACGTTGTTCGATAGAGGCAAATTCATGGAAAGACATTGGGATTGCAATGTATAATCTGTGCATATTATAAACGCACTTTGTTAGGAAAGAACTAGTGCAGAAGCGTTTGCCTTTTCTTTTCAGTCCATCAGGCACATCGTACACTATGAATCATGGGAAAATAACAAGCCAGACATGTGATTCTCTGTCATGCTGCAGTTTCAAACGTGCTATAAGCTAATTGGAAGGAGAGTTAGGGGAACTATATCGAAAGAACTGCATAACACTATTCCAGTCAAAATCAGGTATAGGCCCTTTAAAGTCAATAGAATAATCGTCATGAGTACCTGTCTATTTCTGGTAGGAATTTCAGCATTGTCATTATTAACTTTATTAAACGTGAAACTAAAATTTCTGCTGCAATAAACTCAGATTAAATGTGTCGTATAAATATTACACCGATATGCAAGAGAAGAACAAGAAGATGACACTCATTTATGTAAAAATAACAATTATTTAAAATGTATTGACACCATGACCCAAAAATGTTAAATAAGATTGTCATTCAACGTAGTACAAGAAGAATTTTATAAAATCAAAAATGCTGAATGCTAAACTACAAGAAATTGTTAATATAACATAAAAGGCTGTCCATAATCCTATTCATATACAAAACCAGAACTTCCCCCGACAGTTTCAGAACTTAAAAATAATCATCAAATCCATGAAAGCAAACTAAACGTCTAGATTGCTTCCTTTGTCTCTAAACCAAGACCAGGACTCTTCAGAAGAAGACATTTTAATCATCTTAATCTGACCTCTCTTACTAAAAAATAAATAAAAAGTTCTTAAATTTTCCTTATCCTTATCCTAGACAACTTCGGCATTCTACAATCACAATAGAGCTGAACGATTTGAGAAGAGCATCTAATAGACTTGAGATTGCAATTAGATTATGTTCCAAAGACCTTATTCTGTTTAAAGTACCTATTTTAAACACATCCAGGAGAATTGACACAATCTGAATATAAACTGACTGAATTTGTCTCTTGTCACGATAAGCCTATGTTTTCTGTTTTTAATAAACAAAATGAAAAGATAATCTGTTTTCACATCAGCTGTCACCTGTCATTTTGGCTGCACAATTAATTGCAATCAAATTAAAATTGGAAATTGAATGGCTGTTATTATGGTCCTAATATTAGTCGCTGCTGTATATTTGGTTACAAGAGACAGTGTGATAAGTAAAGTGTTTCATCTTGTGTTGTTTATTTTGCCTCCTCTTGTACATCTCTCCTTAGCCTTGTATTGGTGAAATATTTATAACACATTTTCTATCTGAGCTCATTGCAGCAGACTTCCATAAATTAAAATTTTAGGATCACTTTCCTTTTTAATTAGTTACACATTTTGAGCTAACAGCCTGGTGCATCACCTCCAACTGTCAACTTTACTTTGCACCAGCAACTCTGGGAGTGATAGTGAAAATCCTTGTTTATTATGTATGGTCCTAATTAGTTAGTTAACAAAAACTAATTGAATCGAAATTGCAATTTGAATGGACGAAATCGCAAAGACTGAATTTTTTAAAGTGCAATAATTTCCTCCACAAACAACAAAGTATCCTATTTTATTCAGCATTAAAACTACTAACTCTGTTTTTTAGATTTGTTTAATTTGTTCTTTAAAAATCTGCAAAAAACATGACTAGCAAGCAACTAAAATGCAATTAAGAGGGAGAAAAACAGACAAATACTGCACTGAATGAGAAAGAGGAACAAACTGTTCAAATGTGTGACTAAAAGCTGAAAAAAGTTTTTTGTTGTTTTTTGTCAATTCTCCTGGTTGTGTTTATAATGTAAACTTTGAACAGAATTCTATTTTTAAAAAAAGTTACAAATGCAACCACAAAATTTGTTAGAAAAATCACAATTGCATATTTTTCCCAAATTGTGCAGCTTTGACAAAAACTACCAGGCAAAGCATAAATAAAGCAGGACTAAAACCGTTCGCTCGAACAAATATTTTGCTTATTAGGATTTGTCTTGCAGAGAAGCACTGGCCTGTGTAGGTTATTGTTCAGTTTCAATGAAGATTTGATAATATTTCATCTGTATTTAAATTGCTCCTTTGTTGTGTTCATTCTTGCAAAACATAAACGCAAAAGACCGTAGAGCGCCTGCATCATTATATCGTATCCAGCTTATCGTAACATTTACCAGAGAAGACACACCCGGGTGGCATCAATGCACCACTTAAACAACAGAAGAGGATCCTGCTTATTGCAAAGGAAAATACTGGGCTGAATGTTGTCATGATAATTCCCAGTAAATCCAGGATGGTTACATGAGCACAACACACACAGACATTGCAGTGGTAACATTTGCCTTTAGCTCAAATGGAGCATTCAAGCATTTTCCAATTCTGCGGTCGTTCTGTGGTGAAACAATGCACTTTATAGATATTACTTTTGCCATTCAGGGTTTACTGCTCACCACAGGCTGTTATTCTATGTGCATCATTGTCTGTCACTTACTTAACCTGTATATAATTTGACAACATGCAGCTTTAACAAGTTCTATTTGTGTTTTGAATACAGATATAGACTAGGGCTGGACTTTTCTTAGAATGTAGGGCACTGAGATTGGCTTCGGTCTCACATCAAGAAGGTTCTGGGTTAGACTCCCAGGCGGGAGTTTTCTCTGGAGGCTCCGTTTCCACTACTACTAAAAACAATAGATTCCTACTCTGGTCAGGAGTGACTCCCCTGAAAATGAGATTCCAAATCTCAGTGGGACAACCTTGGTTAAAAAAATAATAGAAAAAAAGTATAAATAAATAATAATCTTTTTTGCTATTATAAACGATTAATTAAAGTTTTCAGCTGAAAATTGGCATTCTTACTTAGACCAATACAAATAGAATATTTTCGTGTCTCAAATGGTCCATTTTTTCCTTGTTCTCTAGCCCTCTTTTCAAACAAGACATGCATTTATTTTTATAATAGTAATTTATATTATTTATATAGCACTTTTTGGACACTCAAAGGAGATGTTCTCGCTCCAGCTTGCCTAGCGTCTAAGATCTGATGAGATCGGGAATATTCCCATTTGTCCAGAACGACATAATCACATTCTAATATCTGAAATCTACTCATATAAATACATTTGCATTTATTAGCTAGAAAAGTAAGCAGCGTAACTAGAAGGTGAAGAGTTGGCCAGGAATCCAGAGCAGAGATGTATAACGCCATGTAGTAGTCTATTTTTCATAAAATGTTACATAAATGGATGTTAGCACTGGTAGTGGACAAAAACATACCTCTTGTTTAACCCCAAACACCATTTCCCATTATATTCCTCGACTGCATTGCACCTGAATTCCAAAAGCTCCCCAGTCTAGAGGGGATTAAGCTGACCCTCCTGCCGGGAGCTTTCTTTGGCTCATCGCACATAATCAGCCGGGGTTTACAGCTAGTCGTTTAGGTCATAGCAAAAACGATGGTATCCTGCACGGGTCAGGGTAGAGTCACTATTATTAAAAACCAATGCAATTTCATCAAAGCCGGACACTTTAGTTGATAGAGAGATTAACGTGATTTGCGGCACATTGTGAAATCATTGGGGGGTGGTGAATGGTGCAGGTGAGGCAATGGCAGCTTAAAACAGGTCACTAACCCACTTTTAAAGGGGATAAAATGAAATAGAGAGACTTTTTTGGGTCTGACTGACTAAGAATAGAGTTGACATGCCCTAAGACTGCTCAAGCTACCCACTTATTCCAAAGTCCTCGTTCTTTTTCTCATCTAAAATGGCCAACTGCTGCTGTGCTATTTTGGGGTCAGCTGGTCCTAAATAGGTCAGAAATTCACCTGGTTTTAGCGCAGCACTCAGACGGGACAGAGTGCAACAAAGAGCGAGACTGTAGTCAACCAGGGTCAAGGTAACGCCTCGACTGAAGCATAATATTTAGAATTTTGGTTGAATATCACTAGCTATGTTTACATTCACACCAAAGACTTATCAGATTATTGAAATGTCAAAGAGCAAACTAATGGATAACTCTTAAAAATATGGTTCCTTAGTGCCTTGATTTTCAATCTGTGCCTTGAAAAAATGTCACATTTGGATTAAAAATTGGATTTGGTTTCTTCAACATACTTCAGCACCATAAAAGAACACAAATTAATCATCATTGCCAACTTTGTAGAATTATTTGCCACATTATATGACACGTTTTGTTCACTAAAAGGTCTGGTTTGGTAATGTTTTAGTAGTAGTATGTTTACAATCAAAAAAAGTGTGCCATGACTAAAAAAAGAACGAAAAACACTGCCTTTGTGAACAATTTATATGACATAAATAGCCACTACTTATTTGTTTATAAACACTTAGACAATTACTGGCATTTTAGAATACCTTATAAATGTTGGCAAATGTAAACCATTAACCAAAAACATGTGTGTTAATAAACCATGTACAAACTGTAATAAGCCGCTTATCAAACAGTTTCAATAACAAAGTGATAAATAATACTAAATGCCTTATGAATGCATTGAAAATAGTTTACAAAGAAACCTTTTAAACCTTTTTAAAGCATTACCAAGTAATGTGTATTGAAGATGGAACAATTATTTTAAGATTCATTGTGCTTGTACATTTTACTAAGATTTATTGTACTGTTTCAAATTAAACTCTTTCTCCAAATCCATTGATAAACTCCCACTCAGGTGCTTTTTGGTGATTACATTTCTTTTGTGCATTTAAACACACGAAAATCTAATCTAATCTAATTATTGTCTTAACTGAATATAAAGCAAATGCACCCACGGTTCCAAATTGTACGATACTTAAAGAAGCACTGCGCGAGATTCTTGCTGACAGACACATTACATTCAAACCAAACATTGGATCATTCCCTAAGGAGATAGACTAGTCTGAGATCTAAAATTTAACGCTGTTCTAAATTAGCCTTATCATCAGCCCTATCAACTCAACTATTTATTCCAGCGTTTCTTAATCGAAGCCTGAACTGCTTTTGACCTTAATTCTGCTCTCCATTTATTCCACAGTGTATGTTTTGGCACCTTTAGCAAGGATCTTTCATTTCCTATAGCTTTAACATTACATTATGTGCCAATAAAGATACATTTTCTACATTCTTTAACCGCCTCTCTCTGTCTCCAAGTAATAAGAAAGCTGCATTTCAAAGATACTTAGAAACAGACGACTGAAAAACTAGCTGTGTGAATCTTAAAAAGCAGCAGAAGCTCATTTGAATAATTAATCCTTATACAGCTGTCATTCACTTTGCACTTCTTTCATCCAGCAAAGGACAGTGCAGGATACATTAACATTTGTGATTAGCCAAAGGACATCACTACTTGCTCATTCGTTATGCTAATCTGCACTCACTCGCGCTTCACCACGGGGGGATTTGTGCCGAGTATCTCACACGCAAAAGTATTAATAAGTGTCTGATTGTGTTACTCGCACGTTGGGTATCGGAGCTGACCACGCACACCATGCCATATCCCCAAGGTGTCTGTGTTTTTGCAGTCTGGAGATCGGGCACGCTCGGGTTTCATTGAAAGGATTTACAGGCTGCCGGACTTGTGATGTAATGCGAACTAAAGGCAGCAGTAGGAATAGTGTGAGTGAGTAGTCAGAGTACGTACAGGGCTAAAAGCTTTGTGATGGCCGAGTCCTCTGCCCTCCTGGGTGTTGCTGCTGTTGAGGTGGATGTATACGCGTTCGGCTTTTAAAGGCAAATCCCCCCGGCTATAGTCAGCGTGAAGGCTGTTTGTTTAGTGGAAATAGTCCCATTTAGTTTCTGATGTAACCTTGAAAATGACAGATATATGGACAGGAATTCGGACTTATGTAACACCAGCTACATCTACAATCATATTTCACATCATGCAACGTTACATCACTGTTTTTTATCCTTTTTTTAGGTGTCCATTTTCCTGGACGCGTCTAAAATAGAACTTTGAATAGAATCCTATTATTAAAACATACAAATCTAAATCTAATCCCAATCGCATTAATGGTCAGAAAAATCACAGTTAGATATTTTTCCACAAATCATTCAGCCCTACATTATATTATGATATCATATCATATCGTCAAAAGTCTCACAATAATATCGTGGGCTGTAACAATATATAAAATACAAACAGCAACAGCTAAAAAAAAAGAGAGAACCATAAAGACCTTGATCCTTTGACCCATTTCAATGCAGACTACACAAAGAAATAAGCGTTTTAAACACTTGTATCTTAATTCTTTGGGAAATGATTCATACACTCAATTATTGCACTTCAGAAATTGTGGCCTTTCTGATTTGATTGTTAAAATTTCAATTCAATTTCGATTTATTTTGCAGCCTTAATGTACTGTGAAATACATATTGTGATAATATCGAGCCGTGAGACTTGGATATTGTCAGAACCACTCTGTTTATAGTCAACATTTTGAGTGCTGTTTAAGGAAACAACGCTGAAACTTATGGGTATAGTACAAAAATTGTGTATTTACAGTCCAACAAAGGTCTGTCGACTACACTGTTAAACTAATATCTACGTTGCTTGTGCAGCTAGTTAAGTTAAAACTACTAATTTATTAACTTTTTATTAACAGGTTATTTTTACTCATTCAAACTTCAGTTGAATGATGTAGTTAGTATTTCAAGTTATGGCAATTGCTAGGAAAGTTAATGAGCACAAAATGTCTTCCAAAAGATAAAATAGTTGGTTAATGTGTCATTGTGGCATATGTCCTTTAACAAAAGCAAGTCAGATTCTTATTGATATGAAAACATTTTGAAAGTCTGGTGTCTAATTAACATATCTGTGGCCTTAGTCAAACAGACAGGATGAATGATGTTGTTTTGTCCACATTTTCAAAGGTAATTTACAACTCAAAAGCGCCAGGATCCTTTACATTTCTCGGCCTGGTAAATGATAAACCCCTGAAAGCCCAAACACTCGACTCAAAGGGCCCAAAAACCCTGAGATCCACGAGCCCCAGCGTCTCTTTTAAGCCAAAGTGGACTGACACTGTTTTGCCAACACACACGGACAAGTTTCAAAAGCCGGAATCAGTCTAAAACACTCATCAGAGGAATGTAGATAGTCTCTGCCTGTCAACTATTTACACTTTAACCAAAATGTGCTGAAAAGTTTTAATATAGATAATAAAAATGATAATAAAAGGAAGTGCTAGACTATGGAAATGGGCCATGACGTATGTGTGGGCCCCTGGACACTTTACTGCCCCACACGGAGGAAATAAAAGCTGCTAATGAAGGCTTTTAGGACACCATTATTTGGGGCTAATGAATTTCAGCGACAGGCCAGTTTTTAATGGACCTCATGTCTGCACCTTAAGTGGAAGGTCTTTCTACAATCTCATATAGAACTGTACATATGTATCTATATACGTAGCAATAACATTTCACAGACTGTGTTTTAAATTTACATCAGGAATGTGCTAAAATTTTGCAAAACATTTCTTGGTTGAGGTTCAAATATCGCACCAAACGTGAATGGACCATAAAATTAACCACAAAAGAGCAGAAATGTAGCTTTCTTGGGAGATTACACTAGACATTACTGTTTCTTTTTGCCATTTTTAGTACTTTTAAAGGTGCTGTGCTTGATTTCTACTGTTTTGAAATATGAAAAACAGAGCTAGTTCATTTAAAACAGCGATCACATGTATCGCTCACTTTCCCAATGTAGTCCCAGCATCCTAAATATTCACTGTGATGAGTTTCTGAGCACTTTTCACGAGTCTCTGAGCCTAGTCCTGCTAACAAGCTAACAAACATTAGCATGCTAACAATGCACGCCCTGCTTCTCGTGGAATAAAACTCTCTATAAGCAGACAAAGCACTGTGATCTCATTTTCAGCTGCTTTTACAATATATCTTTACTTTATTACATGCAAAAAATTCAGGTACATGAACTAGTTATTTTTCATGTTTCAAAATCAGGTACGGTGCCTTTAATTACAGACGGTACATTTATTTTGCAAATCTCCCAAACTACATTATTATACATTTTTCTCCCACCTCTGCTCTTAAATTTGAGTCAGAAAAAGGTGGACTTGAGAGGACTGTCATGTTTTTAGAGATACTTTCAGCTTTACACAGATTTATTTTTGCCTTGTTCCATTCTATGCTGAACTTGTCGCTCAAAGTTGGAGAATGTAATAAACACTGGCCCTGACAACAAAAACATGGTTCCAAGCACACAATTCTCCCTCCACAAACAAACAAAATAATGACTGAGGACGTCAACTCTGAGGAAGACTGGCCACCTGTCAGTTACCTCAAAGTCACACAAAAAATAACTATTCAAAGCTGCTTCTCTTTGTGGCCCATGTGCCTTTTAAAACTCTCTTCCTCCGGTCTGTTATTGTGAGAAATCACTCAATATGTGTCAGTCCAGAACAGTGTTTTAGCCCCCCCTTTGCTTCCTCTCTCTTAGTGGTCTGGCCTTCTCTTTCTCTCTCACTGTAAGTTTTTTTATGAATCTTATTGACATATGATAAATGTAGTTTTAAAAGTCTTTCTTTCTTTCTTTCTTTCTTTCTTTCTTTCTTTCTTTCTTTCTTTCTTTCTTTCTTTCTTTCTTTCTTTCTTTCTTTCTTTCTTTCTGCCCTTTCTTTCTCTGCCCTTTCTATCTCCCATCTCATCCCATTTCTATCCCCCTGCTTTTTGTCTCTTTCTTTTCTTTCTCTCTCCTCTCTATCTCCCTTCATTTTTCTATCCTCCGTCTCTTTCTTTCTCTTTTTCTTTGTCTTTCTTTCTGTCTCTCCCCTTTCTAGCTCTCTCCATTTCTCTTTCTTTCTCTCTTTTTGTCTGTCTTCTCTCTCTCTCTCCCCTTTCTATCTCTCTTCATGTCTCTCTTTATCGCTCTCTCTCTTCTATCTCTTTCTCTCTTTCATTCTCTCCTTTTCTGTCTTTCTCTCTCCTCTCTTTCTCTCTCCATTTTCTCTCCCTCTGTCTTTTTCTTTCTCTCTTTTTTGAATTTGTCTGAATGAAGTAAATGTTTTTGTAACGTCAAAGTCTCTCCCCTTTCTCTCTCTCTCTCTCTCTCTCTCTCCCTCCCTCCCTGTCTCTTTCATTCTCTTTACTTCATTCTCTCCTTCTCTCTTTTTATTTCTTTTATCTCCCCTCGCTATCTATCTCTCTATCTCTCTCTCTCCCCTCTCACCCTTGACACTGATCTTGCCCTCTTTCTTTCTTTCTCTTCCCATCTCTCTCTCCCCCTTCTCACCTCTCTAAGTGCTCTTCTTTCTTTCTCCTCTCACCCTCAACAGTGGCCTCTCTCTCTCTCTCTCTGTCTCCCCTCGCTATCTCTCTCTCTCTCTCTCTCTCTGTCTCCCCTCGCTATCTCTCTCTCTCTCTCTCTCTCTCTCTCTCTCTCTCTCTCTCTATCTCTCTCTCTCCCCTCTCACCCTTGACACTGATCTTGCCCTCTTTCTTTCTCTTCCTATCTCTCTCTCTCCCTTCTCACCTCTCTAAGTGCTCTTTTTTCTTTCTCCTCTCACCCTCAACAGTGGCCTCCCTCTCTCTCTCTCCCTCTTCCCCTTTCTCTCTTCTCACCCTTCACAGTGGGGTTGGATTTCTGCCCCGTGTGAGAATCTGGTGCAGTGTTGACAAGCCCATAGACTCAGTAATGTGTCCCTGAAGCCAGCTGCCACTCCACGCAAATGGAGCCAGTCACCCACAACTGAACCAGGACTAATCTGATGGGTGATTAAGGCCCATTCGATGCACCGCGTAGATTTTTCCAGCGGTTGCCACAATAATAAAGCTCAGAGGGATGCTGTCCGCCGCTGTTGGCTGCAACGGAGCTCGCGTATTAAGGTGTTCGTAGTAGGAAACCGCAGCGGCATCGTCGTTCTTGCGCTGCGGTTTGAACTCGACCTGAACTTGGCCTGAATTCGAATTGCTTTAAGGGATTATGCCCAGCCGATGTGGAGCAAACAGAGATAGCTAGTTTAAAAGGGCACACGCGACTTAACTTTAACTGTTGACTTAACATCTGGCTGTGTTTGGGTGATTAGGGTTAAAACAATGACTGTCTTTAGGAATATTACTTGACTGAAGTGGCGTAAAACATGGACAATAGCCAGTTAGTCATCAGGAAACGCTTACTTCATTCACATTTATTCACTCTCATATTCAATAACTATTTGTAAACTTGTGATAAAACCGTTGTACTAGCATACTCTGATTTCTAAATTACAAATAAACCCATTGTAGTCTTACCAATTTCTCATAATTGTTCGGATTTATGGGCCATTTTGGATCAGCCCTAGAATGCACATGATTCTATTTTAGCTTAGAAAATTTCTGGCAAAAAATTGTTATATTTTTCATTGGGTTCAATGAAAAACAACAACACCTACCTTAATTTTTATCTTCTCTTTATTAACGCATGTCCGTTTCTTTGATGAACACCTATGGATTATTAAGTTGTAATATCTGACATCTTGAAAGAGCCACTTGCCTAAAATGCATACTAGAATTGTAACAGTGGCTATGTTTACCAAAAATCTGACCATTACCTGATTTCTGTAGTTAAAATATCATGTAAACAGCTATATCTGATCTGAGTAATGTGATTTCTTTCTGATTGTTCACTTTAAAGTAGGTTTTGATATTAAAAAAATATTGAAAAATGGCACACTAAAATGGCAATGACAAACATGAAAGAGTAAATGTTAAAGATCGAAGTAGTTTTCATGGATGTAATTGTTCTTTATCTTCAAAATACAACATTTACTCTAACAATAAACTAATTAACCGACGCCAGATGTTAATGATGATCAGATTTCTCTTGGGCATGTAAACAAACACAAAAAAATCAGATATAATTACAGGGTTATCTGAGCTCTTCTGGCCATGTAAACATACTCAGTGCTAAAATACCTTTGAATATTTGAACGCATTTGTAAAATCGCATGAAAAAAATTTAATAAGCATGTCTATCTTGATAATGATGAATTGTTTTGTTTTTCCCAGATTGTGACTCGTGGCTGTGAGACGTTCGAGATGACGCTGAGGAGGAACAGTTTGGGGCAGCTGGGCTTTCACGTGAACTTCGAGGGCATCGTGGCGGACGTGGAGCCCTTTGGATTTGCCTGGAAAGCCGGGCTGAGGCAGGGCAGCCGACTGGTGGAGATCTGTAAAGTTGCCGTGGCGACTCTGACACACGAGCAGATGATCGACCTCCTGAGAACGTCCATCAGTGTCAAAGTGGTCATCATCCAGCCCCATGAAGACGGCACGCCAAGAAGGTAAAACCGCTTTATGTGAAATGCACCTTCTGCTCAATATTAAGTACTGCTTTGATGACTTAAGCGTTTGGATGGTTTTGTTTGGAATATGAAATAACACATTTTAAAAGCACATGGTGTAACCTCTTTTGGGTTTTGCCTGGAATTTTCCACAGTAATGATTTAAACACATCTATATTGCGAATATTCATCTACAGGTGTTTCATTGCTTGAAAAATATGAGAGGGGACACCTCTCCACAGATTGATTTGATGTCTACTTTGACCAAGACATGATTTAGGAACATCAAAGTCAGCCATAAGTCACCGTTAAACTTCCAAGAATGTATTTTTATCAGACCAATGACCATTAATTTGACCAAGGGAGTGAACAAAGGCCAAAACAACCCACTGCTTCAATTTTATTTGACTGTGATTGGTTAAATCTGCCTGTCAACAAGAGGGGCAGTGGGTGGGGAAATGTGTCCATGTTTGAGCCATGTTTTTTCAGAATAATAAACATGAAATTAGGCATTGGACAGTATTTCCTTTTTTGTCACAATTATCATGGCTAAAGGAATAATTCAAACTACTGACAGTTTAAATTGTTATGGATATTAACATTATGAATAGGTTCCATTTTCAAACAATTATTATTCCATGTCTAAATAATTTTACTTTGTTTTAAGCAAAAACAACAATGACTATAAGTACTTCATGCAGAAGTAACTTTTTGCTGCACATTTTGGTGATTTTCTCTGCCGATCGTCACGATTACTGTCTACCCTTTTTATCACAATAAACTGTATTATTGTTTATTGTCCCATCTGTAAAAGAAAATTAAGATCCTGTTTCCATGATTTCTGTGGCACTTAGCTTTGTCCCACCATTTCAGCACCACAAATGCTGTCCACAATGCCACTAGTTTCATGTCATAAATCTATAAAACCGAGCCAATTACTTGCTGCAACAAATGAAGACCTCCATTCAGTGCTATACTGAGCCATTAAGCAGGTGTCCCAAACACCGAAACATTGTTGTAGCTTTCCTCATTTTTTGTGCAGCTGGGCCAAATTAGCGTGACATTTGCTCTCATATTTGCACTGATTAACATAAAGAAATGCTTACACACCTTTTCTGCTACATCTGCATTATGTTGCTGCTCTGATTTCTCTGGAGTTTTCCTTGTATCAATGTGGCTTTGTTGTCGGCAAAAAAAAAGCCTCTGCTATAGACAGTCACAGACACATACATGAATAGTCAGCAATTTCCACTAATGATAATGAGGGCTGCGTTTTGATTAATGGCTCGACTCCTGCTGCCTTTGTCTGACAGCTCACATTTGGAGATTGCTTTTTTATACAATGTCCTATTCAGCAATTAGGAAGGGAGTGTTGGCGTTGTGATTGAGGGGGACTCCCATGATAATAAAAAGACAACTTGAAGTGGTGTCTTTGTGCTAAAAGAAGGCCCGCTTGTATGAAAACCACATCTGCCTGTGTTGTGTTCGAGCGACAGACAGAGCTGGGAAATTATATCCATCACTCTCTCTCTTTCGCGCACATATTTATGACATCTTTGTTTGGTCGGTGAGTCAGACTGGCAGATTTGAGAGCTGGCAAATGCTGTCTTCTTCACACTTACAAATTGTCAAAGTAGAATGGCAGAAAATAAAATGTTAAAAGATGCTCATTGTGGGAGTAAATGAAAGGGACTCGTTATCAGACTTAATTTTTCTGCAGGTTGTAAGAGTTTTGACAAGTAACAAATCAACTGGAACAAAAATTATTCACTTGTAATTGCGATTGGATAAACATAACATCCAAGTACAACATTTGCTTCAGTGAGTGGTGCACTGATTATTTATTTATGACCCCTGACAGATAACAGTAGACTAAAGGTTGTTAGTTTGAACAATGGAGAGCTTGATGTGCGTGGGTGGTAAAGACTGTTTTTTGTGTCAAGCTACTGCATTTCTTACCGTGTTGCTAAAAGATATGACAGAATACAGTGTTTGTGAGCACTGAGCTGTTTATTTATTACGTAGTTTGTCATAATTAACGGCCATAATACCTTGAAACTGTCTATTCTTGTCTTGAGCTAAGCAGGGTTGGAAGATAGCTGCGTAGAGCTTGGCAAAATGGCAAAAACATGAATCACAATATTTTTCTCCTCATATTGGTTAATCTCAAAAATTACAAATTACAAATATAAACAAGGCAAGCTTTTATGAGTGCCAACTAACAAGAAAATAGTCCAATTTCTTCCTCCAAAGTCTGAACTCTGCCCCAAACAACATGCTTTTCCTGACAGAAGATTTGGCGATTGACGATTTGAAATGATCGAGTCTGGATTAGATTGAAATTTGATTAATTGGCCAGCGCTATCACCGAGAATGGCAGGTGAGGGGCTGCAGTGACTCTAGTGGGGTGCCCAAACCTTCCAGGCCAGAACCACTCCTCCACCTACCAACTCAGGACTCATGTAGCGAAGTTAAATTGATAATTTTAATAATTTTAAGAGGCAAAACATGTTAAATCGGGTCGAATGTTGTCTATTTTTAATAGTATATAGATTTGGATCCAGTCTCACTAAATGATACAGCTTTCCATAAAAGAATAAACTACATAGATTCAAAATGATGTCCACTTTTTATCATAACTTGAAACTAGGGCTGCTACAAGTTAATCAATTAATCACCACTAATAGACAGATAATAGAATAGAAATAGTTGTCAACGAAAAATTATTTACTGCTCCATACACAGACTCCAAAACATGCCATATGCTGAGAGAAGAAGTTTTATGAGCAGGAAAACGCGAACAAAAATAACAAAGTAAACGGGTAAATGTTGTCTTTTTTGATGAACACACATTCGCCTGTAAATATTCTCCACCAGGAGCTCCTCAGACGGCTTCACTTCAGCTTTATCTGGGTAAATGTAGTAAAAATCTTATATTCACACAGGCTTTTCACACTTTAAACAACTGATCGCTTAATCAGAATCAGAATCAGAATCAGAAATTGTTTATTGCCATTGTCAGTGAAATTCACAAACGTAGGAACTTGCTTCGGCGTAGGTGCAACATAAAGCAAAGGATAAAATATAAAAAATATATAAAAAGGCATGCATAAAATTAAGAATAAAATAGACTAAGATAGACTATATACAGAATGTACAGTTGGCAGATAGTGCAATGTGCAAATGAGTAGTGCAAATAGATTGTTCTTAAATAGTATTATTGTTGAAGTGACAGGTGTTACAAAGTGTTCATGAGTCCAACGGCAGAGGGAAAGAAACTGTTCTTGTGGCGGGAGGTTCTGGTCCGGATGGACCGTAGCCTCCTGCCCGAGGGGAGTGGCTCAAATAGTCCGTGTCCAGGGTGAGAAGGGTCAGCTGTGATCCGACCTGCTCGTCCCCGAGTCCTGGAGACGTACAGGTCCTGGACAGATGGAAGGCTGCAGCCGATCACCTTCTCAGCAGAGCGCACAATGCGCTGTAGTCTCTGTTTGTCCCTGGCTGTGGCTCCAGCACCACACGGTGATGGAGGAGGTGAGGATGGACTCGATGATGGCCGTGTAGAACTGCACCATCATCTGCGCCGGCAGCTTGGCTTTCCTCAGCTGCCGCAGGAAGTACATCCTCTGCTGGGCCTTCTTGATGATGGAGCTGATGGTCGGCTCCCACTTGAGGTCCTGAGTGATGGTGGTGCCAAGGAAGCGGAAAGAGTCTACGGTGGTGATGGGAGAGTCTGTCAGGCGAGGGGGCAGGGGGCTGAGACTTTCCTGAAGTCCACGATCATCTCCACTGTCTTCTGGGCGTTGAGCTCCAGGTTGGTGGTGCTGCACCAGGACACCAGCCGATCCACCTCCCTCCTGTAGACAGACTCATCGCCGTCCGAGATGAGTCCGAGGAGGGTGGTGTCGTCTGCAAACTTGATCAGTTTTACAGAGTCGTGGCTGGAGTTGCAGCAGTTGGTGTACAGGGAGAAGAGCAGAGGAGAAAGTACACAGCCCTGTGGAGTTCCTGTGTTGATAGTCCGAGTCTCTGAGACATTCTTCCCCAGCCGCACGCACTGCCTCCGGTCCGTCAGGAAGTCAGTGATCCACCTGCAGATGGAGTCAGGCACGCGGAGCTGAGAGAGCTTGTCCTGGAGCAGAGCAGGGATGATGGTGTTGAATGCAGAGCTGAAGTCCACAAACAGGACCCTGGCGTAGGTTCCCGGGGAGTCCAGATGCTTCAGGATGAAGTGGAGGGCCAGGTTGATGGCGTCGTCTACAGATCTGTTGGCTCTGTAGGCGAACTGCAGTGGGTCCAGGGCGGAGGAGGTGAAGGACTTGAGATGGGGCAGGACCAGGCGCTCAAAGGACTTCATGACGACAGGCGTCAGCGCCACAGGCCTGAAGTCATTAAGTCCAGTGATCCGGGGCTTCTTGGGAACAGGGACGATGATGGATCAAAAGAATGATTTCTAGTTGCAGCCCTACTTTAAATCTCACGACCCCTTGCACAGTGCCTCGCCCTGGAGTCCTGACCCTCACTTTAGGGACCAGTACTCTAGTAGTGCACACTGTTGTTTTAACTTAATAGCACCACCACTACATGAATAAAACACAAAATTGAAAAGCAACATTGAGGATCTGGTAAAGCCTAATGCATTACTATTATTGTAACATTCATATCACCAGAATAGATTTGTGTAATTAGTGTAATACTGTATGTCAAACAGTGTGTGCAACTGTCGGTGAACTTTGCGCTTTCACCCGGCAACAGCAGTGTCATATTTACTTCCCTAGATGGTGGACGAACAGCCTCGGTCTTTGAAGCGCAGCAGCTTCTCTGGCACAACCGCCGCCTAATCCTCTTAGGACGATCTGCGATGGTGCACTGATACCATCATAATCGCAGTTCAGATAGCAGAAAGGCAAACAAAACATCCTTCAAAATTTGGTCAAATGTTTCTGAACTTGTGTCTGCGGCGTTCAAAGAGTTGTCAAAGGTGGGGAGAGTGGGTGAGGGGCACTGGGATGCTTTTGTTCGGTTTATAAAGGAGTTTTGTGCAACAGTGTTTTTAGAAAAATGACCAAAGTAACATCACAATATGACAAAGTTTCACCCTTAAAAACAGCACAAAACTGATTACTTTGTCGACGCTTTAGTAGTGCAAATCATAGCATTACATTGTGCCAAACAGTGCATTATGATCATGCTCTGAGTGTCTATGATGGATTGAGGCTTTATGGACAAGCTTGGCCTATATATATGGTGTTTACTGACAGATGCACGCAGTAGATTAGTAGGTATTACAGAAAGAGAGCATAGTGACTGATGTTGATCCTTACTGTAGCTTCCTCTTTTCTAACGAAAGCTAAGTGGGCTGCATTCAGACTTCCTCACACTTCTTATCAAAAGTTGTAGTAAAATGGGACTTAATCAGGACCAGGAGTCAATCAGAGCTAGACAAGAACCAAACCAGGTCTACATCACGACTAAACTGGGGCCAAATCGGGGCATAATCAAGAAGAGTGTGAACGCAAACCTAACCTTGTCTGATAACAAAAATATGAAGTCATATTCAATCTATAAAGCATTATAAGGTTGTTATTGGTCAGTTTTGGAAATATTTGGTGCAAACAAGACAAAATTGTAAACTTGAACTTTAACATGAACCAGGATTGTGATTTGATCTTGTTTCCTGCAGCAGCACGTATACCACAACAAAATAATCTCAATGAAGGCAGTCATTCCACATTCATTTGGCATTGGCTTCACACTGGACACTCATTCTTACACTTCATTGTGCAAAATCTACTTTTATGGATTTTTAGCCATGAAAAATGATATTCTCTTATCATTAATAAACTCAGTTGTACAATTTGGATTGATAGTTTGTTATCTTGTATTGTCCTGCACATGAGGCTTGAGTGCTCGGTACATTTTCACCTCATATACTATCCTCGCCCACATTCCTGTATAGTGCAATTACTCTTTATAAAAAATAAGACACGGGATCATATATATAGCAGGGCTGGGAATCATAGGGTCCCTCACAATTTGGTACAATTTATCACTATTTTATAAGAACCCAATGCATTTCAGTATCAGTATTTCTTTGTTAAACCTTAAACTACAGCCTGCACAAACATAAAATTAATGGAACCATGTTAATCCCCAAAGCAGAGGATAAGTCAAATGTTTTGCATGAAAAAGTTTTCTTCCTCTAAACAAGCAACAAAATTGTAGTGCTGACACAAAATAATTCTGTAAATTATACAAAAATTACTCATGAAGATATACCAATAAACAGCCCACGATATCTATACTGTATCACCAAATATAGTATCACAATATTTTGATATTTTGGCACACCCATAACAGATAGTGTTCAACAGATGTCACAATAAAAAACACCATGAAGTTCTGCACATTTGAACGAGAAATCAATGGACCAGTTTCTATTATGAAACCGTTTTTGATCAGTGTTGAGTTTTGCAATGAACAAAATGTAACCTTATAATATAGTTTAACACTAATTGCCCAGAAAAAGCATTGTACGTCTTAAATTTAACCACACTCTGAATTGACACAAAAACCATACAACGAGTTATAAAGCCTACTAAACCAGACTTTTTTTCATGTGGGAGATCCCCTCTTGGACCAAAAACATTCCCACCACAGTCTCAAGAGCGCCGCCATTCTCCATCTTTAGATCTGTAAATTTTCTCCCAAGACTCCCACCAACCCACAGGTCAAAGTTCACCTGAAAAATCTCGAGAGCCCTCCACCGGTTTTCACAATTGCGTCTTTGAGTTGCCAAAGTGTTTTGCCGTCAACAATGAGCGCTTGGGCTTCTCCTCTGTTACCTCAAAGGAAAGGAATTCAGAAGTCTTGAAGCTCCGGCTGCAGTCCCCCTTGGCCCGAGGGAGATGGGAGTTAGCTGTTTAACAATGACAAGAGTCCCATGACCTCAAGACAATGAGAGCCGGCTTCACACTGCGGACGCAACGGGGAGAGAGGTTTTCATAAGCTCACACAGCGCAGCAGATATAGAGCTGGATGTTTTGATAATGAAGTACAAAATAGTGTGTCGTCTTGAAGATTTATGTGATTCAGGGCATATGCGTTTATGTTTAGGGGTCATAAACTTTCTCATGTCCTGTTGTGGGGGAGACATTTAGCTTTGTTGTTGGTAGTTTGGGCTGCAAATTGTGTCGCGATCGGATCAGAAACGCTATTTGAATGGTCGCAGTTTGAAAATCACAAACACAGCAGTTATTTAAGTAATATACATTCCACAGCAAACAACAATATCCGTCTTCTTTCTATAGAAATGTCGAGGAACACCAGTGCGCTTTAAGATATTGCTTGCTGTGCCATGAAACAATTTTGATTAAAACTTGGATTTGGTGTCTTGAACATGCTTCTTCACCAAAAAAATAAAGCAAAACAATCATCATTGCCAACTTTAAACAACAAGATAGTGGCACGGACGTAATTTGCCACATTATATACCACATTTTGATTACTAAAAGGTCTGATGTAATGTTTTAGCAGGTTGTGTGTTATCTTTACAATCAACTTTACAGCCAAACAAAGGCTAAAAAAAAGGATGAAAAACACTGGTTTAGACATCCACAAATATGATCTGAACTGCATTGGATTCTTATATTAGTTAAGCAGTTCATATTGTAGTCTTTTCTCAAATACTAAGGCTCTTGGATGTGTTTAAATCAGAACTGAACAGAATCCTACAATGAAAAAATAAATAACAAATCAGAAAATGCATAATAGTGGAATTTTTCAGAAATTTTCACACAGAAAATATTGTGTATATGTATGATGCAAAAGATCTAACACCAAGGGTCAATGATAAAATAACAAACATACACAACATCACTCCTTTTTATGGGGTTTTGTGTTACATTTCGAGTGCAGAAACTTTATTTTTGTGAAATAAAACATTCTGGAAGTTTAAGAAATCAAAATTTTGTTCCTATTACTGCTTCAATGCATGCATGTTTTCAATAAGGAACACTAAAGAGGCTACAGATGCTACAGTAAAGTGTTTATTATGGCTTTCAATTCACTTATTTGTGTTTATAATATTATTCCACTTGTAGCTTAGTGTTTAATTGAATACAGACTTTACCGCTGAACAAAAAGGGTCACGTTAAGGCTGTGTATATTTACCATTGCGAGGGATTTTCAAAAGTTTATAAATACTCAAACTCTCTCCAACTCTGCAAACTTACTTTCTGAACATATATCACTGTTATCTCCCTAATATTAGCCTTACCTTGCCCTGTATTTGTTTACACGGACTGCAGGATCTGGTTTAACCCGTCGCGTTATACCAGGACCCTCTTCATCATTTAAACAAGTTCAGCATGTTCAACTGATTCAAACTAATGAGAAAAGGATGAGGAAGATTTGTGCTTTGAAACAAGAATGTGATGCGCCGAACATGGCAGTGATTGGTTGTTTGGCTTGTGGTTAAAGGAGTCGGTCATCTGAGGGTTGTGGAGTAAACAAAAGATCACGGTAAAGAGGTTGATCATTACAAGAGACTGATGGAGACAGAATGCTTCTCCGGTTTCAGGCAGATGCGGTTGCCAGTGTTTTATCGAGAATGAAAGCAAAAACTGTTTGGCAAAGAGATTATTTTAATGAATATAAGCGCGTAAATACTGTGTGCGAATAAAAGCCATATTTTGGAATGCAGTAAATGTGGAATGCAATTACTAATCAGTCTTGAAACTTAAGCCATCAAGTCACACTTTAACAATAATGATACATAACATGGTTCAAGAAGAAGAGGCTGTAGTTGTAAACTGCTCTTTCCCTAAACTTGTGGCACCAAGTTAAATGGACACACGAGACACGTTTCCCAAAAGACGAGGCACAAGATTGGGTTCATGAGAATGAGATTTTTACATGATGTATGATAAATAATTCATGCAGTTCAGTTCGAATTTTTAACCTTGCAAATGTTTCGGTTCATTTTCATTTAATATGTTTCTAGCCATCGTAGAACAGCTTCTGGATGAAAAAATAACTCATGTCCCACGATCTATTTGCACTGCTGGTCTGTTGGTCAAGTTCCCAGTTTATGAATTTTGTTCACTGACAAATAAAGGCATGAAATGTGTTCTGATTCTGCAGCTTCTTAAAATGTTAACTGAACAAAACCTAAGCCTTTTATTATCCAAGCTAAATATAACATTTGGCAAGAACATTTTCCACATTTGTGCACAATCTTGTTGCAACTTTACCCTGCGAGATCCTGGTGCACGAGATCTTGTTCATCCATAATGATTTTAACAATATTACTTTATCTTTCTTTTTCCCAAATACATTTACTATAATTGGACAGTATATCGTTTTTTAGATAATAATATGAATTTTGATTTTTGATGCTGATGTTGTAAACTTTAAATAAGGGTATATAAGGTGATATTTTTGTACTTTTGTAGTTAATTTGACAGACATTTCACATTGGCCTGATCATTAAACTTCAACTGTTACATTCAAAGACATGTTTTAACACATTTCTGTTGGATTGACATAATATTGTGTGCCTTTCGTTATCAAGATACTCCATAAAAAATATTTCAACATTCATTTTCGTCAGATATCACCTTGTCCTAACTACTACCATGCATTTTTTTCACAATATCACATCCCGTTTTAGGATTCAAAGACCTATAATTGCGCATGTTGCACCACCGCTCTGTAGATAATGAGTATTTGGTGTGACATTCAGAGAGCCACTTGTGACCTTTTACTTTTAAAGTGTCATCAGACTTGTCATCGCTCATTCACATCTGAACCGCAGCCAAGCCAGACTTCTCACTTCCCGAACCGCCACAACGCAAAAGAAAGAGTGTCTGAAAAGCCAAACCGTTATGACAATCGGACCTTTAGTCATTCTTCACGACACCTTTCGCCCTGTCAGATCAATTGTGCGGAAATAACCCTTAGGTCTTCTATGGCGAAAACCTATACAGAGCACTTAAAGGAAGCCAGGACAATGGTTTGCAAAGCGGCGGTGGAAGGTGGTGACCTCAGAGGGTTTGGGCTGTGGCCGAGACTCGTGAATGGATTAAACGTGTCACTCACTCTGCCGACGTGTCATCAGACTGACAGTTCACTGGTCTGGGGTCAGGGGTCACAGCAGATCTGCTCATTCACAGAGAAAAAAGGCTGAGTAAGATGTTTATGTTAGCATGTTCTTATGTTTAACTACAGACAGCTGTTTTTGTAGATAGTATTTACAGTATAAATTCAGGCGAGGTGTATTTTATTTCAAGCAATAGTTATATTTTGAGTTCAGATGAGTTACTACAATGTGAGTGATTAACAAACACTTTAATATAAAACAACACTCCTCCTTATTATTCATTAACAAGATTTCCTTTAATAGCAAAACTTTTCTTGGCGTTTTGTTGCAGTCATACTGTGTTAAATATTTGTATTTTGATATCTGTCCTCTCTTATTTTGAGATGAGGTTGAGTTTTTGAGTTAAAGCCTCACTGTTGCATTTTTTCATCATGGCTCATGAGTCAGTAGTTCTATGCAATTAGATAAACAAACCGTAATATCTGGATTGGTTCCTGGTTTTAAACTTTTTTCAACCAGGTAAAAAAAACATTGATCGAAATTTAGGATGACAAAGGCCAAGTGGACTGCAGCAAACGTCATTAAACATAAATTACAAAGACATTTACACTAAAATAAAGGCATTGTACAACAGGACAACATTTAAAAGCACGAACAACTATCATAGGATTCTCACTCTTTGTTTTTTAAACCCCTTGGATTATCTAGCTTGCAAGTTTCAGTTCAGTTTACACCGTTTATATAATACTGTATAAGATACCTGTCATTTGGATACCATGGATTTCAGTTTCCTGTTTAATGTCGCCATTTTCAGTTTTTTACAGAGCATATGAACAGACAAAAATGCCCCATCTTGTCTAAAGTTTGTTAACTTTGTCAATTTTCCATCTCGATCATTTTTCAGCATTTAAAAGATAGAATATTTCATTTTGAATCATTAGCTGCTGTGGCAAAAGTGCTAATTTTCCTTGACTATGAAAAGCATTGTTGTGTGTCTTCTCAAATAGCACATGTTTTGGTGTTACATGTTACATTACGCTCCACTGACATGATGTTGGTTGGATGATGCTGAGTGGTGGTTGTGCTCCTTCCAGGACAACTTTATGTAGGCCATTGTGGTATAATTTATAGGCTGTCGTGTTCAGTCCAGAGAGTGCAGTGGTCTTTCTGTAAAAGGAAGCCGCCAGTGTGGTGTAATTTCTCTCCATTTCCAGTTTTCTTTTCAGCTAATAACCACCGTAAGAGCCACTATAAGAGCCACTTTAAAGCAATGTCTCCAGGTCTAACTTTTGACCAAACAATAATTTCCTGCTGTTACTTTTTGATTTACAGCCATTAGACGCATCCGGGTCTACTCAAGCTGTTTTCAAACTCTGATGGGTCAAGTCATTAAGAGTTCTTGTTTTCGTCATAGCAGTCTTTTACAGTTACGTGTTTAGATATACTTGGATTTCAGAACAGAATCCCACAGTATGGCATAAAACTTGTCTGTCTCCTTGGGCATTGGTGAACAAGTGACGTTACAGGCCAGATCTGTGTAGAAACGAGCATGGCACAAGTAAGAATGCATGTTTCTCAATAAAAACATACGCAATGAAATGAAATGCAATATAGACAAGTTTAATGCCATACCCACAACAGAAAAGTTACATATTTTAATGTAATTTTTGGGGCATCCAAGGTGCAGTTGTTACTGGAGCAGGAGCCGTAGTGTCTAAAACAATCTCTACTCAAGGAAAAAACATGTGAACAGCAATCAACAGACTATGGGTGAACTAAAACAGTAAATAGTGCACCTTTAAACCTTAACAACGACAATAAAATGATTCAAAACGGAAATGACGATAAATATGCATTATATCATCTTTTCAAATCTCATTATGTGTTAAGCCAATGCATTTTTGTTATTAAATCGACTTAAAATGTATACTTTTTAGCATTTTGTATTTCATTTGTTTTGAAAATAAATGCCTAATTGCCCGGATTGTTTTGAGGTCAATATCAGTTTATATTTTAGTCCTGGTTTAGTTGTGTTTTGATCTGGTTAGTCCTTGTTTTAGAACTGTTTTTGCGCTTGATTAGTCCTGGTTTAGTCCGTTCTGGTCTTGCTTTAATCTCTCTTGTCCTGGTTAAGTCTCTGATAGATCCTGTATTCGCCTCATTATCACTCCCGGTTAAGTCAACTACCCTCGACTCCGGCGAATCATTAAAGGCGCAGAAAAAATTGTATTAAGGTCAGTGGAGAAACTTAAGCCTGTCACTTCTGGCTCATTGTGGCGAAAAAGCTCAGCGAGGGAGAGCATCCGAGACCTTTCCTGTTGACAAGCTGTTATGTGGATTTAGCCCATTCAGGGTCTAATGGTGTGTGGCAACCTGGCACCAACACACACGCACACACACATATACACACACACACACACACACACACACACACACATATACACACACACACACGCACGCACAGTTAATCAAGGTAATGAGCGGGTTCACAGGACTGTTACCAAGACCAATGGAGCGACGGTCAAGCGGCTAACGGGCTGATTAGCTCCCCAATATTTGACACTGAGGTTACTAAATGATAGGAAATAATAAGATGCGTTTCTCAACCAATTAGAGAAGAGAGATTAGTGTGATTGGTGGAGCAAAAACAGCTTTATAGGAATGTTAATTGTGGGCAACAGTATTTATTCATGCAAATTAAGCCAAAGATGACAGCTTTACTGAATGTTGTAATGATTCTTTCTCACAGATCATGGCATTTTAACCAACTTTTCACAATAGTTTTCTTTAACAATTTTGTATCGATAACACATTTTTGAAGTGTGATATATTGTTATAAAGATAAACAATATTCAAACTACTTTATGCCACTGATACAATAACTCTAACCAGTAACTCGTTATCTAAGTGTATAATATTGTAAAAAAAAAAACAAAAAAACAGCTGTGGTAAATAAACAGCAAATTGAAACACTTAAGTAGCTAGTTAGAATACACAATTAAGCATAGGAGTTATTTTTCAACCCTCAACAGGTCATATTTTATCATACATACAAAATAATAACAAAAATGCTGAATAATAAGTTGATATAGTAACAATAGTGAAAGGCCAACTCTATATTTAAAGTTATATTAAAATCAGGACTTAACCCATAAGTAAACCTTGACTACATGAGGACTAAACCCTAAAGAACAGGAAAAACAAACAGGAACAAACCAGGAAAATAAAAGGGACATGCAGGGGGGAAAAAAAACAGGGACAAACCCGGGAAAAAAACGGGGACAAACCAGGAAAAAAAAAACTGGGACAAACCAGGAAAAAAAAAAAAAAAACAGGGACAAACCAGGAAAAAAAAAAAAAAAACAGGGACAAACCAGGAAAAAAAAACAGGGACAAACAAGGGACAAACCTGAAACAAACCTGGAACAAACCAGTGTGAAAGTACGCTTAATCTCCCATGAGGGCCACTTTTGTTGTCAATCAATATTTTCCAATCTGAGTTGATCTGTATGAAGTAATAAAAGGCTTTCTGAACCCGTGGTGTCTGGCATGGAAGTGCTAAAACTGGAAATATTGCGCCACTGGTTGCACAGAGCTTGAATATTGATGTTTCTTACTGTGGGAAAGAAAACAAAAGTGCCTACAGCCCCATTGGGACAATCCTTAAAATACTTACAACCCTGTGCTGCTAAATGCCTAAAATGAAAATAAACGCTTAGCTACTGGTTGTGTTTTCCAATTCCATGTATTGCACTTATGCGGAAAGGTTATGGCTACATTAAAAATGACATGTTTTTTGTAGATTTATACATATTATTCATGTAATGCACATTCAAGCAGCTTCATGTAGATGCAATGCCGGTATATAACGATTCTCTATTCATTCAAATGTTTTTTAAGCTACAATTTCTCCTCCACAAGCATGTTTATGAGAAATAGAACATCGATCGAAAGCCTTTTGTAATATAGAGGACATACAGCCCCCGCACTTAAGGCCACTGCAGGGTTTAAACATGTAACTATGCTCTTTATGCAACAGTATAACATTATTATCCCACTTGGGTCAATTCTCGCTGCACAAAAACTCAATTCATTGAACATTGGCCCTTCTCATTATACACTGCTCCATATTTGAGACCAGCCATGCGTATAACACACTACATGGCATTCAGTAAATAATTAATGTAAACACGAGGGACATGTAGAGCACAGTGGACGCTCCATCAAGGCCAGGTCTGGCACATACGCAGTCTCCAGATGTGTGAGATGCTGCAGACGAGGTGCGAGGCGGAGCCAGGGGGGCGGAGTACTTAGATCCTATGACACGCTCTTCCCCAACGGGACGGCTCGAGTAAACAGGAGCCTCCTCTGCCCTAGTTTGATGAAAGAGAGTCCATGAGCACGTTTTGGATCGTAAAGTCCGTGTAAAAGCTTGTGTGGTCGTATCAATCTGCACAGAAGGCTTACTCTGGCAGTGCAGGAAAGGGTGTGTTAACATGAAGTTTCTGAAATGTATGTTTGTTCTGATTGTTTCGAATTGTGTTGAAATAAAAATAGGTACATCTGAGTTTAGGAAAATGTTCTATATGCTTCTTACTACTGCTTTCTATTACCTTGTACTTTTTTACTACAAATTTGAAAGCATTTTAGGAACAAAAAAGGCTATTTCAATTCAATATATACTCAAAAAGTAAACGTCACAGTAAATGTCACACTAACTTTACTTTAAAGCTTGATTACATAAAGCTGAGGCAATTTTAATGAAAGTGACTTCTTGTTTCACTGTTGTTTTGTTTTTTGGTGGTGAATAAAAAACAAACAAACGTGTGATTCGTGACATAATTTACGTAATGATTCTAAATTTGGGGTTTTTTGAATCAGCGGTCACTCCTAATCCAGCTCTTGTCTGTTGTTCAGGTTTAGAGATTAACAAAAAGAGCACAGAGACTATAATTTGCGGCTGGATTATTACTGCTCTTGATACTGCTCACTATTATAATGGCTGTCTTTTTTAATATCAAGGTCAAAGTGGATTTAGAGTTTATACTTTATACTGCGGCACATATTTTATCTATTCATTTGATTTAAGTTGTATTATAAAGGATTCAACTTCTTCCTATTCCCCTTCGAAAATACTGAATGTATAGACTGTATTCTTTAATCATTGTCCATGTTTCATCATGATTGAGTACGTATTTCATATAAAGATGGACCCGTATGTTGTTGTTTTTTTTTTTCGTTTTATGGCCAATGCCCAGAGAAAACGATGGGGGTTAAGCTCGGCTGATATGTTTGCTCCAATATGTAGGGCCAAATTTGATCTGTTTCACCAAATGATGTAATTTAAATGTACTTCAAACTCAGCCACAGCCCTGTTTTATTACAAACCTATGAGAGCAGTATAGTTTGTGCAGTTGTCTCTTTGCACTTAAGTGTTAAAATAAAGTTTTATGTGTATTCTTTAAGCAGCAGGTCAGCCAAAACTAAATATCAGCCTGAGATACTGATACGCTAAAAATATATATTGACATTTTCATATGTTCGAAATAAAGTCCGTTTTTTTTTTTTTTTTTTGCTCTGTCAACATAACAGGACATAAAGATCACCACTTAAAGTATCTCCTACACACACCAAACTGTACGTGGGACTGAACAAGATTTTTGATGAAACGTACAGAAGGATTTTTTTTATATCTAATTCTAAAACTGATTTATTGAGGTTTTAAGTTAAAAAATGAGGTGAAATTTGAATTTTTAGCACAACTTTCAGTCCAATCTACTTTTTTCTTAAAAACTAAATAAGATATCAAAATCCCCTCTGTACATTTATTTTAGAACTAATATGTGTACAGAATGAACCAAGAAATTTAAACGTGGTTCTGTCCATTTCTCAGGTTTATATGTCCCAAATATGTGCGTTTTCGGCCATTTTTACACATAAAATGAAAACATGAGATGATGAAAAACTTGTATTATATTTTTTCTTACATTTATGTGCGTAAACTACAGGAGAAGTTTCAAATTGATATCTTTAAACTTAAGATTTTGTCCTATTCACCTGCAGTGTCTCGCCTTAAAAAGACGCCAAACCGACAACTGTTTTTCCTCTGTTGCTTTGAATGTGCAGTATTTATAGTCCTGCTCTCGTCATTCCAGTAAAATACCTTGCGAGGGGGCAGGGCGGCCTAATCATGTGGGTCATGCTTGAGATAGTTCTGAGATCTCTGTGGCTGTTTAACCCTGAGCCATCGCCGCTGCCCTCCAAGACCTCTTTCTATCACAGCATATATGAGACTCTTCCCCTTCGCCCCAGTGATTAATGTTGCATGAAATGGCACTGTAGGCCCCTGTCCACCCCAGAGAGCCTCACAGCCGCGGCGGGATAGGGCTAAATCCTGGCACCCCCCTCCTGTGTTGAGCCGCTCAAGGGAGACTCATATCTGATTAAGTGTCGGGCCAAGATTTTCGGCTTTATTTGAATAACAGATTTGAACCCACTGTCTCCTAAGTATCTGTCTTGTGCCTCTAAGCCCCCAATGTATGACAGTGTAAGCCTGTCTCCTCAAGGCACATTTGTAACTCTCAGGGTTACAGAAGCTAGATGTGCACCTCCAGCTAAATGTTTCTGACAGTGTTTTGTGTTTTTGTTGTCAAACCACCGCGATCCAGGCCCGTGTCTTGCTGTTGCTCTTTATTGCTGGTTTATGTGCCGCAAACAATATAAAATAGTGGTTGGCAGTACATTTTATTGTGGGAGTGGAAGCCATATTGTAAATGTTTAGTTTAAAGTTGCATTCATAATTGGAGATGGGAAAATAAACAATAATATCGCTAATCACAATAAAAAAGGATGACAAGAATTGTTTGTGGTGCGGTACATTTTGTAAATCATGGTAAAGGCAACAAAGATAATCACCGTTCACCAGATTATACAGACTAAATCCATGATGTTCTCTTTTGTTTTTACTAGTTTTATAATTGTTTAAAATGTTTAAACATGGATCATATTCAATTACTAATGTCTTTTTGACGTTCCATTTCCATAACATTCCTTACATTTTAATAATTATTGTGATATTATCGTTAATCACAATGATTTTGGCAATGATAATCTTGACCCACATTTTCGATATAGTTCAATGCTTCTTCACAACATTCAAACATCTCTTAGCTTTTATGGTGTACTTTTGGATCTCAATTCAACATTTGGCAAAAAAAGTGGTGTAGCCAACTATAGTTACGTTTTTATTCACATACAGTTAGGTACGTAAAGCTAACACAATCACCATGGTGATTAAAAAGTCCCTCGTGTGAATCAACTAAACTGTATGCTGTCGGGTTGGAACTGATTTTTATTTAGACACCGGTTTATATGTGGAAGTATTAGTTGCGACACAGCCAAGTATCTTGTTTTGACAGTTTAATGGACTGTTTCAATTATATCTTCTTCAATCATTTTCAAACTATTCATGGAAGATCTGTTGACTAAATCTAATACTGTTTTCTGTAGAATATCATTGAATATTTGAAGTCTTAATGATAAAATTGCTTAAATGCCATACAACTTTTTAACCAGACATTCATAAATACCATACTCTGACCACATTTTAGCTAGAGCAGCACTGCCACACATAAAGGCTAATATCTGTGTGTGTTTGCCAGGGGCTGCTCGGAGCTGTATCGTATCCCGATGGTGGAGTACAAAGTGGACAGTGAGGGGACGCCCTGCGAGTACAAGACGCCCTTCAGGAGGAACACCACGTGGCACCGCATGCCCACAGCCGGGGGCCCCCAGCTGTCCCGAGGCTCTCCCACCCAGGGGCCCGAGAGACTGCAGTGCCAACAGATCCTGCAGCAGCACCAGGGCGGCATCCCCAGAAGCACCTCGTTTGATAGGAAACTCCCTGATGGATCAAGGTGTGTTTTCAAAATCTAGTTTACCACAAATGCTGCAGCTACTGCTACTACTACTAATACTACTACTACTACTACTACTACTACCACCACTACATCTGTGGATACTACTGCGGCTACTACTTCTACTGCTGCTGCTAGTACTACTATTACTGCTATTATCACCACTACTACTGCGGCTACTACTTGTTCTCTACTACTGCTACTATTACTACTAAGGAAGGCAAGTTTATTTGTACAGCACAATTCGTACACTAAGTAAAAGTGCTTTACAGAACAGGTAAAGATACTTTAAAATTACAATTTAATCAAAGAAATAGAAACATAAACCGAAATATTTACACAATAATACATTTACTTTTAATTGATCATTATAAATGTAATACTAACTACTTACTACTATTATTTATTTATATGACTACTATCACTTAATACTACAATAATTACTAATACTAATAGTCTCATTTACCTTCAACTGTGCTGTATATTTATGTTTAATTTACTACTACAACCACTACAATAATCTGCCTACTTATGTATGCAGTAATGGCAGGAAAGGTTTAATGGTAAGTTTTTTTTAAATCGAGACGTTACAGTAATATTAAGTCTGAAGGTACTGGTCTGAGAAAAGTGAATTTATACTGCAGCGAGCTCAGGGCCAGTATAAAGTCTAGCTCCTCAGTACCTTCAGGTTGAAATGACTTCCAAATGGCAGCTGAAACGTCTTGATTTTAAAGACATTGAGGGATAACACCAGCTATGTGCAGTCATTTATGTGATTGCGCAAATGTTCAATACCAAATGGTAAACAATCTTAGCTTTCTCCACCTTTATTGGGGCACTCAAGGACTTTATTCTAATCATCATTCATACACCAGAGGATGAAAACACTGAGGGTCTGGCAGGTTCAGTGTCTTGCCTAAGGACACAAAAGAAAGTACTTTTAGAATCTGAGAACCATTGAGTAGTTCTCAGTTGTGCTTCTGCTCCCCCCTGGACTTTCCTGGCACAATTTATTCACGTTTTACATCATAGCTTTCAAATGTTTCGTTTACTTCTGCATATTTAAATAGTCAATGCTTGAGTGCACAATTTGATTTGCCAGCAGCGCCAAAGGTATATTAACCCAAATTAGTAAACCGGTACTCTGATGTTTTAGTCTAAACCAAAAGGGAACAAGGACTGTCACACAATTAAAATATTATTTAAATGATCTGGCTGCTTCTCTAGTACAAATGCCTTAGGGAGGACACAAAAAGATACATCTGTACGTAAATATATAAGAAGGAAAATGAAGGAAAAAAAAAAAACACTCCTGAAAGTCATGCCTGTTGCTCAAGGTTGAATTTTAAAGTAACTAGCCTAGCGCTGTATTCCGACAACACAAAACACTCAAAAACCACCCATCGGCACAAATGTATGTTGCATTTTAAGCCGGTGAAGTCAGACCGTTTCTTTCATCCTTTGTTCGATGATAGGCCGGGCTCATGTTTCGTCTTTCTCTTCCTCTTTCACTCTCTCGGACATCTCCATCGCGGTGATTTGTTCTTTCTAATGAAACCCCTACAGTCGTGATAACCTTTCCAGTATGTCATCCCCCTCCTTCCCCCCGTTACCCCCCTGCGCTGCCGTATCTGCCTGTCGGAGGATAATGGCCGCCTCTCCTGTCTAATAACCAGACTTCGCGGCTTCATCTCGCTCCTCCTACCCGCCGCCCGCTGCGTCTGAGGTGGAGCTGGGGACACTGACATGGTTCCACACATCTCAGCCAATTACTGCAGAAACAAAGAGCGCTCCCCTCTTCCTCTTCTTCAGACCACAATATGGAGCACCCCAGAGGGACGAGCAGAGCACTGTCGACTGGAGAAGCAGGAGAGGAGAGGACGCGGTCTGAATATTATAGGAGCAAATCAGATCACCGCTGACTCTATAAATATGTTTAGGTGGATATCTAAAACTCAGCATCCTGGACCTAGCATGCTGTAAAAATACTGGTAAATAAAATCAATACAATTCAAATTTATCTCAAAAATTGGTCAGCTTTTCTGTCCATAAAAGTGCTCTGTTCAAAGAGTCAAGCCCAGTTTAACTATGTGCTATTATTTCCTAATAAGACACTGACTAACAATCTTGTTGGCACGAATTTCAATACATGGTTGACATATCTGTTGTAACTTGTCGCCTGAAGTGAGACATAGAAATATGTGGCTGTGATGTTAATTTTGAATACCAATACTGCTCAAATACAGTGTAATAACTCCATAATTAAAAAGAAAAGCTATAAACAACTGTGACGTTTTAAAGGAGACATATTATGTTTTGTTACTTGGTACTTGGTGTTGAAGTATAACATAAGTTGATCATTGTTTTACATTTTGTTCATTGTAAACTGCAATATTGATCTAAAATGGCTTAATAATAGAAACAGGTCCATTAACTTCCTGTTCAAAATTGTAGAACTGATAAGCCCCGCCTCTTCAGAGTGACATTTCACCATGACAGGCAGCAGATTGTCATTTACATCTTTTTTATGTTTGAAAAGTGGCTAGTTGAACATTTTATAATTTTAAAAGTATCACTCTGAGTCTTAGTTTTTCAAATAATAACAACTAAGTACAGGGATGTGCCTAGGGATAGGGGGAAAACAGGAATTTACGGCGCGCTCGAGCCTCAGTTGCAGAACAATACAGGATTAACTAAACATGCAAGAATCAAAATACAACTTTGAGTAAACTAATGATGAGGAAACACTGCTATAACAAGGTTAAAATTTCAAAATTTGATTTGGCATAATATATCTCCTTTAAACAAAACATTAAATGATAATAAGTATATTCTTCCTACAGATTAGCTTTGGTACATGTATTGGCTTTTGTTGGATTCATCTTGAAATGATTTTTACCTACCATATTTTCCCACTTCCCTCTCAGCCATGGCCTCACATTAACCTCAGTGCAATTTGAAATACAGAAATGTTGCATTTCCAAGCTCGCTAAAAACACATCTTGCAGTTCATAGAGAAATTATATTCCCACTGCGCTTTACATTTTCTTAAGATCGGAGGAAAGAGGAACAAAAGGCATCTGGTGCTGTTTTACATTCAGCACTTGAGCCAACGAGAGGAAATGTACCGATGTGGCCAAAGTGTTCGACGATGTGAACACTGATTCAGTTACTGGCAGTTTAGCAGGTTTTCCACTGAGGTCTATGAAAGAGGCTTGATTATAATAGTAATAACAGTAAGTGATGAGAACAAGATATCAGTGTCCAAGCAATTTCAATCAACCATTAATAATAATAGTATCGTATCATATTTAAATAAAAACACTGTCTTTATTATTTTTACAAGTTGCACAATTGATCAAAATCAAATTGAAATCACAAAGACTGCCACTATTTAAGTGCATTTTTTCCACAAACAACAAAATATCCTGCTTTGTTCTGCATAAAAACTACAAAACATGTAGTTTAGATTGTTAAAAGCGACAAAAACACAACATTTCGTCTAAAAGCGACAAAAATGTGTCAAAAAGAGTCAAAAATGTGACTTAAAGCAACAAAAGCACGACAAATAGGTGTCCAAAAGTGACAAAAATGCAACTTAAAGCTTTAAAATCATGACTAAGCGACAAAAACGCGACTATGAGCGACAAAAACTCAACCAAGTGACTAAAAACGTGGCTAAAAATTACATAAACGTGACCATAAGTGACAAAAAGCTACTAAAAGTGACAAAAGCGTGACATAAAGTGAAAAACACATGATTATTTTATTAGTTTGTCTGTTCATATTAAAGTCTTTTAGTCAGTTCTCCTGGTTGTGTTTAAAAGGTAAACTTTGAACAGAATCCCATTATTAAAACAACAAATCCAATCGCAATACTGGTCAGAACTATTTTCCCAATCTTGCAGCCCTAATTTGTATTGTATATTTAATGGATTGCAGCTCAGAATTGATTTCAAGATACTGTAAAGTAACGGTGTTTTCCCTTTATCGAATTTCAGACCAGATAATAATTGCTCCACGAAGGAAAACCTTAGAGATTTCTGCTGCCACACCCTCTCAGTCAGTGGGTCAATACTGTCTGTCAGCATTACTGTCCACGGCCGACTTCTCTTCACTGTCTCTGGCACATAACGCTTCAAATCAGATCCAGATGTAGATCGTAATTGGTCGCATTTACATAGACAAGAAAGGTTCTTTCAGGACACTTTCTAAAACATACTTCATAAAGAGTTTCCAAGCAAAGACTTCAGAAGGATCTACACTTTAGTAATTATTCTGTTAGTCATATTGATAGTACTGTAGTATTATAGCAGCAGTGGTAGTAATATAGTAGAAGTGGTAGTTCTGTGTTATTTTTCTCATTTTTGTGGTTTATCTTTTGAAAATGAGAGATTTTGTACTATACTGTACAAAATACTAGGTAAATTCCTGTTTTGTTCTGCATAAAACTGTTTATTACCGACTATAGATATTGAATGAGCTCCAATAAATAAAGTAAACTATAAAACTCTTAATTAGGGATCCACAGATACCGCTTCTTTTTCAAACAAATACTCAAAATGAAGTCATTTTGAGTCGCTACCAAGTACCGATACCGTTCTTAAAAATTCAAACTCCACTCAGTGAGCATTTACTGACATGAGCTGCCATAAAATCACCATAAGAGGCATCGAGCGCCAGTATCAGGCCCTCTTTAGTGAGGACGAGGACGAGTACTAGCACTTGGTATGGGTATTGGTGCATCTTGGGGCGGCAGTAGCACAGTAGGTAGAGTGGGCGCCTTCTGATCCGAAGGTCGGCGGTTCGAATCCCACTCCAGACATGGAGTAGTTGAGTGGTCAGATCCCCTGACCCGCAGGTCGGTGGTGCGATTTCAGCTCCTTCAGATGAATAATGCCGTTGTGTCCTTGGGCAGGACACTTAACCCACCTCGCCCCCAGTGTCTGCGTACACTGGTGTATGAATGTGTGAGTGGATGGGTGACTGGTTCCTTGATGTAAAGCGCTTTGAGTGCCTTAAAAAAGGTAGAAAAGCGCTATATAAATGTGACCATTTACCATTTTACCATTTATCTCTACTCTTAATGGATCACTAGTTTCCCAAAATACTGTTTTATTCATACTCAAGTAATTATTTTGACCACTACTTTGTATTTCTACTTGAGTCATATCATTTTGACAGTACTCTTACTTGCATAAAATTATTAGTTACACTACCCACCTCTGTTAATTAGTCAGGGAACATGTATGAACACATTCATCTTAAAAAAGAAAAACATGTTTTGCACCAAAAAGAGCAAAAGAGCTACCATCATGAAGTAAGGAGGTTTTATCTGCATTCAGTAAATTATTGTAATGGGTTTCTTCTTGTTAGACATGTAAGATGTATAAAATTTTGTTAATGGCTCTTAATCCTAATTTCTCATCGCTCTTAATGACATGGATGTCAAGACAGTAGAAATAATTGTAGAAAAGGTACTTCAGTAGTATTATACCGTTTTGTTTGTGTCATATATCCATTTGTTGTGCTTCTAATCCTCTTGCCTCGCCAATAAATTACTTTACCTTCTGCTTCATCTGTTATAGTAAAGAAACAGTCCTATCTTAAAATACTGTTGACATTTCTGGACCACTTTCCCCCGGTCACATCTCGTACTCATTATCCAAACAAACACTCCACTGATAAGATGAAAGAGTAACTAACCTGGCTTCTGGATTTATAAAAGCCTCCATGTAAAAGCTATCAGAGCCGTATTATTCCAGCCTCAGTGACACAGCCTGCTCTGGAGTGTTTGTTAAAACTAAGGCCTCTAGGCAGCAGACATAACTCCAACTCTCTGTTTATTTTTCACTCTCCACCATCGTCCGCTACTTTCTCACAGACGGGCAAAAGAAAGCAAAGAAACCTCCTGTCTCTCGATATTAAATCAAACCCAGACCCACTGGAAACTTTGAAAAAATACACTTGAGCTCTTAAGCTGATAAATTAACCAAATAATTGTATATATATTTATGGGAACATAGATCTGGACAGTGTTTGAATTTGACATTTGAACTCATCATTTGAAATTGATTTTAATTATATGTTTTCAAAGCTCGTTTTACATGGTATGACTCTATCTTTAGCAAAATTGCCTGCACATAATTGCATCTTATTTTACTTTCTGCCCCTTGAACTCTGAAGCGTTTTTGAGTGTCATGTAAAGCGCTATACAAGTGTTAAAAATATTACTGTAATAATTTTTGGTTAGTACAATTTGAAGGCACACAGTTTATAGTTTTAAAATAAGACTTGCTCAGAAATTACTATGAAAATTAATTCCTCGTTCCTTCATTATCTTCTTCAGAACAGCAAGATCTCTTTGGTGTTGTTTTATTATTATTTCCCAATAACCTCTAAAACAATGATGAGCATGTTACTATTCTTTCTTTCTTTGATAATTTCAGAAAGATACTGACCACTTTAGAACAGAATCCTTTCCAAATTGTGAATTAAATAAAAAATCCTCCTTCATATTTGCACCTTGTTAGAATCTTGTGTCTAGTGTCACTAACATTACACCCAATTTTGGCTTACTTTGTGATACCGCTTTTGATATTACTATGATAAGAGAAAAAATACTTTGAGACAATTTACTGATATTTTCAACACAAAATAATGTATTTCTTTGTGTGGCCCTGTGGCCTTATTTTAGTTCAACAAAGCTCAAGATCATTCAAAGATTCTTCTGCAAAAGTCACATTTTGTTTTGTTTAACATGTTTTTTTTTTAGTATCGATGCTTCCTAAAATGAGTATCTAGTTTCAATATTATTTAAGTATCGATTGGTATCTGATTTTTGATACTTTAACAACCTTAACCCCAATGCCAGTCCTCACATTTGCACATTACACCCTATTTCTTTCATATCGATGTTGAAATCAACGCTTACACCTTGAACAAATGAAATATCTGTTTTTCTTTTCCCCCGTCAGTGGTCACAATGTCATGCCTGATCAGTGCACCACACACACTAAACACCTCTGTTTTATCTCTTTCCAGGACAATGCAGGACATGGAGAACCCGCAGGTGTCTTCCTGTAACAAAGGAGACCAGCACTATCGCAGTTCGCCCAGTAACCAGTCCTCGTCCAGTGACCCCGGGCCGTGTGGCAGCAGCAGCACATGGTCCCAACAGCCCGGATACGACGGGTAAGAAGACTAAAGCCCCATTCACACGGGATTAGTCTTACCTCGGGACGTTTGTAAAATTCAAACTAACAATTTTGTTTTTAGCATTATATACCATCACCTGTACAGTAGCTTGAGACGTCGTTCTGTTTACCGCGTTGTTGCGATCAACGATGCAAATCATATCCACTTTGTTTATGTATTTGTTTATTTAAGGATCCCTATTAGTCTTTACAGCTGCAGAGAGTATTCCTCTTGGGGTCCACGCAATCAGATCATGAAACAGCTGGAGTTTCTCTCTTAGTAATCCATTCACGCTGTGCCTCAACCCAAACTTTGCATCACAAGCGCCTAAACTTTCCCAAAAGAGCCTCCATGCTGCTCGGTCCTCGGTTACCACGACAACTGAGATACACTTCCAGCAGTTTGTTTTATGTTTTTTACTTTTTAATTGTAGAAAAAAAACCTTAACTGGACTGGCGTAGGTTCCTTGGTGAATTAATAATATAAATCTAGATCAGATTTGGATGTACAATGGACATAGAGACATTTTGAATCGATATAAGCTTCAACGCATGGACTAAAAACAGACATGAGCATTCATACGAGACTAGATTTGCCTGAGGACTGAAATCCAGGGGATTTTTTACAGACATTTTTACAGACATAGACAACTCGCACGAGACTTGTGACACAGACAACTTTTGTAATTATTACAATTTACCCGAGGCCCCTAATAAAACCTAATCTCATCCGAATAGGCACAAGACAAGACACAACTTCAATGTACATTTTGGAAAATAAACAACTATTTTTCTCCTAAAGAAAATTTTGGTTTTACTGTTATGAAAGCCGCTTCCATCTGCTACAAAGAACTTGTAATTTCACAAAATGACAGCAATCTTTTCCACCCAAAATGGCCATATGATTAGTCACCATCACACCTTTTTGTACAATACAAGCCAAAAGAAAGGCAAGAGCAAAGTAATGATTTTGATGTAGGAGACGATTTGCAAAAAAGTCTGTCATTATATTTGCCATTTGGACAATCTGACATTTATGTTTAGGCTTAAAGGCAGCAAATACAAATTGTGTTTTTTGCTATCTTGAACATTTACTGGCAAGTTTAGTCATCCTGTTTTGTTTAGTTGACATAATTGGTAAAAAGTCACACAGTAGTTACAAATCAGTCTTAGTTTTGTTCATCTCGAGTCTAGGGGCACAACTAGTGTAAAAGTGTTATTAAAAGTGTTATTTTATGCCAGTGTACTTTGTGTTCGTATATTTTTTTTGGCTTTTGCTTTACAGTAGTTAAGGTGGGTAGAGTTGCCAAAATTTGTACAAAAGGTAACAAGTTGATTTAAAATAATATTACAAGTAGAAGTAGAAAGTAATGATCACAATGACGTATTTATGATGAATGAGGCAATGTAATTGGACGAACAAAACATTTAATAATGCACATATTCTGGAGTTTCTAAATAATATACACAAAATATACCAAAACAAGTCATATCTTAAGGCAAGATGTGAGAAACATTTGTCACTTAGACCTACTCACAGTGGGAAGAAATAAAACATTTACTCAAGTAAGACTATTGTTTCTTCAAACTAAATATCACTCACATAGAGGTAAAAGTAGAAGTTACTCAAGTAAACTCAAGTATTACCCACTTCTGTATTTATTTATTATTATTTATCATATTTTCTGTGTGAAATTCAAGAACCACTGAGCTAAAACATACAAATCAAAGACAGATAAATGCTGATTGTACAGCAAATTATTGTATCACTTCTGTAAATAAACTGGGTGTGCCTTCTGCTGTGACTTCAAAGCTGCAACAACAGTATCTAATATGACAATAGATAGATTCAAGTTCAAAGACTACATGTGGTTTGTTTGGCATGAATTTATCACTTACTACATTTTTGCACGTTCATTTGTTTTTTTTTCCTATAAGAAGCCATATGCTATTAATCAGTAGCGTGCTTGCTTGCATATCCCACACTTTTTTAATGTCCTAATGGTTTGCAGGGCATTGTAGTTTGCTGACTGCACACCATCTGTCAGCCTGAGTCGAGTACATGAAAGAAGCCCATAGGAGCGCTGCCTGTCTGAGTGCTTACAGACCATGACAAGAGACTTAGCTCTGCTCCACCACGTTTCTGTCAGAGGCCTCCACAGTGCACTGAACTCTGAACCCGTCAAAGCATGCACTGTAAAACCACACAAGTTCATTGGACTCAACTGCAATGATTGACCCAATTCATGTTCAAACAGAATTCACTACGGTCTACTATGATATACAGTATAATGTGTTGTAACCAAAGACTAATACAGATACGGTTAGTGGAGGGTGTGGTCTTCCCTCTTTTAATAGGTTTCCTGGCAAATTATGTGTATTTCGAGAGCAACTAATTTGAGTCACAACTGGAGTTTGTTGTTATGGCATTAGCTCAGAAAAGTTAAACAGATTGTACTGTAGATGTTGAAATACAGCAGGTAGTGCTAGCATCGCAGTAGCATTCACTCCACAGCTGACAGTAGCATTCTGGGATAACTATATAAATTTGAAAATTCAGCCACTTTGTTGTTCTCCATGTCTTCACGTCTGGATTTGGTACAACAAAGCTCCTAAAGTCTGTGTTTGTTCTTGTAGTTGTTGAACAGTGGGTGATTCTACTTTTACTTCTACATTAAAATGAATGGATTGCTTCCTTCACAGAGGTCTGTTAGAGCAGGGGTTCCCAAACTTTTCTGGCCAGGACCCCCAAAATAGCCATGCAACCAACTCGGGACCCTCAAAGCGAAATGAAAAATAATTCTAAGTGTCAAATCAGGTTTAATGTTGGTTATTTGAGTATAGTATATTGTCTTATTAGACCCTATTTCTCTAAATGATACTGTATTTAATTAGAAAAATAGAGCAAATACAGTCTCATATTTCTTCAAATTATATCTTGAAATCATCTCGCGACCCCCAGCTCCCCCCACGCGACCCCCCGGGGGGTCCCGACCCCCACTTTGGGAACCACTGCGTTAGAGGGCGTGCACTCGGATGCTGGCTGTATCTATTCTATTCTATATGTTTTGTTTTTACAAAAGTTAAAGGTGTGCTGGGTCACCTTTCCACACCTACTGAACTATCTTTATGGAGACGTGCACAGTAGTTTAAATTAAGACAATCACTGAATGTGACTTCTGCTTGAGCAATTACTCAAAAATATATTTGTGCATTTGAAATATGAATACTTAGTTATTACTAAAATGCATGTTCTTCAAAGTGTATTGATAAAGTTGATCAAGTAAACCTTTCATCTCTAAACTTCACTGATCTACAACACACCTAGACATAATAGCATAGAAATTGTAATGGAGCATTACTCACTGGCCCTGGTTCAGCCAATGTAACCCTGAGACTCTAATTAAAAAAATGAAGAAAAGGTTTGCAATTGAAAGAGCCTGGCAGCCCTTAGTGTGTGAAGAAGGAGGTCTTTTGTCAGCCTTGTCTGGCAACCTTTTTATTCCATTATCAGCTCAAGACATTCGACCTTAAATGATCTTGAGCTAATTGCTGTACAACTGTGGTGAACCCATTCAAAGTGTCCTCTTGCCATTTGTATTGACAATGGAAAAAATGAGCTAATCCATTTGGTCTTTTTCCATTTAATTTGCAGATGTCCGTCGCCCATCCTTCACGAGCACGCAGGGGACATCCAGAGGGGCGACGGGGACATGCACCGTGAGAGAGAGCCCACACTGGAGAGGACTAGGTCTGCAGGTAAGGCCTTTAAACTCAAATGACAAAAGCAGACATAACATTTGACCTATCTGAAACATCTGTGATAATCTTTATGCTGCTCTCTCCGCAGAAGCCAAATGGCACATCCCCTCCACCAAGATCTTGAACCCACTGAAGCAGAGAGAAGGGAAGGACTCGCCCAACAAACTGTCCAGGGTAAATGTCCCAATCTTGACATTTAGTGCTATTATGACAAATTAGGAGTTTAATGTCAGTGAGTTTGGAGAGTTCTTGACACTTGGGCCAGTCTTTTGAGATTGCTGTGGTCGAATTTGCACAGCACTGTGAAAGTCTTTGATAATACTCCATTTTAGATGTACTATTTCATCATTTCAACCTGAATTTGAGCGCTATATGGGATTTTTATTAGAGATATGATGATAAAAGGGAATTGTGATCTGTTTCTTGCTCTATTTGCTTCCATGCATGTGAATATTTACAGTATATTTGCCTGAACCAAGTTTTTCTGTTTTCTACATCACGTACACATCAGTCCAACACTCCATGTCTTATTAGTTTGAGTTCTGATTGCTCCTGTTTAGTGGATGTTCTGTAATAATTAGCTCAGTTGAGGCCTTCTTCACTGCTCTGTGCACTGCGCTCTACTTCATCAGCCTGCTAACGGGTGTCACGTCTCATCACCGAATCTGGATGTCGCCCACTTTTCCCTGGGACGCTTCCTCCTCCAAGGTTGAATAAATTAAGTGCTTGACTTTCTCATTTCACCTCCCTCTGTCCCCTTCAAGGCTGGAGGCCAACACGGCTAACAACTTAATTTAAAGACTTATTCTACTGTTGAATTAACCCAGCCCTGTGGATAAAGATGTTGAAAATATCTTGGGCGTAAAGCACAAAGCCGGAGTGAGGAATCTGTCTGCGATTATATTCGTTTCCATTACCATTTACTTCACTGGCTTCAGGCCTGTGTCTGGTCCATAATGTTCACTTGAAGGTCATGTAGTACTTTAGACACACCTTTTACTAAGAAGTGTACTCTGACTTTTTCAGTGTTCAGTCTGAATATATATTTTTCATTACTGGCCATTCCCCAATTTGAGTCATTTGCCGAATTTGAGTCAATCATGTAGTCTCTGGCTTGACAATATTTTCATCATTTAAAGAGCCAGAAACGGTTAATAATATTATCTGTCAGTTGTAGCCTTAGCTCACCAATCATTTAAGTTAAATATAGTTTGTTAGCAGTTACAAGGTGTGTTTTAACAAACTTTGATGTCATTCATTCATTTTCTACCGCTTATTCCCGTTAGGGGTCGCAGGTGACTGGAGCCTATCCCAGTGACTTTGGGCCTTAGGCAGGGTACACCCTGGACAGTGGCCAACTCGTCGCAGGGCTGACACAGAGAGACAGACAAGGACAGACAACCATTCACTCTCACATTCACACACTACGGGCAATTTAGAGTTCTCAATTAACCTACACAGTCATGTCTTTGGACGGTGGGAGGAAGCCGGAGAACCCGGAGAGAACCCACGGTAACACGGGGAGGACATGCAGACTCCACCCAGAGAGATCGTGTGATGTTAGGGTGGTTCGGAATTCGAAACCACGATGTTGGGGTGGTCTGGGATTCGAACCCACGATCTCCTTATTGAGAGGCAGAAGCTCTAGCCGCTCTGCCACCGTGCACCCACTTTGATGTCATATTTAACTTAAAATATACTTGTTGTATAGCATTTTAGATGTAGTTTGTCCATGCACGTGTTGCCTTAATAATAGACCAATATTCGAGCGCTTACGCAGGAGCATCAGGGCATGCACAGATTTAATTTTGATGCAAATTCAGTACTGACTCAAATTGGGGAATCACAGGCCATTTGCACTTTTGGCTCCTTGACAATTGCTGTCTAAATTGCTGAATAAAAGCTATAGCAAAACACAACAGACACTAAAATAAATATGGTGGATAATAGCATGCCAACTACATACAAAAATCAATAAATAGTTTCAAACTTTAACCCCCCCCCCAAAAAATGAAGGCAAAATTTCTGTTTTTTCCTGGTTGTTAATTCATTAATTCATTCATTTTCTACCGCTTATTCCCGTTAGGGGTCGCGGGTGACTGGAGCCTATCCCAGTGACTTTGGGCCGTAGGTGGGGTACACCCTGGACAGTGGCCAACTCAATCCATTTGTAATAAATTTTTATGACAATACCTTGGTTCAGTTTGTGTCACACTGATAATTCCAAACAGGACATACGTGGAGTTGTTTGATTGTCACTTGCTAAACAAGAAAATCTTTAATAGTAACTTTCATTAATTCAACACCGGCATATTGTTAGGCTCTGATGGCGTCAATAATAACCTTTCAATCAGACAATGAAGATTACAATAAGTCTAATTTATTTTTATTAAGCTGCTGAGAGTTGTTCTTTAAGCTGATGAATCACTGACAATCCCAGTGCTGGATATTTCCCAAACAGATTGTCTTTCTCTTTGTCCAAAAAAGCTGCCGTTTTGGAAATCCTCTGATTCAGTGCTCAGCTGTCACTGTTTGGCATTTGTAAAACTCACTTGAATCTTAGGCCTGCTCATGTTTTGCTTCCAATTCTCAAACCAATAATGAAAACGCTCTCTCATGTTGCTGTCGTAGAAGATTCAGATTATTTCCTTGTCTCTCAAGGCTGTACTTGTGCATTTTTCTTCTTGCTCAGGAAATACTACATAACATACTGTATGAAAATAAGATAATTGGAATTCTGTTTCAGTATTAAATAAATATTGTTAATCCTTGTGAATGTTCCTCATGCATATTTTTAAAACACAACTTGGAGACTCTTCAGCTGTGGATAGACCTTATCATAAACCAGCTATTTTAAGACACTGAGCCACATAACTTATTACGTCAGTCCAAAGCCTGGAGAAAAAAAGGTTTGCAACAAGAATGGCATCAGGAGTAAGTTTTTAAAATAATAATTAAACTGAGAAGTAGATGGTTGATAAAGTTGATAAATAAGAAGTACAAAGTTCATCAATTGTTTGTTTGTGAACTGTGTGATTTTTTTTTTTTTTTTTTTGTCCCAACAGTCATATATATTTTTTTATTTTGGTCTTGTTTTAAATTAAAGTGCAAATGACAGGTTCTCATTTTTTTCCTAATTGTTACTTAGTTTGATGTGGTACAATTTGTGGTAAATAATTATGATAGTTTTACATCAGTCAAGTGGCAGTTAGTAACGAAAAACTGAAAAATAAAAGATGAAACTTACAGGAAGTGTTCTAAAACAGAATCCCTCTGTGATGTCATCAATAAGCGACATTCTGTCCCAATTATTTATTTTTTTCCTTATTTATAGAGCAATAATAATAAGCGATTATAATATAACAACAACCCGTATGAAAGGTAAAAAGACACAAAAATAAACTGAATATAAACAGTTAACAATGAATCAAATAAACAAACTAAACAATAAAATTAAATAAAAATTAGGCACAATTTTCACACTGCACATTTAGACAATAATTTAACAAAAATAAAGGTGTTATCAGGTATTTTTTATTGTAAAACCATAACTATTGTGTGATTTGTATGGATTTTGGCACACTTGGTTGCTAGGTAACAGGAATTATCTCTACTTAATCACATCTGTTGCTCGTGTCCAACCAGGAAGTACCATTATAAACTTCACCAAAATTGCCAAACTGGGGGGAAACCGGTTACATTTTAAGTAAAATGTCATGCTCTCTGTGTTTTAGTAAAATGTATAGTCTAACCACTTAAAAATCTTGTACAATAAATATGATAAAAGTAGAATTTTGTTTACTCTATTGTCATTTCCTTTCTCTCTCAGACTGGTGACAAAAACTCCAGCCACTCCAGCAGTAACACCCTGTCAAGCAATGCCTCCAGCAACAGCGACGACAAGCACTTTGGCTCCGGGGACCTCATGGACCCCGAGATGCTGGGACTAACCTACATCAAAGGGGCTTCGACGGACAGCGGCATCGACACCAACCCCTGCGTGGCTCCGGGGGCCCGGGTCCTGCTCCAACGGATGTCCGAGGACGGGGGCAGCGAAGAGGATCATGGGAAAATGTATCTGCCGCAGGGATATGCCTCGGCCGTGCTCTCGAGTCACGTGACCGAGGGCAGCATCGGAGACCTGAGCGAGATCTCCTCACATTCAAGGTACAGTAACACAAGCGGTATCTGCTGTTAACCTACGCTTTTTCCAAGTATAAGGAAAGTGCTTAATATTGCATTTTAATGATTTATTTATTTCAGCAGCATGTTATTTGAGGCACTGTTACTCAAAATTCTTGGTAATCATACTTTGGTGAATTTACAGGTGGGGAAATGCAACAAACAGAATCACTTTTTACATAATTTTCCTCAAGGTGTAGCCGCTGACAACAGACCATACATATTCAATAATGTTTATCAGAAATTATGAAGTTGGAAATCCAGTGGAAAAATGTACAAGAAGAAGTCAACCATCTCCATTGTCTCGAACATTTAAAATTAAAGTTGCTGGGAAATTCCACAGAAACATGTCATTTCCAACTAGGAATGTCAAGATTATTCAGTTAATCGTCGATAATTGTGATTATTCAGGACACAATATAATTTTAAAAAATAAACAAAAATAATAGAGACCATTTTAGAAGGAAAACTAATACAAATATATACTAAAAAAGTACATCTGAATGTTAAACAAACAATTTGATATCTATCTATTTTTGTGAGGAAATGATAGATGATAAATGATAATATAGAAACACCACCAATACAAGTTAATCCCAAAAACTACTTCTAAACACACAGTATTGTTAAAAAATATGAGCAGCAATAAATAAGCGCAAAAAATAACTAAAAGCCCCTTACTAATGCAAAGAAAAAGTGCAGACAATAAATGTTAACCTCCAAAAAGGATTGTTCCATCTGTCCTTTACTGAACGATATGTTGATACAGTAATTATAGGCAGGCCTTTTTGTAAACTGGTTAATCCCAACTCAAAAATCTCATTCGCCTATTTTAAGATTTACTATAATAATAGCTTCAAACACATCATTTTTATCCAGCGTTTGACCTAATTTACTTTTGCTGCCAGGCTTCTCTTTCTGGCATATTACACCATTCATGTCAACATCTTACACATTGAGTCATGTATTTGCCCTGATTTTCAGCTCTCAATCATTATTAATGGCACAACCCACGGCATGTGAACCTAGCGATGTATATTGACACATTTTAGCGCGCAAAGCCATAAAGGTCACAAGGTTACGCCTGACTCTGCTAACCTTTCGACCTCTCTCTTGAACTCTTGCGCCTGAGTCATCCAGCTGTGCTCTGAGGTGGTTGGGGCTCGAGCCAGACTCAGAGCACCACAGGGAAGCTTCATCACCACTGCCCCTTCCCCGCCAGACACGCACCCATCTGAGGCAAGTGGCGAGGTGGCAGGAGGGTGGGCCCCGGAGTCACACGGCACACTGTCTGCCACTTTGGAATGGCGTTTATTAGTGGTGCCACGCGAGACTGCGTTATGACAATCTGTTCAGCTCATTGGCTTGTTGAGAAAAGTGTCCTGGCCTGTCAGTCCGGGAACGAGAGACGGTGCCCATGCCATCACCTTGACTTGTTCGACGCATGCCACAGTTTACATAATAGTCTTTGACAACAGGGTGTCGTCTGAGCAAACACGGGAGCAGCGGGAGTGCACTTTGCGGGTGTGGCCCAGATGGTCATGAATATGGAGGAGTTGGAAGTAGAGCCAGGAGCTAAAGCTAGACTTCAAGTCCCAGGATATTTGAAATGTTGTGGGGTTTTAATTCATTCTTAAAGGCAAAAAGTGAAATAAAAAAACGAAAGCTTAAAAGGTTAGCAATATTCTGACGGGATGTTCTGACTTTACAGTACTCACTTTTTAGACCTGTGTTTATGAATGACTGGCTCCGAACCCAAAAATATGTCAAAGGAAGGTTAAAAGTATAAGCATTCTTTTAAAAGTTAGAAATAGACCATGTTTAAAATGTTACTTAAGCTTTTTTATTTTCTTTATATAATACTTTTAGAAATAATTAAGATTTGGAAACATCCAGGCATAAAATTATACTCAGAAATAATGGTTTGTAGCGAAACATTTGGCACTAAATTAGTAAATCCTGCTATTTTTGTTTTTTTATTAAGTATCTTTTGATATAACTATACTTTTATAACTTTATTAAGTGAAATTACTATCCGCAACTTATCTATCAAGCTGAATCCATGAAATGCAGTTATTTCTCAATCTATTGTCGGTTTTCTTTACACTTTGCTTGGTGATGCATAGCTCAATATGAAAATCACAAAGAAAAATGGATCTTACAGAGAGACTAATAGGGATGCACTTATTTAGTCAACATCAAGAAGCTCTTCATATTCACTTATAATTAAATCACACTTCACGTATCTCTTGCCCTTTGATTTAATGACTGTTCCGTTTAAACAACTCTCTAACGCACAGTCAAAGCCAAGCGGCACAGGCAGAAAAAGCATCTTTAGAGAAGGATTAATCCCACGTGTCAGTTGATATTTTTGGATGTTAAAAGGACAAGGTTCAGCAAAAATAACAGCACGGCATTATAATCTGGATTTGAGTCATCCTCTCCTCGACAGCTCCGGGTCACATTTACTGTATTGTTTGCTGTACACGGAAATGAAGTCATCCACAGAGCAAAAGGGCAACCTAGATTCAAGGCTAATGTTTCCATCTGATCCCGAAAGCAGCTTAAAACACGGCACATTTAGAAAGAAAAGGTAGCAAAACGTATCACTCTGTTCGAAGATAAATTCCCATTCAAATTAAGTAGTAAGTATAGACATGTAAACAATAAATCCTGGTTCAGTGGTGCTTCTTCTTCTTCTTGGATAGTTTTTTGACATAACTTGGTTTCGGACTTGGACTAAACCTGGAAATAAACATGGACAATGCCAGGGCTAAACCAAGTCTACATCAGAATTAAATTGCTTTCAAACCGGGACCAAGAGTAGTGTGAACGCACCCTTTGTGTAGTCCTAACTGCTGATCTCTAACTCAAATGACGGACAAATAAGAAAGAATATAGTCTATTTGAACGAAGAGTAAAAATAGAATCTCTGTTTGAGTAACTTAAGATTAGTCAACGTCGATTCCACAAGTTCCTTAAAGGTGCTGTATCAGATTTTTTGCCTGTGATAAAGTAAAATCTGTTTTGCCCCAGTACAGTTATATTGTAAAAGCATATATTCGCGTGAAAATGAGACCACAATGCTTTCTCTACATATATTTAGAGCGTTTTATTCCACGAGAAGCAGGAAGTGCGCTGTTAGCATGCTAATAGTTTTACCCAAGACTGCATAACTCACTCTCGGCTCAGAGACTGAAGAGTGAAAAGTGCTTATAAACTCATTGCGGTGAATATTTAGGATGCATTAGGAAAGTGAGCGATACATGTGACTTTGACATCAATTAGTTCTGTTTTTCACGTTTTAAAACAGTTAAAAATCAGGTACAACACCATTAAGTGACCAGTCCCCAGAAGTGATAATAGAAATCAAGGAAACACTTTATAATAACTATACTTTTAACAGCCTAAACACAGTCCTAATTCATAATCAACAAATAGTTTTAGTGGTAGTTTCTAAGCCTGAATTATGCCTAATAAACTATTTGTTCATTATGACTAAAATCTTTGTTCATGCATTTTAAGGCTAATTAAGGTGTATTTATTATAAAGTGGTATCAAAATGAAGGAATGAAACATGGCTTGGTTACATTTTATTGTTTATCACCAAACACTATGTAAACAATTCAAATACTTCTTAGTGTTGCCATTGTCAAACGTCTGAGCTCATACTTTCAAAGCAACATTTCACCGTCACATACTTTTTCCTTTTTGAGGACTTTTGCCATTGAAAAACAAAATTGCTCTGGCAGCGGTTCAACTTTCACCCTTTGATTGATTCTGGTCATGCATTCTCATAATTTTGTCTTTATTTATGTTATGATTTGTCATTTTCATTCATCTTTGAGTTACCTTATGTTTTATTTTTCTTTTGCTGTTTTGGTCAGTGGGTCACATCACTCGGGCAGCCCATTGGCCCGCGGTGCTCGGTACTGTATGTCCGCTGACTCCTCCAAGGCCTACACCATCCCCCAAACCAGCAGCAGCAGCGTCTCAGACAGGACAGAGGCGGAGCTGGGGCAGGGGGACGGCTCAGAGCCCTGTGGACAGGCTCGCCCTCAGCCCAACGCCAGTGTCCCAACAGGGGATAGTGCCCATGAGGAAGAGGAGGACACTGAGGGGCCCCCCAACATTTCACAGTGTGGGTGAGTGTCAGAGCAGAAGACGCAGAAAGTCGATGAGAAGCTGCAATCAACAGTTGGGTAGCGTTTACATCAATATCAATCAATCCGCCTTTATTTATAGAGCACTTAACAATACTTTTCAATGGTTTCCAATGAAAAAAGAGAATACTAAAGCATAAAACCATACAATTATGGTTGGTATACTGGTAAAAACAAATATCTTTGTCTTTTTTTGAGTATCCCGATAAATCAATCCAATTAAAATGCCTTTAAATGTATTAGCTGAGATTTAATTATCAAACAAATTCATTCATTCATTCATTCATTCATTTTCTACCGCTTATTCCCGTTCCAGATTGACAGATAAAAATAGCCTTTTAATCAAAATATTAGGGAAAAGAAGTACATGTTTCCTGTGTCATTTTGATGTAATTCTTGCTTTGTCTGATCCATAAAACCTGCTCTCAACAAATTAGACGTGGACTGTGTAAAGTAATGTTTATACCATTACTATATTAGTTGACGATTATCTCAGCAATCTATTAACTTAAGTAATTGATTGAACTTTTTCAGCCTACAGTGAAGTAACACACAAAAACTGAAAACTTCCACTTTTCACAGCAATATATCTCCAAAATCCTTCAAGTGCAAAAATACAGAACAGCATGTTACCTAATCGTTGGCTGAAACTGTGCTCATTGATCCTCACATCCCGAACAGTGGGACATAATACTATCAAAGCCGGCTGACTCACCTCTTGTAGTGTCATTGTCAACACCGTTAGCATCACAGACCTTTTCGCTTGGCTTTGTGTTGCCAGACCAAAACCACTTCAGAACAGAGCCCTTCCTCTCAGTCAGCCCGCCCCGTGTGCATGAAAACTGTCCCTGATTGAAGTCGACAGCCACCAAATAAATAAGCTCGATGAAGCTGTGGACATAATACACTTGGCACATGTCACTTGTGGTTATTGATCGCTGCTGTGAAGCCGGCTCCCCGTGGACCTGGGCCTCAGCCTTTACCAGATCAGCATCTCTGTAGGGAGCCAAACTGCTGCCAGTGCAAAGACACGAGCCGCGAAACAGCCTCCAGAACAAATAAAGACAAATGTATGTAGTTACTTAGGTTAGGAATGTACAGTGGAATAAAACACAGCATATTTGTGCTTCATTGAAATTGGATTTGCAGTGCCCTACATTTCAGATGGAAAAAAAATCTGAGAAGTGGTTTGAATTTGAAAGCGCTTGCTACATGTTATCTGATCAAAGCGAGACGTGAACTCAAAGGTAATAGCGTTGCCTCTTCTGATAAAAAAAAACTGCAATATAATCACAGCTGAGACTAGAATGCCATATACAAAGCAGGATGTCAAAATGGTGTAATTTTCCAGGTAAACTTACAGATATCTTGTGATAATTTTACACAGAAACTAGTAAAAACCAAAAAATCAAAGCTCAAAAGTAGGTTGGCTCTAAAAATACATGTTACGCCGTAATATTTTGGCAGATTTTTTGCGAATAGACTGTCATTGACGTCATTTGTTGAACCATTACTTACATTTTTGGGTGATAAGACCCTCTTGTCAACTTATAGAATTGGTCAAATAAGTTACTGTAGAGTGTTATTTTTTATCAATATGGGAATCAATCAATAATTGTATGTGTATGGGGATAGGTGTATACAGTATGTGGACGATATTGACAAAAATGTTATAAATAATAAAACATTTTTGGAGTATCCTGATAACAATATTCAGATGTAAATCCAACAGAAATGTGTTAAAACATGTTTAAACGTATTAGTTGAAGTTTAATGATCAGTGAAATGTAAACAATGTTTACAAATGTTTGTAAAATGAATAACAAACACGCAGAAAAATACCCTTATACCCTTTATTTTTATTTTTAATCAGCTCTTTTTGCTGACACTTTTTGCTTTAAACGATATATTCAACATTAAAATTTTGCAACATTGCCCACCTCTTGCTGGTATAAAATAAAATGTACTGTACATTAGATCTCACAATAATCTACAGCTGAGAATAAATAGCCTACTGTTTTGAGTCATGTTCGTTAGAGTCACCGTGGGCCGCCGGGGCAAAGACACTCCACAGAATCGCCCCCAGAATGACAACGAATAAAGATGAATGCATTCACTTAAAACAGAAATGTACAGTGTGCTTAGTTTTAATATGACGAGTGACTGAAAGTGTCTGAAGATTAAATGGTTTCGGTGGAAAACACTGGGTCATTGTTTATTTAGGAAAAAAAGTCTGCGCTGAGGGTTGTGTGTCTGTGCCTGTTTGAATGCGTTTATGCACAGGGCCTCTAGGCTTTTTAGGGGGAATGGCAGAATGAATGTGCAATCTCCTGCTTTAGCTCCTTGGTAATTTAATTTAAGCCATGAAATTTGCCACTTAAGCGCTGTGTGATTGATCGCACGCAGTAAAGTCATCTCCAGTCGACTTATGAAAAACCCCGCTAATCCAGTTACACTCCCTATTGTTTGTTTATGTATTTCTTCTCCTTACATAACACTACTTTATGATAAATGGGCTAATATAACTCACAGATATTGTTCTAGCGTAATGAAGTTCTTTTTCCTCTATTTTAAAAACTTTTCTCATTTGCACTAACACTTTAATAATGTAATGTGTAACAATGCCTCTAACCTCGGGCTGTTTTCTCTTTGCTTGTTGCAGAGGAGCGGAGAGCTTGTTAGCTTTCCTTCTCCAAATGCTGTCAGAGCGTTCAAGGTACACAGTCAGTCAAAGTCAACCCCGTGGCCCCGATTTGACCCGGAACACCCAATCCCACACGCACTAGCACTGCCCCTGTACTCCCCTCCTCGCTGCCCGCCCCCTCCTCCTCTGTCCCGTCCCGGCATGTCCAAAGCAGTGATGGTCCTGATGTGGTCCGGTGCTGAGAGGAGAGAGGGCGACCAGCTGTGCTTCAGTGGCTGTGACATTTCTGTGGCAACTTGTGTCGAGTCCGACTGCGACAAACTGCACCCGGTAACCTTTCAGCGTCGTTTGTAACCCCCGCGTTCACTTAGCGACCAGGAAAACAACAACAGCAACACGACTGTCTACTTTGCGCTTTGAAATTGTGCTTCTATATTTGGCACGAAGGACCTATTTTAGCAGATCTGACTTTTTTTTTTTCTGTGCTGTGTAACATTTCTGGTAGAGCTGCACTATTTGGGATAAATTGTAAATGTAATTGCGATTTGTCTGACCAGTGATTAATTTTTAATAACAGGATTCTGTTCAAAGCGCATCCAGGAAAACTGACAAAAAGAGTGAAAAGTGAAATAACAGTAATAAAAGAATCATAATACAAAATACAAAAACGTTTTTGACACTTTTTGGCACGTTTTTGGCACTTTTAGCTGTGTTTTTGTCACTTTTAGTCCTTTGTCAGCTGTTTCAGAACATGCTTTAACACATCTAAACTACTTGGTCAGCGTTTTTTAAGCAGAATTAATTGTTTGTGGAGGAAATTATTACACTATAAAATTTGCAGTCTTTGCAATTTGCTAATTATGTCTTTTCAAAGTGCGATTGCGATCTGAATCACTGCGCTGCCCTAATTTGTTGCACTTCTCTCCATGGAGATGTCATTGCATTGCTTAGAATGTTCCACAGTATGGTCTTAACTTATCTATCGTCATGAAGACAAGCCCAAACCACCAGGCCAAGTTACAGTTCAAATGTGTGGAAAAGCGACCTTGCTCACAGTAAAAATACATGTTTTTGAAGGAACGTTTGAGCAATAAAATCACATTTAATTAAAGAAATACAAGTTTTTATGCCATACTGTGATAAATTCCAGGTGAACATCTCCATGGAGACAAGCACATCGCCAGAAAAGTAACACCGTGCACCTTTAATATGATTTTCCAGGCAAAACATAACGTTATATTTCATCTTGGTTGTTTAGTACTCAAGTGTTATATTGGGAAAATCCCTCATAAAGCATCTGGCAATAAAAACATGGACATTTGCAGCACTCGACAAACTATTTTAAGAACGGTTGCTATGGCGTTACTCGCTTAAAACACGGCAAAACTTCGCTCAAGGTCTAACTTTGGCCTGGCTGTCTTATTGTCTGGCTGTCTAGCTCTAGTCCCTGCGGTCGACTCAAACACTGCCAACTGCTCTCCGGCAGAAGTCTCACAGCCACATGAACACTCAAGCTGCTGGGCTGTTTACTGTCCCTGTATCTCTGTTTTTACCACACAAAACCCTGCAAAATATTATGAATGTATTGTATCTGTGTACCTCATGGCTAACCCTTTTGTAGGTCGTTCTCAACCTTGTCTAACAGAGCACTTTCCTTGTTGTTGTTGTTTGAACACACCTCTAACCCACAGGCGAAACTTGTCTCGTCTACATGTAAATCCTGTCTAAAACCTTTGTCTTGTGTTTATTATTGTTTCATTTTGATACTAAGGAAAAGGCTTCATACCTGTTATTGATTTAGATACAACAGTAATAATGTCATTTTCTGCAAAAAAATAAGGATAGTTTCTTATTTCTTATTACAGTTTGATCTTATACTGACATTAGGAGGATTTTTGGCCTTTTGTCATGACAACAGTGCTAATTTTTCATCACTCTCAAACCTATGCATTGATACAGATCACTCTTAAACAAGGAAAAAGTCCAAATTGGTCATGTTTATGAGATTTTATTTATTTATTTTTCTTCAAAGAGTTAATTTTGAAACACACAACAGGACCAGAGAGCAGGCAACAAATCAAAAATATAAAGAAAAATGCAACAAAAATGTTTTGGACTTAATTTGTAAAGGGACCAGTTTGATTGACATGGGACTAAATTGGACCTGTATGTTAATTTGGTTATGCCGTAATTTATGAGATTTTTATGTTTTTATTTTTGTTTTAACCAGTATCGATACTTGTTCAAAAGAGTATCTAGTTTTGATTCTAGTAAGTTTCTGTTTTTCTGCGTTGTTTTTTTTTTTTTTTTTTTTTTGACAAATTTATGCTGATGTGCTCAAATGTACTTAATAATATTCAAAATACAAGCCAGCGGAGTGTAAGATGCATCCCTGTCTTTTCCCTTTACTCTGTCCCTTCATGACTAGCAATGAGCCGGGTGATGTTAGCATGCTAATAGCACAGCACCTGAAGCCCCGGTGTGATCCTGACACACTTCTGTGAATTGCTGGATGCCCCATGACCCCCCGCTGTGACGGCTTATAGCATCCCTCTCGGTCTGACGAGCTGTGCCCTTCTGTGCCCTCTGTCTCATCTGCAGGCAGCTGTACGCTCAGGAGGCCGCCTGCCGCCTTCAGGACGAGCGGGAGAGGGGCACTCTGCAGAGACTGTCCAAAGAGGAGTACCTGAAAATGATGATGCCCGACAGCCCTCCAGGAGAGAGCCGAAAGGTGAGGCCCGTCGCTGTGGTGGATGCAGTGTGTGGTGATTGACAAACCAATATAGTTTCGTGCGACGTCAGCTGAATGAGCAGATTGGACGTGCTGCGAGGAATCTTCAAACATGCTATGCAATGGTTTTTGCTTTTGATTAAAATGAGCTGCTTGCAAATGGTTCAGAATGCTTGCTGTACATGTCACTGTGGCAAAATATGCAATTAATCCAGTTTGGATGAATTAGCATACATATAACACATATTTATCATTACATGCAATGAGTTGTCTCTTTCGACCTGAATGAAACGAAAAAGTAAAGATTGCAAATTGTCATTATTTGTTTATATGGTCAGGACAGCGCATGTTAAAATTGGTGTACTCGACTTTTTGTTTTTGTGTGGTTTTTACCAAAGAGAATATTGTAAATTGACTGTGCTTGGCTGGTCCACTACAGTTTCACTTAAACGTCTGAAGAGAGCTGTTTTAAATACGTGCATGCACCGCAAATTAATATATGGGGATGTTATGCTATGTGCCATGTAACTAAGATTTAAAAACCTATTTCCTTTTTTGTTTGTGAGGAAATCAGGTGCACCAGCTTTAATGAACAAACATGACATAAAAACTAACCATATATTAAACTATGATGTAATATCCCTCCCTTGTTCCACATTCACTCTCACAAACACACTCTCATTCCTGTCCCATCCCAGTACGTACCAGATCCACCTCGGCTACTGCTTACCTTTCGAGATGACAAGGAGTATTAATGCATACTTTGAGGCAGATGATTTGTGGTGGTGATGACAAAATATATTAGAACACAGAAAGAACAGTGATTTTTCCTACTCTGGTTGTCCTGAGACTGGACAGAGATTGTTGTTTGGCCACCTCATAACATCACCTGCTCTGTGAATAGGACCATTGTGTATGAGGTCTGCCCTCCGTCTTCACAAAGACCTTTCAGTTCTCATTGACTGGCACATACTGTTTGCTTAATTTAATTTCTAACGGGGCGAGTTTGCTCAGTCGGGATGACATGGATTAGAGCCAGGAAGTGGCAGGAGTGCATCGATGTTTGATGTTCCCGGGTCCTACACACTCTATTAATTGCATCTTCAGTTTCCTCTGCTTCCCCATCCCCCTGTCCATTATCTACCAAGAAGGGACCCCTGGAGACACTCAAATGAGCTATTTTGGGATACAGCTTTATTTCAAATACAAATGCACTTTATTCCCAGAGGAGACACAGCCACAGCTCCTGGCACGGAAATCGCCTGTGCCCCTCAGTGCACTGATTAGTTTTGTCTTGCTTTGTGCATCGAGCGTACAATTTGTAAAGTGGGTGTCCGACCAAAGAGCAGCAGCCGCGCTTCCTGTTTAAATGGAGTCAGGTGTATGGGTGCTGTGCTCTGATTTCCCTTCGTTTCATCCTGTTTTCTTTCCCACAGAGAAAGACGTCCACAAAGGTGCACTGTGAAAGGCATACAGGGTTTTGTAATAATCTCATTCTCATATCTCTGATTCGGGAATAATATTGTGTGGAAAAGCAATCGAATCCTCATTTTAACCCGATCAAATGAGGACGGGTACAGTACACGGAAAGACTTAATCCAAAAAGACGCATTCGATTCCAAATAACACATTGATTTTCTCTGGCATTTGTTTTTGTCTATTATAAGTGGAGATTTATTAGAACTTTTTTAGATTATAATTATTGAAACTAGTCAAGTAAGTAAACACATTTTGGGCAAATTTTAGACTAAGCCTTCATGTCATGTCTTCTATTTCAAAAACATTGTCCACCTTTCCAATCCGTTCCTATTCTCTTGTTTAATATAATAATAATACTATTCATGGTGAGGGCAAAGTCTGGGAGAAATTGACAGCCTTCCATCCAAAAACATTTCTATTTGGTGGAGTTTGTGAATGTAAAATAAAATGGCTAACACTGACTATATATGTAGTGTCTTCAAACCGCTTTATAAGACAAAGGAGTGAATGTACCATGCAAGAACCCAAAAGCATCTTGGGATTGCCCACATCTGTAAAGTAAGCCTAGAATTATAGTATAAAGTGATTACATACAGCTTCAAGGCATCTTATTATGACTACTTCCAATGTACTGTCAGAGAAAATAAAGTTAGGATCCCAACCTTTATTTTTGTAAATGAGTCCATTTCTTTTTTTTTTCCCTCCGCAGAGTTTAATGTAAAAGCAGCACTGACAAAATCAGACCACTGCGCTGTCTGCATCTAATAATACAGTATTTTATACTACTAGGATTGACAAAGTGTTGGCGATTCACCTCTTCTTCACTTCATTGCATGACAATGACTGCACCAAAACATTCATGCTTGTAAATGCAAGATATGTGGCTTTTGTGCTGGTAACAAGTTAGATTTTTTCAAATAATGATTTATTTTTTCGTGGTTGGGTACTGCTGTTTTAAATAAACACATTTCTCTTTCACCCAGTATCAGTTACTAATACTGTTAGTTTCTGGTTTTCCATCTTTCTGCTTTTACCCAGTTTTGTTTTGAAATGAACACGTTGGCTGTGTTTAAACTTATACTGGTTTGGTCCTAGATTGAGTATTAGTCACCTCTGTAGTTAAGTTCCTCTTGCTTCTTGCATGTCGTGGAGAGGTACAGGTTAATCCTCGTGTCACTTCCGCTAAGGTCACTGCATGTCGTTCATTGTTGAGGGTGAGCAGGTGCAGGGAGCTTTTCTTTGCCAGCCGTGTTGTCCTTTGGGACGTCCCACCACAGACAGGCGTCCCATTGTGTGTCTGACGCAGAGGAAAGCCGCTCACAGCTCGCTCTCTCGCTGAACATTCCTCTTTTGAACCTCCGCTGGGAAGGAAAGGCATCTGAATAGGTGACCGTCCAACACATCCTCCCGAGCGGCGTTTCAAAAGTCTCACACATGGCAATTGTTGACTTTGTTTAGTTCAGGGCATGGAAAATAGGGCAATGCAATGTGGTACACCACTTCTGCTTTTTGCTGATAACCGCTTTGTTTTGTTTTATATTTGTATTTGGTATAGCGCGATTTTACCGTGACCCAAATTCAAGAATTCCAAGCACTCTTTGAAAACATTGATTGTAAGGTTTTATTGCAGACAGGGTTCTTTTACCAATGAGATCTATTTCTATTTTATTTGGATTGTTCAATTTCACTGCTGACAACCTAAAAAATGAGCTACTTGTGCACTTGTGAACTACTGGAAATGTCCTTAGACCTAACTTCTCAGCCAGGGAAAGAACAAAAATACTCCACAGGCTGCAGTGGGACTAAACCAGGATGAAACGAGGACTAAACTAGGATTTAACCAGACTAAGGACTAACCTCAGGACTAAATCAGAAAATGAAAGACATCCATTTGCCAAGGACAGAGAGACGAGATTTTTGTGCATTATTAAGATATGAATTTGCATATTAGGATGCAAATTTACTTACTTGAAGTTCTTACATACTTACTGATTTGAGCAAATTTTGCCCTCGTATTGCTGTGGAAGTCAATGATCAATTTGGGTCTTTTTAGTCCATAGTCAATCCTAACACTTTCTTATACCTACTCTTTTTTGGGCCTTGATAAAACATGAATCAAGACTTAATTTGTAGTAAACAGATTAAGATTATGATTTAGGCTTAGTAACTACTTAATTAATTACCCTAATCTTAACTTTTTACCCTAACCCCTTAATTAAATAGTTACTGAGCCTAAATCATTCAGTTCAATATAAATGTAGTCTTTGTTCATGATTTCAAGGCCCAAAACAGCTTAATGTGTTATAAAGTGTTACAACAGTAGTATGTTGTTTTGGATCAGAATTCAGACTTTGGAACAAAAAATCTTCAAGTTTGTTTATGTTATTATTATTATTATGAGCAAGTTTGTCTTGTTTGTGTTCAAGAAATGAATCCTGAAACCATTGTATTTGTTTATAATAAGATGAAATTAAATGTAAAAGTGTGATCGATTGATTTGAGGGAGAAAAAAAAAATCATTGCTTTTATTTCATTTATTTTCCTTCCTATCACCCAGCCCTACCCCGTATCTGCACTGAGCCAAATGTGAGCGCCGAATATTGCTGTATTTCTGCATGCTTTATATCCACAGTGTCAAATCTCTTCAAACATCCAACTTTCTGAAGTAGCAATAAAAAGAGATGAAGCTTCAAGAAAACACCATCTTTCATTTACCGCGACTCTTTTTATGGCGCGTTTAAATCTGAGCTATTTCTGCCTTTATATGAACGCTCCTCACAGGGTCTAATCTCGTAAAGCTGGGTGGGAATAACAGACAACTTTGTTAAGTGAAAGCTCCTGAGATGGCTGCAGTGTTTGTGTCCCTTTGAATTCAACTGTAACGCAGCTTTAAAGACATACTAGACGCGTGTTAAATTGTCACCGTGGGATTTTCTGGGGTGGATGCGTCTTTGAAATTGAGATGGGTGTGAGCTTGTGGCGATGCAGGTCTAGCTGCGGTTACAGCTGGAAAGCCATAGACGCACATTTGACACATCTGGCAAACTGCAGCACGTATCATTTGAGGTCCTTTTTTTGAAGTCGTAATATTTATGTTGGCAAAATGGGACACTGACGGATCGGATTGGTATTTGGGGTTTTACATGTTTAAACGGTAGCTCGTCTCCAGCCAGGATTAAGAAACCATATTATCTCTAGCATTTGCGTACGCTGTAATTAACTCGCATATAAAGGGCACTAGGTTAGGATTCAGCAATTTTGTTTTACTGTAATTGAGAGCAGCCGAATATGGTCAAGAAAGTCAGAAAAAGTTTATTTATTTATAGTACATCTGTGTTTGGATTTGTATGATGGTACCAGATGTCTGAATTTTTTTCCCCATAGCAAGTGGAAATCATCTGCCTCCTCGTTTGACTTTACTCTGTAGTTGTTTTGGCGTATATGTATCACAGGATCTATTACGACTTCAAATTCAATTGTAATATGACCTTATAATGATCTACCACCGTGGTTCTCAAACTTTTCACCCCTTAAATAATAATATCTGGCTTTCTGAGTGCAACCAGATCTAAAACTGAACTAGAATCTAAATTAGAGATAGAGTAGGCAAGGTCTAAAATTAGACTAAACCAAGTCTAAAATGTTACTAAACCATGGACTAAGTAGGTCTAAATTATAATTAGGGTTACAGTTAAGGTTATTGCTTGGGTTAGGGGGGAACAGATTTGTCTCTGAATAAAATAAATACTTGAACTGTAGAGAGTCTTATGTACCACCAATGACATGCGCACATGCCACTGTCCACATACGGCATTCATTTCAGGGACAAGCAGGTTACTACCAGTTGATGTAAAAGGTCAGATCTGCTTCTTCCCCATCCTCAAATGCACGGAGTACTTCTATTTGTACGTTTTTTCAAAACATGTCAGTCAGCGCCGCCCTGTTTGTTTAGGTTCGTCCATTTAACTTCTGCCTAAACCACACTGCTGCGCTCTGATTGGTCCAGCACAAAGCGGCATAAACCCCACTTCGGGAGACGATCCAGATGGATTCTCAAGAGTTTGTGAACTCACAAATATTGAGAAATCATCTGGCGGACCAGGTTAATGTTTACTGCCATACTGTGGAACATTCTAGGCATTTACATCTCCACATCAGAAAAGTAACATGGTGCGCCTTTAATAAAAGCTGCTCACTGTAAATTAATCACAATGAGATAGTTGCAATAGTATTTTCTTCAACATCTTTTTCAATATCAAAATACTAAAACCATATATTTTATTTTAGACTTACAGTACTACAAACTTTATTGATCTGCAATAGAAAAATACCTATCAAACATGGTGTAAATATATATCTATATATCTATATATGCACAAGTAAAGTAAAATAAAAAAAAAAAGTCAAACAAGAGGAGGCATATGAAGATACAGTACAAATCTATGTACCTTCACAGTATAAACACTTTCTCATTACGCTGCTTTCTTTAGTTTTCTGTTTTCTTCTCAAGCCTCTTAACCCTCTTATCATAGACGTGTTTATACAAATCTTCCCAGTGCAGCTTTATGACCAGGGGCAGCGCTCTCTTGTCTCTCACATTAAGCTCAATGGCCACAGCTCAGTGCCCTCTGTCACCACCTGCACAGACCTCCTCCTCTCCTCCTCCTCTACAGTCGGACAGACACGCTCCAGCTGGGCCTGATCCTACCACATTTTCCTCAGAGCTAACAGTGAAATTGATTCCTGTCATTGTACCCTGATGTTCACAACTTGCTCGCCCAGCTGCCCACTCGAGTTAGCCTGCCGCGCGAAAACTAAAGCTATAAGGAACATGCTGAGAATAAGTACATGTTGTTGTACTCTGTATAGAGGCATGTATAAGTGAAGTGGCTTTAAAGGAAGGGTTAGCAGTACATCTGGTGGTACCCGGTTGGTTCACTTCTTGTTTGTTCTGCCTTGTTTCTGTTTAATAACTCTTATTTAGACACGTTTTTTTTTTTGTTTAAATTCAGTCCTAGTTTAGTGCTACTCCTTGTCTAATACTGTTAGTTTCTGGCTGTCCATCTTCCTGCTTTTACCCTGTTTTGGTCTGAAATGTTAGCCCTGATGAACACATTGGCTGCGTTCACACTTATCCTGGTTGGTCCTGGTTTGAGCCCAGGTTAGTCTTAATATAGTCCTGGTTAAGTCCTGCTCTTAACCAGGTTTTAGTTCCCGGTTCAGTTTAGTCCCAATTGTGTGAACGGACCCTTAGGACGGCATTTCTGTTTCAGGCTTAATTGATTGATTATTTTATTCTTGGTCTATAATTTCTGTGCTTGTTTATTTATGCTCCTTTGTTGGTATTTGGTGAAAGTATGAATTTGGCTTTGATTCAGTCTTCAGATTTTGTTATGGTTCATACGTTGTTAAAACCACTTTTCATGGGGAGTGTTTACCACCTGTTTGTCTCCTTGGAGATGTTATTACGTTGCCGAATGTTCCACAGTATAGTATTTAACATACATCATGCATCAATTCAATTATAGGTGTTTATATTTGAATTTGATGTTTACGTTCCGCAGTAATGCCACACTGTGGAACGTTTTTGGTAAGGAACAGTATCTCCAAAGGGAAAAGCAGATGGCGGATCCAACACCAAAAATGTTACACAGTGCACCCTCAAGTCCATGTTTAATCCTTGTTGGTTCCAAAAGAAAATTTCTCATTCATTTTTCCTTCACTTTTAGAAAAATTAAAGGCTCAACAGAGGCTAACCAGCTACTATGTGGTAACTAATATCCATTGCACAGTTGTTTGCAGTTGCAAAAACCACATGTAAACCTTAAAATTCTGCTAAAACATTTAATAACTAAGCGGTTTATAAAGTTTCAACGACATAACATTATAATGTAGGTCTTATGCTCATTAGTTACAACAGAGCTAAATTTGCCCTGAGCCAGCTTTCAAACTATTTTATTGACATTATTTTCGGAAAACCAATGGGAAAAAGGATGTACTTTTAGTGGACAATCACTGTTGAACTCCATACCCCTGCAATGCCTTTTTTTTTAAGTCCAATCCTCACTGGACTTGACACCGTTCTCTCTTGTGACAGTCTTGTTTCCTCCTTGTCTCCCTCAGGTGTCGGCGATGGGCACCCTGTCCCCGAGACGCTCCCTGTACCGGACCCTCTCAGACGAAAGCGTGTGCAGTAACAGGAAGTGCTCGTCCTACGCCAGTTCACACAGCTCCATGTTGGACCAAGCCATGCCCAATGACATCCTCTTCAGCACCACCCCACCGTACCACTGCACTCTGCCGCCGAGAATGATCCACAACCAGGGAGCGTCCAACCTGAGGAGTGAGTACTGACAGAGCAATGGGATCATGTGCAAGTGCACCTCAGTCAATTTGAATTAAGCAAATCTGTAGACGAGTTCAAGTGGTTGGTTTGGAGTACTTTTTGCTCTTGAAATGTTTCTAATTTTAATCTTATCAGCTTTGTACCAGTTTAGTCTCGCATTTGTTCTTCTTTACTCTTAATTGGATGTGGATAATAATATCGCTCACAAAAACTTTTTTGACAAGTTATAAAAATATGTACTGACTTTCAGATGCCCACGTGTATATCACAAACATATTCATTTAACTATTTTTTAGGTAGTTAGTTTAAAACAAACAAACACGCAGAATACATAAACATGGACATGGGCAATATTCAATTAATCAATCAAACTTAATTGGTACAGTGCTTTACAACAGCAACAACTGAACCAAAGTGCTTTCCATTAGTGCAGTATTGGCTGACGCAAACAAACTTAATATATCGCAATAACAGCAAGGTCCACCATTTTTACACTGAAAATGTCAATAAAGATATATTTTATTTATGCTTTTTCCATGTTAAGGCCTAAATTAGCCACCTTGATTAGTCTTGTTTTGACACAGTTTGAAAATTGAGGCATGTTTGTGTTAATATAACTGAATTATATAAAAAGATATGTTGAAATGTCACAATAATATCAGTTGTCCAATAATGTGCAGCCCTAACAGAGATTGTTTTACCTAGAATGCACAGTATTGCATTAAACTATCTTGAATGTATTACAAAAATTACAGCTATATATACCTTTAAACACATGCCCTTCTCTGAAACAAACAAACAAATTTCCATGGAGAAAAGCAGGCGAACCAACCACTGTAAATATTTTTAGTTTTTATAATCAAATTCTATATACATAATGTGCTATCTATCAATTATTTCTTATAAAATCGACAAAAACGATTTTACATTTGAATGGATTGAGACGCACCTGTATGTCAGACTACAGTGGGTCACCTCAAGGACACACAGACTATTTCCCCCTAGATGTTTTCTCTCCTCATGCTTGTTGACAGTGTCCTCCACGCCACCAAATTAAATCTACAAACACTTATTTTGCATGTGTCTCTGGGATTATCATTCCCTCCTCTGTGGCGCCAGATAAGAGCCAGGATTCAGACACTAAGTGGAAGAGCCACTCGAGTCCCTTCGATATCATTAGCCCAACTGGCGCGCTCTTGAACAACACTTCTGGATAGAGTCGGCTAATTGGAGGAGGAGAAGACACTGGAAACTTACAAGGGGCCTGTCAGTGAATGTGCATTAAGCAGACACCTGTCACTGCTGGCTATTCTCTCACTGTGAATATGCATAAGCCGTAGAGATGTCAGAAATCCATTAGTAAATCCAGTCAAAACAAGGCCAAAATTGCACGAAGCCTGTTTTAAAATAGGAATAAACCAGAGCTATACCAGGGATAAATCCGTATTAATAATAAAAATTCAAAACAAACTTTGACTAGGCTTGAAGCACAACCAAAACAAGTCTCAACTTTGTCAAAAATAGTGAAGAATCGTAAATAACCTCGCTCTAAACCAGGTTTAAACTAGGATTATACAGTAAAGATGTAACAATAACGATGAAAAATTCTTACTTGAGGTGTAAATGTTGAGGGGAAATACAACACAGCATTGCACAAAAATTGAAAACTACAAATCTTAAGTAGGCTAATACCAAAATCCAATCCAAACGAGAAAGATTTGCAATTGCAATCTGAGTGTGCAATGCTTGACTTTATAAACCAAGATTACACTAAAATGGAACACAGTTTTAACCAGAACAAAACCACTACAAACAAGTCTAAACTGGGGATTTACCAGGACTAAACCAGGATCAAGAAAGCCTATTCTTAAAGGGTTGCTTACTGTAAGATCACTGTTGAAACCTCTGTGTCCTGCCTGGCCCACTGCTTCTGTTGCCAATCTACTATGACATGAATGCATCTATTTTTCCATCAGAATTGTCACGACATTTCATGCATAGCTTTTCACTCTTCACGCATCTGTCCCCTGCCTGGCTCCTGTCCTCTCCATCCCATCTCAGAGCCATCCTCAGCATCTCCGACTGCTGTCATTAGGGTAGAAAATAGCTGTTGGAAAGACTTTTTTTTTTTTTTCTTTTACCCTCCTCTGCCTTTCGTACCTGATGGATTCCTGATTTCTGTAAGGAATTGCGGGGAATTTTGAGCATCTCTCTCCCTCTTATGATCCAGGGAAGATTGAAAAAGGATGGTCACCTCAAGATATTTTTCTGTTTTTCATGCTTCTATTTTCCAAATGTTAGCCTTTTTGCTTATTAAACCTGTCTTTCAAGGTTTGGAGTGAGGTAGAGAGTAGGAAGAGTGTTGTGGATGGACACTGGAGTGATACTTGGTGTGGCCTAGGTCTTTTATCTGAGTCAATTTGAAGCTAATGTCTGTAACACTGAGTTTGAGCAGAAATACAAACGTTGGATTACAAATGTTCAGTTATACAAGTAGACGTTAGACATACGATAAAATTGGGTTTCAATTGTTACTGGTCTGCTGTAGCACTTTCATTGGTTTGAATGAAATTGTGAAATGATTGAAGACAGTTAAAGCTAAAGAATGAAAAATACAATATGGTGCAAGTTAATTCAATTTATTAAGAGCTAACCTGGTAGATTAAAGCTGGGGTATCCAACGTTTTTGTGTGTAACTGAGGACATTTTGTGTTTTGCCCTGAAGAGCATATTGCAAAAGCAGCACTGTGCCCTGTCTGCGGCTAATAATAAAGTATTTTATTTCTTGTCAACCCAGAAGTAAGAGCTGAAAGCGCTTTGGCGTCTAAAAAACATGAGAATGTGCCCAAAAATTAATACATATGGATTTTTAGCAATTTCCTTAAGGGTTTATGAGAGCTAGGGATGAGTTAGACTGATTTAAATACATACTTCCGGTTTTGTGGTGTGAAAATCAGGTACACCAGTGTGTAAGTTATTTGGCCTTTAGAATGCGGTAGATGGATTGTAATTTGAAGTAATGTATAAGATTGTTTAGAGCTATGTTTGTGTGCTTTCCTTTTATCATGTGGTGTTACTGAGGGGCTTCTAATGCTTTTAATTTCCTTATACAATTCTATAATTTAAATTCTGGTCCAAAGAAAGCCCTCCTCTTTGCCCTACTATCCTTTCCACTCCTCTCCAATCCCCGTCTGCCTCTGATGGAAAAGTCCAGTCCCTTTAGCGCTCCTTGTAGACCAGGCGTAGACACTTATGGGGTGCTGCCTGTCTCTGCAGATGAGTTTTGGTTTTCGGACGGCTCTCTGGCGGACCGCTCCAAGTTCAGCGACCCCGGCCTCATGCCCCTCCCAGACCCCGCCTCTGGTTTGGACTGGTCCCACCTGGTCGATGCGGCCCGGGCCTTCGAAGGTAACGCGGTCCGGCTGTAAAGCTCCTGCTAGCGTCTTACCTAACCTGCTCCAACGCCACTTAACTCTCTCCCTGTTGCTTAGCGTGTGTGTTTGCCCTTTTAACTCCCCTCTTGCTTGAATGCATATAGGTTTGTGTGTGTGTGCCTGCCTCTAAGTGCTGCTAGCTTTAGCGCTGGGACTACTCTGGGGAATCCTTTTGCTTTTTGCGCCTGTAGCTGGGAGCCCCATTGTGATGCCATCGCACAGACATGGAGACTATTCTGGCACCTCACTAAGACATCACTTGGGATGGATTTTTCAAATGTTTTTTATCCTTTTGGGCCCTTGATAGTTTGGTCATTTCGGCTTTCTGCTTGTTGCGGCTTTGTCTAAATATGCAGACGCCTGTTTAGCAATATTAAGGCAATTTCCTAGTCTTAGAAGAAGTAGAAATAATTTAGGAATTCCTGTCTCTTTTCAGACAATGCAGTCGTGCCACGAAGTAAGTCATCTCTTCATGCATTTTTTCACATGAAACAGTCATTGAAAAGTGCCCACTACATCACAGCTAGCATTATTGCTTGTGGTCATTTTGCTGCCATTTGTCATGGAAACATTTTGATCGCTCACGTCACCATACATCACGAAAGCCTGATCATGCCACAAGCTTTATTTACACTTGAACTCAACCTGACCCCTAAGACCTACAAGCAGTGTAGCATGTGACCGTTCACTTGGCATAATTAATGAATACTCTTACTAACAGGTTAAGTTCCTTGATGCTCATTTTTTCTATTACGGATCATTGCCGCGTGGTTATTTAAGTGTGGAGAAATCATCAGAGATGCGAAGCTTATCTGGCAACCGAACAGGGGTTGTCACGGCAGCAGGACTGGCCCAGAAAGCGCTGTGTAAACTGGAGCGTAGTTGCCAAGCAGAGAGAGGCTCCCGGCTGCCTTTGTGCCATGTGTGCTTAGGCAGCGATGTTTAGACCCGCGAGAGAAAGAGCTAAAGCATTTTATAGCGTTTATAAGCCAGGTCATGTGACTCCTTGGAGACAGCTTACTACAACGATGCAAACGGACAGTTCGAATGAGCTCGAAGCAACAACCAAAACCTCAAGGCTCACATTTAAAATTACAAATATCAACCAAAAACTGGGACATTCATTCATTCAGGTTTGAAGAAATTATATAGGCTAGATTTAATCCTTTAGTAAATGTGATGAGGTTTTAAAATTCACAATTTACACAATGAGCAACATTATCATTTGCCAGTTCTTTCATGTTTTTCTCCTTTCCTAAAAGTAGCAAAAACAATGGCCATCTGGTCGACAACATGCAATTTCTATGAAAATGCTAAGGTCTTTGTAAAGTCGCATAACCATATGTCTAAATTTAACTGTTGTTTAATTAATCGATGTTCAAAATCTTCCCAACTTACAATGCCGTCTGACTGTATGCATATATTTTTTATTTGAAGTATTAGCCGCAAATGTTAATTATGAACAAGTACAAGTTTTATAGTTACAGATGTTAATAAATGTTCCCAAAGTGTTTACCCTAAGTTTTATATGTTCCTTCCAAAAAACAATATTCACTATCATGCAAGTATTATTTGTTTATTCCAATATAATCTCCCTTTTCCTGATTTTCATTTGTTTGTCCTGTAAATCTGAACAGCAGGTCATGCTAAAATGACAAGCCGCTTTCCTCGAAGTCTTTAATCTTTCCTGACGCGGAATATGGGGAAAATATTCATTCATATGTAAATGACATCTCCTCTCACTGCGGGGCCTATCATCTCTTTGTCTTGGAGTGGATTAGCTTTCATTTGGGGCTAAATTAATGGAGGAGTTTCCTTAATCTTTCCCATGCATATGCAGATCCTTGTATCTTAAGTGTCAGACCGACGGGCTTGAGAAGAAGAGCCTTATACTAACTGAGTCGTCCCCAAGTGAAAGACGCCAACTTTGGGTTTTCCATGGGGCTTTGAATGAGCTTAAGGGTCTGATATGGTAAAACAAGCGTGACTTGTGCCTTGCAGCTCAGTGCGATGCGGCCCATTACTGATCAAACAGCTGTCAGTGCAAACTCGAAGGGTCTCGTCACTGAGCCCTGGGGGACTCCCTTAACTGTCCCCAAAATGATGTTTTCACCAGGTTTCTTTTGTCGTCTAACAAATCTAACAAACAAAACAAAGACTCTCATGTCTTCTACACAAAACAAAGTTGAAAACAACAATTTTATCTAGTCTCAGCCTTTCACATACACAGATACACACATTTATTAAGCCTTTGCTCCAATACAGTATACAGAGCAAGTAACAGACTTTGGTAATTAGAATAGTCCAAATTGTACATCATATTTTGTCTTACTCATCACAGCAAATGCACTTTTATTCATGGGTTTTAAGCTATGAAACCAGTCCTGCTGTACCATATCATAGAAACATTCAACATTCAATTCAAATCAAAATATTATGCCCTGCATTGAATTGAGAAATGTCCTTGTCATTCCCCAGTGAGTCATTTGCCGAATTTGATCATAGTTAGCTGGACTATATTTTCATCATTCAAATCACCAGAAATGATGAAATGTTATCTTTTATTTGTTAAATAGAGTTTGTCAAGAAAGTTTCACATTTTTTGATAAATCTTATACAATAGTCACCAAACACAGTAAACATTACATTAAAATACATTGACCTCGATGATCTGTTTGCTCAAGTTTATTAGCAGTTAAACATTGTGTTTTCACCTATGTCAATCAATTTTTAACTTAAAATATACATTATACTATAAGAAGACCCAAAGCTGGTACTGGAAATACAGTCCTTTCAAAATCCTTCAAATCAAGAAGGTATCATTTGCCTGGAACCTATGAATTCATCCTTTTATAATTCATATGAAATGTACAGTCTGCAAACTGGATTAAATGCAACTAAACAAAGACACAACTTGAAAAACAGATAATTTGTCCAGCTGTTTCTTTTCTTCTTGCAAGCCTGTATTATTTCAACCAAGCATGAATAGTTTTTGTACGAATGTGTGCATGTGATCACCCTTTACGCTGTCAGCCTCGACCTTTTGCTTGCTTTAACCTTTAACCTTTCGTCTGACGTTGTGTTGTGCAGATCAGCGCGTGGCGTCTTTCTGCACCATGACGGACATGCAGCGGGCCGAGGCTCTGCAGATCTCCAAAGAGCTGACCAGGCGAGTGGCAGAGGCTGAAGGCGCCGCACTGGACTCTGAGTAGGTTTTATTCATCATTTCAAGTAATAATATGCTAATAAAAGGATTTGTCACATTTTGGTCTTGATTGAAGAACGGCATCTTCAATCCAAAAAATATTCCAGCTTGATTAAAAAATACAAATTGAATAATAACTATTTGAGGCTGATAGGTCATTTGTGTTTTTTAATCAAGAAACAAACCCTATATGGACCCAAAAACATTCTTAATTCCTGCATGGAGACAAAAGTGAATATGAACGTTATGTGATTTCAAGGGAGAAACAGGTATTAACCTGAAAAATCCAGGTGGCACAGGTACATGTTATGTCGTACAAGAATCTGCTTTAAAAAAAATTTAACATTGTGTTTTACTGCATTTGTTTATTCAATAGAAGATTATAGCAGACCCTTTTTTTTTTTTACATTTTTGATGAAGGCTAAATCCCGATTTTTTTATTTTATTTTACTGGACAAGCAATTAAATACATTTTGCTCATATTTAAATTTTATTTAGAGATATATTACAAAATTCACCATAAATTCTACCTGTTTTGAAACCCATATACAATTTTGATCTTAGAATTGTTATTTTTTCCATTTTTGCTATAGAAAAGGAAACTAATTGACATTTCTCCACCGGTAAACAAAAACGGTTGCTTATTTTCTTCCACAAAGACCTAAAAAAATAATTGATATTATATTATGTTCTCCTTCATTTTGCTTCCAGTCGCCTCCATTCTGGAATTTGGAACATTCTGGTGAATGTTCCATTTTAAGGGGTCTATATGAAATACTTGTGACGAACTTGACCTATATGTTATGAAATATTCATACCTGGTATTTACACATGACCTTATGGGATCTGGATAATTTCCTTACTTTATATTTGAAATATCACGGCCTTTCGATACACTAAAAGAGACCATTTCCACACCTGTTGCCTCTATAATCAGGGACAGTTTTGTGTTAATCCTTTGTATAGCTCCAAAAAGTACAATATGTGCAGAATGATTTGTGTTTTACCTGGAAATGGATAAAAATGAGCATTGAACACTTCGATTCAGCACAACACCCCTCTATCTTGTTCATTTCAAAATGGTCTTGCATCAGATTTGAGTCATTTCTAAACGTTTTTGTGCCTCTTCTTCCTCAGCCCACCCTCGTCACTCACTGGTAAAGTCAACCAGCTGGAGGTGATCCTGCGGCAGCTCCAGAATGACCTCAGAAAGGTACCGTCACATATTTTTAGCTTCTTGTTTGCTCTTTTGGGGCTTCTTTCAAGTCTGTCTGTCGCACTGGTGAGTAGACAGTGAGTAACATTAATGCCCGGAGGTCGTTGTGATACAAACTTGTCTCTCTAATTTAATATCCTGCTTCCTCTCTGCTCTGTGCCCCGGCCCGACGGTTCCCCACCTCTGCTAATGCGCTTAAAACACACAAGAGGAAACGCACTTTAATCCTAACGGGGAAAAGGCCGGTTTGGTTAATGTTAATGCCTCCCATTTACACTCAGCCCCAAAGAAAGACGGATGTGTTCATAATAGGTCGTTTATCAGTCCCCGCTGTGTCCTTTTTGCGTATGCTTCACGTCCTGACATTGATTGAGCATTTTGTTTGATATAAAGTCTTTATGTGCTGGAACAATGGAGAAATAGGCAGTACAGTATTCAGCTAAAGTTTTGCACAGTCCTTGAAGTGGTGTTGCATGTAGTAATAGAAGTAAATACCTCTTTTAGTAGTATTTGCTGTACCCAGTGGTAATAGAATTGGTAACTGAAATGGTTTTGATGAATAATATTTTTAGGGAAGACACTACATTGTGGTCCTAGGCTTTCCATTGAGAGTCTTATGTTATTTCCCAACAGGAGCAATGAAATATACTTTAATCTTAATTTAATTAACTTTGAGTACACTATTTGTTGTTCATGAGAAAGTAGAAGATATTTTAGGTTATTTTAGGTCTATAAAATAAATACTTTATCATTGTGAAATTCATGATCTACAAATCATCTTAAAGAGGTAAATGTACAGTATATTGTCAATAAGAATTATTAAAAAGGGCGCAACTGCAATGTAAGCCAAAAAATATAACAAATTTATCATGCAATCATTAAAATAAATAGAATAAAGTGACATTTCTGCACTTCATTGGTAAATTTCAGTCACTTCATGTTTAATACTATACTTCAGTCATAAAAAAAGACATGTACAGGCATTTTTAGAACATTTCTGAAGGATAGCAATAACATTGTCATCGAGATAATCCCAAAAAATATCAGCATTTTTGTTATTATCGCCCACTCATAAATGTAATACTTGTCTTGTTTAACCCAATCTTGTACAGTAGTGCAAATCCAGTTCAACATTTGAGCGTGTGCATCCTTATTCACTGTATATTGTCGTGTTTTGTCGTTTAGGAAAAAGAGGACAAGGCCATGCTTCAAGAGGAGGTCCAGCATCTGCGACAGGACAACATGCGCCTGCAGGAGGAGAGCCAGACCGCGGCCGCACAGCTCAGGAAGTTCACCGAGTGGTTCTTTCACTCCATCGACAAGAAACCATGAGCAAGACAAAGTCACCATTTCACCACAAACTCAAAACATGAGACTATAGCAGCCCGTTTGGAGACTGTAGCTTAGCCGCCGATCGCTGAAGACTTGAACTATCGGGATCTGTCTCCTGTTTTCATCATGGCAGACTTTTCGGAAGCGCTTAAAAGGACTTGAAAACGCCCCTGGATCCTGTCCTCGGCATCTCTAGTGGAATGTAAAGCTAATTTAGTCATTTACATAGAGGAATCTACCTACTTGCTGTTGTCACGTCGGTCTACTGTACTGTACATTCAAAATTACTGTATCATACTGCGCACACTGTCCTAAGCAAAGAGCGAGAAAGTGGACAAAAAAATGGGAAATTGGACGAATGTATTGGATGAGACGTAGTGGTACTTACGAAGAGGAGTCTAGACAAGTACTGTGGATTGAAACATGAATGTAGCTACAACTAAGAACTATTTTTGGATTTCGATGTTTATGGATATCTGGACCATTTTTGTTCCTCCTTATTCCATGTCTCCTCAGTGTTGTGAGCGCGAGGGTCGGTGAAATGTTATGAATAGTTTTTTCGAAGGTTCTTTCTTTCCCCTTCTAAACACAAACGTGATTATTTTGTCTGTAGTTTCCATTCACTGTCACAATGTCCTAGCAATAACAAAAGTGGTAGTAACAAAACTGTGGTTTTCTATTTTTTTTTTTTTTTTTTTTTTTTGGAAAAAGACAAAACGCTAGCACAAAGCAGTCGAATGGGATGTGTATTTGACTAAACAGAAGAGACTGTGCCTAAAACTCTTGGTTGTAAATGGATTGTTTTGTTTGCTTTGGGTCTCTTGTTAAACACATGCCTTGTCTGTGGCTCACTGATACAACTTTTGTGAATGAATGGTGTGCATATGTAAATGTACGGCTGTGAAATGTTGACGTTTTTAGTGTTTTTAGACCATTTTAGAGCAAGCGCCAGTGAACCACAACTACAATGCCAAATGTGTTTATTCGTGTACATATCTGCCACAGAAGTGTCTTGTATTTAACACTATTATTTAAGCTTATTTAACCTAAAAGTTGTTTATTTTATTAAGGGTTATTGTTTCTTTTCTGCACTAAGGAGAGATAAGAGCTCTGTGTATGTTGTAAAGTAAGTGTGTAGCTTGCCAGGGCAAAAAATACATATATATTTAAATATATAAATAAGGATGATTTCGGAGATTCCAACATTTGGATGCTGCTAGATGACAGTTCGCTGGTTTGTTTTGCTTTGAAAATGTCTCTTTGTAAAACGGTTTCATCCCCAATGGGACGCCTGTTGCTTTGTTTTTGTTTCTGCCGATTTTTTGTTTTGTTTTTTAATAAATGTAGTTGTAAAATTAAGTGGTTGTCTGTCTGTCATTTGAGACAATGGCGTTCCTGTGTGAAGTGCCTCCTCTAGCTGTAAAACACGTTGAAGGACCTTGACCGCGGCTGCCAGACAGCAACGGCGTCATAAAAGTCTTAAGGGCACTGGTATTTTTACTTGTGTCTAAGAGGAGTTAATGTTGTCTGTTTGGTCCATCAGGTTAATACGTCCTCCCACTTACCAACTGAAGGAGGAAATGGAGACAAAAGGAAGAAAACAAGACACTCATTTAAGAGTGCACAGCAAAACTTTTCTACCATCTGCTTGTCTACAGATGATGGTACTGTTTTGCCTGGATTCTTCCACAGTATGGCATTGAACTTCTTTATCTTGCTTTTATAAAAAATAATGTTGTTTTACAGGTGATTTTAGTACTTAAAAAATATCTTGAAAAAAAGCCATACTTTGCAGGATTTTAGCTAACATCTTCAGAAAGGTTTCACATGTGCTCCTTTTATTATATTATTTTATTGCATTAAAATTTGTCATTACACTCACTTTTTTATTGATTAAAAAGCTTTTTGACAATTAAAAAGAAGTGAAGCAATAGAAAGTACAGAATTAACTGTATAATTTAATTTCTAGAATAATCTTTGAACAAAAATGTGTTCTCTATAAAGACGAGCAGGGGAAACTACCATGCAGGCAAGTTACAGGTCAGATCTGTGGAGAGGTGACCCCACTCAAGAAATCAAGTAATGTATTTGCCATCCACTGTATGTATGTACAAAATTCTTGTGCAGGGGTCTCAGGGGTTCAAGTTAAACAGGTTTAAAAAGTGCATTTGAAACACAACCATTCAAGAAAGATACACATTCAATACAGCATAAGCAACAGTGAGAGACAAATAGTAATAACACTCATAAGACTGCACAGTTTCCAACCATATTGTTTCAGCACTAAAACCACCCATAATCAATGAAATGTGAGATAGGTTTAATGCTCAGAAGACTGAGGCAGACACACATTATTCTTTGTGGTCTGAATACGGTCTTTGACCATTTGTACTAAGGTTTGTGACGCCTCAAATGAAGACAGGCGTTACATTCACCGCACAGTATTCGGCTGGTCAATAAACTGTAGTCTTAGTACTCTGCTTTCGTGATCTGTATCTTTCTTTCTCAAGCTTTTAAAAATCTCATTTAGTCCAAAGTCTTATCAAATTGTTCCTTTTTCAGACTGAGTCCAAACGTACTTCTCCATATTTTGAACGTCAGTCCAGTCCTTGATTGTTGGTTCTGTTTGTGTCATCCATTTCTTTGTAATGGCCTTCTTTGCTGTCACCAAGAATACACTCCAAAGATATCTGCTCCTTTACCTTTTCATTCACTTTGGAACTTTCCAGGTAAAGAAATAACATCATGAACCCAAGTATAGAGCACCTTTAACATCCAGAGATTATTTTCCTGTTGCAAATGCATGTCTTCAAGAAAAAAAGATTAGAACTACACTATAGCAGTATGTTTATGAACCACTTACTTACTTGAGTATTTTATCAAACAAAAGTACACGTTCCGTTCCTCACACTGGTCTGTCCTTTGTTCTGCTCAGTGTATTTTCTCGGCTTATCCTGAAACAAAGCCTCACTCTGGACGGTGCAGCCTCCCAAAGGAGATGCATCAGATAATAACATTTCTCTCTAAGACGATTTCATCCGCTATTTTGTAAACAGCAGGTGTGCCAGGACTTCCAGATGAAACATGAAGCCATAATGCGTTTGTGACTTGATTCCCTGTGAGTTTGTTGTTCTTTAAATAAATGACAGATGTTGCGTTGCCCGCGGGAACAGCAGCGGACTATCCTGAATAATTAATCATACAGCAATTTGGGGGAGAAGAGGGAGAAAGCATTTAAATTTGTTTGCTACCTTTTCTCCAAACCTCCAGTCCAGCTGCCGGAGTGTGGTCCAATCCATCAATATCTCAAGGGGCCGACGCAATGCATTGTGGGTAGAGGGTTATTTCTTCACAATTTTGTTTTTTTCATGAGACTCACCTGTTTGGGATTTGGAGGTTTATTTCATACAGCAGCACAAACCAATGAAAGGTAAAGGTGCACTTTGTAACTTTTCTCCTGCTTGTCTCCATGGAGATGTTATTGCTTCCACAGTATGGCATTAAATAAATCTATTTTGGGCTCATTTACAGGAGTTTTTATTGCCAAACAAATCCTTTAAAACATGTATTCCAGACCAAAATTACTTCCTTACTTGGACTTAATTTGAAAATGGAGCTTCGGAACAGACTGTGGACTAAATGGAACTTTTATTTTGAAAGTAATGTGCCATGATTCTGCTTTAGTTTTGTTGCTATGTGCTACTTGGTTTGTTTTTATTTCACTCTCTGGTCTGGTTCTGTGTTTTATGTTTTATTTTAACTAAAAAAAAACAAAAAAAAACATAAAACACCATAACATAACACCATAAAACCGATCACAAACTTGGCCCTGTTGCCGTCATCTGCTTATCTCCATGGAGACAGGCTAGATTAAAGTCATACACGCAGGTGGCAGACCCCCACCTCTGAAGTAAGACTACTCAATTTGTGTCTCCCATGACAACTTATGCCATCTTATTTTAGAAAATACTCGCTCTGACAGGACTCTGGAGGGTCTGCCACCTGCTTGTCTCCATGGAGATGTTAATACATTGTCTGCAGTAGTACACAATGCTGGTAAACATATCTTGCATTTTTTTTCAATTGGGAAAAAAAACTTACAAACTTTTCTAGTATAAATGAGATCATCTCTCCAATTCAGTTGAAAGCCCAAAATCACAACAGTATCAGTTCCAAAATTGTTACCAGATGAACTTGAGAATATCAAACAATGAAACAGTCATTGGACAATAATAGAGAAGCAGATTAATCAACGTTCACAGGAATATAACAAATGGATAACTGTGCCAGAGCGTCCCCTGTCCCATGACCCTCCTTCTCAGCAAGAATAAATTCAAAAAAATAACTGTGGGGAAAAAGTAGAAACTTCGAGGAAAACCAGTGTAGGACTCGAGAGAGATAGAGGGTGGCTCATCTTCACAGAATTTGTCAGTAACTTGTCCCTGTCGTAGCGAACACTGCATGGTGTGAGGGTTGGGTTCATTTGAATGTAAAATAAATGAAGCTCAAATGGAGACAGATGATTGCTGGCTCTGATTGAAAGAAATTTTAAAAGAAAATTGAAAGATTTAAATTTGAAAGAAAAATTGACCAATGATTCAACTTAAATCTTCACACTGATTCAGAAACGTGACTAAAAGCAACAAAAAAGCAACAAAAACCTGACTAAACCCAGCACAAACCCATTTTAAAGTAACAAAAACATGACTAAATGCATCAAAATGTAACTAAAAGCGACAAAAATGTTTCAAAACACAAGATTCCTTTGAACAGAATTCAATTAATAAAGACATAGATCGCAAAACTAATCACAATACAGACAGAAAAATCGCGATTACACACTTTTCCCAAATTGTGCAGCTTTGCAATTTTTATTTTCCTTATAAGTGTGATTTGTGTGACGTGTTTCAAATGTAAGTCTCTGAAACCGTTGAGAACTACTGCGATAAATAATAAATGACACTTTGTGACATAATGCAGGTGCTCCCTCTCATATTTGGGCCGCATAAAGCTATCCTCATGAAACCTTTAGATATATTACATAACCGTCCAGACTCCAGACCCGCTCCTGTTCTCTGTCTGACCCCCGGCTCAGGTCACAGACACTGCCCCGTCCGTTCTGTTCTGTTTTTTGGAGAGCGGCTGAGTTGCGTGCCGAGTTGTGAAGGATAATCTCAGAGCGTGGCGGTGCCAGAGGATGGAGCAGATGGAGCTCACTTTGGCCAGGGGCGGCCGGTTACAGACGAGGACACGGGACAGGAGTGTCGCTGAAATGTGATACTGCAGCTGCAATCAAGTTAAAACTGAGCCACGACAGGAGGAGGCTTTTGGGGATTGTGAAGAAAGGCAAAGCAAAAGTGAAGGTTTTCCTTAAAAACTTGGACTAAAACAGAAACTGGGACAATAAAAAAGAAATATATTGTATGATTTTAAACTTTACATCAGTCACATCTTTCACTTACATAATGCAGTCCCAGCATCCTAAATATTCATTGTGAGAGGTTTATAAACTCTTTCCACAAGTTTCTGAGCCCAGAACGTCACGGGTGAAGCTAACAAACATTAGCAGGCTAACGGTGCACTTCTTGTTTCTCTCGTAGGATAAAACCCTCTGTAAATAGATGCAAAGTAAAAGTTGTGGTCTGATTTTCACTCGAATAGATGCTTTTACAGTTTTCTACTATTGCATGCAAAAAATTGGGAACATGGTCTAGTTCTGTTTTCCCGTTTCAGAACAGTAAAAATCAGGTACAGCCCCTTTAACCCCGTGTTTTTCAACCTTTTTTTGAGTGGCAGCACGCTTTTTTAGCTTGAAAAAATGCCACGGGACACCGCCATCGAGAACTTTTTTTTTTTTTATATACCAAACAGAACACAGGACAGGACCAACAGTGGAAACACACCAGCACACCCAAACTAACAACCCATTTTCGAAGAGGTCCATTTTCAAATTAAGTCCAAATGTTATTTTTTAAATGTTTTCAAATGTCGGTCACAATATCAGTCCAGTCCTTAACTGATGGTGCAGTTTGTGTCAATCATTTCTTTGTCATAGCTTTCTTTGAGTATCTTATAGTTAAAAATAAGTATGAAATGTGGCAAATAAAGTCTGACCCACTGGTGATAGTTTTTCTTTCTTATTTGGTACAGAAGTATGTTCAGGACACTCCAAAAAGGTAAATTATTGAATATAATCCATGCACGAATCATTTATCCGGGGCACACCTGGCAATTCCTCAAGGCACACTGGTTGAAAAAAAATGTTTTTGGTTTTTTTTTTGGTTGGTCCTATTTTGTGTTTTATGTGTTTTGTTATGTGTTTCTAATTTAAAAGTTTGAAAAACAAAAATAAAAAAATCAAGTATTTTCACTTTTTTTATTGATCAGGCTACAGAAGTATTCTAATGTAATTCAACACTGATCTCATCCTTCTTTTGAATGTATTTATTCATTTGTATCTGTGTTGTATTTATTTATTCTTGTTGTTGTGTGATGTACTAAATGAAAATCACATTTTGCTCATTGCTCAAATAAACTAAACAAATTCTTAACTCACCCCCCCCCCCCCCCCCATGTTTATTATGTCACCAGTAACAGGTCAGTTTAAAAGGTGATAATATACATTTTAACATTTTTTCAGTTTGTGTTGGGTGTATAGATGAAACAAGGGAGAAAAAGAAAAAAAGACCATCAACAAGACATCAATCAAATTGAGTTTACAATGCATCCATTTTTAATACTTTTTTTTTTCAGATCGCTCTTCTCGGGTTTTGCAGGATGCGTGCTGACCACTTGTATAGATGCAATTAATATTCACCAACAAAGGAAAGTGAAAAATACTATTGACTTTTAAACCAAAAAGTATGACGCATGTTTAAATTCACAACACTGAGCATAAGTAAGTCTAATCCCTTGATTTTCAACTAGCGTGCGAATAACACTATTGTGCCTTCTGACTGTGACAGATGTGCCTTGAAAAATTGTCAGATTGTTGGATTTAAATGAATAATTTCTGTGTTCTGTGTTCCCAAAAAAGAAAGAAAATCACCACTGCCATACCAGACACAGTGGTATGGATAATATTTTCTACATTAAATGCAACTTTTTGTCCTAAATGATGTGGTAATAATGATCTAATTTGTAAGTGGTGGTGTGCAATGCAATATTTTCAACCAAAAAAGTGCGCTGTGACTCAGAAGGTTGAAAAACACTGGTCCACTCCATGCATTACGGTTCTTTAGACTATTTAATCCACTGTTTTAAATGCAAGACAGACATGGGCCACTTGAGACAAAGTCAAGAGTTGTGACAAAAGACGTTTAATTAAAGAGGCATGTAAGTGGGGAAGCAAAGCGCTGACAAACAAGAAAGTTAACACCAATCCAATTGCTTGTAAAAGTAACATATGGTCCCAAGATGCTCCTGAACTCTTAAAGAAACCATCGTCAGCCCAGTCAAGGTTAAAGAGAGCACTGTTGTACTGGGCATTTGTGCAAAGTAGACTATAATAATGTGTGTTCAAGTAAGAGCAATGCTACTTCAAATAGTAACCAGTACAACAGTAAGTTCGTAATTAGTCTGGAAACGTATCTATCTCCATGGAGAAAAGCAGCTGATCAAGTTGCAGGTCGGATCAAGCATTTGGTGGACAAGAAAATCTACGTGATACATCTTTAAAAGCTTTATAAAAACAGTGCTAATGAGTAATGTTTGGAAAAAATATCTGTTTTTCATTTTAGTGTGATCTGATAGACAATTCTAAATAGATCAATATAGATAATATTTCCTGGCATCTAAAGAAAAAGAAACAAATAATACTGTAATCACACATTTACATAGAAACATTCAGAAGTAGACTATTGCTACTTAGAAATAATATTATTCAGACTGAGATCAATGAGACTCTGCGGATTATCTTCAACACTGATATTTTGTTTGATTTTAAACCATGTATCTTGGATGTTTTGGATGTAAGGCTTCGGCAATATGGTGATTGATGGATACTTGTGGAGTGTGCTTTTGGCTGCAGCAAAAAAGGTAATTTCAAAAGAGTCGACTAAGGACCAAGCTGAAACAACTGTGAACATTTGACATTTCATGGACAAAATGAACTTAAATATGGATACATTTATCAGACAGGGACAGACAGGACTGACACATAGGACGTGTAACTTTAACTGTTCATTTTATTTTCCTTTTTATTCTGTCTCTATAGTCTTGTCCTATTGGTTCTATTTGTGGGACAGTTATCTGAACTGCTTTTACCTGTGGCCCATCGAGGCAACTGTTGTTGTGATTTTGGGCATTATAAAAATAAATAGATTTGATTTGATATTTGTTTGTATTTATTAAATTAAAATGATTGAAAATATAAAAAACAATTAAATAATATTATTCATGTAAAAGTAATAAGCATGTTGAGACAGAAGTAAGCAAAAAATATGTTTTCTCAATGCAACAGAGTAGGGCAGCCCATTATATTGCAATTGCACTTTGAGCTGGAACAAATATCAAATCTCAAAGGATGCATTATTTAGAACAAAATAAACAAAATATCCTGTCATTTAAAAAAAAAAAATCTTGTTCTACCCATAGTTTAGACTTCAACAAACACGTTCTCAAATGCAGGATTCTTGTCTTAATTTATCGGTTAAAATTCAGTCTTCTCTCAAATCTTAATGCTCCTGGAGTAATTTAATACATGCACTGTAAATTCATTCACAAATGCAATACCTGTTGAAAAAAAAAATCACAGTTTGATTTTTCTTTCCTTCAAACTTGTGCAGCCCTACGACAGAGTAAAGGAAACTGAATCCACTCTGCACATGTGACACAGGGGTATTAGGCCCACAGATGCTCCTGCTGTGAGTTCTACCCAGATCCTGTTTCTCGGACCGTTCTGAGTCCAGCTGGCACCGGGCACTTGGGACCGGACTGCATCGACCACTGCCCCAAGATCAAATATCCATGTGGACTTCAGTATCACATCAAACATCAGGCCATATTTCTGCTGTTTTTTTTAATTTGAGAAGCGGAAAAACAAACAATTTATCGTTATTAAAGGTATTTTGTTGTATGGCTTGGATATTGTTGAGGGTTTTGTTGGAAAGTGAGTTTGAAGTTTAATGTGAATTGGCCCATTAAGGAAACAGACAAATGTTTGCATGCACAGGAAAAGCTGAACAATTTAGATCGTTAGTTTGCGTCAACAGAAATGTTTTAGGCACTTTAAAAATCAATAACAGTTTATGTGCTGCTATGTTTCATGGTGTAGTGTTTCCAATGGTAAAGCAAAACCACAAATCACTATTTCAACATATACATTTACTCTGTGAGTGTTTGGAGAAATGAGGTCAGAGGTTGAGATAATTATAATATCTTTTCTAAGAGTAAAAATGTTAATTTTCTCATCATCATCATCATGGTGTGACCACAAATGATGACTGCCCGCATAACATTCACAAAAATGATCATCACTGTTTGAATGTTGCCTGGAATCCAGACTACACACTTCTCCAATTCTTTATGAAGAGCCAAACTCAAACATTACTGTGCAATCAGATTTGTTTATTCCAGTGATATGTGTTTATTGATCAATCACCATCATTTAGAACAAAATCCCTCACCTCAGATTTACAGCATGTTGTGCCTCGCTCATTGATTCTGCAGAAATATGTAATGTTTTTTAGCCCCCTTTGATGTTTTTACTGTTTGCTTTTCTCCTCATAAGCAGCCATGTTTTTTTTTTGATGCAGACGGACCATGTATGTCCCTGATTGGCTACTCCACCTGTCAATTATGTCCATCTGAACTCTGGGAGATGAAAATGACGACCAGAGTGATATCAACATAGAGATATCTGTGAGAAAGGCAAATATACACACATGATATAATCTAAATTCAAATTAGTTTGTGTTTACAGTAGACTATGTTTTATTGATACGTAAACTTTTACAGTTTAATGTGGTGGAAAATAACAAAGTACAAAAGTAAAAGTACAGTACTGATAGGTATCTGTCTATTGCTTTGGAAACAGTGGATGATTTAAACTTTAATTTTAAGCATCTGTGCTTTATACTTTTCAGTCCTGTTATAAATGCAGTGGAGTAGAAAGTATTTTTCATATTGTTGAGAGGATTTATTTTTAGCACATTCATTGTGAAATTCTGCTTCAGGGTTTTGGCCACACAAAATTTATACATGTCAAATTCAATAATAAGTAGATTTTAAGTGCTGCTATCGGCCAAAGAACAGCACAATTCTTATTCACATTTACAGCTTCAACTGTTCTCAAAATCGGAGTTAACAGGTACTTCAAAATCTTTACTTAAGTAGATCTTTTTATATGCTACTTTTACTTTTACTTTTACGTAATTTCTTCACTCATTCTCTGTACTTTAATTAATTTAAGTAACAAAATTGCGTATTTCTTCCACTACTACATTCCAGTCAAAGCAACAACATCTCCATCAAGACAAGCTGGTGCAAGTTAATGTATGCAGTGCACCTTTAAAGAAAATCTCAATTCCTTTATCTTTTTTCCAGTTTAATTCGATGAAAGTCTTGACCAGCTTCCAGGAGTAAACACAAACACGCTTCTCTTTGCCTTCAGCGGTTGAAACAAATTGAAAATCTGTGTGTGTTGTTTGTCCGAGGCGTAACAGCAGCATTATCCTCACCTGCGCTTCTTATCTCACAGCTCTCCACGGCAGCGGCAGCGACAGGCCACACAAAGGAGCAGGAATATCGTGAAGGAGGGATGAAACAGAGCGTCCCAACCAGCGGACACCATTGTACCTCCTCCTACAGGACCCATGGGTGCTACTGTACGCCAATCAAGTCACAGGCGAGCAGCCATTGAAGCCAGAGAGAAAAAGGATTGTTAAAAAGTGGGAAAAGAGCCAGCAGGATTGCTTTGTTATAATGCTTACAGTCTTCCTCCTGTAAAAAATGTGTAGCAATAGAAAAAAGTTTAAGCCTTAAAAGCTGAAGAAAAAAACAGTTATCAAACCGATGAACTGTTTTACCCTGTGTCTATCCTTGTCAAACCCGCCTTTCCCTCTTTAATTTCTGCACTCTCTCTTCCCTCCATCATTCTTATGTTTTCAATTTACAGCTTCGGAATATAATCTCATTCGTCCTGGTGTAGTTCATGGTTCAGATTTGAAACTGTTTTTACCATTTACAAACCATAGACAGGCATTTTTCTGTCATGGCCCTGCCTGTGACTCCTCTCTCTCCACTATTCCCCCTTTCCTTTGTGTGTGTGGGCGGAGCTTTGCTGGGAGCTGTTGCTGGGCGGAGATTGTTCCTGCCTCTACTCACCTGGCTTCACTTTCCAGTGATTGAGGGGACTATTAAGGCCCAGCTCTCCAACCAGTCGACGCCAGATTATTAGTCTACCTGACGGTGAATTTTGGCTGCGCTGCTTTTGAATTTTTTGATCTTGTCCCTGAACTCCGTAATTGAGATTTGTTTTTGTCACAGAACTTCAAGCTTCCGCTCCTGCCTGCTATCCTGATACTCACCTGTGCTCCTCGGTCCAGTCTGCTCCCGCCTGCTGTCCCGGTACTTACCTGTGCTCCTCTGTCCAGCCTGCTCCTGCCTGCTATTCCGCCTGCTCCACTTCTCTGCACTACTTCAAACCCAGGACTTCATAAAGAACTGAACCTTCCAGTACTGGTCAATAAATCTTTTGTTTTCTAAGTCTTGTGTCCTTTTTGGATCCGCACCATTGAGCCACAACATTTTTCCAGTCTAAAATATATCCTCTTCAATCAATACAGAAACTAGCACTGAAACTAGATTTAAAGGTGCTGTACCTGATTTTTAGCATCTATTTGAGTGAAAATGAGACCACTGCTCTCTCTGTGCATCTATTTATACAATGTTTTATTCTACGAGAAGCAGGAAGTGCGTTTGTATGTTTGTTCGCTTTACCCGGATTGGCAAATCTTGCTCTGGGCTCTGAGACCCATGAAAAGTGCTAATAAAGTCATAGTAGAGGATATTTTGGATGCTGGGACTACATTATGTAAGTGAGCGATACATGTGACTGATGTAAAGACTTAATAAACTACTTATGTAATTCATGTTTCAAAACCGTAAAAATCAGGTACCTCAGCACCTTTAAACTGGTAATGAAACTTTTGAACAGTTTCAGAAGTCGTACTTACAATGAAAGCTTAACTGGAGTTGTGATCAATATTGAGTCTGAGACAGAGAGGAGCAGACCAAGGTCAAATGTAAAGGTTTAGAGGGTGGAGGGGAATTTAGGGCAACGTGACATGGATGATTGCACAAGTATGGACTTTAAAACAACGGCAAAATATGTAACCCTAAGAAGACATTTAATATTTCATCTAGAGTCACATGATGTATGCACCGGTACAAGCTCATGTGCACTTTTGGTGGCTGTACAGTGGAAGTGAAAAAGTTTAAACTGTGTTATATATAAAAGTGTGATGAGTAAGGCTGAGAGTTTAATCACAATCAAATCGAAATTGCAATTTGAATGGACGCATTTAGCAAATCGCAAAGACATTTCATAATTTCCTCCACACACGACTAAATATCCTCTTTTATTTTGTACTTTAGAGCAGTACAAACATGTTCTAAAATACCTGTCATCATTTTATTAGTTTTTTATTATTAGTAGTTTCTTTAATGTCATGTCACATCTAGTGACATTAAAGAAACTATTTTTACTCTGCATTATTACATTGTATGAAGGTAGAAGGAAAAAGTTTCAAAGGTCATCTGGACACTTTTTTTGAAATCTAGTTTTTTCAACTCCCTTCTAAAAGTCATCTTTAATCTCCCTCGGTATCTTTAATCTGACAGAAATTATCATTAAAATGTAATCAGCCTTCTGTTTACAACAGCATCCTCACACCTTGTTCAAATAGATCACGCCAATCAAATGCTAATCTGATCAGTTAACAGCAGTGAAGGAGAGTCAGGCAGATCACTAAAGGATTAGAACAACCCAGGCAGGCAGGGCAGTTTCAGGTTCAAACTCCTCCCTTTAGAACAGGACTAGCTGAGTTTCAGATGACAACATTATATGTAGGCCAGCAATATTCAATACAGGTGGGGAGCAACTAAAATGAATATTGTTAAAATGTACACTTTAGTTGTAATATTGTGAGTTCATGGGTCTTGTCACTTTCAGAAATGATCAAGTGCAAGATTTGAGAAGTTACCTTTTGGATATTTCATGGCAATTACAATGAAATCAATAGAAAAACCATCTTTTCAGGCCAGTAACATCAAATTGAAAATAACTTGAGAAACAACTTGAGTTTAAATGTAGAGTCAAGACCTTTTCCATGTTGGACAATTCCTGGACGAATGAGGGATTTCACCGACTCTTTACATTGTGTGCTTTTGATTATAACAGTGGAACAGTAAAGGACACTGGAGTTCACAATACTGAACGGTACATCAATGGATCTTATGTGAATTTAAAGATCGGTATTGAATTTTCTTCTTAGTATTGAATCCAGTTGGAAATGTTAGCATCGTGACAGACTAACCCGGTAATTGTGGTTGTGCTTTTCCTTTGTTGTCTGTTGTCTTCAAACTATCCTCTTATCAGCCCATAGACCATCACTATATGTCACTAAGTATATGTCAATCATGTCCCCGGTGCGCCTGCTGTGGTGAACCTATTGAAGGGCAGCGTCTTATACGAGCCGCTTTCCTGCCTCTCCGTCCGTCCGCCTCAAAAGAAAAGAGAAAGGTTACGTTAAAAAAGGAAAAAATCATTCTCACTCAAAGGTCAGCGCTGGCAGAAAATCTCACATGACGAGGAGAGAGACAAAACCTCTTGTGCTGTAAGTGTCATGTCTGTGCTATTCTGAGCGCTTCCAAATGAGATAAAAGACAGGAACAAATAGATAAGACAGCGTTCGGCATTATCTTTATTTGCTGAGATGTCCTTGTCTCTGCTGCTGGCTGCGAGCGTCTATCGATTCTCGCTCGGTAAACAAGGAAAAAGAGCTTTGGTAACCGGGCTATAGTAAGCTGCAGGTTATAGGAAAAACAGCCTCAATTTTAAACGCTGACTCTCGTTTTTTTCGTCTAAGGTATTGATTATGTTAAGTGGAGTTTTTCTGGGGGGTCATGGGAATATTGATGTCTATGAGGTGAACAGTAGAGGAAGAAATCTGGCGGATGTTTAAAGTATAGTAACAAAGCAACCCCCACCAAGCCATTATCAGCAATGAAAGCTTAACTGGAGTCGTGATCAATATTGAGTCTGAGACAGAGAGGAGCAGACCAAGGTCAAATGTAAAGGTTTAGAGGGTGGAGGGGAATTTAGGGCAACGCGAGATGGATGATTGCACACGTATAGACTTTAAAACAACGGCAAAAAATGTAACCCTAAGAAGACATTTCATATTTCATCCAGAGTCACATGATGTATGCACCGGTACAAGCTCATGTGCACTTTTGGTGGCTGTACAAAGACACTTTTTATGCTGTGTTGTATAAAAATGTGTGATGAATAAGGCTGCAAGTTCAATCGTAATCAAATCAAAATTGAAATTTGAATAGACGCATTTAGCAAATTGCAAAGAAATATCAGAATTTCCTCCACAAACAGCAAAATATCCTGTTTTATTATGCAAGTTAGATCAGTTTTATTAGTTTGTCAGTTGAAATTTGAGTCTTTTGTCAATTGTTTAAACTGTAACTTTGAACAAAATCCTTTTATGGATTGCAAATCTAATCGGAATCTTAATACTTGTCCAAAAAAAGTTGCAATTCAATATTTTTCCCAAATCATTCAGCCCTAATGATGAGGAGGATGACATTTCATGAACTACAGGTGTATTTGGGTATGTTTACTTGTCTTTTAAAACTAAAAACCGACCAGTTTATTCTGCTTTGTGTAGTTGTATATCTGCTTTTTCCAGATGCCAAAGTCTCTTACAGTTTGGTGCATTATTCATTCAGTCAATAGTTTGTGTCCAGCGGTATTATCTTTACTACAACCTCTCCAACAAAACACAATCACACACCACTTCATGCACAAGCCATGTTTGTAAAGTGCACTGCCTAATGACACAACGCAGCACTGGAGTTTGCCTGACCAGCCAAGACCACTCGCTTTGGCAATACTTTACAAAGATGTTTCGGTCAAGAACCGCTGACCAATCAGAGAAATAAACAAACACTGTGGCATGTGAGGAAAAAAGGGGAAATTGAACACACTGAAGATTGACAAATGGGATGGATTTCTGCAGAATCAACAAACGACATAAGAAATTCTGTAAACGCGACGTAAAAGAAATTATATATTGTATTTTGAATGTGAGAACATTTGAGAGGAGAAGACTTCCGCATTTGAGAGACACGTGCTACAAATTAGCGGCTGTGGTTGGACCGTCCCACGTTTGGCGAGTTTTCTGACGCCCCCCAGATCCGATTCCAGACCCTCCTGCATTTAAAAAGAATGTAGATGGGACTGGCTGGTCGAGCAACGCTGGAGCCTGGATGGAAACTTGCAAATCGGTTACATTTGAAAGCATTTGAAACCAATTTATGTTTGGTTTTGTCCGATGAAGTACTGGTTTAGCCTCTTTACCAGCATTCAAGCTTGAAGTTACATTACAAACCAATGTTTCCGAGGTAGTGTCTAGATGCAAAAAATGAAAAATCGAGGCTGCTTGAGTGAACCAAGACCGCAGCAGTTACATTGTGCTACTTTAACATGGCACGCCCACATTACAGTCTGTGGTAATGTGGCCCATTTAAAGTACATTGTCCCATTTACAGCCAGTATAACACAGACCAGCAGCAGCTCAGTCTGCAGAGAGTGGCCTCATTTATTTTTGTGGTGGTACTTTGGAACAGAGGGGTAATATCGCTTTAACCCCAGACACTTTCGAGGCCATTCAGCTCAGTCTCATTCTGTCCAAACACTTGCAGCCGCACAGTCTATGCAGAATCTCTGAAAGTAGTCGACTAAGTACAAATTTTGAGACTTTGTTCTCTCTTGATTAGAAAATAATGAACTTAAACTTTAACAAATGAGTCAAGCACAACGAAACTAGCCCTGTAGCTACAATATTTCAACTTAACAAGTATTATTGCAGACTTGTCCATGTTATTCGTAGGTTTCTGCTTTTTGTTTATAAGCAACATTTGTAGGACTTAAGATTTAAATATTCTGTTTCGAGATGGGCTTGGTTGCATCTGTGCTAAATTTTCATCATTCTGAAATAAATGGCTACAACAAACTCATGTCAAATAACTATAGGTATATCCCATCTTATTTTATTGCAGAATAGCAGTCCCTTTATTGCAAGTTTAAGCATGTATTGATTGGAAATATTAATACAACCCACCGCTGACTGCAGATAACATTGATCTTGTTGCTAAAGCATGTATGGATTGAAACATCGACAGGGTTTGTTTGTAGAATTGAATTATCTTTGCTATAACACAAGGACAGTTTCACCCCAGTCAGTTTTTATTTCATTTTACAGTATTAATCCTTGTGAAATAATTACACTGAAACAATCAATGTGCTCTGAGCGCTTTATTTTTTCCCCTGAACCCAGTTATGCCACTCAACCAACACTTTGCATTGGTGGCAATGGTATGTTTCATTTTTACAGTATACAGTATTTTTCACAATTAGGATAAAGGTTAGGAATGGTTAATTTGGTTAAGGTTAGGGCTTTGGGAAAGCGCAACTTTTTTTTTTTTTTTTTAGTTCAGTTTTTATTTTAGTTAGTTTGTTAGTAGTTTATTTATTATTTTTTTTTTTTTTAGCTAAAACAGATCTTGCAGAACTGCTTTGTAAAAAAAGGAAAAAAATGGCGCTCTGTAAATAGCAGCAGTTGGCTAAGCTAACTGTTTTTCACAGCTAATGCTAGCTTTTATTAAAATGTTAAATATAAAGAAACTATAATGTAATGTAAAGACTACCTCATTGTTTTTATATATAGATTATTTCCTTTTTAATTTTTTACTTTGTTTTGTTTTTATCTTTATTATGTGTAATTTTTAGCATTAGCGTTAGCACTGACCTTGAAATAAAATTGGACAGGAAGTTCTCAGTGGTACAATGAGCTAGCCATTTTAAAAGTAAATAGCAAACTGAAATTCCGAGCACAGAGCCTGTTACAATTTCCCGTTCAATTTTATTTGATCAATTAAATACAAAGCCAAACTATCATGCAATCATATGGATGGTCTAATTCAATTTTATATCAATAGTAAAAATGTGGAAAATTGCTTTGGATTTCTTTGTAACAAAATGATTAGAATAGAAAAAGTATGCCAATATGAAAACAATAATGATAATAATGATGATAACAAAACTATACTTACAGATATGATTTATATATGTTTCGTTTTTGAAAAATAATAGATTTTTTTCCTCTCACTTATAAATATGTTCACAGCATCTGAAATGAAAGGGGAAAAAATGAATACAAAATACAAACGTAATAGTCTATGTACTGTTCAAACTTGCCAAGCCATAAAACAAAGTTAAGAGAAGACACATTCTTCTACTTCAGAATGACAAATCTATTGCACCTCACTGTTCAAGAGTTTAATTCCCCTCTCATTAAATAAAGCAAATACGCTTTCATTTCGACTATCAGTGGTAAATGACAGACAGAACATCAGATAACTCATCTCTGCAGCAGCTCAGTGGCTCATGCCGTCGCCCGCCTCTCTTCCAGATGGTGACATTTCTCCGACTCCGCACTGAATGTCAACAAAACTAATAAAGGAGCATTGATGAGCCCTAATATAGCAGCACAAGTGGAAGATTTTGATTTGTGATTTTAATTAGGACGTGTAATAGCAGGAGTTAAAGCCGGAGCCGGAGCAGTGGTTTTGGTCTACCCCTGAACAGTTCATTAGTCGCTTCAATAAGTACAAATTAAAGCTCACTGCACGAATACCGAGACTGACGGAGAGGTTTACCAAGCAGAAACATGGCCCTACACTGGACCACAATAATGAGGAGGGATTAGAACAGATTATTCACTATTAAAATAAAGACGTTTTAATGTGCTGTAGACCAGTGGTTCTCAATTGCAGGACCCAATTTCAGCTTTAGATGTTTTACTATGACGGATTATTTTACGCATCTATTCTTTTCCTCTTTATTGTTGGCAGTGAAAAGTATGGGTATTGTAGGGGAATTAACAAAAGAAATCACATTTTTTAAAAGTATTATTAGTGCAATGACAGTATTCAGAAGATGTTAAAGCAATCTGTAAAAGTTAAGTTAAAATGTGCCAGTAAACGTCTTAGTTCAAAATTCAGTGTGAATGGATTGGAAAATGCATGTTCTTTGTTAGAAAAATTGCACCAAAGGTTTGATTTTAAACAGCCCATTTTGTAAACGTATCAGTTTTTATTGTGAAAGATGTTTTCTAATTTTAGATTTTACAAAATAACAAATGCAATATTTATGATATGAACATCCCCCATTTTTGTCCCAGTGACTAATCATCCCTTGCGCGTCCCTTCTTCAGACGTTGAGCAACAGATTCAGTCAAAATCTTGTCTAAGCTTGTTTTCAGAGCAACAAGTCTCAAGGTTTGAAAGGCGGACAACAAAAAACAAAATTTTCAATCTGCAGAATTGGTCAGAAAAACTCAAATTAAAACTGCTCAGAGCTGACTAAGCCCTGTCCTCTGGAAGGAGTTTAATTTGAAAGTAACCTTCCTTTGTTACCAGTTTGTTCACACTGTTATAGTTTCACCCGGAGCTACCCTGCTTTTGTTTGTTACATTTGTCCTATAAATCCTATTGTTATCGGACTGATACTCCCTCACCACTTTTAAGCACCTGATTGGCATATGGTTGTCTTGTTTTCCAAAAAATATATAAACAGCCAACTAATTAAACCTTAACAATAATTTCTGCTCAAAGAGGGATTCTCTTTTTCACTAAAATGTCCTCCTTCTCTCCTCTTCAAACCATCTCTTCACCTAAAATCTTCACCTCACTGTCTTCAAATGAGTGGTTTTGAGATGGAGATGCACTGCGGACTGCAATCCAGAATTTGAGTGCCTTCTGTGTTGATAGATTGAGTATTGACAGACAGTAAACACATTTTGTAGGAAGGGCATCTGAATCAATAATGCAGGGAAATTCTTAACAGTTGTATAGCCCTGTATAAAGAGATAATCTTGTTGGTTATATGTTGAATCATGTAATAACGTATGTAATTCCACAGTCATGCATTAAACGGTAGAACCTCCAGCACATTTCAGAACTCCTGCAATAAACCAACACTTTGCCTGACTGAGCACCATCCTGGATCTGTTCGCTAAAATACATGTGTAAATAAATGAGATTGGGGTTGACCTCCGACCTCGGCCATTATTTTACATTGATTGCTTTCCAAATCAATGGCACAGAACATAAAAAGCTCGATGGATTTGCATAGAGCAGCTAAACAAGATGAACGGCCTGTAATTTGTGCTAAAGCCTGCTGTTTCTCTATCCTCCAGCGAGCTATAGTCTTATTTACTCACACGCTCTCCCTTTGAACGGACCTGCCTGTGTCCCCTGGTGCCAACTTTGACAAGCTCCACGCAGCGATTTATGTAATTTATGTCTTTAATAACACAAGTGTAAGCTCCAGTGGACCATAAGTTACACATGTAGGAGTGAGTTTTCAAGTCTAACGTTTCCCAAGGTGCATCAGCTTTAACGCATTCCATTTGGCAAACAGACCAATTTGGGCCACCTGCAGTTCAGCTCTGACATGTGTAAGGTTGGGCAGGGTGTATTAAGGTACAAACTGACAAACACCTGGTTTTAAAGGTGTATTCTGTACCTTTTCTGGTGGAGGGGCCGACACCTTTCCCTGGAAATGTTATAATACACGTGTAAATGTGTACTTGGGAGCTTTTCTGGGCCAGGAAATATACAAAATATAAAAATGACAATTTAAAATGCCAAAAAATACCCTTCAATGTTGTGGTGTTTTGAAGAGGGTTTAGAATCCGAGGCACTTTGATAGATTTAAAGGTTATTTCTTTTAAAGCAAAGGACCTTATACAACCTTTTGAAGAGTACTTTTTGCTCTTTTAAAATATAAATATGTGAATTTGTTGTGAGTACCACAAGTGGAGCCAAAAAATGTATGTTTCTTTTATTTTCACTGGAGGTTTAGTTGATAAAATTATTTGTTTTTTTAGTTTTCTCAACCTTATTTTAATAACTCATCAGCTTTCTTCTGCTAGTCGCTTGCGTATAATTTCCAGTTGGGGATTAATAATATTCTGATTCTGATGCTCACCTGGAACAGTATGGCATTGAACTTATCTATCTCACATTTATCCAATTACAAGCAGTTTTACTTCTATAAAAGCAAAGTGCCGTGAAAAACATACACTCTGTGAGCTGTGTCGCCTCTCCACAGATCTGCTTCCTTCCATTTATTTAAACATGAATAAATGGAAATAATAAATGTGGAAATAAAGAGATGTTAAATAAAATGTATAAATGTGGAATGTGGAAAAAAATTACACGTTGCATCTTTGTACTCAAGTGAAGGTCTGTTTTAGTCCGCTTCCAAGATTTATCACAGCTTTGACCTCAACCTCCACAGCTGTATCCTTAACTCACGGTAAGACAAACCTTATCCTCGTTCATATCCTTTCCAATCCACGTTTTAAAACCTTTGACCAAAAATGACGTGGAAATCTCCGTAAGTCTCATCCTGTTACCCACACATTCTTCCGTGGGACATGTCTCTCTTGCTTAAAGTTACTTCTCTCTTAAATAGTCTTGGGTTTCCGACGGCACCTGCTTTGGTCGGTGTAATTGTGCCTTTCTTCTGAACCTTATCATCATGTTTCATAATGTGTTCAGAAGATTGACGTTAAAAACAAGTGTGGAAGTGCGGTCTTTCTGTGTCTTTGAGCAGCTGAAGGAGGGGAAAACCACAGGGACATCTGCGAGGAGCGAGATCCAGTTACTGTCACACCACCCACCACCAAGACACTCACAGCCACAACTGCTGCAGGCCCGAACCGAGGGGACAATTTGGGCACGCGGCCAAAACTATAAGCCACCATTTTGTGTTTATCCTCTATCTTCTCAGTTTTAATGAGGTAATGACTTCCTAACTTGAAGCCAAACGCAATTCGATAGTGAAGTAAATTATCTGAAGAGAGATTGGACAAAATAAGTTGCATGAGACAGGCTTTAGATGGAAGGCTGACATGAAATTGAAGCATTTAAAAGAAAAAGAGAAAGTTTGCTTGCCAAATTCTCTTCCAGACACAACTCTCACATTTTATACAGCCTTGAGACAAACAAAAATTGCCTTGTGATAGACATCACTGTTTCCCAACATCAGTGCAGGGACACCTGGGGGTACGTGAGCACTTATAGGGGGGTAACTGCATGGTTTCAAATTTAAAAGGTGAAAAAAAAGTGTTGCACCTTAAATGTAGTAAATGTGACAGTTTAAGAATGTTTTGGAAGAATTCAGACATCAATATCATAAAAACGAGAACATATAATAGTAATCAGTGGAAGATGAATCTTTAAACAAAACTTGACGGGGGGGCAAAGGGGTTTGTTCTCCCAGGCCGCAGGGTCTTAGGGGCCCAGAATTGGACCCTTTGCCCATTAATTTATATTAGAATGGGGCCCGTGTGAGGCGTCTTACCCCGGGCCCCAAAATTTCTGCCGACGGGCCTGCTGGAGACCAAAAAGGTTGTGGCTACGGTGACATTTTTGACCACATGGCTTTATCTATTATTTATTTATTTGTTTATATATTTATTTGTTTCTTTATATAATAGGGACAATGCACATCTGTATCGAACTACGCCAGATTATGCTACAAAGCTAATTTAAATGTAAATTTAGATTTTGGGCTAGTGATCACATGACAGGTGTATAATCTGTTGCTTGTCAGTTTCAGATAAAATTATATGACACACTGTATTATAAGGGCCTGTAATAGCAGTGGAGTTGAGGGCAGTTCAAATATTTTATTTATTTATTTATTTTCTAGATTCTACAATTAGGACAAACTATTGCAACTAAAGTTCTGAGAAAAAAAACATTTACGGTAAGTCAGAACTTGTAATGGATGAGAAGGGAAACTAAAACCTCATCCACACCTAAACCTTTTGAATATCTGTTATGATGGAATATTCCAGGATGAAGGAGGAATCACATCAACACATTGTAATCCACCAAAAAACCTGACCTCTTGGGGATTCAAAGGGTTGTTGTAAAGAGTTGATGTGTCTATCAAAATGTCTGACTGTCCATTGTTTATAGGACTCCACACATGACACATTACTATATTTAAATGTTTAGTTTATTCAACTGAGGATGAGTTGTAGAAGGGAAACTGACAGACATAAAAGCCATTATTGTTCCTTGCTTTCTCTTCACACCTGTTTCTATGTATGCACACCTCAATGTCAGCCTTTTGCCAATAACCTGTTTCCAAGAACATTCTGTCACTTCAGCTTTTTCCAAGAACCGTGTAAACATTTTCACTTTGAACACAGTTGGCACTTATTTATTCCTCTTTGAGTGCTGGAAACTTGGATGTGTCGTTCAGGAAGTTGTGAATGTATTCTGAGGCTGGTGAATAATTCATATGTTGAAATGTCAGCGGGTAAATTATGTACCTTCAATATTACCTTTAGGTGAATGTATTAAATGTGCGTTCTTGTACAGCAGTATGTGTAAGAGTTGGCATATGGACGTTCGTGGATAGATCAGAGCATTCCTGGATCCAATTAGTTTTGTGGTGTATCCCAAAGAATAAACAGACTGAGGAAAGTATTTCAGCTATGGGAAACTTCATCCGTAGCTCTGTATATCACAATGCAATGCCGTTACAATGTGCTTGTGGTTAAGGCCTGTCCTGTGGAGAGATGTTTGTGATGACATGTGGACATCACAAAGACCACTTTCACAAAAGGGATTTGACTCTTTACAGTGAAACACAACAAACTGGACAACTCCCAGTCCAGACTATTTTGTCTCTATTGTTTTTTTTATAAAATGTACCATTTAATAGCCTACAGTACAGTAATTCAAGCTCAGATTTCACTAAAGTTGAAAGTCCACTGCATGCTTTTGTCTGTCTGCGATGAAAGATTACTGTCGTAGAGAAAATCTTGGGCTGTGCCTCAAAAAATGTGGGTCGTAGGTCTCACAGTGAGACAGGGACAAAGTTTAAACTTAGAGCAGGTGTACGACCAAAGACGAGCTGTGATTTATATCAAGTGTGTCTGATATTTTAGGATCTTGGTCGTAGAATGGCTCCTCTTCTCGCTGCGTGTATACGATCAGTCTGTATCAAACATGGGACCAACTACACTAGAGCTGTCAGAGAAACAGCACAAGAGCTCAGCCTTGAACTGACCATAACTCCTCATTCCCCTTTACATTTACTAACTTTTACAAATGCAAAAACACTGCTTGCATGTAGTGCTAGCCTTAGCTAACTAGTGCAACTACAGAGATTTTAACACACAAAGTCTTGAGCCTGATATTTGCTCAGACAAACTTTACTCACAGCCAGGACTGAACCATCGCACAGTGCTCCAGTGCTGTTTTAATATTTTAAATTCCTCACATCTTTAGTGTGACGGCTATAAATCTTGTAAAATTAAATAAATTGTGCACCAGACTTGACAGAAGATGGTTATCAAGGATGGTTATCAATTTAGCCAGACGTTTGTCTCCACGGTTAACTCACTGTTATCATTCATGTGATGAAGAAGTAGGACTGTTGTTATGACAGTTATTGTCACGCTTAAATAGCATCTGTTTTGAAAGGTCAAAAGTCCTCAAAATGGCAGAGCTCCTCCAAGTGAAAATGGCAATGTGACCTAACTCATGAAGATGAAAGCAAGTAATCAAAATAATTTAAATTCTAGTCCTTATGCTTGTTTGTTGTTGTTGGTGGGTTTTTTTTAAAATGGAATTCGTCTTTCTTTGTTCATTATTATTTCATCTTTTGAATACACTGGTTTCAGAGTGAATAGAAATCAGCCATAACAAATCAAAACTAAATATTCTATTGTTTGAATTAGTCAAAAGTCCATAAAATGGAAGACGCTGAAATAAACAGTTCCATCACTGGCTCCACCACTGGTTCTATGTTGAAGAAGCAATAACTATTCAAATCATATCAACTAAGTCTTTGTAACACTGTTCCAATGTAGCTGAACCGTGCCTGCCCCTGTTGCACAGAAGTTATTGCAGAGGCCTTTTATCTTGAGCATGTTGGAGCGTAAACAAAAGGTCTGCTCCCTTCACACTTGGGTCGAGTACAGTCTCCTGCCAAACACTGGAGCACTGCAGGGATGAGGCCAACACCAGGGCCTGTTGCTGGGACAAACATCCGCCTGCTCCTCCCACGCTTCACACCAAACCCGCTGCACACTGGCTCCAATCAGGCTCCATCTGGCACCGCAGACCTGGGACCCTGCCCTGCCTGACACTCACACCGGGACGGGCCCCAAAACACTGAGGCTCAGCGTGTGGGGAAGGAGACTGCCACTCACGATTTAGCAAGTACTTTGAGGCAGTTAAAATGGGTCATAACAGATGTCCAACAACCTTAACATGGGAGTGGGTAGAGAATTCAATGTTTCTTGGCTGATCCATTATTTGTAAGATGATGATGTTGCGTGTCATAGTTGTCCTTTCACTTATTACTAGCTGTACAACTACATTATGCAACTCAAGTAAGGATCAGTGCCTTTTGTTAGTCTTTTGTTGTTTTGTTGAAGTGCGCTGTTAGCATACTAATGTTAGGTAAGTGAGGAATAACTTTGGTCCAGTGCAAACGGTTGAAAATGAGCTAATTCTGTTTTTAAAAATCAGATTCAGCACCTTTAATGTGAAGACAGCGCCACCATTGGCTGGGAGTAGACACAACAAACACACTATCAGCCACTGATTGAAATTACAATTGTCTATCTATTTAATTAGTCGTGCTTTAAAGTAATATATGATGTGGTGGATTTTATGGATGGTCATTGTCATGCTTTACATTACATATCAATACATCTTTAATTATTGTTGAAAAATTGTGAGAGCAAAAATTCATAAGAAAATAATAAGAAATGTGCAGAAAGAAATACATTTTGGTGACATGGTAAAACATACACTTAAAGGCCAATGGTAAAATGTACCATTCTTCGGCTGTATTTCCATCTGTCGTCACTGTGCTAACATGTCACTCATGTTAGTAAATGCTCACTCATTGTTGGTCCTGATATAAAGGACGGAGAATGGCAGCTCGTGCTTGTGCTGTACAAAAGCGCTGAATGAATTTTGAGTGCACAAAGGCCGAGCTCGAAGGGATCGCCACGCGCCGGCTGCAGGTTCACGAACACAATGGGTCTAATTCAGAGGCACATTGTGTAGGAGATGCGAGCGATAGCACAAATGAATAGCAATTGAAAGGTGTGAATGGCACCTCTCGTTAAAAGCAAACGCACATGTGATGTTGGGCTTTAATGTTGTGGCTTGTTTTACTTGGACTCTCACACCACGTGCAGCTGCAGATACTGTTGATCCACGGGTTTGGCTTCTTCTTCTGCCAGCCCCGCTCTCCTCTCCATATGTGAGCTTGTGTCTTTCACCCTGCAGGCTCAGACCGATCATGATGGGTTTCCACGGCAACATAAGCGGGAAATGTGCAGCGCGGCCATCTTTGTACAGTAGAGTGGATGGCCAGCTCTTTGTCTGAGGTTCAAACAGAGAGGACAAAGAGGATGATGTCGTGTAATTGTTTACTGATGTTAAAAACTGTAATTACTGTATATGACTTCAATGTGTACCAATTGTGCAGCTCTACCATTCATTTTTTCCACATTGTTGACTTTAAAGGCACAGTATAACTTTCTGGAGCTTGAAAGTCACCTGCATGATTCCATAGAAATAGAAAGTAAAAAACATATGATATGTTTTATGCCATACTATGGAATATTAGCTAAAGGAATAACATTTCCATGGAAACAAGTAGGAAGAGGCTCCTATGGAAACAAGTAGGAGGAGGCTCCTGCAGGTCATGTAAGTCAGTTTTGTGGAAATGTAAACCCTCTCACTGTCAGAAAAAAAAAAGTTTTTATACATTTTAGTGCAATAAAAGTATCCAAAATTCAAAAGAAAAGAAAAAATGGTACAGAAAAACTTGAGAACAAAATCTGAGTTTCAAGATAAAATGAAAAACATGGCATATTATATTTTTTTTAAGGTCAATGTCTTTCTTGTGGATATTTCAATGTGAATTTGTGTTTTGTTTTTTAAATGAGGGGAAAACTGAGAGGATGATTTTTTTTACTTATTATGAAATACAATTTAAACACTGCTAAGAAGTATGTTGACCTGGTTTATGGTTCATATCTCTGTAATTACTGAGCCCATCCACATCACACAAAAACTGGCACAAAGTCCAACGTCTCCTCTGTCAGTAATAAACAGAGATGAACGGTCAGTTTCAAGGACTTTAGACCTTAAGAATAAACTAGTAAGAACAAATAATGATAAAGTTCAACAACAACAAGTATAGATATATCTTTCAAAAATAGTCAATGCTATATTAATTCTAAGATCAGTGCCCTTTATCTGAACTTTAACGCATCCTATAGAATCTCAGGAATGGTATCTGACATAAATTCATGATGAAGAGCGACTATTTCAAGAAGAGACAAGCTGAATCCGTTGTAGAATCTCATGGCATTGATTCAGATTGCTTGTACATCTCTTCAATTATACCAACATGTTTGACCTTGATAGAAGATCAAACTGAAATCAACACAGACTATTCTTGTCCATTATGGTGCGGTAGGCATTATGTACAGTGAGGAGTCCATCTTGAGTTCTTTGTCTGCGGTTCAAACAGTGAGGATCTTGCTGGGAGCTTCATGGCGATCGATAACGTCTGGCAAAGCTCACAGTGAGGATTCCTGCAGGGCAAATGTCTCTGGAGTTTTCACAGGAGAAGAAAGAAAGGTGAAAGGTCAACCGGCAAAACAACACAACCGGCATCGGATTTGTGTCCAGCGAAAGTATATACATTATGTTAGAACAGTTGTATGATAACAACACAGTTAGAGGGATATGTATGGGTTTCACACTGGGGTTATTGATTAAACTACCATGATAATTCCAAGACCATTTATCTTATTCCAAAACACGGCATTTTTGCACCGTGTTGTTACAGCTATCACATCGGTCTCCCTTAAAGATCTTTCAACATGTTTTTGTCCACATGTTATCTGAAGACCATTTTATTTTTTCTGTTGAACGTGGAACACAAACACTTTATTTTCCCGCTGTTAGTCTAGTCTTATTTTATCGATCACACTTTAGTGTACAGAACTGTAGGCATTATTACAAGACAATACTAATCATGTTTCTTGAATTTACTGTCTGAAAACTGAGTTAAGGATGGAATTGATCATTTAAGATTCCTTTCAGTGATATTCCTGAGGGCACACATTCACAAGAATTCCTCTTGAACCTCTCATGCGTCTGGGCGAGAGCCTCTGGATGACCAGTCCATGCAGGGCAGCCTTGTGTTTGGGACAGAAGCCAAAGGTGCAGCACCAATCAGAACCAAAACAAACATGGTGCTCCTATCAGACGTACTTCGATTATTTTGTTTTTGATAAACAAACAGAAGAGAGCACTTTGTAATTTGTGGGTGGGAAAGATATCTTTGTTTTGCTTTCAACTCTGCAAAAGTTTGATTTCTCTGCTTGCTCTGCTGTTGTGACACTTCACCCAATCAGCTTTATTTGTTTGAACATATCGCTTTCAACAAGAGTGATCCCAGACTGAGTATGTGTAGAATTCAAATCAACTGTGCTGAACATATCAGTCTTCCTTCTGCCAGGTTATGGATGTGATAGACAAATGATTACCCTAAAACAACTCTTATGATCACACTGGCTCAAAGTCGCTTCACACACATGGACAATGCTAAACCTCAAAGAAAAAGTGTGTATGAGGACTAGTTTAGCACTACATTAATCATATCTTAGAAGTTCTGTGGATTTGAGGGTGACAATATTGGCAGTTTCATCCAGATCTCTCTGCCAATGCCTCAGTAAGCCCAAACCACAAAGTGCCTTGTGTTTGATGTGTGTTAGCCTGTGTGTGTGACTGCTCCCTCCACGTCCCCCTCAGCAGCAGCAGCACTGACTCTAATGAACCTCTTATTGTCTTTGTTTAAGCGCCTGCTCCTGGTTACTCCTTCAGTCTTGGCTCTCCGTTCGTCGCCAGCTGCCTTTCCCTTGCACAGGCCTATTAGTGCATTCCTGCGCGGGCTTAACGTCACTTCTCAGCACTAACTTCAGACCTGATTGCTCATATTTGGGCCCATTTCCAAATGCTTGAGTCAAATATTACTGTGTAAGCTATACGGCTCTGGAAAGATAATCCTGATTTAATTTTGGTCGGCTGATTAACGTCATATCTTGCTATGTGTTTGCTTGACTTTTCTCATGGGGCTTTGTTGTTTTAAGCACAGTGGAGGTAGCTGCTGCTGTACATGTAAGTGATCAGATTACAGGATTGAGATCAAGGCCAAGGAAAGATCTGGGCTCTCTCAAAGTGGTTCTCAAACTGCGGTGACGGTCCCCCTGCTTGTACTCAAGTTACTGTTCTGCAAAATGTGATATAAATGTTGTAAAAAAAAAATAATAATAAGTAGTTTCTCCATTAAAAACATACTTGCAGTTATGTTTTGCTTCACTCAGGCTTGAATTTTCGACCATTATCTAAAGACCTTCTCACTAGTTAACATTTCAGTGCTCAAATAGAAGATGAACGTTAACAGATATTGTTTGTTGCCTCATTTAAAGCGCCGAAATTAAATATGGCTGGATGGACTTTCATTCCATATTCCATATCATTACGCTGGTTCTGCTGGAATATCCTTGTTTAGTTCAGGACTGTAGTTTTGATCTGGTGCTGCAGAAGTTATCTTGATTTAAACCTTGTTAAATGTGAGATCATACTGTCTTGGTTAAAGTGGTTTGAGCCTGGTTTAGACTTGGATTAGATCTGTCTTGGTTAATATGCTGTACCTGATTTTTATTGTCTTAAAAAAACAACAACATGTAATTGTGTTCATCAGTTTGTTGCCATCCATGCTCATGGCACATTTGAGAGCTTATTAATAATGCAACAAATCAAAAGAAAAACAAACAAACAATCAAACTGCTAATAATACTAAATACTTGCTTGCCAGTCCCCCTTGCCGCCAGAGCTCAGAAGCTAAGCAGGTTGAGGCCTGGTTAGTATTGGATGTGGGAAGGCTTAACAGGGTAAACAGAAAAGGGGAAAAACTGAAAACTATAGCAGAGATAAAGTAATAAATTATACAACAACAAAGTAGATATAGAATAGAGTGAAAATAAGAAGATGAAATAAAGGAAATATACATACAACACGACAAAACATAATTTTAACTGTTTGCAACAACCTTAACTTAAAAAAAGCTTTGTAGTTTCATCTGTGCAGGGGCAAAACTAAGTTTACATTTTACATTTACATTTTAATTTCACAATATAATAATAATAATTTTAAAAAGTGGCACAGCGTCCTTTAGGTCCGATACAGGTCTTGTTAAGCCATGGTTTAGTTAAAATGAAGACCAGTTTTGTGCTGGTTTGTGCTGACTGCTTGGTCTGTAAGTCAGCATCTTTAGGGTTAATCCTGACAACTTTTACTGAAGTGAAAAGTTCCCTGCTCCAGTCTTTGCTTTGTTGAACATATCCGTGTTATATTGAGAACAGTTTCAAGTTACTTTCTTAAGAGTGGGCAGATAAAAGGAAATCTAATTCCTCAAGTAAGAACAAGCGGACAATGTAGTCCTTTAAAGCAGCTCTCCATTGTATTGTCCAACTGCTCTTGGGGTGACAAGCCTTTGACAAGTGGCTTTACACAATGGTTAACATGATCTAATGGGACCAGGAAGGCTTTGGGCCAATTTGCTGGTCCACCCTTTCTCTTTTTAAACGACAGTCAAAGAGGAGAGTCTGCCCAACAAGGCCAAACGCGTAACTCGTGAAGACAGTTGGAGAGAGCAGGAAGTATTGAGACGTGTAACGTTGTGATGGACCATCAGCAGCACCTCTGGAGCCAAAACTCCAATAATGCACGGACAATTGGACTTTTGTTGAATTGGGAACATTCCAAGACCATTTGGTTGTTGTTCAGGACCATTCACAATGAAACCTCTCAACGTAAGATGCCCACATTTTAGCTCCAAACATGTTTAGCATTGTGTGTCATTCATATTGAATAGTGTCAACGTACTTGAGATTTCTAAAACATTTTAAGTTGTTGCTTTCTTTAAAAAAAACATACCTGGCTTTACAGTTTGTATTACTCAGGACCTTTAGGTGACTTTTCTGGTGGAGGGTTTTCCACTTGCAATGGCCCTGTCTCAATTCTCTTTCCTCGCCTCATCTAGTCCTCGTTTGCTCAATTCCTCGCATGCCGCTCTTTAGATGAGTCTGTGTGCGGCTCTTATTGTATAAATAAATACATAACAAATGGTGAAACAAAACAACACACTATAAAACAATGCTAATGTAATCTAAGCGTTCAGAATACAGTACCGTACTCAGTGTTTAGTATTCTGTAACTGAATACATTTTCAAAGTATTCTTCCCAACACTGAGTAAAGGCAAGATTAATGCCATACTGTGGAACATACAAGGCAAAGCAGTAACATCTCTGTGTAGATGAGCAGCTTATGGATCCCCCACAAATTAAATAACACTATGCACCTTAAAATATCTGCTCCTGGGCAAAAACACCAACCTCATTAGTCCTTATATTATTTTAAATGCAATTCCCAAAAAGAAAAGTTTAATCATGTGCTTAATTTTGGTTTTGTTTCTACTCTCTTTCCTTTTGGTCCGATTCTGAAACAGGGGCTTGGATGACCACAGGGGAAAGGGGGGTAGAGACATTACTTTCAGGTGGATGACTTTGCTGGGTTGTTCCCCCTCTGTCTTGCTGCCTCTGCTGCGCACTGGAAGCCTGAGGCGCTGCACAAATCAGCTGAAGTGAGCACAAACACTGACCTGGGTTTAGTGTGATCTTGAGCAGCAGCAAAACGGTGAAGCAAGGATAAACGCTCAGGGGAGGACTGAGCATTTTGTGGGAAACTTTACCCCAGAAAGTGCAAATGTTTTAGATACTTTCTCCAAGTTTAATAAAAGGTTAATAAAAGCATTCTCAGTTTGTTTGTATAAGCTTGACTTTCCTTTTTTGTCAAGTAAAAAGGCGTTTGAGACAAACGCGTTGATTGTATTGCTAATTTCAACAGTGGGAAAGCTGTGTTTGAACCATAAATGTTAGATATGTTGTGAAAACTTCAAACTTTCGCTGCTCGTCGTTGTGCTTTGTCAGTTTGGGAGCGATGACACAAATGGCAGAGGAGGCCCACAGGTACAGTGCATTCACCTTTATGTCACATTCCATTAAGGTCACACAGTTCACAGGCTCAACACAACAGGTCACTAACCATCAGCAAACGGACATCTCTCCACAACACAGCACTTCTGACTGGGCATTGCATGGTTTGATGAAGGGGAAAGGGCTTTGCTACTGTCTAAAGGTTAGCTTTTTGTGGATATTCGCGGTTATTTTTAGTATGAACACGCAAAAATGCTTCGAGGTACACTACGGAGGCGGACTGACAGTGGCCAGAATCAGTTACGTAAGGAAGAAATGGTATTCAAGAGCTCGAGCTTCACAAACATCAAGGATCTACTGTCAAACTTCAAAACTTTATACCTTTATATCAGGACACTGCAATGGATTATGAAAACAACTGTGTGTGCTGTGCAGTGTTAGAAAGTACAACAGTAAAAGTAAGCAATAATAAATATTTTAAGTACTCTACGTATTTGACAGGCTCTCGTGTTTTTTTAAATTATGACTTAGTTTGGTTTCACATCCGTGAAGTTGCAGTTTTAGAAGAAATTAAAACAAATCAATAAAGTTGTAGTTTACAGGACGTTCAAAAAAGGAATAAAAGGAATCTATGTCATCAAAAAAGCAACATTTAATCAAAAATCCAAGGGCAATTTACACACAACTGATACATTTTCAGATAGTTTAAACAAAACAAAGATGTAGTCATGTATTATTATTTGTCAGATCATAATGAGTAATTTACCTGGATGTTGACCTTGTTTATGGCACGGTTGCCATAGGTAACAGTTGTGAAATTACCTCTGCGTGTGTCACATCTGCAGCTCATGTCCAATCACGAAGTAACATTATAGACGTCACATTGAGCGACGTCAAATTGTCAAACTGGGAAGAAATAAGCAACGTTTTTGGTAAAATCTTAAACGTAATCATGTTCACTATGTTTTAGTGTCATTGTACTTTAAATACATTTTGCATTGGATACTTTTTACTTCACTTCATTTGTGTTTGTATTTTCCACTTCACTACATTTTGAACTGGTCTGAGTTTTTCCTTAGGTTTTTTTTGCATGCGTGAGATGACGTTTATGACATCTTTCCTCAAGTTTTTGACCTTTGAGTAAACATATATAAATAACATGGCTAGGAAAATGTTACTCTGTTAACTGAAAATCAACACAATACTTCATTACAATCATTGCATTTGACTCTTAAATTTCAAAGTTTCAAAACCTGCGTGCAATACTTTTTACCTTAAAGGTACATTTTCAAACGAGCAATTGAATACCTTTAGTTAAGTAGATTATTTTCTGTGATACTTAACTTAATTTTACTTATGTGTTTATTTTCTCCTTTTCAAGTAACAAAATGGAGTACTTCCCCCACTACTGACCATAAAGTAACATAAGCAGTGCTAAAGAACTGATATGTCGTCAATAATAGTATCAACAATGCTAACAGTCTTCTCCCAGCAACAGATTTAGGCTCATTCACACATTAGCCAAAGTGTTACAGAGTTTATTTGGTGTTTCTGTGCCACTCAAAAGCGGCTTAGCTCCAGGGCGTCTTTACGAATGATCATTGGGTCAGTGCAGAACGGCCTTTGAGCTAATGTGTGTTTTTGGAAAGAACTAATCTCTGGATTCCTCATCAGATTTCCCCCAAAGTGACCACAGTACAATTTACAAAAGGGCATTAACTTAAGACAGTGCTGCAAGACAGAGCAAGTTGTATAATGTCTTGCACAACAGGGTTTTCTAAACACGTCTTTACCTGTGGAAAAGTCTGTTTGTTTATCAGTATTGTATTATTTTAGTACAGTATGTCTTAGTGTATTTGTCTTTGAGGATTAGTATTTATTTATAGCAAATATCTAAATCTGGATTTGTATCTGGATTTGATGAATGTTCAGTAGATTTTTTTCATAATTCCAGTATTGTAGGAATGCATTCTTCTAGTTTGTTTATTTTGTATGTTTGTCAAGTACTTTGACACTGTTCCGCTGCTTAGAAATATTGGAATAAGATCAAGAAAGTACGGCAGACTGTTTGTGACACTTGATTTCAGAACTGAATGTACTTAGGCCTCAAAACTCCTGCCATGGACAGAGTCAACGGATACCTTTAGAGCAAGCATGTCCAAACTATGCTGAATTTTGATGTGGTGGCACTTAAAACATCAGATAAATGCAACTTTTTTTAATGTTTCACTATTGATTTGTGGCCGTCCGCTTGGTCTATATTTCAATATACGACCCTCCGTGGAAAAAGTTTGGACATCTCAGCTTTAGAGCATACTTTTGGTGGCGGAAAAAAAGGCTATCAGAAAAATGGATTCCATAATTCATGCCAACAATTAAAGACATTTTCTCGTTAGCTTTTAATACAATGTGAATTTTGTTTGTTTTTGAGTCGTAATGAGTACACCTTACCTTGTTGACCTGTTTGCTGGTTTGCAACAAGCTTTTATCATGTTATGTTGTCTACGGCACTTTGGCCAACAGTGAACGTTTTTAAAGTGAAGTAAAGTAAAGTAAAGTTGGTATTTGATGTTCTGAAAACTGAAAAATTAACTTTTGCTCTCAGTTTTAAAATTGAATTGTTTGACAGACTTTGGACTAAATAAAAAAAGAAAAGAGAAATTAGTTAGCACATTGTAGACTTGAGTTTTGCATGAGTGAGCCTTTGAATCCAAGCCTTTTTTTAAAAGTTTTTTTCTTGTGAGCCAGGACAGTGCAGCGCCCTAAATAAACTTAAATCACCACCAAGAAGAATATAAAGCAAGTATTTTTATCACCAAAAGTTCTCCCCTTGACTATCGCTTTGTCCATTCCCCCACACGGTATCCATTTGTTCTACTGTAACTCACTGAAGATGTACTCTCTGCTGTTATAGAGGCTGACAGGGTCACCATGTGAAAAATGTCCCACCTGTCGGAGCTTTGAGCCGGGCCTCCGTGTGTGTCAGCGCCGGCCCATGTGCTCCATTGTTCCCTGACAGATGAGTTTCGTGTGTGTGTGTCTCGGGACAGGACAGGGGCAGGGACAGGGTCAGGACAGGGGCTGGCTCTGCACCCCTCTCACCCTGACAGAGGAGAGCGATCCTGGGACGTCCTAATCCGCTGCGCCAAGTGGGTTCAGTCCAAGGTCCCATCAAACAATTAACACCAAAAGCTATGACAAATGTTGCTCTGTGGTCGGCCCCCGATAGACATTCAATATGTGCAATCAATCACTCGACATGCCGAGATATTTACAGCCGAGGGTGACAAGATGGAGGCTCGGCATGTTTTGACTTGTTTGAATTCAGATAGTACGATTCGAAAAGCAGTAATGACTCTGACTGGAGGAGAAATGGTAATTCTGAGCATGATTTTTAGGGGTTAAGTCATAGATCCAAAGATACAGTAAAGAAAAATGCATACAATTTAAATGAGAACTAAGTAATATTTTCACCTTTTTAAACGTCTTTGTGAGTCCGTGTGGTGATTGCAAATGTATTTTCGGGGCGTTAGAAGCCCTCGCTGTCGCCCTCTGCTGTCTCTGCAACATTTCCTGATGCAGACACAAAGACGAGTCTCCTGTAAAACCTTGGCTCTCTTTTTTATATTTGGTAACGTGGAATGTTTTGGTATGTGATTGTGTTTCCTTATTTCAATAAAAAGGAAGGAGAAAAAAAAAGTTTACGTCTTTCACTGGGAGTGCATTTTCACAAGAGAGCTGCAGGGGGAGCTCTGTCGCTGAAGGTACTTAGTTCGTCTTTAAAATACTGTTACTTTAAAATCAAATTACAAGTTGAAATGAAAAATAGAATAGCCATAGAAATACTAAGAATTAATAGTAAGAGTAAATGTCTGGACATAATTTATCAATTCAAGTTAATGTCAGAAGGATAAAACATTAAATAATGGACAAATCGGAAAATTAAAAATTAAATAGAATCTGATGGATTCAAACCATCAATTTTTTTGTCACTTGTACTTTTACTCACAGTGTGAAGAGAGACCAAAACCTCAATTACTCAAGTAGAAGTAAAAGTAACTGAAAACCAGGTCCATGAACAGAAATTTAGTGGCCCGGGGCATGAAGCCTCACATGGGCCCCCTTTAATACAAATGAAGAGGGACCCAGAACAGCTGACCCCTTTGTCCTCCTGCACTTCCCTGTTGAAAACTACTCAAAGAAGTACAAATGTATTAAAAGGTTAATGAAATAAATGTAAGTGAATACAACTGACATTCGTAAAATGAAATAAATCTTATTCTGACTTAATCTGAAAATGGACAAATCTGACAAATTTTGGACGAACTGGATGTTTACGTCGATTTGACAATATGTGCCTTGATTTCAAAAGTCTTCGGGTGCCTGTTTTTCTGTTCTGTTTGACATATTTAAAAACTGAAAAAAGAAATGCTGCAAAGTACCTCACATAACAGTATATATTGATAATAACTAATTTGGATGATAGGAGCTTAGAGAGCCCACTAACCTGGAGGTTTGTGGTTCTATCCTCTCCTCTGGCGTTGTATACATAGTGTTTAGGGATGTCTTGATACAAATTCTTCCTGAAATAAAAAACAATTCTTCCTCGCCTCTTGGTCGACTGCGTGAGGATTTTGCACCAAACTTTATTAGCTTTAAAATTCTCTCAAAGAAAGACATGTTTTTTCCCTCAGGTGAGTGTCACTCCTGTCTCCACATATTATATTTCCATTGTACACAAGACGCCTCTGAAGTGCTATTGAGAAGCTTTTGGCTGAGTCCTCAACTTTTGATTTGTTTTGATCCGCAGACATGACTTGCATTTTAAGAGCTTGTCATTTCACTCTCACAGCGTCTGTCACAGCTGTCAAAGCCGTGTCAGAAAGGTCCTATAGACAAACCCCCATTCAGTGGATCTGTAAGTGCTTCTTAATTTATTCAAATACAAAATACACTCACAAATGCAAAGTAGGTAAAGTGCTTTGCCCACGGACACAGCAGCAGTAAGGCTTTTGCTTTTGTAAAGAACTTCACGAGAAAATGGTAAATCACTGACGGAAATTTTTTTGCAGGAGTGATGTGTTTACACGCTATCAGCATTTGTAGATAACCCAGACACATGTTCATTCAATTACATTCACCAACGAAGTAATAACTGTCAATATCTAACTTCAACCCCAAGTCTCTAAAGTTCACTTATTACTGTAGGATTTGTGTCACTTGGTGAAACAAAAAACTAAATGTTAATCTCAAAGTTTTGTTACCCTCTATGCTTCTGGTGCATTATTGTAAAATAGCGTTAGAGTAAAGAAATGTTTATTATGAGGTTGTTAGCATGTAACAACCTCGCTAATCGCTAACATGGTAACAATACAACAATGCTCCTCATAAAGATGTTTTCTAACGAGTCTCTATTATTACTAACATGTGTTTGAGTGGTTGTCAGCTCTAGTTTTTCATAGTTTGTGATGTTTAGAACCTCACAGTAGCCTTTAAAAATGCAGTGGTGCTAACTCCTGGAATGGTACCGGCTAATGGAATGCAGCGTTCTGAAGCATTTACCTTGTTTTTATTGTTGCATAATAGTTTTGGTTGCGCTACGTCTCATAGAGATATTTTTCAGCCTGGAGTTTTGCACAGTATGGGATTACACTTACTAACTATAGTGCGTTTCTCATTAATGGTGTTTTTAATGCAGATCTCCACAGATCTGGCCGGTACCTTGGTTTGGTGGCATCACCTGCTTGTATCCATAGAGATGCATATATGTTTAATGCAATACAGTACTGTGAAACTTTCTAGGCAAAGTAAACAGAAAAGTTACGCAGTGCATCTTTTAACATGTCTATTTGTCTATTAGACTTATTTGAATTCTAACTCATTGTCAGTATTTTCTTTCTTTAACTATTGTTGACATTTTAATTCCACTGCTCTTGCAATTCATAATTTCTGTCGCAACATTGTTATTTCTCCACTGTGTGAAGAAAATGTTCTTATATTCTTTGTTACAGCAGTTTAAAGGCACTTATAGGTGACATTGAAGCCACTTTGACCATAAAAACATCTCTAAAAGCATACCTGAGTGGATATTTCAATAGCCCTTCAACGCACAATATACAATTTCCTAAATAGCATGATTCACCACGGATGCTGTATTCATAAAAATGTCAAAAAGTTGTGCGTTTTGATGGCTGTAGATAACTTTGCGAGCCCCTTGATAGCGCTGGTCCTTTTCTCATGAGCACCGTGGGCACAGATCGCTGAGTGAAGGGCCAGTTTTTCACAGCCACTCACATCAAAATAACTGCTGTCCACCTCCACAGTGACGACAGCCGTAATCAGCCTGTCAGTCAGAGCCGGCCAAACGTGTTTCTGTGAGGGCAAAACCACTCTATATGGACTTCTATAGGACACACAGATGCAGGAGGAAATGCTCTGTGCAAAGAAAAGTAAATAATATCCAAAACGATCATAAAAGAAAAACAAGAGAGCTGGGGTAAATGCTCTTTACATTGGGCTGCAAAATCGTTTGGATCGTAGGTAGGCTAAAAAAAAAAGTTTATACGTTGAACAATACTCATTATCAGTGGCATTATGATTCAGCCACATGAATTGGTGCAATATGAAAATGCTCTGCAATACAGATGAATTGGGTTGGAAATGTCTTTAGTCACTCTTTAGTTTGTTTAACATGTCAATGTGAATGTTCTATTACGATACAGAAGTAACAGTCCGTGTCCTTGTATCACCTGTGTTATCCACCTGTGTTATCCACCTGTGTTATCCACCTGTGTTATCCACCTGTGTTATCCACCTGTGTTATCCACCTGTGTTATCCACCTGTGTTATCCACCTGTGTTATCCACCTGTGTTATCCACCTGTGTTATCCAGCTGTCAGTGTAAATAGTTGTTGTATATATGTTTTATTTACTGTAATATGAACCTGCCAGAGGAACTACAGATGGAAATTAACTTGTTGTCTCCAAAAAGAGGTTACTTCGTTTAAACGCAGTGGACTTTGCTGAATACTTATTTATGAGTGTCAAATATTATGGGTTGAGTGCTGTGTCAATGTGATGGTGAACCGATGGTGAACATATTTACGCTATGCTGAAAAATAAAGTTAAGTTATTGCTTGATCTAGAATGTTCCACATTAAACATATCTCTATCTTGAATGTATTCACTTTGCATTGTTTAAACGTCCCTTGAGAAGCATTCGTGGTGAGCGAGGCTGCCTCTCGACAGATCTGACCTGGACTGTTGATGTCACCTACTTAGCTTCATGGAGTTAGATATGTTTAATACCATCTGTGGAACAGCATGGAAAAATAGAAACATTTCCAGGGAGATAAGCACGTAATGCTTCAAACCATGTTTTTTTACTGGCAGAGGATTGACTCTAGACCTACCGATTAAAAAGCTGATCATTGTTTCACGTTTAGAAATAACTGAATCTCGATCCCATTTCAAATTTGCACAGCCCCTGTCCAATAAAGCTTTTTAGATTCTTTAATATTTGGAGCATCATTCATTCACTCCACAGTCATATCCAGTTGACACCATCTAACTATCTTGCCCAAGGACACAACTACAGTTTTTGGTAACAGCAAATGCTTTTAATTTCCCGGTAATACACATACATAAAAAACAATGTATAATACCTCTGGTTATGCACAGGAACACCTTGGCGTGCTTATGTCTCCGCGCTAATGCCGAGAGGGTGTAACTGAGTCCCTGTCACTGGGCTAATCCTCACAGGACAGATTTAGCCCAGGTCTCATCGAGCTTTCATCTGGGGCCAACGCAGAGCTAACCCATTTATGTAAAGAGCCAGCAGCCTCACACCTGCTCGGCTCCGCACACAGCTGTGGCAGAAGAAAAGAGTCACCTAATAGATTAATAAATCAGATTTGGGGAAAATGTGTGATGATTCATGGTAAATAGGTTATAACTGTGCAGTAAGCATGCAAGTTATACTGAAGTGTATACTGGTGTGAAAATTGATGATGTTTCTCTGTGTTGCAGGTCTGCAGTGTCCTGAGACTTCCTCTTGTGGTACTACTGTCCTGTACTCTTCTACAGTTGGTTTAATGAAGCACAAAAGTCCTGTCCACAGGGGGCTAATCTGCTATGGGGTAACTTCTATACAACACATAAAGTACTTTAAATTACTATGTATTTATGAAACTTCATACGTTTGAAACACTTGTTAAATAGCTGGTTTTAAGTGTGTTTTTTGGTCTAACAATAGTCTGGTAAACGTCTGCTGTGCTTTTGAACTCTTATTATTTGTAGTTTTCAAAAAGTCTATAGATACAGTTGGCAATGGGTCAACGTTTTCCCTATTCTTGTACATTTCCTGGCAAGTATTTTAAGTACTATTCAACTCAAGTAACAACTGATGTTGTTGACCTGGCATTACCTCAAAAAAGTAAATGGATTCTTCTGTAGATGTTGAGATACAGCAGGCAGCGCTAGCATTACTCTAGCATTTAGCCCGCAGCTGCCATTAGCATTCTTGGATAACCATACAAATTTGGGCCATTCGACCACTTTCTGTTTCTCCATGTCTTTGTGTCTGTATTTGGCACAATAAAACTCCATGACATTTGCTCTTGCAGTTAAACAGTGGGTGATAAAACTGCCATTTTCCATTCAAATAAATTGATTGTTTCCTCTTTGGAGCTCCATTCATGGGCGTTCCCTCGAATGCCGACTGTATATGGGAAAAAATGAATGAGAAAGTTACTCACTGAACTTGAGCAGGTTTCGATGCAGACAGGAGTGAGTTCCAGGTTCAACTTGAGCCTTTTTTGTTTGAGCCTTGCATTAAAGTTGGGAAATGTCCAGCTGTAGGTTTAGATCTGCATTGAACCCAGAAGCAGACGTCTTTTAGGTACACTGTGTTTGAAAACGTGTGTTACTCAGAGAGCTATACCTTTTGAAGTGATTTCACAGCTCACTTGAAGCCAGATGAATTTCAGTGAGGAATTTAGAAAAGCAGTCAAAAGCATATAAGCAATAGGGATCATACCATCGACTTTTTGTGTTGCTGTTCTCATAAATTCCATTAACGTAAGACAAAAACATGTTCAATTCTTGTCACCAAATTGTGCTTTAATACAAATAACACCTCTGCTTTTGTGGAGAATAAATTGAATTTCTCAACCTCTATTTTCAACATACAGTAATGAGCAGTTAGACTTGAATCTTCTCTGATCCGTCCCGTTCCCCTACCCCTCTAAGCCCCCTGTGGAGCCTGAGGGGAGGGCAGTGGACCCCAAACACACCCCCTTCACGCCACGCACAATTACCCTTTAAGCTCTTCAAAAGCGCTGTTACCTCTGGCCTTAAGTGAAGCAACACATGGTTAAGTCATAATGCAAAGGGACATGGACAGTCTGTGGGAGGCATTTATCACATTGTGGGGACTAAAAACTGTAACACACTCAATCCACGGGAACCTGCCTCTGCTGTGTGGACAAAAGGCAGGTCCATAAGAGATCTATACAAGATATGATTTAAAGTTAAGATATCAGTAGGAAAATAGCTTAAACTGCAGATGAATAGGAAAAAATGTTAAATATAAAGTTTGAAACTTCTCCTGCAGGTTACTTATATCAATCAATCAATCTCATTTATTTATATAGCACATTTAAAAAACAACCATGGTTGACCAAAGTGCTTCACAGGTACAGTTTCAGAAACACAAATACACATATAAACAGTAAAAATTTTCCGTTGATGTTCGAATATAAACCATCTGGTATCTGCTCAAGCAGTGTTAAAAGCAAGTGTAAAAAAGTGTGTTTTAAGGAATGTTTTGAAATGCTCAATAGATTGTGCAGCTCTTATGTGGAGAGAGAGATTATTCCACAGTTTTGGAGCTGCAACTGAGAATGCCCGGTCCCCCCTGCTCACTTATATGAATATAAGAAAAATATGTTTTCATCACGTAATGTTTTCATGTGTAAACTACCAAAGTTACACATATTTGGGTCATTTAAAACTGAAAAAATGGACGTTACTAGGTCCTCAGGCAAGACACATTGTCTATTATGAAAGTCATGCATGTATGAATACTGTTCAGAGGTGCTGATGGCGCAGATTGGCTGCCTCACTTCTGTCAGTCTGCCCCAGGGCAGCTATGGCTACAGTACTAGCTTAATACCATCGAGTGTGGAGGGGATGAATAGTGCAATTTGAAACATCTTTGAGTGTCCAATAATGCATTGTCATTATCAATAAAGTTTGGTGTGTGTAGGAGCTACTTTAAGTAATGTCTATGTTCCTACGGGAGAGAAAAAAGCATTTTAAGAAAACAGCCTTTGAAGTTACAAGGTCCCAGAGAGACCTTGGAGTGGAATAAATAAAAACAATAAAACATCTTTAGGAGCAGAGGGAGCAGAGTGGACAAGTTTGTTGTTTCCATATGAAAGCCTGTATGTTGAGAGAGCAAACTGACCAAAAAACAAAAAAAGCAAAAAATATGTGTTTTGCCTGTTGTGTCTTGCCTTGAGGCAAGTGGTGATTATGCTGGGTAAAGTTAAGGATTGGTCTCCAGGAAAGGATTTTAAGTCAATGCATTGTCTCCAAAAAGCTGTGATGTGTGTGATATATGTGTTCGTGTGTGTGTGTGTGTGTGTGTGCGTGCGTGCGTGCGTGCGTGCGTGTGTGTGTGTGTGTAGAGAGAGGGGAGGGGTGGTGGAGGGTAACACTAGCCTTTATCTCGTCCCACTGGTGAAAGGACCACACCGGGATCAAAGACTCTTTGAAGACCTAAATTTATGGAGCTGAAATGGTGCCTCACATTCAGAGCTGTTGCATTTGGTGATGTCTCCATGATATGAGCAGATTTATGTAAATTTATGTAAACCAAGTTTATTGTAAAAGAACATGAAACTGAATGATTTGTGCTCATGGTGACTTTACCTCCACATTCTCTGGTAATTCTGGATAATAAACACACCTTAATTTAACAAATCCTAAACAAAGATTAATGAATTCACAATGAACAAATAATTTATCAAGAATGACTCAGGCTTAGTAAGTCATTAATTAAGGGGACAGGATATTCATTAAATGGTTATTAAGCCTGAATCTTTGTTATTAAACTATTTGTTAAATTTGAATAATGTCCTTGTTCAAGCTTTATTAAGCCCAATTAAAGTGTAATTATTATAAAGTGTTACCCGCTCATCTTTATTGAAATTGGACTGAAATGTAAGTTGTGGGCTCAATATTTGTACCTAATTAAAACAGAAACATAGCATTTAGCTGGCACGAGGTCTTGTTTTGTTTGGCTTAAAGTTGCATCGTGTAACTTTACTGGAGGAGGGTCCACCATTTGATTGTGTCTATGTAGATGTTGTGGCTTTGCCTGCAATGTTCCATAGTATGGCTTTCACTTTCACCCACAGACAATCAGGCAATGCTCCCAGGCCAAGTTACAGGTCAAATTAGTGGAGAGGCAAGCCTGCTCATGAAAAGAATGTTTTGAGTGTTTTAATAAAACAGCAATAATTGAATAGATGCAAGATTTGTAATGCCACACAGTGAAACAGTTCAGGCATTTCCAACAATACTATTCAAAATGTAACAATATTCATATTTCAGTGCTGATAAAATGCATAAGAAGCTCTATCTTATCTCTATTTTTACCCTACATGCACAGTGTGTAAGATTTAAGTTTATCTTTAACTAGTTATTTATGTTGCGTTGTCTTATTGCATGTTCTATTTTCCTACAGTGGGACAATAAGGTTCTCTTATCTTATCTTAAAACATGTTTTCACCAGCTCTCCATAGCACACTAATCTTTTGTTTGTGGTTTACTATTTTATCAAACACAATACACTGTTTTTATTTGTTGTAGCTGTACGAGTTTCAGATAACAACCTATAATATAATACAAATTAAATGGAAAAATATGAACATTAGCTAACACCGCGGTCTACTAAAAAGACTTCCTCTAATTGTGTCGCCTTTCAGCACTGCACTTGGTGACGGTCCAAGACTTACAGATGTTTTTGTGAGAAATGGGCTTGAGACGAAAGAGGTGCTAGACACAGTTTGGTGCCATCCATTCACGGCGATGTTAAAGTGATTAATTTACGTGTCAAGTCTCGCTCTGATTGGACAAGCCTTCGGGGAGTGGTTGGACTGATTGGTTGGTTCCTGTTTTTAGCCAAAATGGGATGGCGATATACGGGTATAGTCTTTTTTGTGCTACCCCCAGAGATCAAGAGTAAATTAATACAAATGGTAGAGGCTCTTGTATGTCCTGGACTGGAGAGCTCACCTTCCCCCCAGGTAGAAACGGCAGCGAGCACAGAGGAGAGTGGAGCAGGTGCATTCAAGTGCAGAGCAATCGGAAAGAAAGATGATTGGAATATATCAGCGAGCTCAGGAGACAAGAGCGAGAGAAAGAGAAAGAGAGAGGGGGAGAGTCGAGGAAGCACATATGAAATTATTACCTCAAAGGATGGAGAAAAAACATGGTGCTCCAGATTTGTTTTGTGACACTTGTGGAAATCGCAGACAGGACAGATGTTTCAATTCATACAAACTGGTTTTCTTCTATGTATTTATTGCTTTTCCGTAACAAATTTAATGCAGTGAAATCTGAACTGTCAAAAGCATTTCTATGGACTGCTTCAGATTACCATATATTAATCCCGTGTTTTTCAACCTTTTTGAATAGCGACACACCTTTGTTGTTGCTGTTGAAAAGATGCTACATGTTGTACACAATCCAATGTAAATCATATTGTTGTCAATGTGTCTGGCTCTTTTGGATTTTGCCTTTTCATGTTTAGAAGTTTTCTCATTCTAAAGCAAAACTGTATCAATTAGTTCAGCTCAAATTGACTCAAATTGCAATCCAAGGCACAATAATAGTCCCAGCACACTAAAATACAAGGGTTAATCTACGTTTGTTGTGTGTCCCTATACAGATTTGGACAATAATTGCAATTTTATTTGAAGGACAGCATATTGTGACTGCATGAAGATAAAAGGAACATTTTCAAAACACTTGGGGAATTAGCATTAGCAAATTACAGCTTTACAATGTTTTAGTGTGCATCCAAATCCAATAAAAGTGAGCGTATTTTGGGCCATAATGAGCTTACAGTACAGTTCAAATGTGTAGACTTGATGGACCGTATTTACATATGTATAATTGAAATAATTGTGTAACTATGGGTCGCCACAAAACAGAGCGAGAAAAAAGTTCCCTAAACCAGACTATAGCTGAGTCCATTGCTATAAATATCTTGTGTGAACGCTCCTGTTTGTTGAATGAGCAGCGATGGCGGCAGAGTGACCCCTTCTGGTCTCCTGCCCTCAAGCTTGGACTCTCAACACAACAAATATGGAACAACATGGACAATTTTAGTTAGAGTTTAGAGTTAAAATAAATACAGCGACAAACCCACAACAATCAGCAGTCTTTAGGTCCAATTACAATCCAAAACCATTAGCTCAAAGTCCATAATTGGAAGTACCAAACATGCTCTAAACATTTTCAGATGCCTGTTGGACCCGTGCATGTTTACCATCCGAGCCTCTACAATGACAGAATAACATTGACTCGCCTGATTAAATTCAGCCCTTCGGTGGGTTTAGGCTTTCATGTGAAGTGGGCGCTCCGCTATTGATCTTTCCATCACATGATGCTGCAGAAATTTAGTGCTCCTCCTCCCCCTTGCAATCTGATTAAAACCCAAAGGCCAGACCACTGCTAAAATTGATCATCGCTTGGAAAGGCAATATGAGATGTGGTTTGTGGTGAACTGACATCATGCACTGAGTGACGTTTAGGAGAGCTAGGGTGACATTTTACCCCCAAGGGACAATTCTGACACTTAAGATTGACAATTCTCTTCTTCTCACTTGCAAAAAACTCTATGTAGCTTTGCGTGTTTAGCCGTTAGCCGTGTATAGACAGTGTTTTTTGGCAATGACCTTTAATATCTTTTTGGATGCGACTAACACGATGGGATTAGCGACAGTGTCAGAGCCTGTTTACTCCTCTGCAAGCTTTTAGTGGGAACCGCACCAATCGAGAGCTGGACATGGACCAAATGTGTCAGAGAGGCAGGCAGGGCACCAAATCACGTTATTTAACAGGACTCAAAGGTTTAGTCTTGAGCGCTGGGAGGATCAAGATGGAGGGTATGTCACTTTCCACTTTTATCACAATCTTCATTTCAGTTTAAAATGTATTTCATATGGGGTGATAATAAATGTTGAATGCTCAAACTCGCTTGAACACTTGAACTGGCAAACTTAAATGTTAGTGCTTTTTGACGCTGTTGTTGTATCCTTGAGCAAGACACTTCACCTACTTCTTGTATAGACTGTGATGTGTAACTGTGGTTTGAGATAGTTAGCCCCAAGGTGGAGCTAAAGAAGGTCGTCAAAACTGTGTGTGAACAGCGAGGTATTAAAGGTGCATAATGTAACAGTCTTTTTCGGTGGAGAATTTTCCACAATACGGCAATAAACCCAAGCAGGTGGCGCTACCAAGCCAAACTGCATGCGTTTTTCATATATTTTACTATTATGTTACATTGTTTTATGTTGCAGTAGATCACTGATATGCTGAATGGTGTATGAATGTGTATGCTGAATGTGTATGCTTGTGATACACATGGCAATACAACTTATTCCGATGACAGAACATTCAGAGCATGCATTGAACACATGGAAGTTTTTTCAACCACAAAAACACCTCTAGTTAAGCTTAATTCAGTGATTCAGTGACATGATCCACTGTTTCATCAAGCAGTGAGCAAATGCATGGAAATGTATATGATTTTAGTGAAAATATGTCAAACAAGAAAATTCAATCTAGAGGAAGATTTCTGTGTTCAGTTTGAGTAACTTATAGCCTACTACTGGACATAAGGGTTCATTTGTTATATTTATTTATTTATTTATAATTGGTTAAATACTTTTGGTCTCTTATTTCTTCTAGTTTTTTTCGGCACCGAAAACTTGCCAAAAAATATACCAAACTACCTCCTCCCAATAGCAAGACCAAACTGAATACAGTTTTGGTGTACCGTGACATTCCTGATATGTTGATTTTTAATTTTGTTTGTCAAGTTTAGTCATATTTTTATCTTATTTTGAACTTTTGTTTTCTTCTGCTGGTTGGTTTTATGTCTACAACGAAAATACATCTCCGTGGACAGCAGAAAAAGTACATAGTGAACTGTTTATGAAATAAAAACAGCATATTTGTTCTGAACTTGATTTTACAAAACGTTTACAAACTAGCCCTCAGACAAATTGATTGGCCTATATTCTAGGTTTTGAATGTGATCATTGTGCATTGTTACTGACCTATAATTGTCCAGACATACTCGACTTCCTGATATTTGGGGAATCAGAAGAGGCCCATGTCAGAGTCTCCATTAAGAGGGGAAAAGATTACACTCTCGCCTGTGGCCATTCATGTTTAACCCATATGGTACCTACAAATAATCCTTTTGGGGCACGTTTCCACCAGAACAGGCCATTTACACCCCTCAGCTCAATTACACAGAGCCGTGGTGAAGTGGAAAGAGGCCCACGTGGAGGTCAGGGATGAGCGATCGCAGACGCCCAATCAGGAGCAGTCAGGGGGGAAGAGAGTGGACTGTGTTAGTCGCCATAACCAAAGCCTCGCTCTGACAGTGGACACATTTCAACAGGTCATTAAACACAGTATTATCCGTTTCAAGCTCTCAAACACTTTTAATGCTGTGACAGGAAGAGTTAAAGGATGAAAGATACCTTAAACAAATGACTGCTTCACTTCATGTACTGAATATTTGTTGAGTAGAATTAAATGTAAACTTATATGTATGAATGTGTGAGTGAGAGATTGGTGATAAATGAATGAACAGAACAATTTAACAAGCACTTTGGGTCTCTTGAAAGGTACTATATAAATTCAAGGCAATCTTTTACTTATACTACAATATACACGTGCAACTCTTACTATTACTGTCACTTATAAATGGTTTACTCCAATCAGAACAAATGCAGAATGCTAGATGTACCAGATTTTTACTGTTTTAAAGGACAGATGTTATGCTAGATTGACTTTTTTGAGCTTCTGACCATGTTCTAACATTGTTCCATCATCAAAAACACACTTGCGTTTAGCTTCATTCAGGCTAGTTTGATGAGTCCTGGTTAGAAAATCCCCTCTGACCGTCAAACACACTTAATTCTGATATGTAATTCTGATATATACAATCATTACAACTGTGTGGCTACATACTATCTCCCGGAGAAAATTCCAGCTTTTTATTTTTAATTCATGTAATTTACGGATGGCACCAAAACTCTGTTAGTTCTGTGGGAAACAACAGAGATACAGATGTTAATTTTATTTCTCTAACATAAATTATTAACACATGAGATGCCAAACTAAAGGTACTCAAAAGCATGTTTGAAAGCTAACAAATAATGCATAACATTTGTCCTTTAACATGTTTGTCCTTTAAAATGTGAAATACAGAAGTATTTTCTTTGAAACTCTTTGCAGCCGTCCAAATGTATTGCTCTGAGACAAGAGTGAGAGATTCGATTAATTAGATGCAGAGAAAGAATTTAAAAAACACTAAACACTGTAACCCGAATAAATGCTTTTACAATATATCTATACAGGGACAAAACAGATTTTACTTTCTGACATGAAAAAAAATATATTTTTTTTAATTGGGTACAGCCCTTTATACATTTGTATAAACTTTATTTATAACACTGCACTCTCAAAAAGCTGAGAAAATGGTGTTAAAATGTTGAGTTGTTGTTGAATGTTTTGCGAAATTATAATAAGTAATTCTAATAATAACAAATACCATTTAAATATGAAACAGCACACAGAAATGCTGATAATATCTGGTTACACTTATGTCTAAAATACATCATTAATGATGTATCAGCTGTAAAAGGCTGCATTGGCCTCAGGATCATGTACATGTGGTAGTATGCCCCGTGTGCCTGTCGGCAGCCTATTGCGTGTGACCTGATCCTTTAAGAGGGAGGGTCCCTCACCTGCTCGAGCTCTTGGTCGCCTCTGACGTCACCCGCCGTCTGGGAGCAGTGTAGCAGCACGAACGCCGGATCAAGCCAACATACCGCTCAAAATCACCTTTTAACATCGTTTTCGTTCGCCTAAAAAGCCTGGTGATTGTGCCTAGGTTGCGTGTTCCACCAGTGAGTATGATGCGTTGCCGATTCATTCAGTAGTTCATTCATTTAATCGATGTATCCAAACAAACATTTGTGTTTGTAGACCTCCGGCGCGTGCACGAGGGTCGACTCCGGGACACGTTCCTCCCGGCTCGTGCGCGTGTTGCGCTCTATAAATTGCTCCGGTAAGTTTATTTTGTGCTTTTCAAATAATTATTCGTGAGGAAAAGTTCCTTTATCTGGCGCTGTTTGTGCAGTGCGCGGCGTCCAGGGCTCCGTGCACGCGCACGCCTCCCGGCTCGTGCTGCACGCTTTCATTCATAAAAACGCTCCGGTAAGAAAGTTCGCTTCCTTTATTATCCCTGTTTCATTGAAATTGTTAATCCAGCGCTGTTCTTAGTGTGGGGCGTCCAGACCGGGCACCTTTTCAGCGCTGGGTCCTTCTCTGTGCGCGTGGCGCATCTGTGTGATTTTGGGTACGTATACTCTCTCTCTCGTTGCCTCTGTTTCGCTGCGTGTGATTCTGAATATTGATTCTCAATTCCAAATTGTAACTTTTTAGGTTTGGAGACTGAGCGAGCCTCCCCTTTTCTTCTACGCCCCTTCTTCTACGCCCCTTCTTCTACGCCCTTCTACACCTCGCCTCTCCCTTTTTGTTCTCTTTCACCTCAGTCAGAGCACCGAACTTAAAGGACGCTTTATGGTCGTTAAAGCTGCTGTGGGTATTGAAGTTGATAATGTCAGCCGCATTGTGGATGTAACTAAAACATGGTCATTATTGAATTTCAGGTATAATTTTATTGTGTGAGAGTGCGTGAGTGAAAGCATTTTAAATCAGTATTTTAAAGAAAAGTATTTTGTACATCAAACCCAAAAGTGACTTAATAAAATTGTATACTTTCTCTAGTCAATGTCTCTGTCACTCAATACTTACCTGTGTTAGCCTTATTGTATTACTGTACTTTCCCTTCGGGGTGGCGTTGTTGGTCAACTTTAACAATTACATAATTGGGCTGATTGAGTATAGTCTGTTCCATTCTAAAACATTCAGCCCCTGTGCCACGACAGACTGGCGTTGGTTGGCAGGATTCAATTGAAGTGGACAGAGACATAGAATTTGGTCACGTTTGGTAATTTTGGAGGTTTTTAAGTGTGTACAATGTGTGTTTGGTAAATGCATAGATATAGTTACAGGTGCTTTCTGCATATTGTTTAAAGGTTATTGTGTGTTTTGCATGTTTTTGTTTTGTTTACTTTGATATTGCATGTTTTGATTTGCTCAGTTTTCTACTGAATTGCATGTATTTTTATTGCTAATTTCTGGTACCTTGAACTATTGCACCAGTAAGTACTGTTCTATTCTAATAGCATTCTGCCATCCACCTCCTCCGCTGAACCTACAGCAACCTCGGTGCGCAGTAATCCAGGCACTGACCGGCTGGTCTTTGTTCCTCGTGACCGAAAATGCCCAATGTTTCGTGGTAGGACGGGCATTAGCTTGAGCGAGTGGTTGGAGGAGGCCCAGGCGTGCATTCGTGCTCGACATCTGTCATTTGTTGACCAAGCATTTTTTCTGTTTGATCATTTAGAAGGGGAGGCTCGCGAAGAAGTAAAGTACCGTTCTGCAGAGGAACGAAGTGATCCAACCAAAGTCCTAGCCATTTTGCAGGACCTGTATGGATGTTCTGAATCATACGTAGCATTACAGGAGGCGTTTTTCTCTCGCCGACAACGGGAGGGAGAAACTTTACTAGAATACTCTCTTGCGCTTATGTCGTTAATGGAGAAGGTAAAACTGCGTGCTCCAAATAATATGGTAAACTTTGACATTTTGTTGCGTGATCAGTTCGTCGAACAGGTACTGGATGGCGCGCTTAGGCGAGAACTTAAACAATATGTGAGGAGCTCCCCCGACGCGACCCTGCTTGACGTCAGAGGTGAGGCCATTAGGTGGGAACGCGAGGGACTGCCGGCGGGTATGCGGGGCCGAAGCAATTCTGTCCCCTCCGCTTTCGGCACTCAGTATGTGGTGCAAGGTGGCTATCAGCAGTCGGCACACAACCCTCCATCGGAAGTGAGTGAGATGAAGGAGCTTTTGCGGCAACAACAGGAACAACTTGATAAGTTGACGCAGAGCGTTGCTCGGCTACATACCACTCACCAGCGTGGCCGTTCTCCTCGCCCAGGTCCTATCATTTGTAATCGCTGTCAACAGCCTGGCCACATCGCCAGAGAGTGCGATGGGCCACGTGTTACACCTCGTCAACAGTCGGCTGCACGCGGGCACTTCCAGCCAAGGCAGCCGTCGGAAAACTAAAGCCCACCGCGTTGCTGAGCCACAACTCTGGTGGGGCATCTACTGGCTCTGGAGATTCTTGGGCAGGGTTGAAAGATGTTCCAAAGTTAATTTCGACGTGTCCACACATTGATGTTGGCATGGGTGGCGCCACTGTGCCATGTCTGGTGGATACGGGGTCAATGGTTTCCACTATTACAGAAAGTTTTTTTCGGAATAATTTTGAACCCTGGGGTGAAGAACGTCTTAAAGCCTGTCATTGGTTGGAGCTCAAAGCTGCCAATGGCTTGGCCATTCCTTATATTGGCTACCTTGAATTAGAGGTTGTCCTTTGTGGGAAGTCGATGTCTCACTGTGGAGTCCTGGTGGTAAGAGACCCACCTGGTCGCATGCCATCCAATGTCCCGGGTGTCCTTGGGATGAACATCATTAGCAAATGTTACAAAGAGCTTTTTGGTCAGTACGGCTCTAACCTATTTAGAGAAGCTGCGGTGGCCTTCCCGACCCCCCTTATGGATGCTATGCAAAAATGTCACGTTGCTAGTGTAAAACCTGTTCCCCAACAGCCAGGTAGAGTTCGGGTGCGGGGAAAAGCCTGTCGCATACCAGGTGGTTCGATGAAGATGGTCACTGCCACCTGTTCGGAACAATTCTCGGATGGCGCTGTATTGTTTGAGCCACCTGAGTCTGGCTTACCAGCGGGCCTCTTGGCATCACCTGCCTTGGTCCGCGTCATTCGGGGCACTGTCTACATCCCCGTGGTGAATGTTGGTGAGTCAGACGTGTTGCTCTACTCCCGCACAGTCATTGGCACCCTGGATCAGGTAAGAGTTGTCAGTTTACCTTCAGGTGTTGCAGAGGTGTCATCTGTCTCTGCCCAGGTAGCCTCTCCCGTTGCATCCATCCCAGATCAGATTGAGGGGATAGATCTGTCCCTCCTGCCACCAGACGAGCGTGCAGCGGCGAGATCATTGTTAAGAAAACATCTGTCGGTCTTTGCTGCACATGATCAAGATTTGGGGTGCACAAATCTCATATCACATGAGATACCCCTTCTGGACGATGTGCCTGTTAGGCAACGTCACCGCCGGATTCCTCCGTCAGAATACGAGGTAGTGAAAGAGCATATTAACCAGCTGCTCCAGGCACAGGTCATTAGGGAGAGCTCGAGCCCCTATGCCTCGCCTATTGTACTAGTTCGTAAGAAGGATGGAACTCTCCGGTTGTGCGTGGACTATCGCCAGTTAAACTCAAAGACTCGCAAGGACGCTTTCCCTCTCCCGCGGATTGAGGAATCGTTGGATGCCATGACCGGTGCGTGTTGGTTTTCGACAATGGACCTCGCTAGTGGGTACAATCAAGTACCAGTTGCCGAAAAGGACCGACCCAAGACTGCATTCTGTACTCCATTTGGGTTGTTCGAATGGAACCGGATGCCCTTTGGGCTTTGTAACGCCCCAGGAACTTTCCAACGCCTCATGCAGCGTATTTTTGGCGACCAGCAGGGTCAGTCATTGCTGTTGTACTTGGATGATATCATTATCTTTTCATCCACCGTACGGCAGCACCTGCAGAGGCTGGATAGTGTCCTGGAGCGGCTCCATCATGAGGGCCTGAAGGTGAAGCTCAATAAATGCAGCTTCTTTCAGCGGGAAGTCAGCTATCTGGGTCATGTCATCTCAGACAAGGGTGTCTCCACAGACCCCATGAAGATTGAGTGCGTGGCAAACTGGCCAACGCCCACGACGGTAACAGAGCTGCGTTCCTTTTTAGGCTTCGCCAGCTACTACCGTCGCTTCGTCGAAGGGTTCGCAAAGTTGGCAGCACCTCTGCATCAGCGAGTGGCAGCGTTGATGGGAAAGTCGAAAAAGGCAGGTAAGTTGAACACTGACATCTGGAGTAAGGAGTGTCAGGACAGCTTTGATGCCCTTAAGGCAAGGCTTACACGTACACCCGTCCTCGCATATGCAGATTTCACACTACCTTTCATCTTGGAAGTGGATGCGAGCCACCATGGTCTGGGAGCAGTGCTCTCTCAAGAGCAGGGTGGAAAAGTGCGACCGATTGCTTACGCAAGTCGTGGCTTGAGACCTCCAGAACGCAACATGTCAAATTACAGCTCAATGAAGCTAGAGTTGTTAGCCCTTAAGTGGGCCATGGCTGACAAATTCAGAGAGTATTTGCTTGGTCATAAGTGTGTCGTTTATACCGACAACAACCCGCTGAGCCACTTGGCGACAGCAAAGCTTGGTGCAGTTGAGCAGCGTTGGGCTGCACAGCTCGCGTCGTTTGACTTTGAACTGAGGTACAGATCTGGTAAGAGTAATCAAAATGCCGATGCACTGTCCCGCCAGCAATGTCTTACCTCGCAGGAACTTGCAGAAACGCTCCCAGGGACCCTCATCCCACACTCTCTGCAGGGATTGAGTGCTCTGTCAAGGATTGAGGCCTGTCAAGCGTGGTGGCAGCTCTGCCTGGACGTACTCCTGGGGATCTGCATGCTCTTCAGGCATCAGACCCTGTCATTCAGGAGGTAATGCCTTTTTAGAGAGCCAAGGCACGTCCCAACGCTGAGGAGCGAAAACACCTATCTCCATCTGCGGGTGTCTTGCTCCAGCAATGGGACCGCCTCGTAGAACAGGATGGGTTGGTTTATCGAAAGGTATTTCGCCCAGATGGTGGCGAGGCCATATTCCAACTGTTACTCCCAGCGGAGTTGACGAAAGAAGTGCTAAACCAGGTACATCAAGAACATGGCCATCAGGGTGTGGAAAGGACCCTGAGTCTGCTGCGTGCCAGGTGCTACTGGCCTGGCATGTCCAGGGAAGTGGCGCAGTGGTGCCGGCAGTGTCAGCGCTGCCAGGTTGCCAAAGACTCGCACCCCCCTGCTCGCGCCTTTATGGGTCACCTCCTGGCATCGCGACCAAACGAAATCCTTGCGCTTGATTTCACCTTGCTCGAACCATCACAGAATGGTGTTGAAAATGTCCTCGTTATGACCGACGTTTTCAGTAAATATACTCAAGCTGTTCCAACCCGGGATCAGCGCGCTCTAACTGTAGCTCAAGTCCTGGTGTCGGAGTGGTTTTGTAAATTTGGTGTGCCATCTAGAATACATTCAGACCAAGGTCGAAGTTTCGAAAGCCTACTGATGCAACAACTGTGTGGACTTTACGGGATCGCAAAGTCACGAACGACTCCTTACCATCCGTCGGGGAACGGGCAGTGTGAACGTTTCAATCGTACTTTGCACAATCTGCTTCGCACTTTGCCTGTGTCCCGGAAACGTGATTGGTGCTCTTGCTTGCCGCAACTTTTGTATGCGTACAACACCACGCCACACCAGTCAACCGGCGAGTCACCGTTTTACTTGATGTTCGGCCAAGAACCCAGGCTACCAATAGACTTTTTGCTGGGCCAGGTCTCAGAACCTGTGGCTGGTGAGCTTCACGAATGGATCTCAGAGCATCAAACGCGCTTAAATTTGGCTTTTGAGGGAGCTCAAGAACGCTTGAGGGCAGCAGCCCAGCGCCGGAAAGAACAATATGATCAACATGTGCATGACAAGTCTTTGTTGGAAGGAGAAATTATCTTGGTGCGAAACACTGGTGTTAGAGGTCGGTGTAAGATGCAGGATCTCTGGTCCCCAGTTCCACATGTTGTCTTGAAAGCTCCACGAGCGGGAGGGTCGGTTTATACCATTGCTCCCACTCATGACCGGACAAGGACTAAGCAAATTCATCGCTCTTTGATAAAGGTATTGGTTGGGACAACTGCTCCTAAGGTTACCCAAAACACTGGTTCCTTGGAGGGTGCTTGTTCAAACTCGCCCAGTGGTTCTTGTGACGGAGACTTTTGGTATGCGGTGCTTGAACCGCCACGTGAGCCAAGAACTGCCCCAAGTCGGCCTGTGAGAGAACAAACATCTCAGCTTGCCCCTGCAGCCGCAGTCGAGACTGCAGTGCCAGCTGCTGAGGAAACTGTGGAACAGTTAGGGCCACCTTCACCCGTTGGCGGAGCCAATAGTTGCGTGCGGAGGTCATCACGTCCCACCGCTGGTCGCCACCTGAATCCACATAATTTGCCACGGTCAGTGCTAAACACAAGAAACCCAGGGACTAATACAGAGTTTACTGTCTCTGCACCTTGATTTAAGTTGTTGAAAGTCTATCGTCGGGGCGACGATGCAGGGAGGAGGGGTAGAATGTGGTAGTATGCCCCGTGTGCCTGTCGGCAGCCTATTGCGTGTGACCTGATCCTTTAAGAGGGAGGGTCCCTCACCTGCTCGAGCTCTTGGTCGCCTCTGACGTCACCCGCCGTCTGGGAGCAGTGTAGCAGCACGAACGCCGGATCAAGCCAACATACCGCTCAAAATCACCTTTTAACATCGTTTTCGTTCGCCTAAAAAGCCTGGTGATTGTGCCTAGGTTGCGTGTTCCACCAGTGAGTATGATGCGTTGCCGATTCATTCAGTAGTTCATTCATTTAATCGATGTATCCAAACAAACATTTGTGTTTGTAGACCTCCGGCGCGTGCACGAGGGTCGACTCCGGGACACGTTCCTCCCGGCTCGTGCGCGTGTTGCGCTCTATAAATTGCTCCGGTAAGTTTATTTTGTGCTTTTCAAATAATTATTCGTGAGGAAAAGTTCCTTTATCTGGCGCTGTTTGTGCAGTGCGCGGCGTCCAGGGCTCCGTGCACGCCAAGACGCCTCCGGCTCGTGCTGCACGCTTTCATTCATAAACGCTCCGGTAAGAAAGTTCGCTTCCTTTATTATCCCTGTTTCATTGAAATTGTTAATCCAGCGCTGTTCTTAGTGTGGGGCGCCCAGACCGGGCACCTTTTTCAGCGCTGGGTCCTTCTCTGTCTTGGCGTGGCGCATCTGTGTGATTTTAGATGCGTATACTCTCTCTCTCGTTGCGTCTGTTTCGCTGCGTGTGATTCTGAATATTGATTCTCAATTCCAAATTGTAACTTTTTAGGTTTGGAGACTGAGCGAGCCTCCCCTTTTCTTCTACGCCCCTTCTTCTACGCCCCTTCTTCTACGCCCTTCTACACCTCGCCTCTCCCTTTTTGTTCTCTTTCACCTCAGTCAGAGCACCGAACTTAAAGGACGCTTTATGGTCGTTAAAGCTGCTGTGGGTATTGAAGTTGATAATGTCAGCCGCATTGTGGATGTAACTAAAACATGGTCATTATTGAATTTCAGGTATAATTTTATTGTGTGAGAGTGCGTGAGTGAAAGCATTTTAAATCAGTATTTTAAAGAAAAGTATTTTGTACATCAAACCCAAAAGTGACTTAATAAAATTGTATACTTTCTCTAGTCAATGTCTCTGTCACTCAATACTTACCTGTGTTAGCCTTATTGTATTACTGTACTTTCCCTTCGGGGTGGCGTTGTTGGTCAACTTTAACAATTACATAATTGGGCTGATTGAGTATAGTCTGTTCCATTCTAAAACATTCAGCCCCTGTGCCACGACAGACAGATGAAATGATGCCAATGCCCACAGTTACAGCGCACTTATATAATCCAGCTCTTTGTATGTAGGTCAGTGTGAGTTGTGCTTTGTGCTGTCTCATGGATGAAAGGGGTTACACGGACAGGACTGCAGGGGCTACAAGTGCGCTGCTGAGAGAGGCTTTCAGCTCTTTTGTGCGTCCGCCCCATGTCTGTCACCAACCGCACACCAGAACACTTTCTTTATGTCCTGGCCTGCTCGCAAATGGCCCATTATGCATCAGTGTGCGCGCTTTACTCCGAAAAACCCTCCTGGGAAATCTGCAACACTGTCCCGAATAATTTGACAGTGATCGGTGGTGCTTTAATTCGACTCAATAAATCTTTCAGTTGTTTTGATTGCGTGGAAATTTTGTTTGACAGCGTGAGGGCAAAATGGCGTGAACCGAATAGATGCTAAATCCCACCCAGAGGCGATTTTTATGTCTCGTGGTGGATGTTCAGAGGGCGGGGAAAGACAAAAATGCTCCCCTGTCCTGCGGCATTACGATATAGCAATCTTTAAGTGCTCTAATTGGACAATGTTGGGCCCCTGCAGCGAACCAGCATAAGTGATGAGAGTAGCAGGTAGTAGTGGGCGAAACTGGGACACCATATGTTTGGCTAAGCATTTTTAATAACTTTTTTTATATCCTAACACAAGCACAAAGTATGGAATGAATGAAAGTGCACTATGTGACTTTTCTGGTGCGGGGTCAGCCACCTGCTTGTCTCCATGGAGATGTTATTCATTGCTTGGCTACATCAACCTGATTAAAGGTGCTGTGTTTGATTTAGAACTAGTTCAGTTTTAACAGTTTGCCACAGTAAAAACTTATTCCTCACTTTGTTAACATCATTCCAAGCATCCTAATTTTTCATAACAGTGAGTTTAGAAGCGCTTTTCACACCTTTCGTAGTCAGAAGTATATTTTTGCCATCACGTTAATGTTAAAAACAACTAGCATGCTAACAATGCACTTCCTAGATTTGCACTACAACCACTGATACTTCTCAAAAATCATCACATACATCAAGCAAACATAACTGGAATCACTTCTCCCATAGCCTTATGCAACACACTGAACAATCAAAAAGATATCAATAAAAACCTTGTCAGTAGAATTCAAATACTCGTAATCAAATGACTTGGATAACATCAGATATTTCTCTCATTTATTTAGTAAGTTATTATACTTTTTTTAAAATCACAAACACAGTACAGTACACTTATTATTTACTGTTTTTAATTATGGCTTTTGTATCTTGTTCTTCTTTTTTTAATACATGTCCTGGTTTCTGGACAAAAAAGGCTTGGTTCACACTTTTCATTATTTGGTCCATTTTAGTCCGGACATGGACTTGGTTTGGTTCTGTTCCAACCCTTATTTAGTGCTGCTATAGTTCAGGTTTAACATCAAGTTCAGTCCTTGTTTAGTCCTGATTTTAATGTGTGAATGTGTGTGAAAAGACTAATACATTCAGACAGCACACAGCAGTCTCATTTTGACCCCAACAAAGTACATTTATTGTAAATGAAACTGCCCCTTTAAAGGCATTGTGATTACCTTTTGGTTTTATTACAGGTTGATGGTAGATGGTAAAATGTCAAAGGAACCAAAATACGACCCAATTTTTAAAATGGAAAACATAACTACAGCTTGCTTTGCCCTTCACTTTCTGAGATATATAATAGACTTGAGCGCACCAGGAAAATGTTACGTGTTAGAGTTGAAGTTCACAAGTCCATCCATCAATCATAACAGAACAATAGCAGCACTGGGGTTGACTAGTTTCAAGCATCAATCATATTTTTTGGACAATGGTTTTACTGTAGGGGCCCTGCTCCTCGAGGGGAGAGAGCCAGGAGGACCCTCAGAGCAGATGGGGGTGTGTGAACAGGGCAGAGGCAATTAGACCACTCCTAATCCTCCATCTGCCTCCGACCAGCAGCAGCCAGGGGAAAAGACCCAAAACGTGGACTCCTACAAGGCACAAAACCCTGATGTAGCACCGCAGATGTGAATAAACCTACTCAGCTACTTTATCCAAGAGCGGCTGTTCTTTTTAAGCATCTGCACCTGCAAACCAAGCTGTACGGGTCTTGAAAGTTATGGTTCTTGAATGCACAGGAGCCCAAGGGAACAAATACTGCGGAGTATTCACAAACAGTTCACTTTGAGCAGGTTTTAAGACGCAAGATAAAGGCAGAATGTGAAGAAAACTTTACAATTTACTTTTACTAATTACTCATTTTTCAGTTTTTGTTTGAAGGTTTTAGCGGTCACAAGTAGAATAGTACAGAATAAAAACATAAGACATAACACATTTTCACAGATTAACTGACATCAAATCTAAGCGCTAATGGTTTTAAGTCTTTATAATGTACAAAAAAGCAACAGTTTTGAATAACCAGGATAGTTACTTTGCTTGTCTATTGTAAAAACTGCAAAAGCTAGTACTTTCTACCCTCCAAATATATTTGAGCTTCACAAAAAGTAAAATTTGTACTAGAGTATGTAATGTACCTATAGGCAATGCCATCAAATTGCCATCAAATATGTCAAGAAAGTGTCTGTCATAATCTCTTTTTAAATAAACAAATGATGTAAGAAAAAACAGTAAATGTCTTGAATGAATTCATTCACATGTCTCTGAGTGGTTTTAATTTGACAAAACCACCTTAAATTTTCATGTTTTGTGATATTCTGAGGTTAATCCCAGTTTGTCCCTTGAAATTACATGATGTCCCACTTCCCTTTTGCCTCCATTGTGGAATTCAGAATGTTCTTGTTTACAATCTTTTAAAGGGTCCATTCTAAAGCTAAAATGAACTAACATAACTAGTAAAATATAAAAGTAAAATAATAAAATAACATAACTAGAAGTCAAAAGAAGTGGTAGTAATAGCCTAGTAGGAATATAAACAGACATGGATATCAGTACTTTCCAGTGGTTGAAGTATCTCTGCTTACACTGTTGACAATCTCACATTGACCTCAAGAAATAATCTGCATGTTAAGAATCACTTTAAAATGTTATAGGGGGTAATATGAAGTTTACAAGCCCCTCAAGCATCAGAAGTATTGTATAACTTTTCGCTTCATCTCTTTTGCTTTTAGTGTCAGTGTTTCCAGAGAAAACAGCTCTACAGAGAAGTGTTGAGTCGAGACAAGCAGCTGTTAAGTGTTGTCCTGTGGCTAACGGAGCAGAAATTCACTCAATGTTAAAACCAGATGGGACTGAGGTAAGTGAATGTACCACTGCCAGGCTCTACCTGCTCTTCCAGTTGGCACGACTTGGTAACAACTGCCTCTCCTTCTCCCCTTTATTTTCAAACATCTTCTTGACATGGAGACCTTGAGCTGTTTAGTGCTACATTCTTGCCAATAATGTCAGTCAGATGTGCAGCCATCCGCAGACAGCTCGAGTGAATCACTGGGAAAAATCTTTACTGCTGTTGAGTGAGATGTGGCGGTGACAGCGACTGGCAAATGCAGTTGGTAAATAAGACGGTATGGGAAAGGCAAACATGTCAAAATATACTTATCCATCAATCACAGCTCGAAATGAATGCACGTAAAGTATGTGGTCTTGTAACTGTGTGAGGATATGATTCATAATTCAACTGCATAATTGCAAAGACAAGTTGAAATAAGAACATAAGAAAAGGGCCCAGGGGCATAAGAACTGTATTAGATGTTTGATTACTCTAGCCAGTGAACCACTGTAGACTTAGTTTCTGTGTAAAAATGTATTATTATAAATTTGATGGTATTTGCTTCAAGGTTCTTTCTTTTCTACTTGTTTAAACATTTTTATTGCAAACATAATAGCTATAAAGACATGTGTTCTTATAATGAGCGGACTTTCCTCTCCGCAGATCTGACCTGTAATTTGGCCTGGTGGTGTCATTTGCTTGTCTGAGTGAAGATAAGCAAAGCAGTAACCAGTAACATCTCCATGGAAACAAGCAGATTGCGTAATCACCAGCTGAAAAGTGACATAGTGAACCTTTAAGGTTAAGGAGAGTTGCAAATGATATAGTAGTTTTACATGAGTCAAGTGGATATTTGTGAAGAAAATTAAAATTTGAAAAGTACAGGAAGTACTGCTGCTTTCTAAAATGGAATATCTCTATCTACCCTAGATCACCAATAAGAGACAGTCCATCAAAAAAAAAGACTATTTGTGCTTAACTGACACAATTTTCTGACTGTTTAAATACTCATTAAACAAACTAAAGGTGTTACCAGACTTTACTTGTCAAATCATCTATTGTGTATTTTATATGAATTTTGGCCCGTGTTTATAACATGTTTGCTTGATAGAATTACCTCATGTCTGAATCCGAATGTACCCTGCTGACTCCTCATTCACCACCTGCACTATTTAGCAGACTATACAGAGCACTCATTGACAGAGCACATCAAATCAAAAGTTCTCTTCAACATGGATCTCACGTTGATCAAACGGACTGGATTATTCTACTTCTTGTCTGTGATGGTGTTCCTTTTACAGCTCAAGCTGTGTGGCTAATGTTACTTTGCAGCGTAAAGTTCATTTAAGAGTGTTTCATTCATAATCCCGGGTCAACAGTGCTTTAAAACAGCTCTTCCACCTGCTTTCATTCAGTCGTGTTGTGTCCAGTCAAAGACCTGTCGCTGTCTGCTGTTGTTTTTCTGACAATACTTTACAAGATGCATTGTGGGAAATTTTGAGTGCCCTACTTTTTCACCTGGTGGACATTTGGACACCACTAAAAATGGCATGAGTTGGGAATAGTGTGGACATTTGGACACAGCTCTATGTCACATCTGAAGCTCATGTCCAATCAGGAAATAACAATATAAACTTCACCAAAAGTGTAAAACTTGGGGAAATGAGGGCATTTTCTTTGGTAAAATCTTAAATATAATCATGTTCAGTATGTTTTAGTGAAAAGTATCTCGTCCAACCATCCCTTGTGCACTTTATGGTATACTTCTGATCCTTGTAACCATCGTCCATTGTTACTGTTATGGGAAATTTTACCCATTTAATATTTAGCGTCTAAATGTCTCCCAAAACTGCATTTGGCCAAAACACAGACAAATATCCCTCTTGTATTTAATTCAAGGCTGCCCCTCACCCACGCCTCTGCTCTGAAGTGAGTGCCAGTCCTTGTGTAGCTTTTATCCAGTTGACCAGCGGTGACACAGACCGGAGCAGAGCCAGCCCCATCGGCCTGTCTGGTCCTGGACGGTGCTGCTGGAGTCCTCTGGTCTGAGCCATGAAAGGCAGGAAGTGCAGACAAATGTCCTCTGTATCCTGACCAATGACCTCACTCTCTTTTTTAGATACTTATGCAACCTACTGTCCGGCTTTTAAATTTATCCTGACACAATTTCTTAGTATTGTCCTGTTGTCCTAATCCTGGTCTTAAAACACAACACAAAAGGCTTTTCTGAACTATTAAAATGTGGATGTAAAAAAAAAAGGCTGTACTTGGATTAGGATTAGTGTAAATCCACATTTTAAATATTATAGAATATATTTGGAAAGGAAACACAGCACACAAGGCTAACACCTGTGGTAAAAGTGTGCAGGTTAAAGGGCATGCACCTGATTTTTACTGTTTTGAAACGCAAAAAAACAGAACGAGAACTTAGTTTCAAAGTCTTTGCAGCAGTCAAATCTCAGCATCCTAAATATTCACTGCGTTGAGTTTATAAGCACGTACTGGGTAAAGCTAATATACAGTAGCATACTAACAATGCACTTCCTGTTTCTCGTAGAATAAAACACTCTATAGATGAAGAGAAAGTGCTGTGGTTTCATTTTCACTCAAATAGATGCTTTTACTAAAAATGTAGATTTTTCTTTCTACATGGAAAAATTCACATTTCAAAACCATCAAAATCCAGTACAGCGCCTTTAACTCTTATATAACGCTCTGATTCAAGTAGCTTCTTCAGCTCGTTGTCGACTATTTTTGAAAGCTTTTGTTTTTTGCTACTACTATTTTGGACATTGTTGTAAGATGGTGCAAACGCTTTTAAGATGTCCTCATTCGAGCTTGTTTCCGCCAGTCCTTGTTACCAAATTCTTATGCACACTGTGTTGGCATCAATGTCACCTAAATAAGTGCCTGATCTGTGTTCGGCCTGGAGCAGACTAAACAGAGGTACTTTAAAATGCATGTCACTCCTGATTAAAACAATTCGTGATCCAATTGCACCTCCAGTCCATTTGTGAAGCGGCTAATTCGCTGAAGTCTATTATTGTTAAATGTAGCAGTGAATGAATGTATAAACAGAGAAACCGTGGATGTGGAGGTCTTTTATAGAGTAAAGTAGGGCTGCACATCGGCAGAGTAGTTAGCCTCATCATTTCTTTGTGGACTCTGCATGGTCTCCCTGTGTCTGAGATTGTCATTCTCTCAATCAGCCCTAAACATGCACAGTAAAGGCTAATCCTCAAACTCGGAACTGGCCCAAGCTCAGGAGACGGTTCCCTGGGAGTTCCATGTGATGTGACCATTGCTTCGGACTGGCATTGACTGACAAATGAGAAAAGAAACAAAACAGAACAGAAAAAAAGATCAGACTAACCAGATTTTCAAACAGTAAATTCCAATCTATTTTCAGATGATCTAAGAAACAGTGACAAAGAACAAAGATGGACAAACGTTACCATAAAAAAACCAACAACCTGCTGATATGGCACATTCAGAGAGAGAGAGAGAGAGAGAGCGATGTCCCAGTCCAGTTCAGCCCAGCCTCCTGGGTGTCCTATGTGTCTGACCCGGGCCTCTCCCGGTGGGACCTGCCCTCAACAGCTCCCCAGAGAGACCAGTGCATTAGCAACCACATTTGTACCCCACACGTCCCAGAGGGAAACGCAAGGAAAAGCACCACTTAATGCAGGAGAATAACTTGTAAAAAATCCAATGCATTGTAGCAAAATGCACATAGTGTGACAAATTTCCCTCCTAAATCAGCAGTATTGATTTATTCTAATGTGAGTGCACTGGCTGGTGACGCAATGTGACTGGATTTAAAGGTGCACTGTTCTATCTACAGATGACAATCAGTCCTGCGCTCAAGGTTTGTGGTGCAATTAAAGGCATTATTGGTAACTCCAATTTAAGTTGATTGCCTAAGGCCCAAATGTCACCCCCGACCTCTAACGGGAACAAGCGGTAGTAGACAGGCGTTACAAAAATACATTGGAAAACATGCTTTATCTTTTTGTCTCCAAGGAGATAGGTAAGTTGAATATCATATGGTGGAACAATCCAGGCCATGCAGGCAATAACAAGCCATGTTCACACTTGTTGTTGTCCTAAATTAAACCCATTTCAGTCCTGATGTCGGTTGGTCCTGTTCTGGTTCTTGTTTAGTCCTGATCTAGTCCAGGTTTAGTTTCAGGTTTAGTGGTGAAAGAAAGGTTTGCTTCTAAACATAATTTTATAAAGCTTTAAGTTAAGCCAGTTCACACTTCTGCACAGAACAGAATAGAATAGAATAGCCTTATTGTCTGCCGAAGTAGAAATTCATCTTTGGCTCACCATCACATAAAAACAGCTCAGGATAACATCAACAGTAGTAGCCATAGAAAAAGAAGTACGTTATAAAACATCAGTTCATTTCTGTGGCTCGCGTGTTCCAACTCCTGTTCAATGTCCACAGCTCAGGGGAAAAAGAACGTTTTGAAAACAGACCTTGTTGCTAGTGGAACTCTATAGCACCTCCCAGGGTGCAGAAGCTCGAACTTTCAGAGGATGGGAGAGGTCTGACACAATATGCTCAAATGTATTCAGTGTCCTCTCTTTGTACAGCTGGCTCAGGGGTTTCTGAGAGAACTTCCATAGTAACATTCCAGTTTCTTTCATGTCATAATATTGTCTGCAAAAAAGTACTAAACAAATATCGACTTAACTTACTAGAAATACCAAAAATGCATTTCTTTCTACAAGCCTAGAGGGCAATCTCCAAAAGTTTTGTTAGATGAAATAGAGTCTGGACTGATTGTCACCTGGAGCTAAACAGATAACTTCAACCAGACTTAATTTGTTTGTGACAAAATGAAACACTCTGTGCCAGATTTTGGTCAGGGCAAAATTAGCTGATATTTTGGCCAAGTCGCAGGGACAGGAAGCATGAAGAGAGCATCTGCTGAAATCTTCAGGCTGAGTGGAAATGACTTGATGTTTCTTGGTTAATTTGAGCTGTCTGTCATTTTAATTACCTTTTTGCCCCTGGTGTCATCTGTCAACTACATCTTATTTTGTAAAATCACAAGCAATAGTGAGAACAAACCAGCATAAAGTGTTTGCATACACCAATTAAGCAACATTATGTCCGCTGACAGCAGAAGAGTTTGACACATCACAGTAGACACTTGCTGCATTTTGACCTCAAAGTTAGTGAGTTTGACGAGGGCCAAAGTTGTGCTTTAGACAGATCAGATTATTTTAAAACTGCAGATCTTGCGGCGTGTTCCTGCTGTGGTCAAAAGTAATCCAGCGATAGAACTGAGATGAACAATTATTCACTTCTATTGAAACCCTGACCAAATAAAAGTGAAGTCTTTTATTAATTTCCATCATCTAATACAAGGGTGTCCAAACTTTTTCCATCGAGGGCCACATATTGAAATATAGACCAAGTGGAGGGCCACAAATCAATCGCGAAACGTTAAAAAAAGCTACATTTATCTGATGTTTTAAACACCACCACATCTACATTCAGTCTCATTGCCGTAATATCAGGTCTGTGTCGCAACAAAATGTTAGTTATTTAGGTTGGAATTGTAGAAAATCAGAAATGGGCTGTAAATAGTACTTCTCAGGACAATGTGGGCCAGTTCACCAGGAAGCCTAAGAAAAATTGGTCTGAGGGCCGCATTTGGCACCCGGGCCTGAGTTTGGACATGCCTGGTCTAATACATTTCCACTCCTCTATGTGACCAGTTTTATGAAAGCAAACATTTTTTGAATTATAACATACAACAAATGTAATCCCAATTATTAATCCAGCATGTAAAATTGTAATTAAAAAAATAGAAAAAATAAAAATAGAATAGAATTTATAGGTGTTTTAATAGCATTAAAAAAACAAGCACTCTCACCCAATTTTTTTTTTTTTTTACTGCTACTTTAACAAAATCAACTTGACATCCCGACTGACAAGTTACTGTTCACAATTCGGAAATGACATTCTGGTTTAGAACAGACAACCAAAACAACAACACACACTTCAGGATGAGTCTGGGCTTGCATACAGTTTTTTCTATTTGGTCATAGCATGGGTTTACTTCATTTTAATATACATTTGTGGTCTATTTGACCCACACTTCAAGGACAACGTGACAACCTTCTTAAAGACAGTGGATGGAGATCTTGAGCTATATTGATTAGGACCTGTTTAGCCGAAAGATAAGCCTTTTCTGCTTATTTTAGGGAGAATACTTAGTCATCATATGTATGTGGCCTGATCAGTAAATTGTAAGTATTGGTTTAAATCCCAACTGGAGGCCACTGTAGATAGTTTGTCGGCGTAAGCGTTTGACACACAGCCTGCAGCCCTAAACACAAGACACGGAATAGAACACATTACATGCATCTGTAGCTGTCAGCACTCGAGGAATAGTCTATATATCATACCGACCACTTTTACCTGCCCCGGGGAAAGAGGTCAGCAGCAAATACACAACCAGCGCACGGCCACCAGTGGAGCAACGACCTTCCACAATGTTAGCGGGTCGCGGTGAGGTGACGAGCAGCCTCAGGGCTAATCCGGCTGAAGGCAGGAACACGCTACATATCAAGCGTTCGTGTCAATCAAATACTTCCTGTAGTTCTTAGCACCTGCATAAGCCTTCAAACAACATCAGCGGCGTTTTGTGCACATCGCATGCACAACCAGAGATTCCCAGAGGACGCAGGGGATGATTCATGCGCTTTCTTGTACGTGTGGTCATGCAATATCGAAGAAAAGACGGGGTTTTTTTGTTTTGTTTTATGTTTTCGAACTCTGTGCATGTTCCATCTGCCATTCTTACCACAGGCTCGATAAACAAAGGCTGCACAGGGTCAGTGCATTAGTGGCCTCTGTCAGTCTGGTCTGCAAAGGAAAATATTGTAATGCAGTGATATAAGGGATGATTACAACTTGTGTTCATAATATTATAAAAGGAGTGTGTTAATAAATAAATACTGAAGGCCTGTAGAGAATGTTTTTGCTTTAATTAGTCTTGATTGAGTTTTCACGATAGTGCCTGGCTAGTTCCTGTCGCCTTAAAAGCAATGGTGGAAAATAACAAAGTACAAAAATGAAAGTACTGTACTGAAGTAAATTTTGTAGGCCTCTGTTCTTTACTTATGTACATTTTACAGTAGATACTTTTAGTTTAACTTAATTATATTTCAGAGCTTGTATCTGTACTTTAAACTCCACTACAGTTTTAAGATGGACTGAAAAGTAAATCTTCTAAAGGTTTTAGAAAAGGTATGTTTTTCCTACTTCCCTTTGAGCAAACAGAGTAGCATCTGGAGAAAAATAATCTGGAAAGTTGCAAATCCCAACTGAATAAATCAATGAAGAAGTACATTTTAAAGGAGTACTTCAACACTTTTACTTGAGTAGATTTTAAAATGTGACACTTTTACAACTTTTACTTTTTGCTGTTGTATCTGTAGTTTTACTTGAGTAACAAAGTGGAGTACTTCATTTACCAATGTTTAAAAGTGCTGATCTTCACTTACAGTTCCATTCTTTCTTTGTTTGTGAAAGGAAGACTTTCTGTTTCTGACCTGATGCTAACCTAAATTAAACAAAATTAATAGAGTTAAAATTAGGGATCGGTTCCGGTATCAGTCGATATTAACAGAATTTTAAATGTTTTTTTTTGGGACAGACTAATGAGTAATAATGGAAATAGAGGAGCAGTTAGGGTAAAAATATGGCCTTATGTTTACACAATAATGAAACTAATAATTGTATTTCCCACATGAATACATTATGTTATTATTTTGTATCATTTTTCATTATTTATTTTATAAGTGAAAAGTTCATTTTTGAACTTAACTTCAACTAAAATAGATTTGGCATAAAGATTGTTGAAATTGCTTAACTTTTTCATAGTAATATTGTGTGGTTCAATATGTATTTGTTGCTAAATAAACTTTTTATCAGTCCATACACATCAAGACATGTTGCTGTTCATTTAGACTGCATATCCATTAAAACATTTCCTATAGCTGCACTTTTTATCTTCAGAGAAATAATTAGTCAATAGCTATTTTGACCTAGCCTTGCTGACTTAAAGATGAAAGCCATTTCCAAAACACAACCTCAATTTCCTGTTTGTAAGTCAAATCCTGAAGCCTCCTTTTGTCTGGGTGAAATTAAAATGGCTTTCAAATTACTTGACCCACTTGAATAACCTCCACTGCTCCGGCCCAGAACAAGTGCCACTTGACAACGCGCCGGCTGCCTGACCAAAGAAAAAAAAATCAGTTTTATTTTGTAGCTCCCAGCCTTCTGTGATTGTATCTTCTGCTCATAATAACACCTTGAGAGTTCCTCCTCACGTAAAGGTTCATTGATTATTTGACATTATGATATAGACACAGGTAAAGGACTGCACTGTGGGCTGTAGTGGTTTGGGTAATCAGCTGCGGTCCCTTGTGTTTGATGAAATACTTCGTGAAAAGGCCACTCCTTCACATTTGTAAAAGTCACCTTCTATTATCTTCCAGTTGCAGCAGATGTGTTCCTCCTGCTCTGTAATCCTATCTTATACAAGTGTGTCAGGACCAGCTTGACATTTGTGGACAATCCTCCCGTCTACTTCCTGCTCTTCTTAGTGCAGTGTCTTCTCAACCAATCAGATTAGCTCGTTTTTAGCACAAGGAACGACGCTGTGGTGAAGTTTCAACGGTTAAATGGCATCAAGCGATCACGTTGGTGTTTAAAGCGCCGTTCTCAGTAGAATATCCTTGTGAGACACGTGAATGGGATTTGATTTAGGTGACATTAAGCGATAAAAATAGACCCACCGTGATCAAACATTTGGTATCGTCATGACAGGTGTGGGTGGGAAGTAGCAGGCAATCCACATTTTCTCGTCTAAGTTGATTTTTTAGACGCTGGTAAAATGTGTCTGGAATTTTGTGGATTTTATGTGCGTAATAGATCATAGATGTATGAATAGACTTTATAATCACTACACTTTTCATATAGTTACTAAGCATTGTAAAATATTAGTTCATTATGAATTAAGCCTTTGTTCCATCTTATATTTGTAATAATATTTAGGTTAATATTTAAGTAAAAGTTATTAAAAGTGTTACAAATGTTTATTTTCACATGTTTTAGCAACAAGTCGGATGAGACAAGATGAGATTGTCTCATAATAAATGAATCAACCAATATTTAACATTTGCTGATATTGTCAAGAGCAGTTCACTTTTGTAAAATATTACAAAATGTCTTACTAAATCACTATTAAATTATATACTATAAATTGTTCTATTTTTAAGACGGTTGTGTACATGCCACTGATAGTTTGTAATGTTGTTCTGATCTTCCTGTATATATTTTGTAAAATAGTCTATATTCCTATGTTATTCTTTTTGCATGCTTCTATTTTTCCTAGTTGATATTTTTTTTACTATTATTATCATTCATTGTTTCATGTTGCAACATATCGCCAAAGCAAGTCCTAGTTTGTGAATTTTGCTCACTGACAATGTCACTGAAACTTTTGTATGACTCAGATCTTTAGCTCCATCGCTCGTCTATTTACATTTGTACTCTGTTTAAAGAGACACGTCTGATGCACCGAGGACAGACAGTGAATGACACGGGGCGCACGGAGACTGAGGCTTCTTACAAACCTTGTCCATCTATAATCTCATGTTCCGACAAAGTTCCCAGCCTGAAGTTTGAGACGACTGCAGACTGTAAAGACTGGCTGTCAGTGCTGTCCTGACAATGTGTGGGAGAGGGCCGTGTTTAATTGGCTGAGAAAATTCAAGCGTGCGAACTTGAAGTGTGAGGAAGCCTTGCGGAGCATATTGGAAGATGTTCAGTGCTCTGTCGAACAAGACTAAATTTACCCTGTTTTTCTGATCATTTGGTTTGAATATACAAGAAACATTTGCTCATTGCACTGAATTACAGAGCCATATGCTGCGGGTATTGTTGTTTTTATGGCTCATAATTACAGGCATTTTCCACTGTGGTTTCTCATATCAACAAAGCAGATTACTCATATCAGGCTATGGCAACCCGACGGCATATTTGCATTTTAAGGAATATGATTATTGGTTATAACTGTAGACACATTCATTACTTTGAATGCAAATCAAGCAGTATATTGAGGCAGAATAAGCAAGATTGTAATTTCTGGTTTCTGCTATAGGACGGGTGAACATCTCAATAGTGATCATATGTTTATACACATTTCAAGCAATAACAGTCAAGCCTTTTCCTCTTCTATAGGGAAATTTGTCTTCTGCATTTAACACATTCTTCACCCATTGTTTACATGCATGTTTTTCAAAATGCATGTAAACCCAGGAACTACGACTGATCGATGGAGACGCCCGTGTGTAGTCCTGATGCTGAATGTAACGACAGAAAACAGCAGAATATTCATCTCATTTTTGTTCAGCAGAGACAAACTATGGTCCCTCCACCGCAAACGTGTTGTTTTGTATTGGTCCACTGTGTTAAAGTGAAAGTAAAATCTATGGAGCTTCAAAGTGTTTATTTGCGCCGTGGAAAGCAAATAAAAATCACATTCTAATGTTAATAAATTGTCACTTGGTTATATGTATGTAACCATTTTAATCTGGATAACACACCAGCAACATATTACTTGAGTTGGCGATATTAATTTACACAGATTCATAAATTAAAATGACACTGATCAGGTTACTAAGTTACTTGCTTGAGGCTTCTACTTTAGTTAAGGCAGTGAAACAATGTACACAAGGCATTTTTCAAAGGCTCCTCGTTACATTAATTGACGTCCCAGATCAGTTCACGACGACAGAAGGGGGGTTGAAGCCGTGACCGAACCCGACCCCAAGTGAACAGAGCAGTTGAAATGACACTTGAACATTTATGAAAGGGGAGGCCAAGCAGGAGCAAATGTAAAACTTGCATAGATGGATGGATGAATAAATAAAAGCGCACACACATCAAGAACATACCGGATTAGATACTGGTCCCACGTCCCAAGTTGTCCACAGTGAGAGCAGAGCCAACGCCGGGCCAAAGCGAGCTAGAACAATTGGCCATTAGCTTCACGCAGAAAAGGTGATCACATTACAAAAAGGCACTACTACCTCCTCACCGAAGCCTGTGCACTTCTCTGTTGCTGCGCTTTATGCCCTCAAACATCCCAAAACACCTATCGCGTGCTCTACGGCAGCAGTGGTCCTCTCGCCTCGCAGACATGACCCGGCTCCTCTGGCGTCTCGGCGTCAAGGTCGGAAGAGTGAGGAGCGAACCCATCTACATAGCGCCCATTTTATCTGTGGGTCGGCGACTGTCCAGGAGCACAGATCACACTCTACTACATGTATGACAGCCTTTTTATTAGCAAGAATGGCTATAAAGACGCACCTTCAGTTCTTTGTAGATTGGGGCAGATTTTGGGTCAAATACCTTGGAGTTCTCTGCGCATTAATATAGTGAATAGAGCAATTTGTCAGGAGCAGGACATTTCTCCACATGTTGAGAAAGAATTTTGGTCAGGAGAGCCAAGCTGGAAGGTAAGATAAAATAGATAAGATAAGGCATTTATATTTTTGTTTTACATCAGGTGATTCCTGCATGCCATAAACAAATAATTTATCTTGATTTAACATTTTAGAGCTTAGAACAATGATGTGTCCTCTTCCTGCGGGCGTGGGGTACAATACAGACATGCAGAATGTAACATAAATACAAACCCCTGAATCCCACGTGTGGTTCAGGTTTGGTCAAGATCCAAGATGAATTTATTGTTATTGCAAACTTTATTTGAATACTACGCTCTGTTTTGTTTACATAAAACTAAAAGTGCGTTTCTAATCGGAGATAAAATCAGACAGTTAAGAAGCAAATCCTCATGCAAATGCATTGTATTCTGCTTTGGGCTAACCTACATTTGAAAACAATACAATTTATTATACACATTGCCACCAGGAACACGCTGCATAAACATTTACCTTAGATACAAAACACTGTGTGCTCATTGTTTATCCCAGCTGTGTGATTCATCATGGCACCCTTTCCACAAATCCACAGCGAGTGTGGTCTTGTCCGAGATGCAGCGACTGCCAAACCGCCTCTTGAGAGATGACGGCTGCAAAGGAGCATGGGTAAAGAAAAAGTGTCCCTACAGGAGGCAGCTAATGTAGCATGGAGAGGCTAAGGGAGCTGTGTGTGCTGTCATTCATTTCCATTAGCGCTAGCAGAGGGTGCCAATGGACATATCAATCAGAGGGTGGGTCCGTGTGCACAAGCTGTCGAGTGCAACTCTGAGCTGAGACGGACCAAGACGGATGACACAAATCTGCATATACTGGAGAAGTGGTGATTAGCAGGAGGAAGTGTGCGCCGCAGAGATATACATTTACATACAGTGATATAGTGAGGCCTGTAAGGTTAAGGAGCCTCTGGCAATCTGGAGAGCTTGTGCTTTTCTGTTCAATGCAGTTCTATTCCTCTATAGCCCTGTTTCCACTAGCCCTGGTCCCCCAGACTGGCTCACTTTGGACTGCCTCGGCCCACCTCTGTTAATGGTGGACTGCATTTCCGTGCAGAAGTCACTACGTGAGCAGCTGACGTCACCCAAACATGCACATATTTTTTTCGTACATAAAATCTAAATTACACCTTTTCTTCCAGCGTCAGATATCCCTGACTCACAAAAAGACATTTAGTGATTCCACATTTGTGGAGGCGTGAGACGTGGATTAAGCCAGAGTAAACACGCTAAAATAAATAAACCAGAGGCAGACCTTCTATCCACCACCTCTAAACTAGAACAAAGCAGGAGTCACATGTGAGACATCCTGGCATACTAAAACCAAGCCCAATTTGCATGAGATTAGTTTTACCTCAGGACATCAGTAAAAATGAAACTACCCCTTAGTTTAATTCTAAGCATTCGCACAGGATCAGTTATGACAGTAATTCACTCAGCTTTATGGACTTTATTCTGGAAATTTTGTACTAACAAACATTTAATTCACAAGGACCTTTTAATTCACCTATGTTGCAAGCATTTTTTCAACTATTTTAGGTTTGTTTTAAGCTTTATCTGGCGTTACTTGAGCTGCAGCTTGAGAGACATTGCTCCTCATCATGCAGATTTCTATGGAACCCGTAGCTTCTCTCTTTTAATCCATTCACATTGACACAACCATTCGAGACAAACTTTGCACCAAAACAACCTAAACCAAATGGGTTGGCGCAGCTTCCATGGTGAATAAATATGAATTTAGTTTAAATTTGGACGTAAAATGGATGCAGAGACATTTAAAACGATACATACTTCAATTCACGGACTAAAAACAGTCGACATTAGCATTCGAACAGGACTTCACTTGAAACTCAAAAATTCCAGGACATTTTTACGGACATTTTAACAGCGGTAGATTCGCAGATTGGAAACACAGACAACGTTGGTAATTATTGCAATTTACCTGAGTTCCTGAAGTAAAACTAATCCCGTCTGAACAGAGCTCAAGACTAAACCAGGACTGAATGGTGAACCAGATCTGGAGCTACTGTATATTGTGTACTGTATAAATAGGACTTTAGACCACATGTCGATATGATGGACATGTCAGCCAATCAGCTCCACTGTATCTTTGTATGTATCAGTCAGGTGTCTTTTCAAAGGGGTTATAAATAGTGGCGTGCCGTTCCCCGAGCTGCAGATCTGCCTCATTAAGCCCAATTGGAGCAGTAATTGCTTATAGCAGAGCAGTCAACCACAGCGTTGATGGATAGAGGAGAAGACAGGACTATTTTTGCTGAGAGAGAAAGAGGAGACGGAGGAGAGAGAGAGAAGGAGAGAGGGAGACAGAGAGAAATGAAGAGGAGAGAGAGGAGGGTTGCGTGCTGTAACGGCTTTTGCACTGATTGTCATATAATGCACTTTATATGGATCCATTAAGATAAGGGTTCAGGCAGCGCTGGAACGTATATTTGTACTCAAGTAAAAGTACAGTTACATGGCTTCAAACTGTACTCATTTGTAAGTGCTGCTGCCAAATGTGAACTCAAAGTGCCTATGACAGGTTGGACTACTCTTTTGACTAAAACATATTTAAGATAATGATATTCAAGACAAAGTATATGCCATTTTATCCCATTTTTAGGTTTATAATTTTAATTCCTGGTTGTAAATTAGGTTTAATCTCATCAAGTAAAGTCAAAATAACAAAACAAAACAAAATAAATCTCATACACATTTTATGTCAAAACATACAGTACACATAAAAATGACAAATTCTAATGATTTACCAAGTGTTCATTAGTTTTTATGTAATTTTAGCTGCATTTTAGATTACATTCTTATTCATTTAACTGTTAAAAGGTGAATTAAATTGTTTGACACCACAATCTGCATATTCTCTGGGCTTTGTCAGTGAGATCAGGTGATGCACTATTGATAAGTGAGTTTGTTGGCAAAGACAGGAGCAGATACAGAGGTGAGATGGTTGATTGGGACTTGTGTTGTACTCATAACTTCTCTGATGGAGGTATTACATGGCTATTATGATCAATTATAAGCAAATGTTTAAAAATCTAATCAAAACAGTACAGCTACTCAAAAAATTGACACAATAACAGTCACGTGAGTATTTGTAATTAGTCACTTTCTACCCCTGGGTTTAGGACAGGGGTCTTTAACTTTCAGCTTGAGAGCGCCATCCTTTTCCAAATATGTCCCCAAAGGATTTAGGAATTACACAAATGACACTGAATAATTCAAATTTGATCAATCACATGAGTATTGCTAAATGTAAACTTTATCTTGTGCATTAGCTAGAAAGTTAATTATGGTTTGTACCCCGGTTTATGAAAATTAGAAGCTCTCTGCCATTTTTGTTTTGTAAAAGTAGCTCTTCGTTAGATAAAGATTGGAGATGTATTGTCATTCAGTAATTAGCTGTGCAGAGTCAGATTTATGTTTCTATTTAGTCCCCAAATAATATATGTTATACTTGTTGTTTTTGTAAATTTCTATATCATGTTAGTTTTGATTTTGAGAGATGTTTAGAAGAAGATTTAACCACTCGTAATAATCCCATAGAAACGACACAAGGCTGATCTTGCTGCTTTGTGTTACAGTATTGGATTATAACTCACATTCAGCCAATGACTTCGGGACAGTGCATCCAAAATGATTAACTGTCATTCACAGACTTATATAAACTGACAGATATCAATGTCAGCAACAGGATTCATCCATTTTAAACTCATTATTTTAGCTAACCCCCAAGAATGAGATGTAAAAAGTGCAAGAGTCAAACAATAAACTGGAATTTCAGTCAATATCCTGTATGTTTATCAGTATACACGGGGAATCAGGTTTTTAATTCAAATAGATTTGTTTTCCTAGATTCATTAACATTTTATATTTTGCTGAATCTGTCTTTTTATTCTTAATATTACTCCTTGAAGGGTGGGTAAGAAAAGTCCATATCAACTGTACATGACTTTAGCTGTTCACAATGACCCAGAAACCACATCGAAAGTGGAACTAAACGTGACTAAACCCGAGACTAAGCCTGCACTTTACCAGGACTAAGGACCATATGACCTCAGCCTTAAAAACAAAGAGAAGACTATACAAGTGAGTAAGTAAGTAACTGTACTGAAACATACTCCTGTCCTTTATATAGGGTACATAACGCAGGAACCTGGAGAGTTATTTTTCACGGGGGGCTCACCTGTTGGGGGTCTTGCTCCTTCAGGTGACGCTCCCAGAGGGTCTCTGTGGTCCAGGCTGCAGATGGGGCTCCGTGAACGGCACAATGTAAGAGTAAAACTAATGGAGATCACAGTATTTTCACTCAGAAACATTTTCTCAGTTTGTGTAATGCTGTGATTGAGGAAAAAACAGAACATAAACAAACTGTCCAAGGAACACATTCATACATCCCATGAAGAATTGTGAAAAAAAATGCATCATATTTAAAGATAATAATACATTTTATAGACTAAAGATCTAAATCTAAAACTGAAAATAATTTTACTCGAAAGACTAAAAAGTAAAGTATGATTTTTGTCCTTGTGTTTCTCTGTCATGGTTCACCTGCAAAGGGAGAACAATGTGCAAAGTTCATTCTGAAACATGATCTTTGTTCATGGTTTAGTACATGAATTTAGTACATTTAACATCTTGTGTAAATGTAACATGTATAAGTGATCCAGGCCGGATACAGGTTTGCACTGAGGAGTGAAGCACATTCACGTCACTTGGTGGAAGCTCTCATCATATTAACTGCTCAAACCGGAGCAGGATTATGCCTGATGTACATATATTACCAAAGTCTAATGTAAATGCTAATCTGAATTAACTCTGTTTAACCCCACATCATCATAACTTCATGTAATCACTGCACACTGGCTGCATGTCACTGTAATCCACATGTGTTTCTGTGTATTTACTCAACACTCACTCATCACACGGATTATATAGACACTCACTGCACATGCAATTACTTATTTAAATGGGCTGTTTCATTAGGACAATCTTTCTAGAGTCACAACAACATTATAAATGAAGTGACAAACTATTACATGCGATGATTTTGTACATTATCTGTACTTCCTGTTTAAAAGTACAGGACTGCTCCTCTGCTGCTGACCCTGGCTCTTCAGTGGCATTTCATCACAATTTTCATTAACAGTATTTTTATTTTGTGACCTGAGTCTGATAATCAGTCATGGGCGGAGACAAGAGGTAGATGAAAACAGAAATTTACTAAGCACTCAAGTGTCAAATGCTGGACTATGAAAGATTAGTCAAACAGGCATGAACCATTCAAAATACAACTAACAAAAGTAATACAAGTACATATCTCCTTTAAGCATCAATCAAGCATTGGACAACTTAAACTTGATATTTCCAGCTCTGTCTTGAAAGAAGCAGCACTGACAAAAGACTTTCATGGAATACTATGTGCATCTTATTAAATGAGTGTAAATGAAACAAGACACAACTCCAGGTATATTCATGAAAAGAATACAACATTTCATGACTGAAAATGGTCCGTTCCGCATAATATGGGTCTTAAATGATGATACAAGGATAATATGTAAAGATTGGATCGTTTACAATGTGGCAAGTGTGTGGTTATAAAAGGCTGCTTACAATGAGCTGGATTCATTCCCTTTTTGTTTTGTTTTGACAAGGCACTTTATTCATGAGGCTAATGGATGCCAAACAAAACCTGTAATTTCATTTAAATAAGCTTTTTACTCAGATGAGGGAGGCGTTTGAAAGGAGAAATGCCCTTGTGTAAAGCATCTGTTTGTCTGCTGTGCTGTGGATACAGGATTATGAGCAGACGTCCCCAGAGCCTGAGACTGATCAGATTCTCCTCAGAGTCACCTGTGGGCGAGAGGGCACACCAAGCACACATAAGGATGAGAGTTAGCTAAAATACTGAATGTAGACACAGAACTAAATCAGCAACAGCTTTCCCTTTTCATTCTTCTTGAGCACATGAAGAAGGACAACAGAGTATGTGGCATTTGCTTTAATGTTGGTTTCATTATATGGCAAAGAGTGGAATGAATTTATGTTTATGTTTTTGTTTTGTTTAAACCCAGTGCCAGCCTCCAGCCCACACTTTGAGCTACACTACTATAAGAGCTCAAACCAGCTCGAGCACTATATCCGCTGGTTACCTCCTACTCTTCCTACAACAACAATATTTTAGTTCACCTGTGGTCTATTCATACCTTTTCATATTGTCATGTTTCTCCCACTCCTGTCTGGGGAGAGCTACTGTTTTAGATGCTGCTGCTCCAATGATGACTGAAACTCAGATGCAACAATGTGGACCTGAACCCCTTCTCCCCCTTCTCCCCTTCTCATTGTCTCATTGTTGCTTTTCAAACCTTTTGTTGGTTAAGTCAAGAAGCCCTCTGAGACGACTGCTGTTGTGATTTTAGGCTGTACAAAAATAATTTTATTGGATTTTTAGCTGTGTGGGGATGATCCTCTAAACATACAGCAGGTTCTTAACAAGTTTGAATTTTGTTTACACCTTGTTACTTACTCATTTAATCCTCCTCATCTCCTGTTGAGACACAAGACAACAACAAATTAGCACTACACAAATGACACTGTAAACATTTGTCATCAGTCATTTCCTTTGTCTTAGCACCCTGTAACAATGTATAAAGTCCTTGTTTAAGGGTTGTTTTTTCCGTTGTTAATCTTTTTCTTCCCTTTTTCCTTTTTTTTTTCACACTTACATTTAGTCTGCATCAAAACAGGGACAAAACCTTGAACTAAACCAGTACTCAGGGCTAAACCAAGACTGACCAGGTCTATATCAGGACTAAACTGGGCTCAAAACAGGACCAAATCATGCCAACATGTTATTCTCGGCTCATTTTGATCACTATATGGTTGGCATTTGACACAGTACACATTTCTAGATGGGATTGGAAAAATACTTTACTAATTTTGTACTGTAGATGATTAAAAGTACACCAACGTCAAACAAAAATGTGTAAATGATTTCATAATTATAACTTGTCAAACTCGACAACTGTGACATTTGTACAATCATGAATAAAATCAATAAATCCTTCATAATGCACATGTGTGAGCTGAAATGTCTTGCTTCTAGTGAATAAAGTTTTCAGTCTGTGTCTGTCTATAACCGGCCGGTCAAATACAACCTTGGATCTCCCTCACGATCGCATCTTTCCTCGAAGTTTTTGTCATCCCGAGAATTAGAGCTTTTATAACGAATTTAAAACGACCCTTTTAAAAATGTGCAGTCACCAAAAAAGATTAATGTTTTTGCCCTTGTCCCATTTGGAACGGCGTATCATATTATAAATGAAGGTCAGCGGAGTTTCAAGGACAGAGTAAGCAAATAGCAAACACTGAGACGAATACTCTTGGCTTTATTAATACACATTTGGGAGATGAATCACTTGCAGCTGGCTCCGGGACAGTCGGGAGAGCTCGTATCCTTCCTGCTGTGGTCCGTGCGCGGGTCACTTTGTCGTGTCGGGTCCTGGGGGGTTTCCAAAAGCACAAGTTTTCCCCTAAAGATGAAAGTGAACTTGAAAATCTCTTTGTATGTCCAGGGAAATGGTCTCTGTGTTTATATTTGGCCATGGACAATGAAGGAGGATACATTTTTAGCAAACCAAGCAAAAACATTGTTCGTTTATATATATTCAGTAAAGACGACTGGACGAAGTGGCTTTCCAATGATTTTAAGGTGAATAAGAAAAAAAACGTAAATTTACAGATATAAATTTGAAACGACTTTAGTAGTTTACTCACAAATGTAAGAAAAAATGTATTACATGTTTTTCATCATGTAATATTTTCATTTAGACATAAGGCATTTTATGTGTAAATACGGCAAATATTTGGGACATTTCAAAAATGAAGAAAAATGAACAGAACCAGGTTTAATTTTTATTTATTTTTTGGTTCATTTTGTACACATTTGTTATAAAAAATGTACAGGGGGTACTGGTAAACTCATACAGCTTTTGAGTAAAGTAGATCTGATAGAAAATTGGCATAAAAAGTAAAATGTTGCCTATTTTTTTTTACTTAAAACTTTAATAAATCAGATATCAATTAGACAATTAGATATCATAATATCCTTCTGTCAAAAGGTTTTTAAGTACAAGATCGTAAAGACAGCTGATTTTATGTGTCTACAGGGGAAAAATGCATTTTAAGAAAACAGCCTTTGAAGTTACAACATCCCAGAGAAATCTAAGTGGTTTAAATGACATAATAAAACATCTTTAAGAGCAGATTGGAGGGTTTTGTTGTTTCCACATGAAAGCCTATATGTTGAGAGCAAAGTGACCAAAAAACAAAAAAACGGTAATGGCTGTAGTGTCCTGCCTTAATAAAGCAAATTTAAACTACAAAAGATGGGAACGATTCATGTTTTCCACCATTAGAACTTATCCCATAAGTATAGAACCACTACAATTTAATCCTATCATTGATCTCTCCTGCTTTTGCATGAACGAGTGCTTTAGTCCTATTCAGCCCTTGCATTCCCACTTTCATTTGTATAATTCATGCCTTGGTTGTCACGCACATGTGGCCAGCTTCCTCTGCTGCTTTACTCTCTTATAAACCACGATTAATAAAACAAAACGTTCAAGAGGAAACATTTCACATCCACTTTCCTTTATTGGTGTGAAATATCCTCAGTCATGTCTTCAGCTCTGTGTTTTGAATGGACGTACCTCAGTCCCTACAGGAAAAGTCCTCGCTGTGTTTCTCTGTCAGGAACCATCGCTCTCTCCACTCTCTTTTCAAATCACAAATGGCACTGATGTCCTTGGGCTGCTCCTCCTCGTCTGTTTGTTGCATTAAGAAGAGAGAAGAGAGAAGAGAGAAGAGAGGAGCCAAGCTTTGGGAAGAGTTCACAAAGGTTTACATCAAATTTATGAAAATGTGGTTATAGATTCCGGGCAAAATTACAGTTACATTACAATCAGTTTTGTTTAAACAGATTATGATTTTCAAAAGTTTCAAAAAGTTATACACAAGTAGAACTGCATGATTTGGGAAAAATATCTAAGTGTTGATTTTTCTGACCAGTATGGGATCTGTTCAAAGTTCAAAGTTAAACGAGTCCAGGAGAATTGAAAACACTGAAATAGCCGTATGAACGTACATTAAAAACGGACAAACTAACAAAAAAATCCCATGTATTCCAGAATGCTGTTATTTCAGATGTTTGTTCAGATCTAAACTACAGTATTAGGTTTTCAGCAGAAGAAAACAGGCTAGTTTGTTGTTTGTGGAGTAAATTATAGTATTAAAAAAATTGCAACCATTCAAATTACGATTTCAATTCGATTAGTCTTGCTGCCCAATACACAAGTGACAAACTTTTCCAACATTTGCAGTAAATGTTTGAGGGTTCAATTCCTGCACACCAAAAAAGGAATCTTGTCCAGTGCTTAGGACAATGTTGATTGTTTCATACACATAAAATCTATAGTTATTTGTATTATTAACATAATTTCAGGCTTTATAATAATGATAATGATGCATACTACTTAGTACTACCAGCACTTTTCTTGACTCTCAAAGACTTCACATTGCATTATTCATTCACTTTGAAGGGATTTGCAGTGGCATCTTGAAAAGCTTTTACCAACCACATGATAACAACAACAAGAGGTCTGCTTCTTCATTTAAAAAGTGTGATTCAATGGCTAATGTACCCAGGGTTTACTTTGAATACATCATTTTACCTGGAAAAAGGACTTCATTGGTGGGCAGTACGCATTTATTTATTCTCTAATGAGTTTGCAGACGTCATACTTTGACGCCCAATTGAGTAATGTATCATGCAGTGGAACAATAGTTTTGTTTTTCTCAAATACATTTTTACTATTGAGTGATTTCTTGGAACATAACTTTGTACTTTATTTTTCCAGATGCACAGAGGCCATGACACGTTACATTTTCTTCATCGCTCACAGTAATAAACATCACATACGCCATGCATCATACAGTATCAATATTACGTGTGGTTTGTGTTACCAAATCCTCTTTATACTATTGCGTTCAATCAGTGTGAGCAACTGATTATCTCGCATAAACACTTTTAATCTGGGAGGTCAGAGGTTGTTGAGGGGTCAAAGCACTTGTCAATTATTCCGATTCACGTTCACCACTATCAGCCTCGTATTGAACTGTGCGGGAGTTTGTCCAAGAGCTCACAGACAAATCAAATGTCCAAACCCTACAGCGGGGTCAGTGTTTGGACATTTGATTTGTCCGTTTGTTTGTGTTGTTCTGGTCAAATATGAGTGCAGAATGGAAATAAACCAGAGGAATTTAAATAGACATTACACAGTTGCAGTATATATATAAGGACAAAAATATCTATTACTTAAGTGTTAAATGATATCAAGAGCGTATGATTATAAAACCTTCTAGTTGAATTTTAACAGAAACATGACCAATTAATAAGTTACCTGAAGACAACCATGTTTTTGAGGACCAAAACCATTAGGGGGCCACATGTTCTGGTGCGCTGTATCCGGACCAGAAATAATCCATAAACACAAGTTCAAATGTAAAATTAAAGCTATCCATATCCATTATATCTAAAATGGACCTGAAAACTGGACTCGACACGTGAGTTATTCAAATTTTCTTTGGGAGGACCGTCAATAACCCTTTACATAAGCATATTACTAATTGTAAAAAGAAAAATTATGTAAAGGCTGACAAATGAGATCCTGATTCACTTTATATCCCCAGTCTTTTTATGACATTTCATTTGAACAGTGTGTGTTCGGTGGGCCACAGACAAAGTCTTGTGTAGGGCTCCAAATGCCTAGTACTGGTCCTGCTGAAGCCAAAGAATCAGAAGAACCTCTAACTGAATGAATCCAGTGGATGGTAAGAGTAAATACTCAGAGTCATGTCACAGAGACTGGTGTGCTTAGATCTTTATTATGGTTCAGCATTAAAAGCACCTTAAACATGGTCAATAGGGCAATCCTTTTCCAAACCTAACTGTTGTAGAATAAACTGTACGGGACTTGTAGACATGCTTTCGTTGTATGGAGTATTAAACCTTTGACAACAAACACAGCGCTGCTATAAGTGCCACTGGTAGTGCTATCACTAACCTCAGAGTCTGGAGATGGGTCCCTGGGCACCAAGTTACAGTCGGCCTCCTGCACTGGCAACTCAGCAGCACTGAAGGGTGGATCAAATGTAAGCGACAAGGTTAGTTATGGGAAAATATGTATATAGTATGTAATATCTATCTGTAATATGTAGTATGTTTATCAATTTTGTATTTACGTAAATATCATGTCATATGGATCATTCCAGGCAAAGCAATAACATGGAATCAAACAGGTGACGACACAGAAAAAACAAGCGAGCCATACCTTCTTTTGTGCCAAGTTCAATTAGACTTTAAGCATTCAACGAAGGATGTGGACCCCCTTTTTATTACTCTGTTTTGAACTACCCAGTGTCCAGTGTATGCAGTGAATGATGCTACATTCTAGTTGTCCTCGAAGACTGGAACTGGGACCTCAGAGAGTTTGCTCTGATTATCTGCGCTTCAGTGTCAAGTCGGAAAAAAAATAAGAGCAAAACATTACAGTGTATGGGCTGTAATGACTCAAACCAAGGTGCTCAAGTCGGAAAAAAACTAAGAGCAAAACATTACAGTGTATGGGCTGTAATGACTCAAACCAAGGTGCTCAAATCAACCAAACTATGGATCCAGTTAAGTCATTTATTAACTCGAACAGTGTTATTACATCTGTAAGTTACAAATCAACATCCGCAACGTCAACATACAATTCATTTAACTGCAGAAGCTCAACGGCAGCAGGAGCAGCTTTACAGACAGCAGGGCGCAGGAGAGAGCAGCTGAATGCAGCATGTAAAACTTTATCCAAATGCAGGACACAGTCACGTTGGATTGTCTAACTCGGATAAACTCGGGGTCTGAAATGTGCCTCGAGTTTCCAAGAAGGAATTCGGAGAAGTGGGAGAGTTGCAGTGTGAATTTATAAGTCGGAACTTGGGAAATCTGGCCTCTGAGGACGGCTGGATCACACCATATATGTACTATCCCACAGAAAAAGTTCTCTTGATTGATGATCCACCAGAAAAGCTACATATTACACCTATAAAAAGCATTTTAACATAGTACAGTAAGCGATACGACAATGACACTTTCCCTAAACAATTGGTCACGCTGCTCCTCCACAAAACAGCACCTTTAATGGGCCCAAACCGCCATCTTTAAACTCATCTATTGTCCCAGGGCAGCGAGTGCACCCGTCCTCTTATTAACTGCCCCATTCTTTTGAGTTTTTCCTTGTGCTCCATCAATCACTGGTATCGATCCTGCCTCTCCCTGATGTGGTACCTGTCCATGTCTGAGTCTAAGTGGGACAGATCACAGCGCCGGCACGATATTTCAGCTTTTTCCTCTGACATTTGTGTCCCCTGCGGCTGGGACAAGGTGAACAGGACAGACAGGGCTTAAATGGAAAAAGTACCTCTGGAGGAATTACCCAGGATTAATATGTTCACGCAGCAGTGGCATTTAGAGTTTAAACGAGTCCCCGGCGGTTGATGACTTTCCCTGAGTTGTGTCAAACAAAAGAAACTCACAGAAACATAGTGTGAGAGCGGTGCGGCAAATCCCGTTAGGAGAGATTTGTCACTGTCCCACCGTCACACTTTAATCTTATGACAGGTTTAGAAACTGGGGCTTTGTGGACGCCATTTTGGATCTGACGCACCTAAACATGTGTTACATCTGACAGGGATTAACCACACTGTTGTCAATCAAGAAAGTAATTGCATTGAACTAGGATTTATCACACAAAGCATATTAAAAAGTGCAATATGTAACTTTTGTCTCTGAAGATGTTATTGCTTTGCCTGGAAATTTCTGTATGGCATCAAATCTTTTTACTTCATACGATTTAAAAGACATAATCAGTGACTTGCAGAATAAACATACAAAGAAAAAAAAGGAATGAAAAGGGGCAGAAAGAAGAGCATCTTGTGTTGTCTGTCTTGGTTTATAATAAGGGCCAGAGAGAATGTGGGATGTTGTCATGGCACTTGCGGCGGAGTAAGAGCAACATTCTAATAGAAAATAATGTAAAAACGGGGTGATAAAAAAACATAGATTACAGTGACTACAACACATTATGGTATATTTGTGGTCCTAATAATGCAGGGAACTCTACCTATGGCTGTCAGGAATTATTTTCTCTGAATTATGAAAATAAAACAGACAAAAGTTCAACTATGACGTATATATTACAAATGTATGATTAAATAGTCCAGCTCCCTATTAGTTTGCATGTGTTTTTTATTAGAATTTGACAGCACAAGATGGCTGCCAGAGCTGGACATTGGTTACTATGGGTTACTATGGTGACGTTCTCTTCAGACCTTATTATACCTCAATGGTCTACTCTGCCCCCCTTTTTAACATATATTTAACACTGCCAGTTTAAAACATTACACATTTATTCAGTCACTAGTGTAAAAAAAACGTGTAAAACATCTTTCTTACTGTGATATTGTTATAAACATGTGCTGATTTACAAACAGCATTTACATTATTCTTAGTATGTAGTATGTAGATATGTTTAATTATACCCCTTTGTCAATCTAGTCACCTTTTTGTGATCAGCAGAACATGCATTACGGCATTGTCTAATTTGAATGGCAGAACAAAAGTCTTCTGTATTTTTTACGAGACATCAAAGTTGCTTATTTGACCCTCTGTCCAGCTCAAATCATTATTGTACTACAAAATAATTACTCTCCCACTTGTACCAACCATAAATACTGATCCTGTTTCTTCTCTCATTTATTCAACGAAAGTCTATACAGTAATTATTGTGACAGACAAAGCAATACAGATAAGCAGGTGGTGGACCCTAAACCAGAAAACTAAGCTAATGTGAGCTTTTGCTTTATGTGGAGTTAATATTGATTGAAGAAACGTGCACTGTTGTGTGAAATAACTGAAATTGGTGACTAATATCTTGTACTGTAGATTATTGCATCAGATAAACCCCATAATCATAATTCCCATTCACGCAAGAGTCTAATATAATAATGTTCCAACCCAAAAAAGTTTCCAAACTCTATATTTCAATATTTTAAGCCACAAGTGTAACTGGAGCTGCCAGATCTCTGTGTGCGTTTATGCCGCCCCCAGATGTAACACGTGTCGTTATATTACATCAGGCATCCACATATTTCATGCAAAGTAAAGTGCAAAATACTGTCACAAACTTGTCCAAGCTGTTGTTCTGATTCACACTTAAAGGTTGAATGGAGGATTTCTCGCCGATTTGAAAATCTGCGACTGTTAGTCCTTTTTTTGAAAAAGCGCATGCGCAGGTTCCCCCTCCCTCCCGCCCCGTTTCTCCCATGGATGTGGTTTCTCCTGACTGAACGCCTAGCAAACCTCGTGAACGAGCACGCCCAGCAGCACTGCCCATGCGCATTTGTTTACAAGACGATTGGTGTCGCTTTCTCACGACAACCTCCGCGAAGAAGATTTAATAATACACTCCACATATAATAAGCTAAAAAAAGAGTCAGATAAACAGTTACCTGTCCAGCAGAAAGTTTGCAGCGGAGGCATCAGCCTGTTTTGCGCTTTCAATGCTCGCCAGCCGTAAACGATTCCCCCAGAATAACACGCGTTTTGTTTCTTTCCTCTGCAGACTTTCGTCTCTTCTGTGAAAGCTCGAAAACAGTCTTTCTCTTTCGTCCCTCAGCCATTTCGGTACTTCGCGGATGAAAGTTTAGACCTACAATGACGGAACTCGCCGCTAACCTGCTACATAAACACACTAGTATATCAACCACGCATGCGCGGCCAGGGGAGCGAGCGTTTCCCCTGGACGAGCCTGCTGGCGTGCACTAGCACGCAGAGAATGATTGACACCTGAGCGGACCAGTTATTTGTGCTACCCACGAGGAAATGAGATTCTGATTTGTTGCCCGAAATCCTCCATTCCACCTTTAACTCCAAACATTCACCCGGCAATGGGAATTTCTCTGTGCACTGACGTTAGTGTGTGAATACACCTGTGTCTTTTTGGAAGAGGTTTTATGTCTTTTTTTGATTTTCTTCTTAGATATTTTAAATATCCAAGGGTTTCAGAGAGATGGAAACTTAGCACCATTGTCTGAGTAATTAACAATTCAAAAATCTTTTTGAGTAATTAAAAACTCTAAATAGGTGTCCTCAAAGCTGAGGTAGGCCATTTCAAAGCGTGAAAGGAGGAAGTAGGTTTTTAAATCTAACTAATTCCAAGCTCTCACAAACCCTTCGACACGTCGTTATAAAATATAGTAGTGAACAGCTTATTTGTTTGTGTTGCTAACGCACAACCAACAAACTCTCATCCCAGTCGCAATGTTCAACCTGGACAGACTCAGATTAAGACTAAATGCATCTGAAGACATTTAGTGAAATGTAATATATAATGATGTAATGATGTCTATTATTAGACCCCAGCAGGGGTTGATGAGCGATGTGCAGGAGGTGTAGAGCAGGATATGATAGGAATCTTCCCCCGGAGCCTAGACATTGGTGGTGGTGAAAATAAAAACTTGAAAATGAGACTCTGTAAATTTGGTGCTGAGGTGCAGAGGTGGTGCTGGAGTGAAGGAGGATTGTGCAAGTCCCACTGCTGAATGGAGAGGAGGTTTGAGTTTAAAACAGCTGGGCTGAGCGCTAGTGTAGCCAGGTGGGTATTAGGCAGCTGTTTAAGAGCCGCAGCAGGTCATAAATATTGTCTGTGGGTTTGGCCAGTGCAATTTGCCATGTAAAATGTGACAAAAAAATGTCAAATCCTCATATTTAAAGGCATCTACACTCTGTGGAGCTTCTGTTTGAATGTGAGAGAAAGGACAGGCAGGTCTGTGTCACTGTGGGAGCAGTACGTTCATAAATGCAGAGTAGCACTGGACGTTCCGCGGGTTTTGAGCGTTTTTACAGATGCTCTTGCGTGGGTTTTTGCTGCTGAAGCCTGGCAACCCTGCTGAGGGGTGGTAGGCTCAGCTCGGCCGTAGATAAGCAGGCGGTGAAGGTGAGGCAGCAGAGGTGGTCTACCAGGCTGAAACGTCGCTGGAGCTTCACTTTCGGTCGCCGTGGGTGAAACCTTCTGTTGATTCAATATGAGATACAGCTATTTCCCTCTTTAAAGACGAGGTTAAAATAAAGCCGTAGATTCTAGCATTGCAGTAGCATTTAGCCCCACGCATCTGTTAGCATTCATATTATACATGTTTGGGACGTTAGATCATGAATTCTTGAAGGATGAAGTCTGCATTTGGTACAATATAAATCTTTAAGTCTGCATTTGCTCTTGTAGTTGTTAACAGCAGGCAATTATGCAGCTCTTCTACATTAAAATGAATGGATTACTCTCCCCACAAAGGTAAGTTTGTAGGTATTTTCCACATTCGCGGTTGATAAGATGTTTACAATTATTAAGTAAAAACAAAATGTACTTATTCACAATAGAAAAATCTGGTACTGCAGCTTTAATAGGAAACTGCACGCAAATAACTGTTGTATAATCTAGCATTTTTTAGGTTTCCAGACAATAATAAACAGCATGGCATTGATTTATCTAATTGCTCAGTGCTGAGATCAAGCCACGCAAAAAACATTTCATGCTCCGTCACATTCGCAGCAATAAGATTTCAACATAATTCAACATTTTCAGGAGTCGTTTTTCCACATGATGTAGGAAACACGCTCAATTTATATGTAAAATTCCTATCTCAGTCAGTTAACCTTTTGTGGTTTGTTCTCCGTTCTGTGCTACTCGGCAACAAAGCCCCTCCTGTCTAATTAACGAGTATCAGATTGAGCAAACAGCAGAAATGTAAATATCTTTATTAGAAAACCTTGGTGTGTTCGTTTTACCTCCGGCTCCGACTCCTCAGATAATTATTCCAATTTGAGTCTGAATGATTAAATATGCAAATGAATTTTATTTCTGATTGCCGCACAATAAGTACAGCTCTTTTCTCTGTTGTTGTAGTTTTTCACACTGGTTTGCGAAAAGGGTCAGTGAAAAACGGGGTTGTTAAAATAAAGATGAAAATTATGACCAGTGCGTTTGGTTCAATCAGAGCTTTAAGATGTGAAAATAGGTTTGTGTTGTGAGAGGCCTGCATCTCCCACTGCAGCTGCTGTTCATAATGATGTGTTATTTCTGACGTCAAACTAATGCCAGGGAAGAGGACAAGCTATTTTCGTCTTTATACATCTTCCTTGTTTGAACATAGAGACGTTTCTTGAAGACCTAAGGTTGTATTTTGATGACATTTCAAGAAAAGGTTAAACGTACATCAAGTCTAGTAATTGGTAATTTCCAATAGAGAGAGCAGGTCAAACTTGTTCTCTATTTTCATAGTTTTAGAACAGATGAAAGGTCCAGGTGAGATCAAAAACTCTTTGAAGGCAGGTATATGAGATAAAATGGTGTCTGACGTCAAGGGGTTTTGTACTTCAAGCTTTGTATCTGTCAAATGTTGTATAAAAATACTAGACACATGCAGCAAAAGCAGTCCTCAGCTAAAAGTAGGAGGGTAAGTGAAACAAAGGGTTGCAATGGGTAGAAATTAAAATCTGTGACTCCTCTGCTGTGTCTCAGGCTAAAATCAGACAGAACCGTTGCAATCAGGGTTGTTTATTTCAGTGACGTACACAAACAAGCTCATTGGTCTTCCATCGTTTAGAGTAATAACAGTGTTTAGTGTTTCACTCATTGATTCAGCAGAAGTTTGCAGTCTTTGTCAGTTCTCTGTGACTTTTTTTGTCGTTGTTGTTTCCTTTTTACTTGTTAGCCGCTAATGTTTAGATATGGATGGACCAAGCATTTTTCTGATTGGCTAAGATTGGCTGAATTAGAGAGGAGTGTGTTCTAGGCAATTAACTAACAGGTCTAAAATCAGACTGAAACCATGACTTTATATATGAAGACTAACACAGCTAACACTGAGACTAAATTATGATTGGCATGACTGATAGGACAATAAATTGAACTAAAGCCCTTTGGCAATTTTGGGTTAGAGTTATAGCAGAATGTATTTCCACGCTCGGGGCATGGCTCTGGGTCCAGCGGCAGAGGTCTGCTACATGAGCAGCTGACGTCCACCCAACAGAACAAAGGTTTGCTTGATGAATAAAATCTTATTGTACCTGAATAATACATTTTAATCATGAGGCGATCTCAGCAATTCACAAAAAGGTGAATTGGGATCTTGTTCACCTGTGAGGGAAGGATTTAGTGTGACACTGACAGACGGATCGGTGCAGTGTTTCTGATGTGATGGCTGTATCATCGGACGGTTGTGTTGAAGAAAGAGCAGAGTCGAAGGGCAAAGCACTCAATCTACGTACCTACCTCACCTGGTTATGAGCTCTGGGTAATGCAGGGGGGCTGGGCACCCCTTAGAGATAGGGTGAGGAGCTTGAGCTCAGTGTAGAGCCACTGCTCCTCCACGTCAAGAGGAGCCAACTGTAGGGTGCTCTGGCATCTGTTCCGGATGCCTCCTGGAACCCTCCCTCAGGTTCCCACCATGAGGAGGCCCCAGGAAAACCCAGGACAGGTTTGAGGAACTATGTGCTCTGGCCTGGGAACGACTCAGGAACACCCCAGAAGAGCTGGAGGAAGTGTGTGTGGAAAGGGAAGTCTGGGCCTCCCTGCTCAGACTGCTGCCTCCGTGACCTGAAAGACAATGGATGGATGGATGGAAGTTTGAAGCAGTGTGGGACATGGCTAAATCTAGACCAAAGAAGAATCTAATTCTGGTTTATTGTCTGCATTTTCTGCATTTGTTTCACTTCTATGCTTCTCACTTCTCTAGAATGTGCCTATGTCACATTCTAATGCGCCTACGTCGCATTCGTATAATGCAATGAATTTGGATAATGTCAGATGCATTATGCACTGGAAATATAATAGTTTCAATCTTTACACAAGTGCCGTATATCAATAACCAAACAGCAACAGTACAAGCTTTGATTTTCTAAACAGCTGCTTCAAACCAGTAGAAACATGACCTAAGATAGAGCTGCATGTAATTCTGCATACAATCAGAAGAGGCCCACCACCCACAATTTGAGGAACATCGAATATCCATTGACTTAACCATTTGTGTAACCGATCCATGTCTTATGACCGGGCTTGAACCCTACACAATCAAACTACACTTCCATAGAGACTGACCTCTTCTAACTCTAAAAACACAGGTGTGATTTCAGAGAGCAGCTCTCTCAGCAGGAGGACCAGTCACAGCCAGAGGAAGGGACCAATTTACATTCATTAGAGCCGCGCTGCCGAGTGGAGCTGAAGGAGAAGTCTCAAATAACGCATGGATCACAAGCTTGTATCTGTCAGGCCATTCAGTGTGCCAAACAGGACAGATGTGAAAGCCACTGCTACAGACAACATTCAAATATGTATTGAGGTTTGGACACTTTTATAGGCAGTAATATGGTGTGACAGTGGAGAAATATTAGTTTGGTAACTTTATCATAGCTCAGTAGCATTTTGGAGGCTTGACGTGTATCCAGGAATATTGAGTCACACTTCTGTTTAGAAGTAAATTGAATTGCCAATTAAACAGGAACGAGATTACAATGTTATTATAATTTGGAAGGAATTAATTTACCAAAGCAACAAAACAAAACAGCTTCATCCTTTATGTTAATTGTCTTACAGCAATTATTACTGTTCTCAAATGTTCCTATTTAATTAAAAAGTAGGCATTGTCTTCCGTATTCTAACATCTGGGCATACATTTCTGTTACAAACAATCAATAAATGAAAGGAATAAACTATTTTTGGAAGTTCCAAGGCAGCATACATAGAAAATAGGCATTACAATGTAGACTGGTTATGTTCAAATAAATGCATAACATAGGGGTAAAGATATGTGAAATTCACCAAAGAAACTTGAAAACTGACCATAAAAAACACAATATATGAAAAAATGACACCCAATTCATTCATTTGCAACCATTTCTGACCATTTATCTCTGGCAAAAAATTTCTAAACATCTGCCTTTGATTGTGGTCGCCCTCTGCTCCGAGCTGACACACAGATGTAATTATAAACCAACAGTGTTTTGTTTTTGTCACTGACAGATGTGGAGACTCATGTTTTGTGTGTTGTGTCCTGGCAGCTCAAAGAGGAAAAGCCATGTTGTTTTTGACTGCTGCCTGTTGAAACGCCCCTGAGGATAACTGCTTTAGCCCAGAACAACCCAACTACAATATCACTACTATTACGCCACGTGTAAAACTGTCTTCCAATTAACCAGAACATGACTGCAGACGACTGATAACAATAGAGCAGCGTGTATCCCCCACGGCGCTCAATGCAAGATACTTAAACTACTGATACAGCCATCTTTGTGCTGTGGTTGTCCCACTGCTGTGTTTAGGAAACCGATAAAGCACAAGGAGTTGGTCAAATGTGAAAGGAGTTGTGAAATAAAGTTGTAGTAGTAGTAGTAGTAGAAGTAGTTGTAGATGTAGTAGTAGTTGTAGTAGTAGTAGTAATTGTTGTAGAAGTAGTATTTGTGGATGTAGAAGTAGTAGTTGTAGATGTAGTAGTGCTAATAGTTGTAATTGTTGTAGAAGTAGTTGTTGTAGTAGTGGTAGTTATTGTAGAAGTAGTTGTAGATGTAGTTGTAGTAACTGTTGTAGAAGTAGATGCAGATGTAGTATTAGTATTATTATTATTATTAGTAGTAGTAGTAGTGGTAGAAATTGTAGAAGTTGTAGTAGTAGTAGTAGTAGTAGTAGTAGTAGTAGATGCAATTGCCCAAGAGTGCAGATCGCTATCGCAAAGAGAAGGTTGAAGAATTGGCAAAGATTAAGTTACATGGAAGATTCAATTTTTCAATTCAATTTTCGATTTAAAAAGTCACGCTTGACCAAAAGAGAGTAACAAAAAGGTTGGCAACAAAAGCAATGGATAAAGCAAATTGATATAGACACCAAAGCCCAAAATGTGTCAGTAAAATACTTGAAGATATGAAAAAGTAGTAGCAGTAGTAGTAGTAGTAGAAGTTGTAGTTGAACAGTAGCATAAAAGCATTATTCTGCACAGCTGTTAATGATGTTACTGTTAACATGCACCTACCATCAACCATCACTACCATAGAATTTTGTTGTGTCACAATTACTGCAATAACTTTACCAGTAATTCTCACTTTACCACAGAGTGAAAAACAAAACCTGCACATGGAGTAATCAGACAAAAAGAGGGACAGCGTCAAAAGAGAAATAAAAACACAGGCGATTGTTTAAGTCCAATGATAATTTATCTTCCTTCAATTTCCTTCACTAAAACCACAAATACATAAGGTGTAAAAGTTTGCTCAGAATAGATTAAAAAGTTTTCAAGTTGGCTCACATTCATTAGCACCACAGTCAGTCGGGATAAGAGCTGGTTTCACAACAAACATTTCAGACAAATCTATTTAATCTGTTTATTTCAAAAGTTACTCCTTACATGAGTTGGAGATTCAATTTTAATTCACAATTTGGTTGAAAATGTGCAGGCAATTTTGTACTGTTGAGAAACCAGCCCATCAAATAACATCTATAACACAACAAAAAAACAAAACAACAGTGTTATTTTTTTGTTAGTTAAAAAGACAAAAAATAAACAAACAAACAAACAAAAAACACCATCAAGCCTAATTATTTGATTGGTCCAATGCAAAACTACATTATAAGAAAACCACAGATGTTTAGTGCTCTAGAAAATCACACTTCAGCTTGGTCTTTAGCATGTGCTTTAGGTTTTAAGACTTTTAAACATAAATAATACAATCAGAATATTTTATCACAAAACAAACACACTAACATTAGAAAAGTGGAAGAAAATACTTCATAAACACATAGACATAGACACATAAAGCTACAGAATGACTGTAAGACTCTTAAAATACCTAATTCATATGAAAAGCTTGATATTTGTCGTCTGCTTGTGCTTCAGGGGGTAACAGTAACGTTAAGATTATGCATTTCTTGCAACAGCAAAGCTTGCTAAACATTGGTCAGCCATTTACAAAAGTGAAAAATTGTAGTTATAATATAGAAAATACCATAATACAAGGCACACAGTATACTTAGAAATGTATTTTGCTTAAGGATGTTTACCATTTGCAGTTATGTATTTGAAAAGGGATTAAAACGCTTGAATTCTCTCACAGACACACATTTATCCGGCAAAGTTCTCTTGTACTTTAGCTTTCTTTGTATTGATTGAATTAGTTGAACTTATTGACATTTCCTGGCTGTGGTGGAGGCGCTCTGGTGCGTCGGGAGCAGATGTGGGCGTAGTTAATGGACATCACTGCAGAAAGGTCCCGGAGCGAAGGCCTTAAAACGCTGTAGCTCCGTTTCAAATGTCCCAGCTGTCACTAAAGTACTGGTCCTCCTCCTCCTCGTCTTCTAGCCCATTTTCCATAAGGTCATCATCCTCCAACTTATTTATTTCGTCGTCTTCCTCCTCTTCGTCTTTTTGGAGCTGAGCAAGCATTGATTGCAAAGTGGCCTTCACATTTTGGACCTCCTTCTCCAACGACTGTGCGGTCAGAGTCAAGGAAATCAACAAGCGAAATTATACAGTATGTAAATAACAGATGAGCCTGCAGATAAAACTCAGGGTGAATGTTCACGCTAATGGCATTAGCAATGCACAGGGTGCTGTAACTGAACCTCTCTCAAGGAGATCACAAGAAGCCATTCAGCAAGGTTATCAAACAGATGTACCGAAAAGTAGCAAATAGAAAAAAAAATCTAGTTTATAATAGTTAGCATAGTTTAGCATAGTTTTGGGCGTTGGTTGTTTGGTTCTACCATTTTATTTAATGTATTTATTTTTTATTTGAGCAGCTGTAAAACTTAAACATAAAAGAAAAGATATATATTGATTGTAATTTTAGTCCTGGTTTAGTGTCAGGTTTATATTGTTTAGTTCTAACTCTGAGGTGGTGTGTGTGCAAATGTAAACGGTTGATATTTGATTGGGCAATGGGCGAGTTGCAAGTTAAAGGTACACTATGAAACATTTTTGGATTCCATCACTTGCTTGTCATGGAAATGTTGTTACTTTGCCTGCATTTGCATTTATCTTGCATTTATTCAATTACACATGTTTGTGTTCAAAAAATTATCATCATCACAATCATTCTTTTTTTCTTTGACATAGTGTACATTTGCCATTTTTCTAAGTTAGAAAAGTTGGAAAGTAGTTAAGTTGGAAAACACACTTTTAAGACGACACTTCACTGAAGTGTTCAGGCATTGGAAAGCCCTCTGCTGTCTGCAGTGGGAATGAACAATGAAAAAATAAATAAATGAAACCATTAGGCTATGTGTATGCTATGCTAACTGAGTCATGCATTTGTTGTGAACACAATTTGACAGATGAACAAGTCAGATGATGGTTTATCCACTCAAAAACTGCACAGGAGAAGTCTGGAGAAAATTCAAATGGAGTGATTTTAGAAGAGACCCCATATAATCAGGATTAGCGAAACAATTAGGCAAAATACAACTCCAGGTATGTTTGGTAAAGGCAACAACAATATAACATGGTTAAAAGCTCAGGCAAGTACATGCTTTTAGTATGCTAACTGTGTCTGCACCAATAGGAAATGATGCAAGGTTTGATTTTGAACAGTTGGTTTCTGATGGGACTTTTTAAAATGCACATAAATATAAGCAAGTGATTGAAATGGAGCAAATGATTGTGGCGCTTTCAGACAAAAATCAGGGCGTATTCTGACACTTGTGGTCAGGCGGTTAATGGTAATGATATGGGACACCCCAAAACCATGATGAAGTCATCAGCCTCCAATTTGAACCCTTCAAACAGATTACAGGAAGCATCATCAAGTCATAGACAATTTAACCTCCTGTGATTCAGTATTCATGATTTCATCTCATCTTTGGGTGTTCAGGAGCCAAATAGAGAAGTTTAATAATGCATGAGGCGTCAGGGAAACGGGAGAGAGGCGTCATCGAAGGGGGATTGTTTAACCTGGTCCCGAAATGAAATTAATGGCGCGAGTGTCCGGTTTAAGTGGTGAATCAGAGGGACAGCGCAGAGGCGGCAGATGGGGCCCGCGGCTCGTTTTACTCTGTGAACGGACACAGATTGTCTTCATCTATAATTAACCATACGCTAAAGAGCGGCTCATGAATACTGCACGTCATAAGACGGTTTTAAGACAGGAACGTCCAAATATGAAGATGAAGTTGTGCTAAAATCCCCAGTTGGCCAACATCAGATATCCTATTTCTTCTTATACATATTTTTGTATTACTATAAATAAAAATTAGTTCATTCATGCCAACATTTACATCACTCATCCAGTGGTATATCATTAGCCTCCAAGTATAACTGGCCAAGTCATTTTTCATGATTTTTGGAGAAATGAAAAAGAAACTGCCTTGTTCAATAAGATGAGTTCAGGTGGTTTATGGTTTTTTGACAGAGGACGGAGTCAATGACACCTACAGATGCAGCCGGGTCTGAAGAGTATGAGACAAAAAGATATTTTTTGCAAAAGAATGAGGCACTGAGGCAGTTATGCTCAGAGATGTACATACATATAGACACATAGCGGCAATATACATAATAGTAATTTAACCTATTTGGTTTCATCTGCCAAATGGTTTGTACCTACTCACCCTTGTTTCTTTCCTCACAAAATGTCTATTTAGTATTGTAGCAGGGTCAAAATTGTTTATGTTTTTCTATTATTACTCTACAATAAGTAAAACCATATTACATCTGTTGGCATTTAATTGTTTGCCAGTTTAGGTTAATACTGCAGCACATAGGTTATTGTCGAACTAGAAAAAAAGCAGTAGCTGTAACATAAGTGATTTCATGTTTGGCTAATAGTAATATCTTGGAAATACATGATTGATATGGACTGAAATATTTTTTTTCAAGCCTGACTGGTTGAAACCCAGACAAACTGATGGCCGATAAGGTCTACCGTTATTTTTGCATCGATATATATGGCTGATTTTGATTATTTAACCCAAATTATATTATTAGAATTGACTAAAAACTCACCCACATTCATGTTTTAGTACAAACTTGATAAAGAGCAGTGACCAAAATTGTTCAACAAATTAATGTTTTTAGGCTCGTTACACCCAAACAAAATATCGACCCCTGCATGAAATTTAAGGTCAATACCCAATACGAAGCGCAAATATTGGCCTGATTTACCGGCCAAACCATAGTTCATAAGTCTTCAAATAACTCCTATGTAAACCCCATATGAACAGGTAAAAAAAAAAACATGAGTAAAAATAAAATAAAGTAATTAAATAAACCTACATCGCCTGTTGTTTGTGTGACTATATCAAGGACTACCTCTGTCTCGCTCCACATAAAACCTACGATAACAATGATATCTCTGTCTGTCTCGGCGGCCCTCAGAGGAGTGACTTCAAAAAGCAGAGATGAGTGACGTGCGAGGACATGAGAGCAGAGAGGTGCAGACGAGAAGCCCAATCTGTGTCCATCTCTGACTGCCAGGCTGCATCCAGATCATGTGGACGGAGAGGAAAGGCTGACCTCGGCCAACACAGCGGGGGCCCGGCCTCAAACCACACGTGAAGGAGACGCACGCACTGAAGGACGGACAGAATACAAGTCCATACATCTGTTTAGCTGGTTTGAATTGTAGCATTGTAAAATAATGAGGAAGAGCATCACGACCATCTGTGTTTTCAAGCTTCTTATTCCATAAACCAAGCCACAGCGAATTTCTACCGACTCCTTTCTACCAGAATCAGCATGAGCTATTTTAAGTAATTCATCACTTCTTGTACATAATAGCTTTGTTATCCTTATTAGCCTTTTCATTCTGCTCCATGTAGTATCTTTATTTTATTCAAAGTACTTTGAACAGTTAGATTTAGGCTCATTTTTTGGATTGTTATTTGCTTGAAAAACTAAATAATACCTTATTTTTCTCTACTGCTGTTGTAACAATGAAATGTGTCCTCATTGTGGGACAAATGAAGCATCAGTACCTCTCGCTCATAAGCATCACTGTTCCTTCTTTGAAATGTTTATAATCCAAATGTTGATGCTGACCACTGCAGACCTTTAACTGAAACAGATGACATCCAGCCGTCACAGTTTGGCTCTTGTCAGAGTTGCTCAAATCATTCCACTGTCAGTAATTCCTCAAAAGGTTCCCACACAACAAGCATAAGTAAGTAAATACATTTTGAAACCCTAACTTTACATAATATATTTGTTTCATTTACTACTTTAACTATAATTTTAAGCTTATTTACATTAAGATATACACTATATCTACATTTTAATTACTTAACCGAATTATTATTGGGGAGCTCTTTGCCATATTTGGATTCATTAGGGGGGCTGAGGCACTGCACACTTTGGGAACGGCTGTTTTCTACCATAAACTGCTGAGGCAAAATATTTACTTGCTGCTCGATGGTCAAAAGGTTTAAGGTAAAAAATGGGTTCTTTAGGTTCCATAAGTCCAGAGCTGTTCAGTCCTCTAAACTAAAATAAGCCAATCAGCAAGAGGATAACTGAGCATAACATGATTATAGTAAATCAAAAAGTATTGAGAATGTGAGAAAAAAAGGTTTATAATTTATTTATTTGTTTATTTTATAGGGACAATTGTGAGCTCATGTCACACACTACAACATTTTAGCTGCAATACAACAGACAATAAAAAAAATAAATTCAAAACTTGGTCAAAGAATTAAATAGTTTTCGTGTTCTTTTGAAAAGGACCCCATTTGTCCCTCCCTTCAGTTCTACAGGTAAAGAGTTCCATTTTTTTGGCGCCTTTTGGCCCGTAAGCTTGTTTTACACGCTGGGACTCCACAGTTTTCACTTTCAGCTCCTCTGGTAACGGAACCCACTGCCCTAAATTGAATATTAATATTCAATGTAGTTGAAGTTAAAACAAAAATAATATTTGATTTATTCCTCTTAGTTATTCTGCTTCAGTCTACTAAACCCTCAATCCTGTATGTCTAAACAGGAATTTTACTTATAATTGAGTTGAGAAGAGCCCACCCAAATGTCAACCTCAGAACAGGTGGTCATAATGTTATGCCTGATCAGTGAATATGTCCATGAGCGACGTAACCTAAAGTCAAAGCTTGAAGAATCAGGTTAAGTGGGCAGTTTTTCCTCATTGTAATGTTAAAACATGACCACCTCTGTCTTGAGTCTGTGCAGAGGGAAGAAATAGAGCGGAGGAAAAACACACCAATCTATTTCCAATCAGGTTTCTAATTAGCTCTGAAAATGATGTATTGTGACCCGTAATCAGCCCGAGCAGCTTCCTTTGAGTCATTATCATGGATATTGTAATTTCACATGGAGCAGAATGAAAGCCGAAGCAGTGGGCAGGTCTGGAGAAGGATGGACATTAAGATACGACCAGAGCGGACTCATTATAGTGACATTTCTCTATCTACCTCCGCTCTGCTATTGGCTTTAAACCAAGAGTGAATCCAGCATCCTCTGTATTGTCATGTTAAGACAGCACTTTTCATTTCTTCACCTGTCAATCCAGTAAAAGCTTCCATCTACTGTATTGTAAATGTTACCTGTTTTTATGTTTTGCCCTCTTTAAGTTTTGCCTCTCTTTCATACATAAAAATTAATAAAAACAATCTACATTACATCTGTTTATTTTTATTTTAAAGAAGACGACGGGGATTCCAGGTAAAGCAATAACAAGCAGATGGTGTACCCTCCACCAGAAAGTTTCATAATGCACCTTAAAATCTGATTGAATCATATTTACTATATCTCAATTTATTTGAAATGTTCTGAAAGATTTTTATTCATTGTTTTCCGACATCTGATTGTATTCCTATATTGTGCTGCAAACTGGAATGTTGTGATAATCCATCTTGTACAGCGGCTGATCAGTTCGAGTTTGCAAAATCTTTGGTGCAGAGAAAGAAGAAGGAAGTGTGTATTTTTGCAAAAAAAAAAAAAAAATATATATATATATATATATATATTGATAGTAACAAGGAAGCAAGGCTAAATAATGGTGTGAAACTGCACATTCATTTAGCCAAAAACTATAGACCCTTCTAATAAATAATGACGCATTTTTTGGAAAAATAAACGTATTCCATTAGCTTGGTACCACTCCATGTTTTAGCACTGATGCATTTTCAATGGGAGAGTTAGCATTAGCCTGCAAACATCAGAAACTTTGGAAAACCAGGGCTGTTTTGGCGACTGAAACCACTCAAGCACACGTGAGTAACACCAGAGCCTGGTTAGAAAATATTACAACATGTAGAAGTGTTTTGTGTAGATTGTGTAGACTATTTCAATGGGCGCCATTCAAGATCAATATTACAGAGCTAACTTCTTAAGCATTGCAATCAATCTGAAATTAAAATACAAATTAGAATTGTAACAATAAAAAACCTTGTTTTTTAAACTGAATTGAAATAATCCAGGATTGAAGATACACTACTATTCTAGAGACATTTCACTGTGATGTCTGTTAAAAATCCCTATTCTAATATGGTGTTTTTGCCTTAAGTCATGGCAGGAGCAGACTCATTACAGTGACATCTCCATGTGTATCTCCCTCGGCCCTGTCTTTTGGCTGAGTGAAAGAATGGCCGATACAACCCCCTCCTCTAATCACCTCCACTGGACTTCATTTTCCACGCCCGGCCTGTCGACCGAGTTCAGATCCAGTTTATCTCAAGTATTCTCCCTTTTCAAAGCCCCGCTGATGTCAGATAAGGCAGGTTTTCCCTTAAAAGGTAGAGTGAGTGGGTACTTGAGGGGGAAGTCAGCGTGTGGATGTGTATTTTAGTGAGTAGATCCCATTGTTAAACAGACACAGACACAGTGCACAGGAGGTAAGTTAAAGCTGTGTGTTTAAAGGATATGGGTTAAAGCTTGGTCCCGGTTGTGGATGGCCTTTTGCAGTTCCTCCTCCAGAGTCATAAGTCGGTCACTGATGAGTTCACACTGCTCTGTCAGGTCTGCTCCACCCGCCTCGCTGCACCCGTCCTGTAATCACAAGAAATAACTTAAACCTGTAGATGGTCATTAAAGTCGTTTGCATTCTGAGTAATGACAACTGTATGAGTAATTTTTTATTAAGATTTTTTCTGACCCGAAGGCAGTATTTGACAGGACAGTTGCTACTTGAAATAAGGAGAGAGAGAGAGGAGAGACTTTGGGCAAAAGGCCTTATGTACCACACCATCAGCAAAGCACCAAAATTGGTTGTACTCAGATCTGATGATAGGTATACGTTAAAGGTGCTGTACCTGATTTTTTACAGTTTTGAAATGTGAAAAAAAGAACATGGGCATGTGCCCAAATTTTTGCATGTAATGAAGTAAAATCTGTGTTGCCCCAGTACAGATATACTGTAGAGTAAAAGCATCTGTTCAGGTGAAAATGAGACCGCAGTGATTTCTATTAATCTATTTATAGTGTTTTGTTCTACTAAAAAGAGGAAGTTCGTTAGCATGCTAGTGTTTGTTAGCTTTAACCAGGACGGCAAAACTCGCTCTGGAAAAGTGAAAAGTGCTTATAAACTCATCACTAATGAATATTTAGGATGCTGAGACTGCATTAGGAAAGTGACTGATACATGTGACTGCTGCTAAGACTCATGATGAACTAGTTCTGTTTTTCACATTTCAAAAATGTAAAAATCAGGCACAGCACCTTTAATCGTACCATATATACGATTAGTACTTTAATAGTTTGTCAATTCTGTATATATGTAATGATAATAATAAACAAAGTGGTGCAGAATTGTAAGGAGTACTACAGTATGTCTACCTCTATGTCTGCTATATCTACAAAGTACATTTTTTCAAAATATTAGTTGTGAGCTCATACGGCCAAGTGTTCAGACAGATGTCTAGAGTAAATAATGTCAGACCAGTCTGAGTCTGGCAGGTGATTGACAGCTGTAATGACCAATCACTGTCTAGACCACGACAGTGACATTGCACAACAGCAGCAGCAATATTTAAGCACAAAAGTGACAAGACAAAAAGTCCTTTTCAAGGTACATTTTTCAAAACGTTTTATAACCTTTCAAGTCTTTAAACCTGTTTTTCAAAAGCTCCATGACATGCAGAAAGAGACAGCCGAGTCAGAACAGAACAGAAGTTAATTATTGTGAACTAAACCTGACATCTTGCGTGCAAAGTCAGGAAAGAACACAATTTTAGTTTCGACAAAGGTGTTTGTGCAGCCAGCTGTGGATAACAGCACTGACTATATTCAAGTTGCTCCATATGAATCAGTGTTGCATTAGTTATTTAAAGGTGCACTATGTAACTTTTCTAGTGAAGGGTTCACCACCTGCTTGTTTCTATGGAGATTTAGTGCTTTTCCTGGAACGTTCTACAGTAGGTTGTGGCTTTAAAGATATGCATCTAGTATTTATTCAATTGCAGGTGGTTATAAAACAAACAACTGACAAAAATGCGTACACCTCTCCACAGATCTGACTTGTAACTTGACGCCACCTGCTTGTGTCCATGGAGATTAATAAGTTCAATATCAAACTGAAAACATTCCAGGCAAAGCAATAGCATATTGACAAAATTACACAGAGCACCTTTAACATAAATTGGAACTTTACATTAGAAACATTTGCAAAAATACACAAAAAATAACATGATATGTTCAAGGGTAAACTAACTAATGCAATAATAATAATACAATAGTGCAGTGTTTCCAAAGCAGGGGTACAAAATAGAACAAGGTGTACTTAGAATGATTTCTGATTTAAAGAGAAGGTGAATCTGAATAGCATTTGATTGATGAACAGTTAACATGGAAACCTCATATAGAAAAAATCAAAAGTAAAGTTTCCCAAACCATTGCTGTCCTACACAGGGTGAAAGACTCTCTTAACAAACACGCAATGTTTCTATTGTATAATTCCTTGATTGTTCCATATCTGACCTATTGTGTTGAAGTGTGGGGAAGTGCTGGAAAAACCAACATTGAACCAATTTTCCTTTTACAGAAAAGAGCTCTTCGTGTTATCAGTGGGAGTGGTTACAGAGTGCACACAAACCCAATATTTATACAATTGGAAACATTAAAATTCAATGAATTAGTAGAATACAACCTCCTCAAAACCATGTATAAAGCTCACCAAGAGCTATTACCTGATAGACTGCAAAAAAGATTCAAAAAGCGAGAAAGTAGATATAATTTAAGAGGAACTGATCTTTTTACTAAGCCACAGTTTAGAACAAAAAAAAAGGAAAGATGTGTTTCGATTCAAGGGGTCAGTCTGTGGAACAACCTGGAATGCATAATTAAAACCTCCAAGTCTATTAATATTTTTAAGAAAAGTTTGAAAAAATTGTTAATGGGAAGATACAAAAGTGTTGTGTAGCAGGACATCCTAAGTCGTCTTTTGTGTTATGTAGCAGAAAATCTTTCTTTTTTGTTTATTTGTTTATTGTTTGTAATGCATCGCACTGGAAGTGTACGATTTCTGTTGATAAGGGGCAGATATCATAAGCTTTTGCTTCTTTCTGTGCCCTTTCATTCTTCATCTCTGTAGATGACAGATGTAGTTGTTTTTATTTTGTTGCTATGAATGAAATGAATAAAAAAATGAAATGAAAAAATGAAATGAAATGAAATCTACTCTGGTAACATTCATCTTGTCTTCAGTTTATAATGTATATATGTTTTCTTCTAGTCAGGGTGCTCGATGTATCCAGCGCTGGAACTTGTTGGTTCAAGGGGGCGTGGTCAGTCTGCTGGTCGCTCTGAAGAGGCTCGCAGACAGCAGCCAAAACATGTCAAAGTAAATACATCTCACTCACGAAGTCGTCTGACTAGAAGAAAACATACAGCATTTGAATCTAAAATGTTCTTTGTAGTCAATTTTACATCTTTGGGGATGTAGTAATAGGAGAATTGTTTACATAAATAGAATTAAAGTAAGAAAATATAATAGTATTCATTGACAACGGACTGGTACACAGATGTATTCCTAATAACGATTAAAAACTGCACGTGTTGGGGGCGCTTGGCGTGTTAAGATAAGTTCAGGAGTCACTCAAGGAGACAAAAAGTGTCGGGAACCATTGCAATAATGAACCACAAGACACTGCAGAGCGTCAAAATGTGTTGCTAAAACCTTCTCAACAAAATAATGAGGTCAAAATGCACAGCGGCGAACAGCGGGCGAACCATGTGTGCGCTTGGCGGGCTGATTCACCTGAGGAGGCAGTGTGTTTAAGAGTATGTTATAGTGTGTGAAAGCTGTAAAGCACTGGGCATGTGGCGCTGGTGCAGGGAGCAGAGTGCAGTAGGGCAATACAACCGGCCATAATTAGAACAAGCCCCTTAGCAGACTCGCTGTCCTAGTTTCGAGTACACACATACACACACACACACACACACACGCACACACACAGGCAACTAAACAGTCAAACAACACAGGCTTGGTTTAATCTGACTCATAGCTTCAGGTGAAAAATAAGAAGTCCCTGCAGCGCAAAGGTGTCAGAACGATCAGAGCAAAGTCATGTCTCTGTGCGTCCCGGAATAGCTCTGTTGTTGTTTTTTTGGGGATGATGTAACCGTCCTGAAGAAGCAACAATGAGCCCAAGGGACAGAGCGATTCAAGTCAAGCATGTGAAATCGAATACTTAGAAAAGACTTTAAGCTTTTTGAATGATACGGCGAGATAGATGTGTAAAATTAGACAAGACAAAGAGAGACACTGCGCGGTTATGACAAGGCTTAGGAAAATTGTGCCCAGACAGAGATCTTTGAGTTCAGAACCATAACATTTCATACTACATTGACTACTTTATCATTACTATATGGACTTATTGTTCTAGAAATGATTACGATGGACGATGGAACAATATTTTTAGGGCTCAATATTTACTGTTGGTACCTTTTCTTTGCAATAGGGATGACATTTTTGTTATTTTGCTTTAAAACGATGAGATTTGAGCTGTAGAGAGTTGAAAAAGTACCTTCTGCCATGATGAAAGATACAAACAAAAGTAATAAGTGTTTTCTTCTGCTATTTATTTTTTATTTCATTTACTTTTTAAATATTGTACATTTAGAAAAAGGTTTGCCGGGATTACAAAGATTCAGGGTTACTATGTTAATGTCATAACGTAGTTTCAATGTTATCGTTTATCATGATATGTTCTGTTGCCATATAACACACTCACAATTGTTATAAAAGCTGTAAGTCTAGATGTTAAGTTGATTCATCTGTCAACAGTGTCTCGATCAAAATCAAAATTTCTTTTAATAGCGGTTTTGTTGCTTTTAGCCACGTTTGCGTTTTGCCACTTTTAGTCACGTTTTTGTCAGTTTTAGAACCATTTTTGTCTAATTTTTCTTACTTTCAGTGGCATTTTTGTTGCTTCTGTTTTTGTCACTTTTAGACACATTTTTGTAGATTGTATCAGAACATGTTTTAATAAATCCAAACTAAACATGATAGCCTTTGCGATTTGCTAATTGCGTCCATTGAAATTGTGATTTTGATTTGATTTTGATTAATTGTCTTGCAATGGTACAGAATACATAACACATAACACTAGGGCTGCAATGATTCATTGGTAATCTTTGTTGTATTTTGCTAATCGTAATATTTGCCTGAACTATACAGATTCTAAAACACAAATGAAATGAGCTTTTTATAACGTCAACAAGACACTGGCATTACTTAATCAAAATGTCAAAAAACAATAAACAATTTCTGATTTTCGCCATTAATACACTTTATTCCTAAATATTTTCTATCTAAAAGCCTTCAGTCATCATATTTCAACCTTTATTTGGTTGTCAGAAATAGTCATTTGACCAGTCGACTAATCACAAAAAATATCGTTGACTTGTTAACTTCTTAAATAATAATTAACAACAGCCCAAATCAAAGCACACACACTTTGCCTACAGCTGATAAGTCCTGGGGTAAATGATTTTTAGTCATTTCTTCTCTGACACACACACATGACCTTTCTGAAAATGACAAACTTTCAAACCAACTACAAGAATCAATGTGCATATACAATACAATATTTTATGTTTTTGTCCTTGTGCCACACAGAGGATGCGCTAACCTTCAAATGAACACAACATTTGGTCGAAGTGTTTATATTTTGAGTGTCAGGGTTAGCAGCAGATAAGAGTCTTTGTGTACTGGATTGATCCAACACTTCACAGGCTGCAGTCCATCTCGGTAAAGTCAATAGGACCACGGGCTACAAAGGAAATGCACAGTGGGCAGAAAGACAATTTGTTAGTAGCAAGACAGTAATGATGGTTGGGAGCAAAACAAACTGATTTTTCCCAATAAAAACATCTCCCTTCAAGACTTCTGCGCAGTTTACAGTAGCTCTAGTCCAACACTTAATCATTTAGTCCTGATTTGAACCAATTTTAGCTCCGATGTAGGCTTGGTTTGTTCTATTCTAATCCTGATCTGGTCCAAATGTAGCCACTGTTTAGTGTCAGGTTTTGCTTGATGTGTTGTGCAAAAGTGAATTCAACCTTAATTTGTTGTACTTTCAGACAAGTTTTAATGTTGTCTTCTCTTAAATTTGTCCAGGTTTTGTTGAACTGAGTAATTGTGCATAGTGTGTTGTATTTTAATAATCAGAATAGTTATCTGGACCATACAGACTCTAAAACAAACATGGAAAGGCATTTTAATAACAAAGATTGCTGCATTATTAAATTAAAAATGTCAAAAGAGAATAAACTATTATTATTATCATAATATTATCTGATTTTCACCAATAATACACTTTATTCATAAATATTCTCTATCTAAAAGCCCTAAGTCACCATATTTCAACCTTTACTTGGTTGATAATGTTGTAGAGTAAATGAAAGTAGCCCGAGGCTGGAGTTCTAACACAGCAGAAGTTGATTTCCATCAGTGTGAGACCTAGAGACATGAACACCAAGACATTGCGATTGTGTATATCCAGTCTGATCCAGTCCAGTCTGGTTATGCTTTCACTGTAAGGAGTCATGTACTTCTGAAGACGCAGGCAGAGATAGCAAGAGCTAAATTGGCAGTGTCTGACTGGCACAGGGAGAAATGCTATTTTCCCCAAAAAATGTCCCCAACAAAATAGTTTGTTTTCATGTCTAAACAAGAAGGAGCGGTCTTATCTGCAGCTGGTTCAGAACTCTGTAGACGGGCTCACATTTCCCATATTCTAAAGCTCCTCATTGGCTGCTCGTCTTCTTTCAAATATACTTTAAAATGTTTGTATGGACTCTTCAGAGCCCTGCATGGTCAGGCCCGTCCTTATATCAGCGATCTGATCCAACCCTACACTCCTCGCACACTGAGGTCTGTGGATCAAGAACTGCTGATGATTCCTCGCACTCGTTTTTGTACGAGACCATCTTTCCAGTCTGTGGCTCCCAGACTTTGGAACGATCTTCCACTCTCCCTGCGCTCAGTGGACTCTGCTGATTCTTTCAAAAGCAAACTCAAAACTTTCTCTTTTGCGCAGGTGTTTTAACTTCAGCAGACTAAAGGACTGGTTTTACTGCCATATTGTTTTTTGTATTGTGTGTATTGCCTGTTGTAAGTGTGTTTTGTTTTTCTGTATTTTAACTTTTTGTTGTGAAGCACTTTGTGACTTTGTTATCTGTGAAAGGTGCTACACATAAAGTTTACTTACTCGCTAAATGTATTTTAAAAGTCTAAATTAAAAAAAATAATTGTACATTGACATTGACTAATTAATCAGCTAATCGGAAAAATAATTGCGGACATGTTGACTATACCATAGTTCCCAGGTAAATTACTCATTTTGATTCAGTTATATATGGTAATTATTTGTTGAGTTAGTCCTGCTCTAGTCACGTCAAGTTTGAATCTACCTGGTTTTGCTCTGGTTAGACCTAGTTTAGTCTGAATCATATGTAGACTTTTTGTTTTTTGTCTTGATGTGGACATGGTTTGGTCCTTTTCTAGTTCTTGTAGTCCAGGTTTAGCTTCAGATTTAGTCTTTGTTTAGTCGCAATTTTGATGCGGTGAATGTGAAAGTGAACACACTCTTAAATTCAGACTTAGGTGTCATTTCCTGTTTCACGCACCCATAAAGTTGCACAGGTTGGTCGATTATTTGACTATGAATTGCTGTAGTGATTAAACCATAGCTTTGCAGATAATTATTCATGAATTCGATGTAAGTACAAGTGTATGGGCTGTGCTTATTTAAAGTATAATGAGTGAGAGGCAGCATGTAATTGTGGTGGGTCCCATAGGTGCTGTTAGGACCGGCTCGACTCTGAGCGGGCAAAGCTGAGCAATAACACCACTGCATTATTATACCAAAGGTCGTTAGCGTGCGCCCTGATAATAAAGGAACTAATTTAATTTTAAACTCTAAAAAGTTAACAAGCTTTTGATTAATTTGGGAAAGTAGTTAAAAGGAGGCAGGGTTGTGTGGGAAGAAAGGGGACTTTTTGGGGAATACTTTAGAACATTGAAGAAAAGGCTGTAGGGCTATAAATTATTGAAAATGTAACAGGGCTATGCAATGAATGTAATTTAATCGAGATTAAGTCATTTCTGATCGTTAATGAACTGCTTGGGTCGTTTTAAGCGCCAGGTCTGCGGGAAATATTCAGTCAGTAGAGCTCAGACTTTGGAAGAAATTATTACGTGTTGAATGGAAATGATTATAAGCCATTTGTATTAGTTTTAAACTGGAAAATATAATGTTATTGTGTTTTTGTTTTTTTCATATTGCCCAGCCCTGATTTGTAATAACAATTACTTGGATTTAGGCATTTATTAATTCAGTCTCTGCACTTGAACGTCCTCAACAACCACCAACAATCACTCAACTCAACACTGTCTTGCTCAAGGATAAAACAACCGCTGGCATCAGTTTGAGCTGGGATGGAAACACCAACCGTCTCCTCTTTGGGCCTTACCACCAGACCACTGTCGCCCCGCTCTGTCTTTGGGACTACATCGTGTTGTAATGACACTGATTTCAATACCAAGAAAAGGTTCCATACTACAATGATAATAATCGTTGTTACTCTAATAAAGGACTTTTAATCTATGAAGAGTAGAAGTATTTTTACGTCACAAAATAATAGTAGTTGCTTCAAAGCTGAGGTACCTCATTTGTGCGTAACTAGTTCCTCGCTCTCACCGTTTGGCTCATTGGTAACATCCACAAGCATTCATTTTCAGGTGCGGGTTCAGCTTTAGGACACCTTTTTCCAGACAGCGAAGTGCAACCGCCCCAAGCGCAGCCAATCAGAGCTCTGCTTTCAGCTCTTATTCTGGGAAATACTTATCACTAGAAACAGACAGCAAAGCAATGGTCTCAGTTATTTTTGTCACAAAGTTCTGCTTTTACAATGTACTCTTTGGGGAAAAAATACAAATTACAACTTTACAAAAAAATCAGATACCACATATTGCCATATGGTTTCATACAAGACTATTCTAATATTATTGAGGAAATACAGTTTTGTTTTGTCCTTTCTTTATTTCAGTCTCAATACTTATTAAAGTTTGAATATTTCTGTAGTTTTAGTATTGAGTTTTTTAAATACCAAACCAATCATGTTTGTTTTCCACAGTTACAATCATTATATTGTCATTTTATTGTTCTCGACAGATTGTAAGACTTGGCGTCACTTAATCAAAGCTCAAGAGCGCTGTAGAAAAACAGAGCGTTTTATAACATTAATAATTTCTCAGAAACAGTGCAATTATGCAGCTGCAGTTGTTCTAAAGGTGAAGGCAACTTTTGTATTCAAACAACTACTCCAGCAGAATGTTACACAACTTTTAAAGTAAGTATAAGTGGGGACAGTACAAGAGGAATTCACAATGCTATTCAAAATGGTGCAATTGAAGTGGGCTCTTGACAGATTCACAACAGGACACACGAGTGGGAGTGCTTTGTCGCAGGTGTAAACACGTCAAAGTAAACATTAGGTTATATATTGTCAAGAAAAAGGTCATAATATTAACCATTTATTGTAAAACCAATCATAGCAGGCTGTTCATCAAAACTACCTGATTACCATATCTAATCAAAAAGCATTAACAACTTTTAATGCGGCCAAATGAGAGCAGGGATGAACAACCTTGAAAGGATAAAAGTACAATTAGCGGAGATTAGGAGAGAATAGAGTGAAGCCAGGACACACACCAAATCAATCTCTATTGTGGCGGCGGGGCATTGGCTCGGCACAAGCTAAGTGGAAATCATTTACTTAAAGTCATTACAGAAAGGAGAAAGCGGTCAGACGCACTGCAAAACAAAGACACCTGCACCGTCACACCATCTCTGACAGACAGACAGGGATGGTGTTAAACATGGCACCGCAATGCATCATGGTCTACTACTGCTGCTGGCATTCAGGTTGAGCGGGGTGATGGTCCCTGCATCCCGGTCTGTGCTGTTATGAATAATTCTCCATATCGTACAAGAGACACCTGGGACACACATTTGTTTCACTGGGAAAAGCCGTCTAACCTTTAAATGCTTCTCTTTTGCATTATTTAGGTGTTAAATATTGATTTTCTGTCACAATGTAAAATGTTAAATAAAAACAGAACATTTTAACTATTGTTCGCACTTATTTACGCATGACCAAAACAATAATAAATCCGTCATTTTTGTTCATTCCGGTTTATGATTCCATGTGGCACGCTTATGACAGACAATATTTTGAGTACTAAAGTTAATGTGACATAAACAGACAGAAGAAAAAAAAAAATCAGGTTTACTTTTTGATGTATAGATTGAATTAAAAGGACTTAATTGTGCTACCAAGGGGTACACCATTACCATGTTTTTGGGACTGTTCTACTCAGAAATATTGGACTGAGTTTAACAAAGCACTCCAGAGCGTCTTTGACATCATCATCCCACTCGATTTCAGAACTACTGTTTGTATTTGGGCCTCAAAACTCCTGCCATGGAGACAATAAATCTTTGGAGTGTATTCTTGACATCGGGAAAAACGTCGTCACCAAGAAATGGATAAACTGCACCAAAAATCAAGGACTGGACTGGCATTATATTTGACATTTGTAAAAAGGAAAAGAACTTTGAACTTTGAAAATGGACAAATTTGACAGACTTTGGACCAATGTGGACTTTACTTAGGACTATATATCATTTGTGCCATTGTATTATTCTGAATGTCTTTGGTTGCCATTATGTTTTTTGTCCCTTTTATTTTGTATTTTATATTTAAAAATATATCAAATAAAAATTGAATTTCATTTTGCTTCTAAAATTCTATTTATTTATTGTTTTGTTCATTCTACTCAATTATAGTCACAATTATTGATTTACCGAATAATCTTGTTAACAATACCACAAGTAAATGTGTTAATTCTGCTGTGCATTTTGTTTGATTGGCCTTTTGTATCCGTCATTGGCAAACCAACTTATGGCACTACATTTGTGATTCATAGTTTGGCTACGTTTCCTCATTTTACTAAACTGAGTGATGTCTGAAGTAATGTTTTTCTTCTTGTTCTTAACAATATTGCTTAGCAGTAAAACAAAATACCAGTAAATACACTTTGAAAAACTGTGACATTTCACTTCTCTTCTGTTGACAGGGTAAAGTGAAAGTTGTAGCCTCTATTTGGCACAGACTTTTAGATATTTAATATTTCAAGTTGACATGAAGGTTTGAAAACTGATATTGAATATATTTATGAGAGGGAAGTGTAGCTGTTAAACCCTGTTATACTGACAAAGCCTTTTATCAAAAAATCTTTTTGGTTTTGAATTCTCACTTCTGGGGCAAGTGTGGACTGAGTAACACATTCACATGGAGATATTTGGATGTTTTGGCCTGGTTCATTATTAATATTCATGCAATTAACTGTTCCAATATCCACATGACACAAACATTTGAACGTCTTCACAATGAACACAAATTAAAGGTGCATTATGTAGCTTTTCTGGAGATGTTACTGCTTTACCTGGACCTTTCTCCAAGTTACAGGCCAGATCTGTGGAGAGGCAAGCCCGTGCACAGTAATAATTCATGTTTTTTCAAGTTTTATATAGATTTTTCCCCTATAGTTGTATTAGTGCAAGATAGAGAAGTGAAATATCATACTGTGGAACTTTCCCTTGACCAGAGGAGCTCCATAGTGCACCTTAACAGTTGAAAAAAATAACAAAAGTGTAAAGGTAAGAAGCTGTGATACGATTCAATCATTCAGTTTTTATTGAATTAACTGGACTTTCGACAAGTTTCATATTTTAGATTTACTGGTGCGACTTCTAACAAAAAACAGGTTCAAAACGCTTCTATTTTTGCATGCCCTTGCAGTTTTAGATAAGATAGTCCAACGTAAAGCACATTACAGCTGTGTTTGTTGAATGGACACAATCGTAGTGAAGGTGTGTGTGAATATAAAGCAGGTGCAAGTTCCCGAAAAACACCAGCTCAGCAAAACTATTTGTGAAGTAAAAGCCATCGCCCACAGTGCAGAGACAGGAGTTACTCATGTAAATTGGTATTGATCCAACAGTCGACCACGTGTCGGGGGCCACGTTTAAGTTCATGTCAGCTAATTGATCCCTTTGTGTCCTGCACCGCCACAATGACAGTTAATTACTCTGATAAAATACAGTCAAAGCATGCTATTACATCCACTCACCTCTGGGGCATTGTCCTCCACGCAAAACAAAAACTCCTCCAGTTTCTGCAACAAAAGAAGCAAATAAAACCTCAGTTAAGTCTTCCACCTTCCTCATGAATTATTGAAAATGCAATTATGTGGTGTGTGTACTGTACGTGCGCGGCATCTTCTCCGTAATGAGACCAGGGGATAATTATTCAGCACCAAAACTGACAAAAAACGTGATTAAATGTCTCATCTGTACGGCGGCGTGGAGTTACGATTCAAAAGAGCAACATTCTTCAAAAGGAAACAGGTGGAAGGACCAATTGTTTACGGCTGTGGGCTATATTTGAATTGACTTCTAACAGGATTTTGGTAATTATTTCAAATTAAAATAGTCAAACCTGTCAGGAGTTGCCACACAAACAAGGAGCAGAGGACTGTCTACATAATTCAGAAGGTTTTGTTTGTTTCTGTGGCTATTATTAATGCATTTAATGTGAGTAAAATAGTGTATATGACAGGTGTTGGTGTTTTCCTAATTGCTTGTCTGGTGGAATAATATAAACAGTTAATATTTATGAGAATTTATAACAATCAAGTGGCAGTTTGTGATGAAAATAGCAGAAAGACGTTTAAAAGAAACTCCTCTATCTATGTCATTAACAAACAAAGGTTTAACCAAAATCCAGAGACAATTTAAGCACAAGGACTTTTATTTTTTATTTTTTAAGGTTGCAACATTTCCCTACAAGGACACAAAAGTACGACTTCAGACAACATTCTTTTAAGTTAGAATCAAAGACATTCATCAGGCATTCATCTACATATAACTTTACAGAGTTTTGACAGAGCTGAATATTTTATTACAAAATGATCCGCGAAAATATTACAACTATAGTGTAATTCTGTATGTTAAAACCAGACTTTTCTCTACAGTGATCCCTCGCTATATCGCGCTTCATCTTTCACGGCTTCGCTGCTTCACGGATTTTTTTTACAGTGCGGATATTTTTACAGTGCATCCACTGAACTTCAGCGCACGCACAAGAACGGGACCCTTTGATGAGTCGTTCATTGCAGTTCTCAAATATAATCGAAGGTGGCATATCCGTTTATAAAAAGAGCGCCAACAACTCCCCATAACAATGTTCTTCTCTCGGAGAAAGACTCCGAGACTGCGCCTTCAGTAGAAACAGACGCTACAGCGGAGCGGAGTCAGGACCAAGAGGCACAGACTGTGAAATACGCGAGTGACAATGTTTCCAACCTTATATTACTATATTAAAATTATTGTTTTAAACACATTTTGGGCTTTAAAACAGGTTTTGATTTTTGGTTTCATTCCATAGTTCAGTATTGCATTGTAAAATAATAAAAAATAAAGCTGTGACTACTTCACGGATTTCACTTTTCGCGTGTTATTTTTGGAACGCAACTCCCGCGATAAACGAGGGATCACTGTATATCAAAAATAAATAAATAAATAAAAAAAATAATAATAGTTTGAAAGCTGACGATGTAGTGACGTCGCCAAAAAAGACTTTGTACAGTTCTTTCCCACACAAGGCCTCATTCACCTCCTTTTAAAGCACCAAGGCTCTTGGTGCTTTAAAATGTTTAGTCCTGTTAGTGGTGGGCAATTTTCTTGAAGCCAAATCACGATTTTGATGTTATCACGTTTTAAACCTAAACTAGTCATCTGCGTAGTCATCTGTTACTGCATTGCAATTGGTTAAATCCACCTGTCACTCGCTCACACAAAAGACAGACAGTTTCATTCTACAGACATTTTTTGAATCACAATATGGCGATTTAATCAAAATGAATGAGAATGAGATCACCCATTTTTATAGCCCAGCCCTAGTTCCTGTTTCCAAAGGTGTGGTCCGTTTCCTCCGTGTGCAGATAAACAGCATTAAGTCACAGTCAAGTCTCCCGGGTCTTTTTTGGCGAGCACAGTTACAGAGTTGGAATCACAGTAACTAATCTAAACCCTGAAGAAGTTGCCTGATTAGTTGAGAAAGCAGAGAAGAGATGTCCAGCTGAATTTAGTTTTCTTCAAAGTCCAACGAGGTTCAGTTGATGTTCTGATCATTTATTTAAAAGGTTATTTTTTCAGACCAGAGTTTGTTTATTTTTCATATGCAACAGTTTCGACTGCTCACTGGCAATCTTCTTCAGAGTCGCTGGATTAAGGAAATATGGAAACACGCCCATGGGACTATAAACGGGGACAAGGCGGGCTTTTTATTCTCTCACACCAAGTTAGACTGCAGATGGCGCTGTCGTCCTGCCTCCACCAATAAGAAAAAAGCGTAAAAACTTGTGTAAATCAGTTGTCAAGACACGACACAGCGACATCACGTGAAAACGCTGAAGAAGATGTGAGTTTTCTTAGAGTTGGCTAAATTATATTCCTTGGATGTCTCTAAATCTTCACCACCGACTTTGCAATAACTATTTAAATAGACAAGCTAATGAGCAAAGAAGTAAATGTCAACTCCTGTGCTGCACTACAATGTAATATGTAAAACCACTCTTTTCTGGAGCATCACAAAAAGAACCTCAGAGCTATTCAAAATGGCGTGTGTGCTGCATTTGGGGATATTTCATCTCTCAGCAACATATTATCTATCATTGCCCATATTGTAAAGGTTTCCAGGCATCTTACTGATAAAACATTGCTTTGAGACAGAAACAGCTCCACGCTGCTTTAATTAAAAGACTCTTGAGATGTGTGTCCTTGGACATGCACAAACGTGTGTAGAGCCACTTCAACTACGTGGAAAGACTAAAGAAGAGGCAAATACATTAAGTGCTTGGTATAACATCACATTTACATACAGCTCTTCTGTTATATAGGTTACCATGGGTGAAACAGGACGTAAATAGATGAAATATTACAAGATTGTTAGTGGGGAAAAGCGTCGACTGGACTTGAAAGGCAGCAAACATCACAAGAAGCAGATGATTTAAAGGTTTCATAGTCTATATAGTGTATCTAAGGAATTATTTTACCTCTTTTCTTTAAGTTCTTCTTGAGTGTCATACTATAGTGTTCAAAACCCTAAATAGATTAAAGTATAAGGACCAAACATATATAAAGCAGGTATAATGGGACGAAGGGACTGAAGGAATTAAAAACTGACCATTACATGACCATAACAGGTCTGGAGCAGTTTCACAAGCTTTTTCACATCAACTACCCCCTTCGGTAATATATGGCTCCCTAAGTACCACCAGATCTAATGCCGTATTTGATCAGGCCTAAATTATGGCTAAACATGGGTCTATAATGATACTAAACTATAGAAAAGATGGTTCTAAATAGTGTTTAACCCAAAGACCCAAATCAAAACATATTTTGTTGGATATAATATAATGATGATTGCCATCTCTTTAGCTCTTTAGCTTCATTTTCACAAGGAATAGAAAAAGAGAGAAAAAAAAAAGTAATCTTGAAACATTCAACCTCCCAATATTAACAATTCTGACAATTCTACCACAGATATATATTGTCTAACTAAGTCCAAACCAAAGCTAAACATCTAAACAAGTGTAACCAGATGTACATTTAATACTAAACAGAAGATATATTTGAATATTAGAATTTATACCAGGATTGAGGAGGCAGGATTAGGTCTAAACTAGGACTAAATAAGTACTTCACCAGGATTTATCCACAACTACACCAGACAATACACAGAGCTAGAGGTAGGTATTTTAGAATGGTAAATCTAAGGAATGTTCTGTCTACATCTTTTCTTTGTGCGCTTCTGTTACGGCAGACACATTGTGGGCGTTCTCACCTTTCGGTTGGTGGAGGGTTTGTTAGGAGGAGCCAGGCTTTGGGAAGAGAAAAGAAGAAACAAAGGAAAAACAGAATATAGATTCAAACATGCAGTTAGAGACTTTCATGCAATGGTGAGGTAGAACTGGGAACAACATAAAACAATCAACGATAAAAAGACACATTATATATAACAAAATGCAGTTGAAGAAAGATGATGTGCAGCTACAATAGGTAATCAAGTCAAAGCAAAGGAAATGTTTGTGCATTGTGTATTGAGGCAGACGCTAAACCAATGAACAATAAAAATCTAGACACTGCATTGAGACATCAGGGAATATGCTCCATTTTACAAGCTGCAATTCATCTGGAAGTAAAATGTCAAATAAACCAAAGGAAGACATTTATATTGCAATGTATATTCAGTTTGTTACTACAAGGAGTGTTAAAACGAGTAACCAGATTACTTTTAAAAGCTTAAACCAGAAACATATGTGATTATGGAAAAAATGTACATTATACTAGTTCAATATGAATACAAATTAGATTAGAAATACATTTTTGTGGCAGCCATGACTATAAAAATGTAGAAAATATGCAAAAGATTCAAATAGATGTGCCCGCATTGTTCAAGAAAATGATTCTTATTAAATGTAAAAGTGTCATTATACACTACAATTCAGTTTTTGTCAAACGACACCAAGTCGACATTAACAAAATCATCTACAAACCAAAATGTGTTACAGTAGATTAGGTTCACTCATTTGCTAATCGTCATTATAGAAAAACGGTAAGACAGAATGGTTATGTTCCAATTATAAACTCTGAAACGCAACTAGTCATTTTAGAGCGACTACAAAATTGAAATGTCTTTTGCAAATCAACATTGACAATAGAACACGATAATGATAGTACACAGAGAGGCAAAATAGCCCACTCCGGAGCACTGTTTCTCGACTTGTGGCGGTGCTGGCTTTGTTCCTCGGACTGGAGACTGTGGAGTGCGTGGGAGAAGGCTGAAGTGAGAGAAGTGGTCGAGCAGAGCGAGCCCTGAGGCGCGGGCCGGAGCTCACTGTGGGACGGACCAGCACATGGGCCGTCTGAACATTTTCACACACATTTACACACAATACAAATGAATGAACACGACGCACAGACACAGACACGGCTGTTCTTGCTAAATATGCTTCATCGAGTCTGCTGGGTCTGTGTCTCACTCAAGCGAGAAGGATTTCCATGGTGTAAACAGGACCAAAGATGAATTAGGACTAAACTAAAATGAAATCCACATTCATAAATAAGGACTAACTATGATGAATTCAGAGCTAAACATGTTAAAATGTACAGTTAATCCAGACTACATACAAAAAGACATAAAAAACAGTCTATCAGGTAACCAATAAAGAACTAAACCAAAACTGAAAAAGGAATAATGTATCATGACTCAACCAGGGTCAGAACTCTTAGTCTTAAATGTAAAACAGGACTAAACAAGGATTCCACTTGAATTAAGTATTAACTTAATGTGTAAAGTCACGTATGCAACAGTTTTGCATGTATGCACACTTTATAAATAAAACCCTTGACCTGTAATTCACCAGGTGGCAAGGTTTGTCTACAGGGAGATACACAAATGAACAGAGATTAAACCAGGATTAATCAAGTGCTAATCAAGTTTTAGTCAGTTCTAAATAAGGTACAACTAAAATGTTAAACTAACTTAACTAGGACTAAACATAGGCCCGGCTCTACAAAGAGCAACATTCAGTGGTGTTTGCCCCCTCATTTAAGGCATGTAAAATAATGACACTTAATTGAAGAGTATCGTCTTTCAACCCTTTTGAAACTCGAATGCACCCTCAGTCAGTTTGGTCTGGATGTGGGCCTGACTACACAAAACAAGATCCAAAACTGGACTAAACCAGGTCTAAAACAAACCAAATAGGGCTGAACTAAGCCTAAATTCAAATCCAAACCCAAGTGCATATGACAGGTTCAACTACACATCTCACTAAAACGTAGTGAACCTGATTATAGTTAACATTTTACTAAACATTTTCCATATTTGTCCCCAGTTTGACAGTGTTTGTAAAGTTTATAATGTTATTTCATGGCTGAACCTGAGCAATAGACGTGACAAAGTTAAAGGTTAATCCACAACTGTTACCTAGCAACCATACTGCAAACAAAATTACACAATTGACAATAAATAATACCTAATTATTTTGTTGAATGATTGATGCCAGTTTAAACTGTCAGAAAAATGTGTCCTTTGTGTGTAAATTGTCCCTGTATTTCCAATAGTACGTCACCTGTTGATGACATCACAGGGATTCAGTTTTATAACTTAGCTCAACTTTCTGTAATTTAACTCTTTTATTCTTCAGTATTTCTTCACAAACTGCAACTTCACCGATGTAAAACTATGATAAATATTTACCACAGGTTGTATCTCACCAAACTAAGTCATAATTAGAAAAACAAGAGAACCTGTCATGTAGACTTTAAGGCTGCATTCACACTTGGGTTTAGTTCTGATATACACTTAGTTTGGTCCTGTTCTAGCCCTGGTTTTGTCATGGTCTATTCATCTTATTCTGCCCCGCCCACTTTTGTCGTTTTTTTACCACAGATACGCACTTTTGTTGTAAACGCACTTCCGTTTGACGAGAACTCCGTTAAAGCTAATGACGAACGAGGGAAAAGTCTCGCCGCTAAAATGTTACGTAAAGTAGATTGATTTGTGTAAAATGTTTAATGAACACGAGCAACAACAAGTCGCACCGATTTCCTGGGCGGTCTGAAATCGGCTTTTTAGTCCGTGTAGAACTTATTTTCTGTTGAGCTCGTCTGCTCCATGTAAACTAATTCAATGGAAACAAGACGGCAGTGCGTACGGCAACTTCCGGAATAAGGTAAATAGGTTTAGTCCCAGTTTCAATGTGGTGTGAGAAAAGAGTAAACGCTGCCTAAAATGGAAATATTACTAACCTGGAGTCTATTCTAATCTTTTAACCCTAAGGCAGTGGGCTTCCTCTCACTGTGGGATAGACCGCGCAATCTAATGCACACAACACACACAGACGCATTCTCACTGAACATGTTTAATTGTGTAAAATGAAACAAAGACGGCAGAAGAGTTTTCCACACCGCTGCACCCCTCCCTTACACCCACATTTTTCTCCTCATTTAGAAACACCTCGAAGCGAATGCACTGATAGCTCTCCACTGCTGCCGTAGACTTGTGTATTCTGACCCCAGCCGAGTGTTTTAGCACAGAATGTCGTTTTCAGTCGAGTGGAGAAAGATGTAAGCTTCATTGGAGGTCGGATGGAAAAGAAGACTGCTCGCATTTGACCCCAGAATGTAACACTGGATAAATATTACATATGCAACAGTGGGAGAAGTATGCAAAATCTGCCTCCAAGTGAAAGCATTGTGGATTCAAGCGAAAGAAAACAGTTATATTAAATCTATTTCCACTGAGGTGTTTTAAATAATAATTAAACACAGCATATAGGTCATTTTTTTTCTTTTACAAGAGACCCAGAATGCAAATCAGATGGCGATGGCAAATTACCATCTGGTGAGCAGCACACCATTAATTAATTCTTTTTTTTCCGCAACAGACTTTCTCTTCTGTGGTCGCTGAAGGAAAGTAGAAAAGCTTTCCAAGACATTTCGACTGGCATCTGGAAGTCATTTTCAATCTAAAGGTATCCAATTCTTTGTAATGAATGCAATATTGTGTTCTTCTTACGGACACTTCAAAACTTCAAGCACGACTTTTATTTCTAGAAAAACAGTATAGCTCAAATATGCACATACATCACTGTAGAACGTCCTTGAAACCGGTTCTTTCATTTAACTTTGTATTTGTTGTTTGTTTCTTTCAATACTAATGATTTCACTTGATTACAATTTGCACTCCCCGGCTCTACTACTACGACTCCACAGTAATCACTTATGCATTTTCCCGTCGACTCTTATAAGCACAACTTATTTCAACTACATTAAGCCGAATAGATTTGAGGTCAGATACAAACGCCTGTTCTCATTTGACCTTTTAAATGCATGAACGAACATAACAAGCTCCCATCCATGTAGCAGCGTAGCACGGTGCAGCCTCGGTGGAGCATCCTTCCTTGTTCTGGATGTAGGTTACACACATTAACCAGTCGTACAAAGCAGAGGCATGTTGGAGCGTTGGATCAATAATGCAGAGTTCGTTGTTAGCGATACATTTATGGCGGGGCTGCGTTAACTTGGTGAACTCTAAATGGGTGTAAAACCAGGACTGCACTTGATTAAACCAGGATTATATGTCATGTCTACATGTCTATACTAAAACAGAAACAGACGAAACAAGGGCAGAATAAGATCAAAACTAAAACAGGTCTAAAATAAATCAAACTTTGTGGTTCCTTTCACAGCAAATGCACTGATAAGCTGAGTGAATGGGTGAATGCTCTATGTCTGCTGATAAGGGCACTTAACTGTAACTGTGACATCAACCTGTCCAGGGACTAAAGGTGAAAACTGCCATTTTTGCTAAAACTTGGCACATGATATATTTTCTTTTTATATGGTTAAAGAGGGGACATTATGCAAAATCAACTTTTTTGAGCTTTCTACCATGTTATTCACCTTATTCTGCCCCGCCCACTTTTGCCGTTTTTTGCCACAGATACGCACTTTTGTTGTAAACGCACATCCATTTGATGAGAACTCCGTTAAAGCTAATGACGAACGAGGGAAAAGTCTCGCCGCTAAAATGTTACATAAAGTAGGTTGATTTGTGTAAAATGTTTAATGAACACGAGCAACAACAAGTCAACAACGCACCGATTTCCTGGGCGGTCTGAAAATGTCTTTTTAGTCCAGGTAGAACTATTTTCTGTTGAGCTCGTCTGCTCCATGTAAATTAATACAACGGAAACAAGACGGCGGCGCGTACGGCAACTTCCGGAATAAGGTGAATAACATCATTCCCTAATCAAAAACATGCCTGAAGTGGTTTTAAATGTATTGAATGCATGTTTGACTGTACTATTCGAAAACCAAACGAATCTTCTTTACGAACCGATCTGGATTTGCTACAGTGACCTGCCCACAAACTTACGTAACCAGGATGTGTCCGAGTGACCTCCCACTTCTGTTTGTTTACACCATTTTACCGAGTATCATAGCTACTTTAACAAAAGCTTATTGGATAATGGACTAACTAAAACACAGACTCTTAAGAAGGATTTACTCCCAACAATAAAGGAAAGTCTGGTGAGTAAGTCTGCAACTTATTTTGGAATACAGAAAAATTACTTTTAAAAATGCTCTCCTTTGTGCTTATTTCTCTTGTTATTACCTTCATAAACTTGTGTGTGCCTATATGTGGAGGGGGAGTGACAGCGTGAGGAGCAGGATTCTGAGCGTCAAAACCGGAACTTAACATCTTGGCCTGTACATATTGAATATATATTCAAATCAACAAAAGGAAACATGGTGAGCTTTACATATGTGTTAACAATTACCCCATAGAAGTGTCATACCCCCTCTCTAATGTTTTTGTGCATTGTGCCTCATCCATTAAATACATTCATGTTATAGACCTGATTCAAGGCTCTGCAGACAATTTTTAACCATGAGAGAAGTTTAGGAACAAATTTCTTAATCCGTCCGCTTCTGTCACTCAATTGTTTAATCATGACAGAGAAACAACTGTCCAGGACGATCACAGCCAGTTTCCACATGGTTCCTCCTCATCCAAATTCTCATTAGATAAAATTGTCTGTTCCTTGTAGATGCTTCCTTATGGTTGTCTTTCAACAGAATGATCCAGCTTTTACACACTGAGTATAAGATGTATAAAAGAAGAAATAAAAGTCAGTCCATGTCCAAGTTTTGTTCCAGGTTTAGTCCCAGTTTAGTCCCAATTTTGATGCTGTGTGTGAGCACAAGTGAGAATGCAATCTAAAATATACAAAACAAGGTCTAAATATATTATCAACCTAAAGTAGAAATAAATTAGAATGAAAGTTGGGCAGTCTCTCAATCATTTGTCTTAATGTAAAACTTAATACAACAATAGAAAACGCTGCCATGTTACCTTTGTGAACTCTGAATTTTGTAGATTGGCTTCGGGACACCAGCGCCCCCCTAAGGCAGTAAGCATAGCGCAGTCCTCCTCCTCTTCCTCGTCTTCTTTGGTGCGGGACGGTGTTTGGGTTGAAAGGTCTGAAGGGAGCGGGTTTTCAGATCCAGAGATGCTCGGAGTTCGAAGCTGAAGGCCGCGTAAAAACAGGTGACACGCCTCGAGGTCGGCCTCCCAAATCCTCTCCAGACCTGGACAGCCATAACTGCAACAGCACAATACAAGTTAGATTGGTTTGAATTCAAGAATTTAATAAAGACCCATAACGTTTACAAAATACTAGCAGTTTTTCAGGCTTTAGCGAGACTTATAGCTGGGGTACCTGACATTTTGTTTATAACTGAGTGAATTTCTTTTGTAAATTTGTGATTTTTTTTTTGTAAAACAGTATGTTGTAAAAGCAACACTGCACGCTGTCTGCATCTATTTAATTTCTTGTTAAGCCAGAAGTAAGAGCCAAAAGCAGCGCTCTGATTGGCTGCATTTGGCTCGTCCATCCCAATTCCACTTCACTGTCTGTAAAAAAGAGTTTTAAAGCTGTGCATGAGCTTGAAAATGAATGCATGTGAGTATTAACAATGTGCTATGGATTTGTGAGAGTTTGACAGATTTAAAAACCTACTTCCAGTTTTGTGATGTGAAAATCAGGTACCCAACTTTAATAGAGAAAACATTGAGGGACGTTTTTTGTTTAATGTGAATAGACCCAAGTATAAAGAGATATTATTAATCAAACTTTACTTATAAAGCACTTTTCATACATAAAAACACAAAGTTCTTAGCAGTGCATTAAAAACATTGCCACATGCCCACATTCCACAAAAGCCCTCCTCCCACCACCGCCTGACCCCCACAGCCAGACATCCCATCCATGCACACATGCTCACACACACACGCACACATGCTCACACACACATACGCACACATGCTCACACACACACACGCACATATTAAGCCATACAGGTAAAGACATCTGCATTTATAAAGATGAACAATGCATTCTACTATAATTGTTAGCTTTTCGTGCTGCTCGAGAGTGGAATCTTAAATGATCTAAACAACACAAATACCAGGCCTCAGCGTCGTGAGATCGATTTCTGGCTCAGACAATTTGCTGAATGCCCTCCCTGCACTTCCCCTCTGTTTTCACTACAATGTGAAAGTGTAAGTGTAATTCTTATAAAAACAGTGTTCCATCTCATCTAATCAGGCTCCTCAAGGTTACTATATCATGTGAAGGAATGATACAACCTAAATAACATTTCCGATATCATAATTGTTTTACATTTAAGATACACTCTTTTTCTTTTTGCCTATATTAGAGGGTCAAAACAAAAGCAGAGTCATAATGGGTAAAGATTAATGCGAAATTTGCTGTGATAATGCCAGAAAGCAAAGCCTATATGGGTAAAAGAGAAGGATAATAATAATTCAATATTTTTACATGGAAAAAACAAACAGATAAAAGCAACTAAGAATATAATCACGCAATTGTTGAGAACCAAACCTCACTATTCACTTTTTTGGCATCCGTTTCTTTGACATTAATGAAATATATTAGAGAAAAATAATTAAGATTAAAATATTCTAATTGGATTTTTTACTTGATTAAATTTCCTCACAGTTGGAATGAACCCAAATCTTGTTCCAGGACTAATTTAGGATTCTGTGTGAAATGAGCCAATCATAGCATATTCTGCCACACGAGGTCTGTGAGGTCTGTTAATTAGTAGTTCTAGGAAGTATGTTTGATGTCACACACTGGTATCGTCTCACATTTGTTCAGTTTTTTCCTGTCTGGCATCTTCAATGACAATGAAAAACACCTGAAGGAACACATTATTCTGTACAAATCTAAACCTTTTTTCTAATCGGAGGAGCATTTACCCCTGAACTAAAAGATACACAGTTCAAGTTCGTTATAACATATTCTGAAATACAGACTTTTCATTCCTTGGACAGTCATTTCTGAACATCCATTTCGTTATTAGTCATATCCATTTTGGCAGCGATCCAGACAGAAAATGGGCGTAAAGGCAAAGCGTACCCCGCGGCCAACACCGACTGTGTTTCCATGGCAACGGCAAAACAGGGAAAACACGGGGCAAAGGTCAAGAGCTACTGTCTGAGACTAGACAACAGACTAGACTGTACACTAGACACAAAATGCACTCCTCCCTCCACTAACAAAGCAATAACATGTGTTTAATAAAGCCACAGTGTGTGAAGCATCTGCAGCTGACGCTCTCCAAACTTCACTGAATCACAAGTGTAAACACCCCTCAAAATTGGGATTACATTTTGACTAAACCTGGAAGGACTAAACCAGGACTAGAAAAGGATTCAAGTCTTTATAAGGATCGAAATGAGCTCAAACCAGGACAAATATGAACGCACATGGTTTGTTTTGTCTCAGTAACTGCAGTTGAATTGAAAGCAAAATACAGTAAACATTAGGGCTGTAATCCTTTAGTCGATTAATCAGTCGATGGTGTCTTAGTCGACCAACATTTTTATAAGTCGACTAGTGATTTTATTTGCATTCAACAAATTTATGTAGCAAAAACAGCAAAAATTAAAAGATTTGGAGTGAGTTAGCTGAAGATTTTGTAGTAAATCTGTAACTTTAACATATAAATACACTGTTTACTAGTATTTTTCTGTATACATTGTTATTTTTGCATGAACCCCTGTGTAGTTTTGGTCTTTTGAGTGCAGTTTGGGCCAGATACACAGAGATACAGCACAGTTTAGATATATTTTTGCCACACACCCTTTTAATCGATTAATCGGTCGATGAGGCAGACCAAGAATTTCTTTAGTCGACCACAGCCCTAGTAAACATAACCATTTTGTTTCGGGACGCTAATGGCGGTCTACGTTTCCGTGCAGAGTCCCAGAATTGTAGGGGTCTGCAATGTAAGCAGCTGATGTCACCCAAACATAACAAATGTTTTCAAAATGAAGAAAATATTAATTGTACCTAAATTATACTGAGCAATTTACAAAAACACATTTACTAATTCCAAGTTTGTGGCGCTGTGTGAGTAAACCCAAAGCTAGAGTAAACAAGACACAACTTTCGGGTTATTGTCATCTTTTTCTGCATTTCTGTAACTTCTCTGCCTCTACACTGTGTTTTAAAGTAAATATGTACTGCATTGGGTTTGGATTCAGTTAGATTCATTATGCACTGGAAATATAATATTTTCGGTTTTGACCGGAGTGCCGTGTGTCGGTAAACGGGACACAGCTAATGCTACGTTTGTCAGCTAAACAAATAAAGGTATCATCAATGGAAATGTGGCAGTTTAGCGTTTGGTGAGGAATTATTATTTATAGCCGCTTTTTGCCATTTTGTTTTCACTTGAGTCTGCGCTCTCTCTTGTCCAGTCAACTCGTGCTAAAGCGTCGTAGGAGTTGAAAGTGAGCCCGGTCTGGGAGCACACTCCGTCCCATACCGCTCCCATGGAAACATCTCCAAACTGTTTGAGTTTATTTACTATTATAAGAAGACATTATCACGAAATAGGCCTCGGTTGCAATATTGTGTGATGGATGTCACCGTTGTTCCAAAACAGGGAGGACATCTAGAGTATCACCTTAAACAAATGCTTGATGTTGCAATAAAATAACAGATGCATTTGCCATTCAAATATAGTAATGTGAGCCTGTTTGTATTGTGAAAGATGTTTTATCGCTGTTACAGAGAGGACACAGGAATCCTAATCTGTGTTTCAGTGAGGTCAGTGACAAGTTCAAACTGAGGACAAGAAGATCATTTTCTTTATCTCCTCATTGAGTTACAATAAAACAAGATTGTCTGGTGTCTCATTGCAACCGTGGGCTAACGGAAAAAATGAAAAGAATGAAACAAAACACAACTTCTGCCTCAAGATGGGCAAAAATGTTAATATTCTATATAATATTCTGAATGTTTTTTGCTGAGACATTTTGCTGGTGTGCGTGGTAAAATATCTCAACATGCTGCAAGAAATTTGATTGGAACTTAAGTTGTAAACAATATTTATGCCATTTTGTGAGTAATTTTACATTTACCTTTGAAGAAAAAGACTAAAACGAAAGACGACGAAGACAAAAGAAGACAAAGAAGAAGATTGTTGTCAATATTACCCATTCATTCTGCAGGAATGTTTTGATGAGGATCCATTAGAATATGGTTAAAGGCTAAAAAATGTAAATGTCAGATATATTTACATTATTATATTGAAGAAAGCATGTCATTGGTTTTAAATTGAATTAATTAAAAATGGACACACAAGTCGCATCGACAGTAAAGGAGTGAATGAGAAACTACAGCTCATTTAAGTAGGCTCTTAATCCCACAAACTCATATTCAACCCAATGACCTTTACAATATTCATGTTTTTCTCCTCTACCTCCAGCAGTGACCTTTAAAGCACAAATTATTTTCTACTCCCGAGCAATCCAGGAAAATTTTACCAACCAAGTTCAATGATTCTCTCTTATGCAGGTATTACATCTTTTTAAAGCAAATTGAGTTTCAAGTAAGTTGGGGCGGGCAATACTGACAAAAAAAAAAAAATCAACCCATCAGAACTTTGCTGAAAAGTACCTGTAAATTTGATGGTTGAGGTATTTTTTTACTCTTAACACTCAATATTCTATTATTCAATATCTCCAAAATAAGGTTTTGAGCAATAAAAAAGGCTGAACGATTTTGAAAAATATCTTATTGCGATTTTGATTGGATTTGCAATGAATGTTTCAGTATTATTCATTTCCAGGGGTATTGACACTTGAGAGAAGATGAACATGGAAAACATGCAATTCAGAACAAGCTCATTGAGGTCTAAACTAAAGGGTTAGCAGTTTTTTTCAAAAGGTATATCTTACAGCTCTAATGTGCGGTCACATTTTAATCAAGATCGATATTCTGTCATTTCATTTTATTCTGTCAGTAAAAGTATGTGGTTCAGACTTTGACGGAAGAAAAGTGACTATGTTTTGAAATGAACACTGCAGACCAATAAGACACAATGACATAGAAAGGAAAATCTTGAATCTTGAAAGTAGTGATAGATATTTTGTCACGTCGCCCAGTCCTACACCAAATCTTCAGTTCCAATATTATCCAATTTTCTTTATATCTCCCACCGAGGAAGGTCATTTTAGCAGTTCCGATTAAATCAAGCTTTTATGATAAGTACTTTTGCATCAGAGAGGCATCAAAATCTCCACATTTCCCGGTGGACACTTTCTGTCACTAACGCTAATTCACACATGTAATGAGAAAACACGATGCCTCTAAACTCAAAGCGCAAATATACTTGTCAGCTTATGTATTGCCCATTGTCACCTCCGAGTGCGTCCCTGCTGCGTACTCGGATTGAAAAATTGCTCACTAAAACATAAACAAAACCAAGCCATATTGTTTAATCTCACCGCTGTCTTTTCTATTGCCGATGAGGCCTGTGGAAAATTGAAAGCCACTTGTTCTCGCCTCATCTCCAGTGTGAAAAGGCCATACACCGCCAATGTGCGCTCCTCTGCTGCTCGCTAACCTACATTTGGCACACAGACAATGCCCGAAATTGCCATTCCCAGCCCCCCTGCCCTCGCCAATTTGGTGCTCAACGCCGCCGCTTTTCATTTTTTCTTTTTTTTCCCTCCAAAATTGCGCACCCATGTAGTGAGCCGGAGCTTTTGTTATTTTTTTTCTTTTTGGAGTCAGAACATAAATCATTCACCGTAGGGATTTGGCGGTTTACAATTCTCCTCAAAAAATGTCAAAGGCGGACTCATCTATCACAAAAGCGTCCCTTCATGACAGACATAATTCATTACAAATAAGCAGGGAATCGTACTACAGTTCTCTAACAGGACAGTCCCAGCGCAGAGACCCTTGTCCCGGGGGTTAATTGGTAGCAGTGGTCTCATCGTGACAGAAACGGGGAGTGGGTGAGCCGCTCTTTTCAAAGAACATTAGTAAGTGTCGTAGAAAGAGGGGCACACTTCTGTTGCCCAAAAACACAGTGTGACTTTGTGTTGGATGAAAAATATGTGGAATTAGGTTTGCAAATTAGGATTCTTATGATAAACACTGCTATGGCTATTACATTTAGATTGTCCAAAAGCAACATTTGAGAGAAAGCGGGAAACATGCATTAGGTTTAAAGGAGATTTTTTTTACCTTAGTTCGCCCTGCCCACTTTTGCCTCTTTTTGCCACAGATACGCACTTGTGTTGTAAACGCACTTCTGTTTGCCGAGAACTCTGTTAAAGCTAATAGCGAACGAGGGAAAGGTCTCGCCGCTAAAATGTTATATAAAATAGATTGATTTGTGTTGTTAAAAATGTTAAAAATGTTTAACATACACGTTTCCTGGGCGTCCTGAAAACTGGTCCATGTAGAACTTATTTTCTGTTGAGTTCGTCTGCCCCATGTAAAGTAACTCAAAGGAAAAAAGATGGCGCCGCCCACGACAACTCCTGGAATAAGGTGACTAACATACGTAGATCATAATTTTACACTTTGTTCATTGTCATTCTTTAACGTCATTCTTTATTGCCATCTTTTATCTAAACGTTTTAATATTAGAAACAGCCCCATTGACTTTCAAACAGCAGAACTGATACTGGCATTTCACTGTACAAAGCAGTGGCTGTTGATTATTTATAGTTTTTAATATTGAAAATTGTCCATGTGACTTTTTAAAACCTGATCTGTATCATCAAGCGATTAAAGAACAGAAAAGCAAAATAAAGAGATGCTGGTCCTATCTAGAGCCAAGTATTGTTTTAAAGTATCACTACAGTACCAAAAATGTTTTATATAAGGGTTGTTCAGGGAGAGCCGGAAATTTGATACACTGAAAATATGACAAATCACAAAAGTGTTATGATTCATTATAGGACCTTGGAAACATATCACTTGATCTTTCAGGAAGCAACAGTAGTATATTTGGTCTGTAACAATTCTGGTTCCACGTCTGAAAAGTGATTTGAATCAATGCCAAGAACATTTTCGTCTAGTTTGGCTTGTCTTTACTGAGGTGCGCTGCATTAACAGCATGTTTTCACCTCAGGCCTCACCAAAGCAAACCATCTGCCACCAGTGAACGCACATTTGAACAGAAAGTTACATACTCAAGGTAAAGGTTCACTCTGAGATTTTTCTGCTGCTTGCCTCAAGCCACAGCAGACAGAATTACCAGGGGGAATAAACAAAAGCTAGCTTGCCCTCAACGTGCTAATAAAGATACACAGTTGTAATGAACGTAATGTGACAGCAGGAATGCTCTGAATTAGTCCAGAAATTATTTAGATTAGATTATTTTAGACTTAAAATGAATGATGATGTCACAAAACTAGGAAATATGGAACTAAGTGTTTTTCTGAAGCTCAGGGGGAGAGGACTCACTAAATAGGATTCATCAAACAAGCATGAATGAAGCTAAATACTCTAGGTGCAGTATGTTTTTGATCACATTTCACAGTACGTTTTGCACTATATATGTACTTTAACTAAGATTATAACAAAAAATATTCATAATTCAAGTTGAAATATGTTGACTGAAGGCTTCTAGATACAGAATATTTAGGGATGAAGTGTATTATTGATTGAAATCAGACATTATTTATTCTTTTTTGACATTTTGTTCACTGTCTGTTATAAAATGTTTTAGAGTTTGTAGTCCAGATACGACTGTGATTTTTTTTTTTTTTTAGTCAACTTTTTTGAGTTACGATTAGTCCGTTAATTAATGCATGTAATGTTTAAGGTTACTTTTGCGGCATCTGTGGGCTTTACTCTGGACAGTCAGTCTCCAGTCTTTGAACCACCTGCTCCTTTCACAGTTCAGTAATAAAACCCACAGACCGACAGGCACACTCTCCTCACCCCCCACCTCCTCCTCTCACTGGGAACCATGAGTGACAGCACTGCTCTTTCTGCTCAGGGCGAGGATCCACATGTGCACAAATGATTATTATAAGCTCCATAGGAAGAGGAGAGCAGCTCCACTCTGGCACGGCACCGCTGGACCTCCCAGAAGTTAATACAAACGCTCCAACTTCACTCAGGTCCTGGTCCTCTCTGCACTGCTTTTAGAACGGGTTCAAATGACACACATCTGGTTTAATGACACAATTGTGAACCATTAAAGGCTCTAGAGAGGACTCACCGGTGAAGGCCGTCTCTCTATGCCACTTAAAGGTGGAATGGAGGATTTCGGGCAACAAATCAGAATCTCATTTCCTCGTGGGTAGCACAAATAACTGGTCCGCTCAGGTGTCAATCATTCTCTGCGTGCTAGTGCACGCCCGCAGGCTCGCAGGAAACGCCGCTCCCTGGCGCATGCGTGGGTTGATATGCTAGTGTGTTTATGTAGCAGGTTAGCGGCGAGTTCCGTCATTGTAAGTCTAAACTTTCATCCGCTGGCACGAAATGGCTGAGGGACGAAAGAGAAAGACTGTTTTCGAGCTTTCACAGAAGAGACGAAAGTCTGCAGAGGAAAGAAACAAAACGCGTGTTATTCTGGCGAGCATTGAAAGTGCAAAACAGGCTGATGCCTCCGCTGCAAACTTTCTGCTGGACAGGTAACTGTTTATCTGACTCTTTTAGCTTATTGTATGTGGAGTGTATTATTAAATCTTCTTCGGAGGTTGTCGTGAGAGAAAGCGACACCAATCGTCTTGTAAACAAATGCGCATGGGCAGTGCGGCTGGGCGTCTTCGTTCACCAGGTTTGCTAGGCGTTCAGTCAGGAGAAACGGGGCGGGAGGGAGGGGGAACCTGCGCATGCGCTTTTTCAAGAAAAGGACTAACAGTCGCAGATTTTCAAATCGGCGAGAAATCCTCCATTCAACCTTTAAATACTTCATTTTGAATACACTGGGCCGAAGGGTGTATCAATACCCAGATGCTGATCGATACAAAAAAACGGTATCAAAACTAGATACTCAATTTACCAAGTATTGATACTGAATAAAATCACTTAAATAGGAGTATTTTTTGGTATACTCAAATTGATATTGCATATCAAGCTTGAATTTTTTGAATTTTATTATCGTGACAACACAAGGGCCAACTTTATTATTTTGAGGATTGCATATTTTAGCTGAAAAGCGTAATTTGGCTATTCATCGGTAAAATATCTCATAATAATCAAAGAAACTTTATTTGTACAGCGCTTTACAACAGCAACACCTGAACTAAAGTGCTTTCCTTTAGTGCATTAAAAGATTTTTAAAAAGTACAAAAATGATACAATGCATAAGCCATATATACTTTTTTAGTAATCGTTAATAAAAGATTTTATAACCACTATTTGCAATAGTTAAAATGTTGCATGTTGCAATAAAGCAGTTTTATTTTTAATGCAATGCAAGCACGCAAACCACAATTTAACATGCATTGGCGGGTAAGACCATGTTACAGTTGCCACACAATCAAAGATCTGCTAATGAGGACATTTTCAAAAACAACACTTTTTCAACATTCTAGACATAAGAAAGTAGCGTATGGTTTATGCTTTGTTGTACATCCAAAGCCTTAAACTGGATTCACACGTTTGGACAGAAATGGAGAGGAAATGGGCTTGTTTCACCTGCATCTCATCTGACACCCGCTGGGAGAGAAGGTGCTAATGACATGGTACAATGCAACGAGGCGCCTGCAGCCGAGGTGTGACTGAGGAGATTAACTGGACTGTCTGTGGAGTGGGTGGATCTCTGTCTGCATGGAGACGTTTCACAGGTAAATATAAGACACCAGAAATCTCCTATACATGCTGCATTTGAATATTTACATCCGCTTGAAGGCTTTCATTTGTCAAAATGAAAAATGTTACAAGCAGATGTCAAGATTATTCGTTGATCGTTGATGTTAGTTGATAATCACGATTATTAAGGTCATAATCATAAGAACTAAAAAATAATTTATTGTTTTTTCCCCAAGCTTTTAAATATAAAACACAGAAAACACAGAACAGAAAACAGGACCAGAGAGCAGACAGCACAACTAAATTTAAGTATAAATCCCATTTAGTCCAAAATCTAACACTTAAATTATTAAAAACTTAATTTTTCCATATTTTGAATGTCAGTCACAATGTCAGTCCAGTCCTTGATGCAAAAAAAGTATTTTCAATTCAGTAAAACCTACAAACTGCTTTATTATCTGAAATTCTCTACCTGTTGCTCAGACACACCCATTTTGCTAGCCGGACATACGTCAAATCAAACACGCATTCACAAAAAAATTAATGGTGAAGCCGATCCACATATTTAAGTATATAAAACTTTCATTTCATGATATTTAATGTCATATTTAATGTCATTTGTAAACGAATTATAATTTGCGAAAGACACGTAGATCATCAAATAGTCAAACCAAACTAGAGTTTTGCATATCTGCTGCTATGGGATTATCTAATGATATGATGATTTGTGAAATGTATCATCATGTAAATTGTTGAAGCACTAACTGTTACATCGCCATGTAATGTTGTACAGGAAATCTATAAAAGTCGTTGTATCAGTGACGCTGTCAACACTTAAAACAGAATAAGAGGTTGGAGTTTATAAATTTCCTACTCCTTTTTGAGCATGAATACATCACTGCAGCAAAATGGAATGGAACTTGGGTGTTGCTCAAATAAATGAAAAATGAAAATGAAAAAAAAGATGCACAGAGCATCAGGAATCTCAGATGACAGTTTTACACATTAATTATTCACTAAAATAAAACACCAAAAGGTTTCAACACTGAACAATGACTTTTAACAAGGCTTTGACCTCTTGTAAATGTGGTCGATGGGTTGGTACAGACTGAAACTCTCTGGATTATTCATAACTTGGGGGTGTTTTGGGGGCTAATGCTAACAGCTTTAGAGAAAATACATGAGACTGTCGCCGGAGTCCGTTAAATCATACCGGATTAGCCGCATTGTCAGTGATCAATAGCATGAGCATCGAAAGTCACGTCTGCTTATTTTTATCTCTATGGTTTTTATTGTCTAATTGACTTTATTTTATCATTCAGCATGTCTGATTTCAAAGCTAGTACTTTATTTCATATGAAGCAGTGACACAAGAGTCGACATGGACATCTTTTCTGGTTAGATTTTGCAAATAATTTCCTCTAATTTGTTCTCAATTTTCAAAAATAACAACTGCATGAAAAAGTCTAGTAAATTGGCTTGGCTTATGACATGTTGCTTTTCTTGGATTTAGGACAAATTATTATTATTTTTCTCAACAAGGATATGCAGTGGTTTGTTGATGTCTGTTTTCTGGTTGAAAAGAAATACTATAATGAGTGTGAACGCCTAATACAGACTAGGAAATGAATAAGCAATTTTATGTCCCTTTTTTAAATAGATGACACAAATGTTCTTTTTTTACCATCTACATTTGCTCTTTTTTCTTTTTTTAGTTTTAAAATATATGAAACAGAAGAGAAACCCACACACAAATGCAACAATGAAATTAAGGCACATATTTGGTCCAAATTAAGTCAGATTGTGATGTTTTCCTCCCCATTTTACGAATGTCAGTTACATTTCCAAAGGTGTATCTGAGTAATTTGGCATTTAACTTCACATTATGGCATTTTTTGATCATGTAATCCTCCATTTTGGGTTCATTCAGTACCTGTTGGCACGACAAAAGAGATTTCTCCGGCAGTAATCTATTCAACACACATTTTAATTATTTCTATGGCAGCACAACACACATTTCCCAAATACAATAATGTACGATTGTGTTAAAATATGTAAAGGGATTTGTCATTGACACTTGCACTGTGAATAATGCATTTACCAACTGTGCTGCTGCTAATCTTCATATTTTGTTCTGGTGACACACTTAACAGCATCTGTGCATCTTGAGCATCCTGTTCTCATCTTTAGTAAGAAGGAGATAATTGTTTTTTTTCCAACATCGACGGTCTCCATGGCACCAAATCTCTCTCTCTTCCTTCCTTTCCCTCTCTGTTTCTCCCTTCCCCCACTCCAGCCTCCCGTCAACCCTGTGGTCCATCAAAACAGCCCTGTGCTGTACATTAAAGCCGACTTATCACATTTGCAATGCATTGAGCGCGTAGCTAAGGGACTCTATTGTGCCCTATAGACCCCCTTTAAAATGCAATGTCATCAGAATGTTCAAAATTCTATAATGGAGGCGACTGGAGGCAAAAAAGCAAGGCAATAATACACTTTCAATTGTTAACTGACAATAGAGCTAAATAGTAAGGATTTTAAGGCTTTATAATCAAAAATAAGCAAGATTTTTGAATTTCCAGGGTAGAAATATCATGTAATTTGCTTTTCTATTACAAAGGATGGAGAATATCTATTTTTTTAGCCGTAAAATTGTATATGAGTATATAAGTATTTGTCCAGTAAAACCTAGAAATTTGGATTTGGCTTCATCAAAAATGCTAAAAGTCCATCGTAATCTCCTGAAAAATAAACAAATAATGTAAAACGCAATAGTAAATGTCTTTAAACCAGGCTCTGCTCCCACTCACACGTATCTGAGCAGTTTTCATTTGTCAAAACCACCTTGATTTTTCATGTTTTGCAATATTCTGTGGTTAAGCCAAGTTTTTCCATCGAAATCACAACCCTGCTAAATATGTGTCACCGTGCCAAATGGGAGCAAGTGTGGAAGCGAAAGGTGGATGTGTGATTTACTGCTGGTTACGGAGGAAATCAATGATATACCTGACCTGAGCGAGAGAGCAAAATGAGCTTACCATGTCTGATTATTGCAATAATAGCCAGGAAGGTGTCCTATAATGTGATTGAGTGGGAGAGTGTTTAGAGATGTCCGAGCCAGTGTCGCAATAAATTACAATAAATTACATTCAACAACATATGACATTTAACAAGAGATACTGACAGAGGGTAGGCAGAAAAGCAATTTCAATCATGTGTTCTATTATTTTTAGGTTTTATTATTGGTTCATACAAGTTCATAACTACTTCATAGTAAGTCGTTGTTGGCGTTCATGGCTTTGGTTCCATCACAATTCAAACGTGAGTGATAACAGCCCAGAGAGAAAACTGATTTTAATTGAAGTTAGATTACCGAAAAACATAATAATATATAACTTGTGCATGGTTTTCCTTTTGGCAATAACTGATCCGTTTTGGAGCTATTCAAAATGTATAGTTAATAGAAAAAAACAAGCATAAGTATATAATATTGTAGTCTAGGCTGTGATCTTAAAGCTGGGTAACCTAATTTTCACATAGCAAAACCGAAGTAGATATTTAAATGTGTCTCACTGGTTCCTCGCTCTGACATACTCTTCTGCACATTGTTAATATCCACAAGTATTCATTTTCAGGCGCGGGTTGAGCTTTAGAACAGATTTTTTTTAGACAGCGAAGTGAAACTCCTGCCCCAAGCACAGCCAATCAGAGCGCTGCTTTCAACTCTTATTTCTAGTTTGACGAGACTAAACTACTTTATTATTACATACAGAGTGCGTGCAGTGGTTTTACAATGTACTGTGGGGTAAAACAAATATATACTAATTTACAAAAAAAGTCAGGTTCATACAGTATCAATGCACAGTACATAACAATATTCATACCATTATATCATATATATTTTTACTCTTCCTGCACAGTCTTATGTTATATTTGAGTATATTTTAATAGTTATTTATGCTGATTATTTTTTATTGCATATTCCTATTTTCCTGCTGTTCTTGAACTCTGCAACTCTGGAATTTCTCCACTGTGGGACAAATAAAAGTTCTAGCGCTTCTATACATTTATTCAAGATTTATTGCTAATTGCTTAGTAATGCAGTGAAATAACAACTCCATGGAGACCTCCGCCATGAAAGTTACATAGTGCACCTTTGATAAAATGTTTGCTGTTAGATGATGCACACAATGATGAAACAAATGCACCAAAGTCAGAGAACCGGACGACTGTAACCTTGGTTGTATTTCTATTTATTGATATATACTGATACAGATTTTTTGAAAGGTTCTGTGAAACTCTATTGTTTTTTGTGTGCATAAAAATGACACTAAATTGAATCTTGAATACTTTTTCTTCCACATCGCTAAGGCTACTCTTCACGTTGTGGTCTGAGCTGGTAGAGACAGGAAGTCAGAGAGGATCCAAACACAGAGGACTCGGATCAACTGGGTGCCCTTCTGACAGAGCGGGTCCAGGGGGCCGAGATCCCGCTGGGCTCTGGACCCCACAGACCACAAAGACCCTCGACCTGACAGAGTGCATCCAGAGACAGTAAACAGCTCTGCCTCAGTCTCACGCTCAGAGAAGACCCCGGCTTCACACAGAGAGGAAAATATACTCCAGGATCAGAGACAAACAGACAGAGGTCAAAGCAGTGCTCTCACAACAGACTTTAGAGCAGCCATGTCAAACACAGAGCTACAAGAATGGGAGATGTGTCCAGGACGCACATGTAAAAGCCTCTTGGGTGAGAAGCGAAATGTCTTCAACTGAAAGCGTAGTCCTAATAACTGAAAGCGTAGTCCTAATAACTGAAAGCGTAGTCCTAATAACTGAAAGCGTAGTCCTAATAACTGAAAGCGTAGTCCTAATAACTGTTACTAAGGATTATTGACCATTACAGTTTCCATATTTTCAGGCTGCATTCACACTTGTCCTGGTCTAGTCCTGGTTTGAGCACGCTCTAGTCCTTGTATAGTCCAGGTTTAGTTCAAGGTTTAGTTTAAGGTTAAGTCCCAATTAAGGACCAATTTTGATGTAGCCTGTGTTTAAATGTGAACCTTAGTGTTACACAAAATAATTGTAGTTTTGTATATTAACATGGAGTCTTATGCTATGCTTTTTTTTTTCAAATGAGTATCTAGTTTTGATGTTAGCTTTAGTGTCTAATAGTATCTATCAACCATCAACAATCCTATATCTTATTAATCTACATCAAGTAAATAAGTGTTGCATCAAAATATTACATTTCATTGATGCAACTACCTTAAAAGTAGATATGCCCTTTTGAATCGTTTTTATATTTGTCTATGTATCTTTTACTTGTATTGTGCAGCACTTTGAAAACCATTTTGTAAATAATTTGTTATGAAATGTGCTGCGTAAATAAAGTGGATGGTATTGAATCTGTGTTTTTTTTTTGTTTTTTTTTTAATAAACAAATGTGTATATTTACTTATATATCGCAATAAATTGTTGCATTAAATCAGAATTTACAGTTCTACCTTCAACAAAAGACACAGCAAATCCATGGGAAACTCAACAGATCCCAGAGAAAATGTTAGTTTCCATTCCAATATATAACAGTTTACATTCGCTTGAATATAGCACTGGCCAATTTTTACCTACACAAGCTGTTTAGAATAGAACAGCCAATACTACCAGACTGTAATGTACACACCAATGCCAGCTTTAACCAGTGCAGTTAGCCAAGTCTGCTTTAAACCTATCCCTTGCGATTTCTCTTAATGAACACTTCAGAACAATAACACAACACTGTAATGCCCCTCTCATATGCTGAACACAGAAACATCACCAGCTCGAGTCAACCATCTGTAAAACACAAATGTCTTCCAAAACAGCTGCTCCTCTCGGTCCGTCTGCCGCGAAAAATCATCCAAACCAGCAGCTTCCAGCTCCATAAGGACGCATAAAAAGCAGGCGTCTGGTGTCAACAAAAACCCAGTGCACTCGCCGCTGTAAAGTCCACCAGTCAGCATTTCTCTTTGTGTCAGACAGTGCAGCGACCACACGCACCCACGCTGTCCCACACCTGTCCACTGTGATTTGGGAGCTCAGACAAGCGCAGAACTCAAGCAGAAGTGACAAAAAAAGATATACAGGGTTTCTGGAAGTGTTGGTGAAGGAGAGCTGGGGCTAAAATCGGACGCAGTTGTGAGAAAAACCAGAACTAACTTGGAAATAACTCAAGTAGAGGTGGCAATGCATCAAAATGTTTATAATATTGTGAATGTTGTTTTGATACATCAATTATATCATGTATGGTGAAAAGAGCAGATTAAAAATAAAAACATGAAAAAGGTGATAAGGGTATTGGTTGATATTTCTGCACTTTTGTGATTAATTTTACAGACTTTTCACATTTGTCTGATAATTAAACCTCGACTAATACATTTAAAGACATGTTTTAACACATTTCTCTTAGATTGGAATAATATTGATGATGCCTGGAAAATCCAGAATGATATCTCTCTGTATGTCCACACTGATCAATATCAGTCTGGTCACTCCGTAATCTCCGCAAGTTCAGATGGGCGTGATCGACAGAGAGGGCGGCGTGACCAGACTCACTCTTCGTAAAGAATTGAAGAAGTGTGTATTCTGGATCCCAGGCAATAATACTCATTTTGTCAATATTGCCCAACTCTAAACCAAAGACTAAATTAGCAACTAAGCAATGACAAAATAGCTTGAAAGTGAAACTTAAATAGATTAAACTATTCAAAACAAGACCATACACAAGACAAAGACAGAACCAGGTCTAAATCGTCATGAATCTTGGATTAAATCTGGACTAAAACAGGTCTAAAATATATGAGGTAGGACTTAAACCGGACATTATACTGTAGAACCAAGAAAAAAAAAATCATATAAAGTTTATCTGAACCAGAACTCAAGGACTTAAAAAACACGCACCAATCAAATCATTTCTTTCTGTTCTGCTGCTCAGCCACCTATGCCACTACCGACATGTCCACAGTAATTTGGGAACTCTGCAACACAAAAAACTCAAGCCAAAATGACAAAAAGATACAGGGACGTCTGGAAGTGTTAGCGCTGAAGCCAGAGACCTAAATTGGTGTCTGGGTTTGGGAAGGTGGGAGACAGTGAGAAGTGAGCGAGGGGCAGAGGGAAGCCGAGGTGTGGGAGGAGGAGGTGACTTATGACCAGAGCAGTGCAGTGATAAAGGACAATAAAGGTGAGTGCAAAACCCCAGAGGAGCAGCTCAGCTAGTTTCTTTGTTCAGATGCGAATATGGAGCCTGTGTGGATGGTAAATTAATGGGAGAATGAGACAAAAATAGGTTCACAAGCTCATTACCAAACCAGATCGGGGTTAAATTAGTACTGTAAGAAACATAAACTAGCTCTAAAACAGGACTAAACCAGGTCTGCACTTGGTTTAAAGCTGGGGTACTTGACATTATTCTGGTAATTGAATACATTTAGTGTTTCTCCCCATAAAAGCAACACTTTGAGTCAAAATCAGACCGCTACATGCTATTAATTAGATAGTATTTTATTATTGGATAGCCGTAAACTGCGCTAGGATTTACTGCGTTCTGTCGTTCCAATTGTGTTTCACTTTGCTGTATGAAAAAGCCGTTCTAAGGCGGTTTGTATGTCTAAAAATGCATGTGAACATTAACAATGTGTCAAAGGTTTTATGAGAACGAGGAACAAGTTACATAGATTTGAAAACATACTTCATCCTTTTGAGGTCGGCAGCTTTCAAGAGGCATTTATGAGAACGAAACCAGGTCTAAACCAGAAAGGTCAAGTCTTATGTTTAAACTAAAACAAGGAACTTCTACTGAAATATGACTAACTTAAACTAAATCAGTTAAGCCAAGACTACAAGATCTGAACCAGGACTTTACTCTGCACAAAGACAGAACCAAGACTATTCTGGGCCAAAAATAATTACATTTTTCTGAAGAAAGTTACAAAATTATACAAAAGAGGTTAATAACACCATGCGCTACATTACTCTCCATTTATACGGACTGCTATGCTATACTTGTGACCGTCTTTGGCTCCATTTAGTCAACACAACAACTCAAGAGGTTTTTAAGAGGTTTCATAATACTGTTAATCAATAGGCTGTGATTATTTCTAAGAAACAGTTGGAACGTTTAAAAGTTGAAATAGAAATTACATAAAAATATTGCTCATACCTCTGCAGTTTGTCCTCCAGCAGCTCCATGTACTTAGTGGCATTGTCCTTCAGTCGAATTTCTGTAAAACAAACAAAGAAAAAAGAAAATATAGTAATAATTTATGGAACATTAATATATGCGTTATGGAACGTAATAGCTCATTGTAAGTACTTGCTACACAATGCCATATTTAGTGCCATAACATATTACAGTTTATTCAACTTGTAATCAATTGTTCCTCCATCAGCCTGCTTTAATCAATATTTTCTAATCTGATTATATTTGTCGTCATCCAGAATAACCTTGAAAACAAAGAAAACGCCTTAAACATTATTAATCTATCACACAATTTACAAAAAGAGAACATGAATTTGAACAATTATTTTGAGTGATATACTTTATAAATCAAAATACCGCAGGTTGAGTGTGGATAAGTGTTTCAACTTTCTTTATATAAGTGGATTTGTCATCTATTGCAGGCACTTAACATTTTCCATTAAGAAATCTCCACCATAAATTGACGCTAAACCTTTTTAACTATGTGTATCCTAGCAACACATCACAGCGCTAATGTTATTAAGTCTGACAGGTCTTTAAGTGCATTAATCACTGGCGATTGGGAGAGGTCAGAGTCACCACATGCTGGAGATAAAAAATGTGCATAGAAACTGCACAAAAAAAGGAAAGCACAAAAATCTCAGCTGACAATGATTTCCATACAGACAAATTCACTGCACCAGACAAAAATGACCTCTTCTTTAAGGAGGAGTCCATTATGAAACAGTCTGAGGATTTGAAGGGATGAGATTATGGTTCTTACATTGTGCCAGATTTGCTATGAGGCAGTTGTCACAAACGCTGGCGGTTAAATTTGTCTAAATTATGACTAAATTCAGCGCTAAAGGAAAACATATAGGTAAAAATGAACCAGGACTAAACAACATCTTCTAATCTAAAGAACGACTAATGATGTCTTTGCACTTAAAGGGGCTGTACCTGATTTTTACTGCTTTGAAACATGAAAAACAGAACTCGTTCATGTACCTCATTGTTTGCCTGTAGTAAAGTAAAATCTGATTTGCCTTAATACACATATAAAAGCAACTATTTGGGTGAAAATGAGACAACAGCGTTTTCTATGGATCTATTTATAGAGCGTTTTATTCCACGAGAAGCAGGGAATGCGCCTTTATCATGTTAATGTTTGTTAGCTTTACCCTGGGCTCAGAGACTCGTGAAAAGTCCTTATAAATTCATTTATTTAGGATTCTGAGATTGCATTAAGAAGGTGAGCAATACATGTGACTGTTGTAAAGAGTTTCAAACAAACTAGTTCTGTTTTTCACGTTTCAAAACGGTAAAAATAGGGCACAACCTCTTTTACGGCCACCACACACTACAGGATTTTAGCATCTTAAACAATTCTTAAACGTGGGACAAACACTGCAGACCACAGACATGAGAATTGTATAATATGTTAAATATTATGATCCTCAAAGACCAAACACTGCAGAGTCAAACGCTGTGTGCTAACAAAACTAAAGCACCTAGCATCAGACGTTTCTTGTTTCCAAAATGATCAGAGCACTGAGATTCTAGTTTAAAAGCAAGTCAAGCCTGTGCTATTAGTATTTGTAAAACATACATCAGAAAAAAAAAATTGCACAGAAAGCAGGCGATAGATTAGACAGGAATTAGCACACCATCCCGGCACTAAACCTGGACCAGAACAGGACCGAACCAAGTCTACATTATGATTAAAGTTGGCTCAAACCAGGTTTGAACCAGGACAAACGTGAACGCATCTCAAAACTCAAAACCAGAACAAAAAACTAAAAAAGCACAACTAAAGTCAAGGTCAAATTCATTATTCAAAAATATAATATGGTTATTCTCTGCCAATTTAAACCAGCCTGTGGACACAAGAGGGATTTGATTGAGGCGCTGGTCTGGAAGTCTTGCCAGATTTGCCATGGGGCATATAGTCAGTCCATTAACACCGGCTGGAGTTATGCTAGCTCTGAGTTAAACAAGACCAGCACCAAACCAGGTTTAAACCAAGGAAAGATAGGTCTAAATTGGTACACAAATTTGGACTAACCAAACTCTGAGTCAGGTTTAAAGCAGGACTAAATATACAACCAGGGTGAAACAATCTAGTTCAAAACAAGAAGAGAAAGTCTGTCATAACACATTTGATTACACCGGCGGCTGTCATATCACAGACGATAGTTTTAGAAGTCGACTAGACAAACTACTATTTCTGTTATAAACTTTTTAAAAAGATTATAAACCAAACAAAAGTTTAAATATGATGACTACAGACTTCTAGATAGAGAATATTTACAGAAGAAACACATGTCAAATTGTTATTGACTCTTTATTTTACTACTCTTTCTTTAATAATGCGACTGTCTTTGTAATAAAAGTCTAGAATCTTTTATAGTCCAGATAACGATTACGGTTATCAAAATATGACTAAGATTAATTTTTGAATAGTTGACTAGTCACTCACGATTAGTTGATAAATAGTTGCAGCCCTATTTACAACTCTGCTAAGCAAGACCAGGTTTAAAAGTAACAAATCTAGGTCTAAACTAGGACTAAAACAATTAACCAAATTGTAACTTCTGACCAACAATTCAACATCATAATGATCTCTGCTTTAAGGAAACCAAAAATTAATCCTGCTTGAGGATTCTAAAGGATTTGATGGCGATGGTCCTTACATTGAACTAATTTAACAAAGAACCAAAGAAAAATAGGTGTCAATTTGTATAAGCAAACTTGGACTAAAGAAGCATTGAACCAAAACTGGACTAAAGAGTATAAAAGAGTATAAGCCAAAATAATAGGGAAAATGCAATAAAGCTGCTGAGTTTACCGGATTTGGACTCTGCTAATCAAGACTTGACCAGGTTTGAACGGGGAAAAATGAGATCTAAACCAGGTCAAAACCAGGACTGATCCAGGTCTAAACCGACCAGGAACCAGTTCAAAACCCAAATTGTAATTTCTGACAGGCACTCTGACAGAATAATGATCTCTGCTTTAAGGAATCCAATAATTAATCCTGCCGGAGGATACAAAAGGATTAGATTATGGCTATGGTCCTTACATTGTGCCAGTTTTCCACAGGGCAAACTACAGTTGGCCCGATCGCTTCTGTTGCATCCGGAGCCTGTTTTTTTTTTTTTGCCAGAGGAGACAGACCCAGGCTGTGAGCTCGTCTGGACCGCGGGGACGCCCATCTCAACACTGTTAATGAGCCTCATGAATGAAACATGAGAATATGCCCCCCGCGCCGACCCATCTTTGAACACAATGGGGCGCACTTATATCAAATTGCATCACCCGTTCCATGCGCATGTTCAAAGCTAACTTTCACTATCCTCCTCTTCCTCCGGTTCACACACACATAAATCACCGAGCGCTAACATCTGTAGCACTGTTGAGGCTACGGGACTCAACACTTTCCCACAAGCGGGACTCCACAGAGGTCAGACGAGGGAGCGTGGAGGGCGAGCAGTGATTTATGGAGTTGGGAAGAAACAAAAGCATTAAGTGTAATTACTGTTAACTCACACGTTTGAATATGTTCGATCAGAGGTGAGAAAAGGAGCTTTGTTTTTGGATAATCAATGTTTATGTTTTGTAATGGTGTGGTATATAGTAGGGTTGTAACTAATGATTTTAATTTAAACACATAAAGACAAAACAGGACCAGAGAGCAGACAACAAATCAAAAATATATTTAAAAAAAAAACTTAAACGCAAAAGGAAAAAAAATAAAAATTCGAGACATTTTGAATACATCCACCAAATATCAGCCAAATAAAGGTTGATTTATGATGACTTAAGGCTTCTAGAAGGACAATATTTATGAAAAAACATTAAAAATGTTGCTGTATTTGTAATAAAAGGTTATTTTGTATGTGTTACTGCACTCCAGATAACAACTACGATTATAAAAGTACGACTATTATTTTTTCATGGTTGTATACTAGTCACGATTAGTTGATTTATCGTCCTATGCTAGAAATGATTTGTTGATCTTGGGAGAAAAAAGATACTGTAAGTCCAGATCAAATTGAAGGTTAAGCCACCAAACAAGACCAAAACAAGGGTTAAAAACTAAAATCTGTTTTGAATCTGAATTTTTATCTTAATAAGTATTTACCAGGATTTACAAAGTCTAAAAACACAAAATCAACAGAACAACAATAATACTATAATTCATAATTGCATTGCTCATGTTGTTGTGTCCATGGTCAATACACTAGACCAGGACTTTATTTCACTGAGGGACAGATTTTTCAGATTCAGTTTTGTCCTCGAGCCAGAAATGTGTCCAACACTTTTGAAATACGAAATAAATGTAATACGAAAAGCTTTAACAACATCTGCAGAACTGAACCAGGAGTAAACCAGGACTAAACCAGCACTAAACCAGGTCTAAACCAGGACTAAACCACTAACAACAGATAAAATATTTGGAGGGTATGATTTAAGTTGAATAGCCCTGCACTCGACCACACTGGAAATGAACCAGAACGAAATGAAGTCTGTGAATTTGTCTCCTGTTTCAATGCAATAGACTGTTTGTTTTTGATTATTATTTAGCATCGCACTCATTACATTACACCAAGGTTTTCCTTTCAACTGCATTCAAAGTTCACAAATTATGCGCTGGTTTCCCTGCAGCGTGAGATAGTTTAACAGTAGCTTCCAAACACGTGTCAGAGCCTGTGTACAGAGGAGCCAAAAGATTGCGTGAATGTCTCCAGACGTGAGAGCGGGTGACAACACGCAGTAGTGTCACCTCACTTACACCTGTGCAACACTCTGCAGTCTCCAAACAGATACAAAACACACTCAAATGCACTGTTTGGTTTTCACTTTACAGGAAATAGTACGAAACTCACTCTGCATGTCAATATACTTCTTTTATTATAGGCTCTATGCATTTGGGTGAGATCATGACACAGAATACAGAAAACTATGTTTCAGAATGGTTTCAAAGTAGGGCTGAACAAATCAAAATAATTCCAGTATTTCAGACGAGCACTGTGATTAGATTTGCAAATAATATTTTCATTAACAGAATTCTGTTCAACGTTCACATTTTACTCACATCCAGAGCATAAACGTTTGAGAAAAGACTAAAATATGAACTGTTAAACTACTATTTCAGAACATGTTTGTAGATGCCAAAATGATCAGCTTTTTGACAGAAAAAGACATGATATTTTTATATCAGATATTTTCTTGTTTGTAATTATGTCACGTAAATAATTGCAGTCTTTGGTCATAGCGTTCGTTCAAATTGCGATTTTGAAATCGACTACGATTAATCTTGCAGCTCTATTTTAGAGTGGTGAAAAATTATGATATGACACATACAAAAAAGAAGAATCACTTTCTCTAATATTGATTGATATGATTTTCAATTGCAGTGTTATTTGTATTAGCATGGACCACAAAACTCCACACTGGCAGTTATGATGGTGGAGGATTTTGCATTGAAACAAACATAGCATAATCGATTGTTCAATAAACTCTAGGTATAGTTAGACGTATGATTTTAAGGTGTTTATAGTGTTGTCATGAGTGAATTAGCCTGATGTAAACAAAAGTGTTTTCACAATTTTATCAAGATTACATCAAGTCAGTTGTTGTTGTTAGTTATCAATATCAATAAACATTTCTCACAAACATCTTCAGTGACACTTTTTGATGAACAGATTTTGCCGATTTGGGGCACAATCTACACAGTCTAACTCTTTAATGTACACTCTTGACATGTAAAGGTTGTTAATGTTTAATTTGATTAGTTTTAAGATTTTTATTTAGAGCTTCATTTAATGACAAAGATAAACCTCAAACGCAAAATTTCAGGCTTGTTGTTATTCATTACCACTGTTCCTTGGTTTAGTCTTGGCCTAGTTCAGGTTTAGATCCAGGTTTAGTCCCCGTTTTGATGAAACATTTGTGTAATTGTGTAATCTGGTCATGCGGCATGTGAGTCAGTCAGTCAGCGAGATTGAGGTTCCAGTAACTAGACCTATATCTTCTGTATTCCCCGACACGGTGGCACAGAAGTAAAGGATAGCTCGCTCACACACTTACAGCTGTCTCGACGGAGGAAGAATCAAGGTGACGGTTATTTATGGCGATTGCATTTGTGTCAGTAGGAGAGAGAAATCCTTAGTGAGAACCGTTTCTGTTTCAAAGTCGCTAAATCTACACAATCAAAGCATCTACAAGGGAGAAGAAGCTATCACAGCTCGGTAAGTAGCAGACAGTTCACTTACTACACCTCTAATTGCGATGTGAGATCCTATCCTACTTGACAGATCCTCCCCTGTCAACTTTCATTCATGTTAAGCAGCCTGCCAGGGACTAGTCATTGAATAATACATAGGGGGCATTAAGGCTTGGCAGTATGTACAGATGTGGGATGACAAAGAAGAGAGAGATTTAGGAAAATATTCAGTTGGAAAGGGACAAAATGAAATATCAACTCAAATATTCAAACAGTTCTAAACAAAGAGTAACCCTTTCCAAAATCAAAGTAGGAAGTTAGTGCAAAAGACAATACTGTATAGGTACAAATCATAGCAAAAACTCATCTAAACCAGGACTAAAATCAGATTGAACCAAGCAAAAAATGCTGTTTACTAATATAAGGGGCAGGTAAACTGGAACAAGCTAGAAATTAATATCTAAAGGTGCATTCAATTTGCACATTCGCCACACCAAAACTGGGTCTTAACCAGGACTAAACTCAAAACTAAACTTGAAACTAAACCTTGACTACATCAGGGGCAGGGGCAGGGGCAGGGGCAGGGGCAGGGGCAGGGGCAGGACCAAACCAAATCCAAAACCAACCAATCCACTTACACTGGCTCAATTTAGGACTAAATAATGATGAGTGTAAATGCGACCTAAATCTGGTCAAACCATGGACAGAAATAAATCAGGACTACAGGTCTAAACACTAATGCTTGTCCAGACCATGACTAAACCAGAACCAAGACTAAAATAGGTAAAGCGTTATTCTATACAAACTAGAGGACTATTCCTCACTGGATCAAACTAAAAAACAAGAGTAACTCATAAATATTTCATATTTTCCCATGACTTAAGACGACTGATGGTAGCAATATGATGCATTCAACTGAACTGATCAATACCCAAAACCGGGACTAATCCAAATCTAAAACAGGGTTAAACCAGGACTAAACCAAATGTAAAACCAGGCCTAAACAAGAAGATATCAGGTACAGTGTAATGGCATATGGCAAAAACTAGGAATAAAATAGGTTTAAACCACCATGACTAAACCAAGACTAAAACAGTGTTAAATCAAGACAAAACCAAGTCTAAAACCAGGGCTAAACGAGAAGATTCCAGGTATAGTGTAATGGCACCAAAACTAATCCAGGACTAAAACAGGGTAAAACCAGGTCTAAACCAAGACTAAAACAGTATTAAATGAAGAAAAAAACAAGTCTAAAAATGGGTCTAAACAAGGATATGTCAGGTATAGTGTTGTAGCATATCAAAACCAGGACTAAAATAGGTCTAAAACAATGCTAAGCCAGGACTAAAAAATGGCTTAAACCAGGATTTAACAAGGAGATTCCAAGTATATTGTAATGGCACATAAAAACCGGGACTAATCCAGGACTAAAACAGGGTAAAATCAAAACTAAACCAAATCTAAAACCAGGGTTAAACCAGGAAATGGCAGATACAGTGTTATGGCTGCACTAAGCTCAGTCTGATCTTCATGTTGAAACTGAAGGAGATGCAGTTTGCCACGCTGTCTCCATGCCAACTGTGGGCAACATGAAGCGCGAGGCTCCGGGCGTGACAGATGAAAATAATCTCAGTTTTATTCAAAGCGACAGGCAGCGAGCTCCTGGACCTCCTCCTGAGTGCAGCGCAGACACGGAGATGGTGATATCACTGCTTCCTGTAAGTCAACGGGGGGGCGACTGGAGCTGGCCAAGTGCATAAATGACCACTAAAAAGGCCATAAGGAGGAGAGTCACGCTGTGGTAAAGTCTGCGGTAAGCACTTGATGTGGAAAAAGAACCACAACAATAGGATCTACAGATGGTGAAAAGATGAGCATCGCTAACTTTGATACCAGTGCGTTAAATCAGTGCCAGTGCTAATTAGTAAGACACTTTACTGTAGGCTTGATATGGAGAGGTAATAGAAATGTGTAGAGCAAGTTGCAGGTCAGATCTGTGTGAGGTGACCATGTTCACAATGAAAATGTATGTTTAAAAAAGTGTTGTTGAGCCATAAAACACCTGTTATGAAATAAAACCTGAATTTAGATGTGCAAAGCCGTGACATTTACAGGTGAACTGCATGGAGAAGTTACATAGTGCTCCTTTAAATGACATACATCGTGCATTATTTTTTGTTTTGTATTGTTATTGGCCTTAAACATACTCTTGGGTATCTTAACTTTGACTCTTTTTCTTGTCAAAGGCGGCGCTACTTTAGATTTCAGGCAGTACAATTAGGAATCAGTTATCGCTACCTTAATTACACTTAATAAAGCATGAACAAAGATTTAATTCATAATGAACAAATATGACTCAGTAAGTAGTAAGAACTTAATTAGGAAGTTAGACTTAGGACTAAGGGTTAGCGTATTATTTTTTATTCATTACATTCTTTACACACTATTTGTTCATTACTATTATTATTAAAATGTCTTTAGTCAAACTTTTTAACAACTAATAGTCTTAATAAAGCATGAACAGTTGTTTCTACAATCCTTCATGTTATTCATTGAAACCCTTCGAACGTAATTTGAACTTATCACACCACCTGTGCATGTCGCTGTGTCGAAAAAGCCATAATAATGGTATAAAAACTAAGATTTCTTTCCTCAAAATAGTCAGCGACCCCCATCCCATAGCAGTGGCAAAATTACACACTGCTGCCAACATCTAAACACTTTGAATTTCTTCTAAGATGGACTGTAAATCAGTTATTAAGCTTTGAAACATTCCAGTCAGACCATTTCAACACTTAAATATATATGCAGCCAGTCATGCACAGATTTCGTAAATTCAAGCAGTTTCTGTCAAATGATTTCTTTTGTTGATCCTCGGTGCGTATCTCGACAATATGTTCCGCCGTGCCAGCTGCGTGTTCGGCTTTGCTCTACGATCGCCCAGCCTCAAAGCATTATGGGCAATTGAGTGGAGATAGCGGCCCGTCTCTCTCCCTCCATTAGACGCACTGTCGGGCTGCTGTTAAGTTATACATAGAGGTTTAATGCTGACAGTGAGTTTACGCTACCTGCCGCTCCGACTAAAACGCATTAATCACGACCTTTATCCCATTTACATAGACACACAATCCCTCACCGCCTTTATTATATGGGTTTTATTTTTTCAAAACCGCTACCTCTGCTGTGTTAGCATGACAGCGGCTCCAATTAGTTTGACGGTACAAACAATCGCGCAGATGTTGCAGTCTTTTATTGTTATAAGTCAACCAGGAACACATGATAATTCACTTTCAATTAGCAAGCTCATAAACGTAGTGAAATATCCAACTACTTAGGGATAATTTCTGCACCGTTTGTGTCAATATATTTAGAGATCATCACTTTAAACATGTCTAGTAATTTTGTCCCAGGGCAGCAGTAGAATGAGCGTATCACCACAGAGTAATGAAAAAAAAAAAAGTTTGGAATGTGTCATAGTGGGGGGGGGTGGCCAGGCATTGCTAAAAACACTTGTTAATAAAAGGGAAACTAGCTTTTTCCCTCTTTTAAGACATTTCCTGATGGATTGTGGGTATTTCAAGCACAACTAACTAACATTTAGTCACAAGTGAACTGGAATATACATGGTGTTAGCTAAAAAAACCAAACAAATACAGCGGGCAGTAGGGCTACAAGATTAATCGCAATCAAATTGAAATTGCAATTTGAATGAATGCCTTTAGCAAATTACAAAGGCTGCCATTTTTGTGCAATAATTTCCTCCACAAACACCAAAATATATCATATTTTTCTGCTAAAAAAGCTGCTAACCTTGTAGTTTAGATCTCCACAAACATGTTCTTAAATAAATAGTTTGCCATCTCATATTTCAGTCTATTCTCCTGGACATGTTTAAAATGTAAACTCTGGACCAAATCCTATTATTAAAACCTTTATCGCTAATATTGTCCGAAAAATAATATATTTTACCCAAATTGTTTGGCTCTAGCAGGCAGCTAACATTGCTGTAACATAGACAGTGTGCAGTTAAAGTGAGCAGTTTGGAATATTTGTGCTGGTGGACCACTGCCCCACGTCTTCATATCTGCATTTGGCACAATAGAATAGAAATAGAATAGAAAGTAAACTTTTGCTCTTGTAGTTGTTGAACTATGGGTGATGGAGCAGATCTTCTGCAATATCATTAAAATACATGAACTGCATTTAATAAATAGCACAATGAAATGCATTTTTAGTTGGTGTTTATTATCATCATTATAATCATCAAAGTTGCTTGGTTCACTCTCTACTGATCAAATACTTTAAAAAAACAAGAAAAGGTTCCCCAAAGTGCAAAGGAAATGCACATGAAAAATATTTAGCCCCCAATATGTTACTCTGTTTATCATGTACTTAACGAAAATATATATAGTTATTTAAATTCACTAATTGAGACTCACTGACCAAGTAGACAACATGAAATACAAAATGCATTCCATTTGAGTTATGTTCGAATGTGCACTGGCCATTAGCAAATTTGCCACCCAACGTTGCCCTGAGTTTGTTTATTTTGTTTTTGTGCTTTTACCTTACCCTTATTTCGACATCACGTTAACAAACAGACTGAATAGTTATTAGCCGTGTTTCTGCCACAGCATTGAGTCGTGTCCTGTTAGTGCAGTGAGGGCAAACAAAGACAGACCCAAATGTGTTTTGTAAAAGCTCTTTAACAAGCTCTTAACATTTATTCTGCTACACTGGACTAGTTTTACACTATTTACCCCTTTTTACATTTTATAACGGGCCTCCGGACACTGCAAAATTCGTTATAGTCAAAGGGTCTGTTACAGAAGGACATCATTAGGCTTCACTATCACAGCAGTGTGTTTTTCCATCATAAAACATGTATCAATGAAAGAAAGCCATTTGTGAGAGATGTAGAAACAACAAAATATGTAACTTAATTGGTCTTCAGTGTCTATTCTAAATGACCTGTCTTGTATAATAGACTTAGAAGGTGAATACAGTGTTTTTGTGGCAGCAGACGTGGTAACGGAGTTATAGAAGCAACATTTGTAGTCGTCATCTTAGTGGTTAAAAAAATGGAGCAGTAGCAAAAGTTCAGAACGTCAAGACAAGCTTCACAAGTTTCAGAAGCTACAGTGTGTCCTCGCTCATTGCTCATCGCCTCATGTTCAAGTCGCTGCGCTGCCTGTCCATCTCCAGCTCAGCGTCAGCCCATCAGCGCTCAGCCATGTTTTAAACTCTGCTCCGGCTCCTTCGGTCATGCTGTTCAACTCACGCAGCCCTCCTCCACCCCAGCACCGCCTCTGCACAGGATTCCGTTTAATTCGAAGAGTCCGAAATCACATTAGTCGTATTGCAGGGCTTCGCGAAATTGTTGATTTTACCAACAGAAAGTTCGAAAATCAAACGGTTGGTCAGTAAAGACAAGCAGATTAATCAATGTTCACAGGAGGCAAATGGAATCCTGCTTGATGGAAAAGAAAAATTCCAAAAGAACAAGTGGGAAAATCGGAAATTTATGGACGGACAAACTGTAGATGGACCAGAACTGGTGAACATCCAGATGATTTTAAGTGTGTAGTGAAAGAATCCAACATAGAAGGACAGTGGGTTCATCCAGGAAAGAGTGAGGGTCATCCAAGGCCGACCGATTTGTCAGTGTTCACTCTTTCAGGCCTTTTATTTTAACCAACACCAGTGTCTAGTCCTGGGTTAAAGAGCCCGATCTCATATCGCTGCACTTTGAATGCCGGGTCTAAGCAATGTTATTATCTTCCAAACATTTGCCTCAAAGCATTTATTTCTCCTTTGTAGTTTATCTAGATAGAAATAGCAGTAACAGTTATTGTAGCTGTTGCAGAAGCTGTAGTAGTAGAAGATTCGATAGAAAATGTGGAAGTCATAGTTAGTACTTTCACCCAAGTTTACTTTAGATACATTTTACAAAACTTTCATGGAGATGTTTTGGCTTATCCTGAATGCTCCACTGGCATTAAATGTATCTATTGTGTATTTATTCAATTACAGTTGTTTTTTAAAATACATTGGGAAAAATAAAAAGTACATTTTTTCTGTGTGCAGGGTCACTTCTCTAGACATCTGACCTGTAACTTGGCCTGGTGACGCCAGCTCCTTGTCTCCATGGAGATATTCAAATTTAATACCAAAACGTGAACTATTTCTGTCAACTCAATGGACAAGCAGGTGGCAAATCCTCCCCAGAAAAGTTACACAGCGTGCATTTGTAGAATTACTTTTTGGGAATCAAGTAAAAGCACAGATCTACTTTTAAATAGTGTCCATTTGTGACTGTTACAAGTACAGCAGCTATAAAAATCAAAACATGCTTTTAATCATTGCAAATTAACACAAACAACAGTTAAATTACTTTCTTCAAATTCTGAATTCTGCTCCAAACTGAATGCTTTTACTGACCATTGCCTGGTCAGTAAAAGCATTCAAAAGACCCAAGCTGATCACTGAGCGAATCTCAATCTCAACTAAAATTTGATTTCTTGCATAGCCCAAACTATACCTCAATCAATTCCTTTTGTTTTCTGACCAGTCCTTGTGGGTATACATGCTCTATCATAGCACTGAGAATACAGAGACACGCTGTGCTAAATCACAGGAACGGCGAAAACTTCACGGACAAAAACCAGGAGGGGGCGCTCTCCTGGGCCCACTTAACCACTACACGCCTCTCAATCACTCAACTCCGAGCAGAAGAGGAGCTGTCAAACATCCCATCACGGTCTCCCCAAAAGCACCAGAGAAAAGAGGCAGAAACATGAATAAAACATACAAGTCCGCCGGTTCACTGTATTCACTATTGGCACTGCGTTAACAGGGAATTGCACTGGTTTAATGAGATGCGTTGACAGGCATTTTGATGTGCACTCCGGCTTTGTGGCCTGGCTAGCTTCCCAAAAATTCTCAGCAATGGGACCGGAGATGGAAGCGGCGGTCCATTAAAAGACAAAACTAAACGTGTTCTGTTGTGGAGCTATGGAAATTGAAGCCTGCGTGATTCGTGAATGCTGAAAAATGTGCAAGAAGACTTTTGGAGTTACAAAGTTATAGTTACATCTGCCAAGGATTTTCGATAAGGTTGATTGGTTGAATTGTTAACAAAAGAAAACAAACTGTTTTCTGTATTTTGAAATTTAGGAAAAAAAAGTTTCATTGTAAAAAAGGCCAAAGATGCCAGCTTTAGTCACATGAGCACATTAATTTCAGAGCAAACTGGATGTCTTGTCTAGGCATTTGTAACATTTCTGGTAGGGCTGCAAGATTAAAAAGAAATTGAATCGAAATCTCAATTTGAATGGACGTAAAGCAAACTGCAAAGGTTGCAATATTTGAAGTGGAATAATTTCCTCCACAAACATAATTAAAAAAATCTATTTTATTCTACATAAAAATGTATAATGTATAAATGTAGTTTAGATTTGTACAAACATATTCAGAAATAAATTATAAAAACTCAACATAAAGCAACAAAACAGTGACTAATAGCAATAAAAACGTGACTATAAGCGACAAAAACACAAATGAAAGCGACAAAAACCTGACAAAGTAATAAAAAACACTACTAAAGGTGGCAAAAGCGTAACAAAAAGCGACAAAAACATGACTAAAATGACTAAATGACAAAAACACAACTGAAAACAAAAAAATGCAACTAAAAAGTGACAAAAACGCCACTGACGCAACAAAACTGACAAAAAGCAACAAAAATCGCAATTGCAATACTGGTCAGAAAAATTACATTAGATAAAAATGTTATATTTTTTTTCTCATATCGTGCCGCTCTAATTCCTGGTGTGTCCTGATGGAAGTTTGTGCTTTCAAAAAATGCATATTGCTAAAACAATCTACTCGAGCCATACATGTAGGTAATAAAACCTACTCAAAACAATTGCTCAGATTTATTGGCAAGACATGAAATTGCATTTGAAAATACTAGAGACCTATAATAGAAACAATATTGCACATTCCAATCTGACCACAATCTGTTTTTATCAGGGTTAAATTACCTTTGACTGACCCATACCAACCATTGTGTTTAAGTGAATATTAGTGAAATTTAAGATGAATCAAGGGCTCACTGCTTGGGGTCATTTACTCATCTTATCTAGCCTTTCAATTATTTATATTTTGTAAATTTAGTATCCTTGAGATTTCTCTTGGGGGCAAAATTATACTCCCGGCAGGGGACCAAAGCGCTGGTTGTAATGGCTTTGGTATTCATCAGCTCTCAAGCCACTGGCAATTAGGGGCCTAATGGTTCTTGGACAAAACACTCCCCCCACAAAACGAAACGCACCAGGCTGAAACACTCAAGCGATGTGTGGTGCGATAAGTCAGTGCAGTGTTGGGTATGTGACTTGTATTAAAAGAAAAAAGCAACAAAAAAAGAATTTATCAGCACACATTTGCTGTAAGAGTCGCGGCACACTTTATTTAGATGTAAAAATACTATGGCACACAACCTACTACAACATTAACAAATTGTTAAAAAAAAAAAAAAATTAAAAATTGTAAAAATGTGGCATATATAAGTTCAGGATGCTTCGAAGTGGTAAATTGTGCAATTTGTGAATCCAAATTGGATGTTTTTTCAAGGCACATCTAGCAATACTTCAAGGCACATTAGCGTTCCCCGGCACACTGGTTGAAAATCAAGGGTCTATAGTACAAGAGCAAATGCCATCCAAGCTTTAAATGTCACAATAAAGTATCTCACACTTGGGCTGCAACAAGTGGACTAATTATTACAATAGTTGTTATCTGGACTATTATAGACACCAAAAAACACACGATTAAAGACTAAAAACAAAGACATCGACATTACTAAATCAAATGTCAAAAAATAATAAACAAATTCTTAATTTCATCAATAAAACACTTAATTTGTAAATATTCTCTACATCTAGAAGCTTTCAGTCAACATATTCTAACATTTACATGGTTGAAAATGTGTTTAAAAAGTCAAACTCAATGTACAATAGAAATAATCGCTGACTACTAAAATAATTGTTAGTGCCAATATCTGACACTAATATTTCTTTGCTTATCTATGTTAATGAATTGTATTTTTAGTCATTTTTAATTAAATATCATTAAAAACATAGTATGTCATTGTCTTTTATTCTGCTATGCACCACTTCTGGAGAAATGAAGGATTACGCCCACTTCTTTCTAATAATTAAATATTCAAAATCCTAATATGTATTTTTGTAATAAGTACAGGCTGTAGAAGTAGAAGCAGAAATAAGCTTATGTGAGGTAAAAGTACTTGCTGTGTTAGTACAAGCAGTAAGTAGCACAATATTGTATGTCAATGGATTTCTATGGCAAATTACCATAGGCTGTTAAAATAATAGGCTTTGTAAAGACATAAGCGTTTGCTCTTCTGGTTTTTACATTGACACAGTATAGCATCATAATCATACACTACAAAAGCCCCAAAAGCCATAAAGATGAGAGACTTCACTTTGAACCAGACAGTAATTTGTAACCCCCTCCAGCTAAAGGAATGGTAATGTGGTGTTTGTGGCCTATCAGTTTCCAGTGAGCGTGTGCCAGGCCATTATTATCAAATGGGATGACAATATAATGAGCCCCTTGTATGGTGTCAGCTTCACAATGTGCTGCCATATTGGACACGCCCACCGGACTATTCGAGCAAAGCGTAAAAGTCATTATTCACTTGGCAAATGTTACTGCATATCTTAACATGTTAGCCACCTGCTTATAGTTTTCCCACTGCAACAATGTGTGTAGGCAGTTCTTTGTGTGCTGATAAATGCACTATTTTACAATCCTGTTTGTGCTAAGGATTGTTGGGATTGATTTATTTCTATTAAGAACTAGTCTAGGTTAGGATATTATTGAGCCACAAAGGAGAAATATGTTGCTTTGTGTGAGAGCTTTACCTGGAACTGGAAGATTACTTGTTCATGTCCAGATTAGTGTTGTCACAGAACTAACATTTCAGTGCTCAGTTCAGAAGATGGCTTGCAGGTAGCGCCCAAACATGTCAATAAGGTAACTGAATCTCTTACTTCAGTGGTTCTCAAACTTTTTACCCCAAGAACCACCAAAGAAAAGATTCTGGCATCCTTTTTGGCTTCCTGAGTACCACCAAATCTAAACGGGGTCGATAACAGGACTAATTCAGGGCAAAATTAGGGATAAACCAGGTCTTAAATCAGAATACACCATCGCCACAGTAGTTTTAACTAGAAATTGACTAAAGGAAGAGCAAAAATTGTGAATAAAACATACTCTAAATGAAGTAAACATTAAAATTGAAGAGGTGTCCATGTACCACCAGAAGAAGTTTGTGTACCACCAGTTTGAGAAACACTGTCCAAGTTTATTTTCTTTCAAAAGAACCTTAACTTGTGGATTTTAAAGGCAATTTCGATACTAAGGAATTTATTCAATGCAGATACCGATACAACTACAACAATGGTAGAAAAGGTTTCAGGGGTTGTCATCCGGACGCTGTTTGAACTACAACAATTATTAAACAATCAACAATAAATGTACTTTCTTCATGTTACATGTGGTATTTCTGACAAACCACAAGATCATTCTAAAACTGTTTCGGAAAGATCAATTTTGTTTTGTTCATTCTATTTATGTGATTTCATTTTGTATCGATACCTGTTCAAATGATCGAGTTTCTTATTTTCGTTCTAGTTTTAGTATATTTTCAGTCCACAAACATGCCAGGAGATCTATAGGAGCAATAGCTTGATGGTATTCCTCTCCAAATCTCCAAACACATCTGTTACTATAAGAGAATACAACAAAAGCAATTAGGTTTTGTCTCATTAACTAAGCTACACTATACAATGAAAAGAACAAAAACATACACTCTGCACATTGTCATTCAACGTGTTAACCATCTGCTTACAACTGCCACATAGCTAATAAATTCTGCTTGGTATTTTGCTATGAATAATTATAAATTCCAAGAAATTATAAAAAAACATTTCATTTGGTCATAATATTGCCGGCATAATGTCTATTGTCTATCTTTTGATAACATCTTATTCGAAAGGACATTGTATTTCTACTGTTTGTTTACTTATTCCCAAAATAATTAAAACAGTTTCAATGCAATGTCTCAGTGCAATACAAAGAAGCCTTTTCCAAATAAGCAAACAAAAGAAGTCTTAAATTACAGCCCATTTACTGTATAAAGACTATAGTCAAAGAATTGCTTTACAACCTGTGCATCCAGGCAGTAACAAAAAGCATGGCTGTGGTAATGAAAGGCTGCCCTCTAGTGGCAATTCAGGGTACTGTTTGGAAATGAGACAAAAGAAGGCACTATAATGAGCACATGGTTTAATGATCTGCCTCAGCGAAGGTGTTGGATGTGAAATTGTGCAACAGAGTGTTACCTGTAGAGCAGAGATCCAGATGAATGTGGTATTCTTTGTCTGTTATTGTTAGAAGTTACAGGTGGGAGCTTAACCTTTTGCGTTCGAAGCAGGTTGTAATCTCTATCAGTTACTTACGATGCTATTTTTACATGCAGAACTACATTCACCCTCAGATCCATTCTTTGTTGGTAATTTTGACTTAAAATGCATATGACAGTTTTTATGATTTTCTAGCTTTGACTTTATTTGGTGGAATAAAACCTGTTGTAAATATGTATGATTGTTTTACATCAATCAAGTGTGAAAAATATGTTGAAATTTATAGGAAGTAGAGTTCACACAAGGGACAATTTACAATGAAAAAAAAAATCTGATCCTTTGAACATTAATTCAGCAAAATAAAAGTTTGTATTTGTCAAATTATAATTTCTGTGACATTAGAGGGCTTTTGGCCCAGTGTAAAACAGAATTTCCAAGTGGAAAAGGTCACAGGTTACAGTCAAACAACGTCCAGATGACAACCTCTGTAACCTTTTCTATGATGGAACACGCCTGGATGAATGAGGGATCACATAGAAGAATTTCCTAGTGTAATGTCATGATTTAAGCAAAAATTTAAACCAAAAAAATTTGCCAAACTGGGATAAAAATAGTCAATTCTTTAGCAGAATCTTAAATATAACTATCGTAACTGTGTTTTTGTTCAATTAATAATTCAACCTGTCAGGCACTTTAACAAAGACAGTCAAATCATTGTATACCAAGTCACTATTTATACTAAGATGCATCTCATATGACTTTTTTTCTTTGACAATGGGAAGGCTGGGGTCAAACTACAAACCTTTACTGTCCTTATAGCCACTGCAGCCTGTATAAAAGGATAATTGATGGAGAAGCACATGCCTTTTATCATTGGACGATTCTAAAGCCAAGCCACTCTGACAAACTACCTCTCAATCATTTATTTATGTAGGTACAGTAGATTTTTTTGTTTGGACGTGGAGAAAGTTGAGCTCTAAACAACTGGTCAAGAGCAGTGGAACTGCAATGTATCTTTTCTAGATCACAAGCTAGATTCATGCTCAGGAGCTGGAGGTTTAATCTATTGTTTGCAAGTTTTAGATTATTATTTCTCAAGCTTTTTTTGTCTTGAATATTCCCTAAAAGTCAGAGTACTTCTAACTCATGTAATGGTGATTCTTTGGTATAAACTGGAATCTGTTTACTTATATATTACCAGTTATTACTATTACTTGCTTGTTTTTTATGATATTGGTGTTCAAATCATCTTAAAAATGAAAATTGTCTGAGAAAATAAGGGTGGATGATTCAACAAAAAATGAATGTCACAATTTTCTTTGAGCTGAATCACAATTTCGATTTGATGGCAATTTGTAAATTGTAAAGTCATCTGTATCTTCTGAGAGTTAACCAGTCACTGTGATTGGTTAAATCCAGCTGTCACTCAGTCAGAGCCTCACAGAGTCTAACCAATAGGACAAATGGATGGGAAAAAGAGTGTGTTTGAGCAAACTAACGGCATTAATATCAAATCAAATCAATGTATTTTTATAATGCCCAAAATCACAACAACAGATGCCTCGATGGGCCACAGGTAAAAGCAGTTCAGATAACTGTCCTAGAACGCCCCTGTCCTTTGACCCTCCTTCACAGCGAGGAAAAACTACAAAAAACCCCATGGGAAAAAGTAGAAACCTCGGGGAGAACCACAGTGAAGGAGAGATCCTACTCCCACGGACGGACAGGCTGCAGCTGAACTAGGACTGACGCATCCACTTGGACTGTGGAGCCAGAACCACTCAAGAGGGAGTTCGTCCAGGCAGACGAGGTATAATAGTAATCACAATTTGACAATGTCACAAAATTAGCAGAATTAGCACAAAATTTAATTCAATTCAATTTATTTTTCTAGTGCCCAAAATCACAACAAGAGTTGCCTCGATGGGCCACAGGTAGAAAGCAGTTCAATGAAACAATGTTCAACAGAACATTTTTATCACCATATCACCCAGCCATACTACAAAGTACATTTTACATTCAAGTGCTATTCAATTCTTCTTCTCCTTCTTTTCAAACATTGGGAAACACTGTTGATTTAGTTGCTAAACTTTCCATTCCATTTCATTTGTTTTAGCTATACTAAGATGACCTTTTACTTATTTCAGAAACCACTCAACTATGGAGAGGTTCTGGTCGCTTTTACACGTCTGTCACTTTGAGATGCATTTTGTCACATTTTTGTTACTTATAGTGCCGTTTTTGTCACTTTAAGTCACGTTTTTGTCGCTTTTAGTCACATCTTTGACACTTTAAGACACATTTTGTCACATTTTTGTTGCTTATAGTTCAGATTTAGTCACTTTAAGTCACATTTTTGTCGCTTTTAGTTGCATTTTATCGCTTGTTTCAGTTTATGTTTAACAAATCTAAACTGCAGGGTTAGCCGTTTTTTTTAAGATTAAAACAGAATATTTTGTTGCTTGAGGAGGAAATTACTGCTCTTCAAAAATTGCAGTCTTTGCCATTTGCTGATTGCATCCATTCAAACCCCAGTTTTGATTAGATTTCTATTAATTGTACAGCCTTAATCCTTAAACAAACAAAATCAAAATCTGTGTGAAGAATTAAATAGTACTTTTCTGAAAACTATAGGCTGTTACGACACATCCAAGTTAAGTTTGGCATACACTCTGACATATCAATTCCACCTCATCATCGTTATTGTTTTTGAAAAGCATCTTTACATTCCTATTACGACGTGTCCATTTACTTGTCAGCCGTGTGCAATAGGCTACATCATGTTTGCCGTCAGTGCTCGGAGGTAATTGGCTACTTCACACAAACTGAGGCTCATTTCTCTCCGAGCAGACTCCCCTCTCCCCGAGACGCTTCCCCCTCCTCCTGTTAACAAGTGCCAATCCTGCTGGCGTCGCATTTGAAGGCTCTCCCGACTGACAGCGGATCATCTCCCTTTCATTCAGAGGGAAAAAAAATAATAACTTGCTGTCCATTGATGTGCCGTCCCAGAGTGCGGAGGATTCAAAGCCTTTTAAACAGTCACACTTGGATGTTATTGTTTTAGAGGTGCATTCAAGGGGAACTATACCGCAGTGATACAAAAGTAATTCAATTTATTTCACGTTTTTTCCATTTCTGAAGGATTGTGAAAGTGAATTATTCTAAGAGCTGCCTGTACATTAGTGAGAAATTGTCACTTTACTCTGTTTATGCAAGTACACTGCAAAAAATGTAGAATAGCTTAAAATAACTTGAATTCAAAATTTTAGTAGTAAAATTTTCAGTAGTAACGATGCTTGAATGTGTGATGCGCCATATTTCACTGGTTTCAAGGTCCCTCTGACGGAACGAGCGATAATAAGAAAAATAAGAAATAATCAGAAAGAAAAATCAGAAAATAAGATAAAAATTTGCCATTGGAGTAAGTAAAATGTTCTTAGCCCATTAGCAGATAATTTGAAGTAATGTATTGAAACAAGTCAGAAATGGTTTAAAACAAGTAAAATAATCTAGTTCCATCAAATAAATATTCTTAACTAGTCAAAATGTCTGAAATTAAGATTAATATCTCGAAATCAAGGCCTTTTAGCTTGTCTAGAAATTCCTTTTTGCAGTGACATGTGTAACTCAGTAAGAACTTTTCACACACAGACCTACAGTACCAGCACATTAGTAATAGTGATAGTAGTAGAAATGATTAGTTCATGTACTGTATCATATTTAGAATGTTAATAGTAATAGTATTTCATTAAGTTGTCAAAAATAATGATACACATGTACTAATTGATATTTAAACTAACTTGAAAGTAGATACTGGTTTGAACAAGCACTGACACTGGGAAAAAAAGATTAAAAGACAGAATTAGGCCTTAACTGAATAGTTTTAGGGTTAATTTACTGCATCAAATATTGGATTAAACTGGAAATAAACCAAGAATTTAACCTGGATTAGATCGGACTAGACCTACACCAGGATTTGAACAAGACCAAACCAAGTCTGCCTCAGGAACATACACTTATATTGGTCTAAATTAACTAGTATAAGTTCATGGTCATTTTAAAATTTCAAACTTGGTATTGATTATAGAGACTTTTTTTTTGTTTGACAGGACAGTTGTGTAGAACGGGACATTCGGCAAAGGGTCAAATACAATTCTAGTTTTTGTTTATTCAGTCTTTAGTTCTTTTATATCAGAGAATAGGTAAGAAGATGCTGTTATTCCTTCAACCACGAGTATAGTGTTATTTCCATAGTATCATCTTTGAGTAATACACCAATTACTTTGAAGCTACAACTACAGTACCCCATTCCAATAGAGGCCTATATTATGTCCATTACGATCAGATTGTCCATTTTACGTTATTAAAAGGACAATCTGATCGATAAATCTAAAATTAAATACATTTTCTAAAGCGTTCTAAAGCGTGAATGCCAGTCTTTGTGTCATTTGTCCGTTAATTTCACCGACACACGAGGCTGACAGTGGACATAATGGTGCTTTGCTTCATTTCACCGGAGCAAAAGAAAAGTCTGTACACTGAATCGAAATGGACTGTATCTTTAGTTCTCTTATTATTAGCAAGAAAATGCACCTGTCAAGTTATGAAAGAAAAAATGTAATAGAAAAGTTGGTCATTACAGACACATTTACTTGCAACAACAGAGCTGGAAAATTGCTGAGGAGATTTGGCCAGCATTGAGGCAAAAATGGTTCCAGTGACAAGCATTTATCTTGTACACCACTAGAGCCAGATAGAACTAATTTAGTCATGTGCGTTTACTGAGGTAACTTTAAAGGGGACATATCATGCAAAATCTACTTTTTTGGCCCTTAGATACCTTTTATTGTGTACTGTGGGTGTCTGGTAGTGGCTAAAAGTTGAAATTAATCACTTAAGTAGCTGCAGAGATATATTTATATAAATTTTGCAACATATTTCTCAGTTCGTTCGAATATCCGCATTATCTGTTACGTATTTTTATCTATCACGTCACAGCGGAACTACTAAAAAAGGTCAAGAGCTTCCGGCAGAGACCGCCATCTTTATTTTCCTCGTAGCGATTTTGTAGTCCAAGCGCAAAGATGTCAAAGGTGCGAGTGGACAAGTTAAAATGCTCTGTTCTTGGTTGTGTTACCAGCACAACTCATTACACCGACCGCCTGCATCCGAACAACTGAGATCGGCTGGTTACGTTTTATTTTTCGTGGTAATGTACCACCGACAGTGGGGAAAGTCCAGTTTGTGTGCTAAGCACTTCAAAAAGGAGTGCTTCAGTAACCTCCGCCAGTACAACGAGGGATTTACTCAAAGATTGCATTTGATCGAAGGGTCAGTTCCTTCGGTCTATGGAGATGACGATATAGCGGAGCGGTAAGTCAAGAAACGCTGAAACACTGTTTATTAGACCTATTTTTATCCAGTCATTCTTTACCTGTGTTCTGGCCATTTGTGAGGGATTAGCATTACACCTGTAGCTGCCCATCTTTTACTCGGCTGTTTTCCAGCTGCTTAGGGCACATGTCTTTATATACACATATAATACATTTATTTTTGATGTTTTCATAAGGCAGAACTCACATCAGACTGCTCGTAGCTGACATTAGCATGTCGCTAGCGTTAGCATGTCGCTAGCATTAGCGCGCAGCAAGCGTAGCCCGCAGCACCTTAACTACGCTGACTGACTTGACAGTAGCCTTTTCCCCCGGACTGTTGTTGTAGTAAGATGGTAAAGTGAGGGTCCATTAGACAACCTGCTAATATCTTTCACACACAGTTAAGCTAACGGAGCGCATAGCGAATTACATAGTAGTAAACAAACCATTGAGATGCAGCCATTTGAAGTCTTTGCTGCGGAGGATCGTCTTCTTCGATTTCCTCTTGGTCTGTGTCAGACTCTGGCTCGTGGCTGGATGTTGATTTCTTCGCTTGTTTCCATTTTTCGATTGTCATTACGTTTTTTTCTAACTTTCGAGAAGTTTTGGATCTGACGGACGGACTGTGTTTGGGACTACAACAATGGCTGAACGGGGCGGAGTCTGCGTGCAATGCACATGGGAGGGGGTGGGGTGCAAACTAACTCATTTGCATTTAAAGAGACAGTGCCAAAACAAGGCGCTCAAAAGCGCTCCTTACAAAAGGGGTAAAAGAGAGGCATGTAGAAAGAAAATTAGGAGGAATTCAGACTGTAGATTGCAGGTACAGTTTATTTAGACCCCAGGGAAATGTTTTAAATGTTCAAAAGGTGAAAATAAAAGCATGATATGTCCACTTTTGTAGTGTTAGATCAGTGTTTCCAAACCAGGGGTACATGAGCAATTAGGGGGAACTTGGAATGCTTTCCAATTTTATAAAAAAAAATATTAATTGTAGTGTAAATTTTACATCTATAAAAACGTTTTTGGGGGAGTTTGGGCACCAATATCATTAAATAGGGCTGCGACAAACGACTACTGGTCAAAAGATTATTTCTTTTAAAATACATTATCAACAAAATAAAAGTTTATATTAGGACTGCAACAAGTTAATCGATTATAGACAGTTGTCAACTAATTAAATAATTGAGTAATTGTTAACTGGTCTATACACAGACTCCAAAACATCCTGTGTGCTGAAAGAAGAGGTTTTAATACTCAGACAGAACAGGAATGACACAAAAAACACACTAGTAAATTGTGTTTTTGATTAAAGCCCTTGCTCATCTATAAATATTTTCCACCAGGATGTCGTCAAATTCCTTCACTTCAGTTTTGTTTCGGTAAAATTTTGTATTCGTGCTCTAACAACTAATCAATTCATCAAAGAATCGCAAGACTAATCGATTACCAAATGATCGTTAGTTGCAGCCCTTGTTTATATACAGTGACTGAAAGCTTTAGCTGGAGAATATGTACGAATAAAGTTTATTATTGAGAAAAATCTGAAATTTTTCATTCCTTTTTGACATTTTTATTTAATAATGCCACTGTGATCTGCTTTAGAGTCTGCATAATCCGGATAATGAATGTCAAAATACAAGTCACAATTAGAAGTCATTGCAGCCCTATTATTAAAACAAGAAATAATTGTAATAATTAGCAAAGCCAGATTTATTTGCCTCGTTCCTGAGTGAGTGGGTGCTCGGACTGTGAGACGAAGCTTACAAAAAGAGTGTGTTAGACGAATGAGATACAAAATCTTGACTATATCCACACAATTCAAACATAATCCCTATCCTTTGACAGTTCCACTCCACTTCTTTGCCTTGCACCCCTCGTCTTCAGTCGTATCCTTGTGTGTGCAGCGTGTCTCCTGTGACTCACCGTGCTGGGCCTGTCTGTTCTCCCGCTCCTGCCTCAGCTGCGCCCTCTGCTCCTTCAGGCGGCTCAGCTCTTCACTGCTGCTGGAGCTCAGGGTCTGCAGTCGGCGGGTCAGACCCTCCAGCCGCTCACGCTCCTGGTTCACCACCTTCATCTCCGCCTTCAGCTCTTTGGCGCTGCCGAAGTCATTACCTGGATCAGCACAACGAGACATTAGCGTCGTCCGAACATTACAGTTGTCCACACATTAGAGTCGTTCATACACAAGGCTGGGTTTAGTCCTGGTTAAATACTGGTTTAGTCCTGGTTTAGTCCTGCTTTAATCCTGCCTTGCTCTTTGGCACTGCAGAAGTCACTACCTGGATCTACCTGGGATGTCACATTATCAAATTATAATGATTATTGTGAAAAAACAAACAAACACGATTTAACGATCCTCAGATAAGTGACGTATGAAACCAAAAATCGCCACTGATCGAGGGAGTTCAGAGGAAAGTGTTTTTGACCCTCTGAGGGGAGAGGATTTACTAATAAACACTCAAAATGCAGCTGAATGCAACTCCAGGTATGTTGTTGATGACAGAAGATTGTTAGAACATGGTTAAGAGCTCAAAAAAGTCACTATATGTATCCTTTAATTTTACTTTAATAACTTTACTTTACTTAAATTACTTTTCTCTTAGCTCATAATTGCACCTGTCACGTTATGAAACAGAGAATATAATTTGCTGAATTTAGAGCCTATTTTATCTACATTTTCTTTCTCCTCTGGGTTAGAACTGCTGTTGCAGTGGTATAGTCCTGTTTTAGACCTGGAACAGTCCAAAATAGTCTTGTTATACACTTGATTTGGCTCTGGTGTAACTCAGAAAGCCAAAAGTTTGAAAAGTACTGAAATAGACTACAGCACATGAGTCCGGGTTTAGTGCTGGTTGAGCACTGGTTTAGTCCTGGTTTAATCCTGCTTTAGTCCCTGTGTAGCTCTTTGGCACAAACAAAGTCATTCCCTACAAGTAAACATTACACAGCACATGAGGCCTGGTTTAGTCCTGTTTTAGTCCCTGTTAAGATCTTTAGCACTGCCAAAGTCAATCCATGAATCACCACAAGATTACAATAGCCCACGGCGCACATGAGGCCTGCAACTGTGGCTTCAGCCCTGGTTTGGATCTGCTTTTGTCCTGGTTTAGTCCAATCCAACGTCATTTGTACATCACATGTACACACAGAACACAAAACTGATAATGCCAAAAGCTGTCGTTGTTTATAGACCCTGGCTGAAAGTCAGTTCAGTAAAATGTATTCATGGTTCAGACCTGTTTTGTTCCCAGTAAAGACTAGGCATGGTTCAAGTTTAGTTCTGGTTTAGAGCTTAGTTGGATGGCTTATTTTAATTTAGTCTTGGTTAGGAGATTTGGTCCCAAATTTTAAATTATTATTTCCAGTGTATATACTGTACGTCATTTCATTACTATTACATTTCAAATATTCATCTTCTAGACTAACTAATATTTGGTTTATTTTGAGTAGCCAGAGCAGAGTTTTGGGTTTTATCTCTGGCTCACACCGGTTTAGTCCTGGTTTAGACATATTTACATTTGTTTTAGTCCAGGTTTAGTCCCAGTACAGTCCTGTTATACTTGGAGACTTAGCAACTTGGCACTGCTCAAGTCATTACCTGATCACCACAAGACCACATTACAGCCCAGCACACATTAACGAGCGCTCAATCGTTAGCAGTGTAATTAAGGCCGGCTAATGACAGAATCCAGAAAATGGAAGTGGAATAAACGAGGAGAAATCACAGTCTGGATGTAATTGATAAACATAACATAAAGAATGAAATATGATGCCATTTCACCAGTGTCAAGAAATGTATCGACTTCTCTGAAATGTTTCCCCCTGAAAACGAATGTTATGTACAAATATTCAGGTCTCTCCATAGCACTAACTTCTAAATTTTTTCTGAAATATCTGAAAATACAATACTACAAAATGAACCAAAGTTGTACGCACCTGTAAATATCATATCTAGGCCTGTCACAAAAACAAATTTTGAAATGCGATAAATTGCTTCATAATTGCATTCAATATCACGATAAACAACTTTACACAACGGACACAGTAACTCTAAAGCCGTAGAATTTCTGTGATCGCTTTTCCAAATGTATCTATGAAAAACATGAGCTTCAACAAATACAAAGCCGAATACAACACTTCAGTAGTAGTTAGTATCCAAAATGTGTCTTAAACGTTAGTTCTTTGACTCTCCAAAGCTCAGATCGTATTGCTTATTACATAAACACAACAAAAAATGTCCCACAAGTGCTAAGAAAATGGACTCACGATAAATATTGAGTCCCAAAAAATATTGTTCCAGCTTTTATTCATTGAAGTTGATATAGTAATTATCGTCAATGTGTTTGAATGTGGAAATATCTGAAATGTTAAGCTGCACTGTGGTAAATAAGGGTTTCAAGATTGTGCTTTTATAACGTTTTGAAATGCCAATGTCTACAGAAAAGCTCAAGCAGGGACAGGACTGGAACTATTTACGACTGCACTGTCCATGTCAAATAAGAAAATAATTAATAAGAACGTTGGGGAAAGATTGGCATTTCATTTTTGCTTGAACATTGTATCTCAAATTCAGTTCAATCGTTTTGTTCTGTTTAAATAGCAATTCTAGTGGTATTTGCTCTAATTTGATGCAACACACTGCAATTATAATCAACATATAAATAGTACGATGCTATGAAGAAGGCACAATATCGGATTATGATTTTGAAACAACAGTGACATTAACACGATATAATGTAATTTTCAACTGCAAAATAATAGTTATACTTATGTGGTCTGATCAATGTAAACTGATCAGTTTCTTTCTTTTATTTCTCAGTATCAATATATACTAAAAAATAATGAATAAATCTATAGAACATTGTGTCAATTTTGCTCCTAATCCCAACTTTATTAAAACACAGACTAAATTTGACTTCACACAGTTGAAATACTAACTTGAGATAAATATATTGCCTGTTTGGCCAATTTAGAATATCATTTGACCACATAAATTCATATTAGGAGTAGCAATGACAGAAGAAATGCAAAGTTTATTAATATAGCACCTTTCACAGACAAGGAAGTCACAACGTGCTTCACAACAAACAAAAAAAAGAGTAAAAATACAAAAGAAGGGTTAAAATATGCTTAAACGGGGATGTGTCAGTACAGTTAGTGTGTGGTGAGTGTATTATTGACCTGAGATAGCGGCCAGTTTGGCTTCATGCAGCGCCAGGAGCTGGGTCTCGGTCTCGCTGACTTTCCTCCTCAGACTGCTGCCCAACCTCTGACTCATCACCACCTGGAAACAGAAAGAGAAAAGAGGAAAGAGAGAAAAAGAAAAGCACAGTAAATCAGCACATACGGCATGAGGGCGGAGGTTAGTATCAAAGGCTCTGTGCACAAATCAACTCTGACATTTCTCTGTTCTAAATGGATTTTCTTTGGACAGCGTCACGTCTCGACTCTACTCTGTGACATTCAGAAAACAAAATCACATCAACATTTAGTCTTGTGTTACACAATTACTTTGGTAATGTTCTGTATCTTATTTCTTTTTGTAACAATTAGTTTTCGCTTATGTGATTCTGAGTCTTAAATTTTGCACCGTTACGTGAGAGTCTAGTGCGGTGGTCTTCTATCAGTTTCTTGGTAGTTTGTTAGTTTAATAGTTAGGTGTATTCGTGTATTCCTTCATTCATTCATATATTTAGTATTTTATTTAGATGCAGCCAGAGTGACTTTTGAATACTCCTAAGAGGTACTATCCATTACGTTTTAGCTTAAAATAGTACTAATAGTTATAAAAACATTGAGCTATTTTTATTTATTCATTCATTTACATTTATTTACCCAGCCCATTGAGATTGAGACTTCTTTTTCAGGGGTGTAAAATTTTCTGCACATAGTAGTATGAAACATTCACACATCTAAATTAAACAGAAGACACAGTATAAAAGATTAAAAAACAGAACTATAACTTTAATAGCACAGACAATTTTAATAAGATTCTGCACTTTGTTTTATAAAATGAATCGAAAACCCTTCTGGGAACCCCAGAGTCTACCTGATCCATAACCTTTAGAGAAGGTTATGGATGTCCTTCATGTCCCCATGAAGGACATCACTTTAACGGCAGGAATGTGGTAAAAAAAAAAAAAAAAAAAGACAAAAACATAAGGCTCCGTGCTCTTTCTCTGCTCTTTGTGGATGTGTTCAGATAACTCCAAATATGTCCCCCGCTCTGCCCTTTAGATATACTCCCTTTGAGCTAAAACATACATTTCCCACAATCCACCTCTCTCCATTGAGGAGCTCAGAGTGGGGACTGTGGAGGCATTTTCCGCTCAAATCTGACGTGGTTTAGTGCAACTCTTGCTACATGTAAGAAGTGCTGTTTTTCTCCAGGGAAATGTGTAAAAAGACAACTGACTTTTCACACGTATAATTTTGTGTAATACTTTACATCGACTGTGGCAGCAAGAAGCGCACGTTTAATTTCAAAAGGTTTCCAAAATTCGAGTGAAATTAGAAGCTGCTTGAAATGTAGTCACACAATTTGACATTTTTATCGTTTTCGCAGTTATATGCAAAGAATTTCCCATAAACTAGACTATTAGTTACATATTTGGCTTTTGAATGAACGTTATTGTGCAAAGACAGAATTAGATCATCATCTCATTATCAACAATCCCATGAAACAAACAATGGATCGTTTTTATTCTTGCATGAAACACAACTTATCAAAATGAACTGCCGTTTCTGACAGGGGCATCTGCTTTCCATTGATATTTTGTTGTTTTGCCTGGAATGTTCCACAGCTTGATATACAGTTTTTTGGGGGGGCGTGGTCTAGTTTAAGGAAAAAATCTGTTGATTAAATGGAAAACCCAACTTTTTCTTCTACATTTCCTGGCAAATTACATATATTTTAAGCACAACTAATTCAAATAAAGTCACAACCGAGTCTTAACAGATGTTGTTGACCTGGTGTAAAGTAAACAGATTGTTCGTAGATAAAAATATAACAGGCGGTGCTAGCATTGAACATTTGCGCTTTTGATTTACATTTGTATGCTTTGTGTCTATTCTTTGAACATTTTTTACTCTTAATTGAGTAATTTTTGGGTCACTACATTTTACATCTTCAGCGTATTATTTTAAGTATTATTTTAAGTATTATTTTAAGTAGTATTATTTTAAGTATTATTTTAAGTAGTATTATTTTAAGCGTTTACAGTGAGCTCTGGCAGGATGTTTGAGTCAATGTCACTTTAAGAACATTATACTTTTTATAAAATAAGTCCCTGCTGCCTCTACAGAGTGAGGGCTTTACTGTATTTCACTGCATTTCTTTACTGTGCACAAACTTGGATTACTTAGGACATAGACTGCCTCCAGCTGTATACTTTTACTTATAGAGAGTGAGAGAGATGGCTTTGAGATGCAAAAAGCGACCCCAGGGATGGTTTCTATAAAGGAGCATGAAAAGCTATTCACACTTACAGCAGCGAGCTAATGTAGAGAGAATATAAAACACCACAAACGCCTGAAGAGTGTACACTGGGAATCCACCTTAATATGTGACGATAAATAACACATTAATTACATTACAGTCCAATGAGGAGCCAATTAAAAGATGTTAATGGCTCTATGCATATTTAATACACAGACACACAGCTGGTACATGTTGCACTCTTGACAATTTAGATTTAGAAGTCATCAGATATTCATAATATGTGCAGCTATCCATGCCAAAACGGATTGATGAGTTGAAATGGAATATAATGACACTTACTTTTGCTGTCGCCTCTTTGATGGACAGATTCAGCACCTGTTCTTGCTCTTGAAGTCTAAAAAGAAGAAGAAATTTAAATTATGGTTTGTGAAATTGGTTATTATATTAAAAAAGCTGCAACTGTTGGTCTTTGGTGACCATCCATTCAGTTTTATGCTACTTTGTGCACACCAAATATGTAATAAAATGTATAATAATGTACAATATAATTCAGCTTTTCTCGTGCATAAGCCTACAGTACAGTACAGTATGCAGTTTCTTAAGAGTATATAAACATATATTAAGCTTTCAAGCAAAGGATAACTAAATTGTGTAAATATTTGCCAATTTTCTTCTCTTCTTATTTCTTACACTGGGTTCTGACCAGAAGCCTTTTCTGCCAATAAATAAAAAACAAAAGCTCCACAGAAACACATTGTTTTTAGTTTAAACGTCAAAATTATGAGTTTACAGGTCATAATTTTGAGTTTAAAAGGTGTAATTCCAAGTTTCAAATCATGATTACGAGTCTTAAAGTGATAATTATGAGTTTAAAACAGTAGCTCAGTTGGTAAAGCGTTTGTCCTCTGCAGTTAAAATCCCACTCGTATCGTAAACATCGTTGGTAGATTGGTCCGATCCACTGACACGTTGCTTAGCTGTTGATCTGAGCTCTTTTAAACTCACAATTATGACTCAAAAACTCTTCGTGTGGCTTTCATTTACTGGGTCTCCATAGTTTAGTATTTGAATATTTAATGTAAAGCGATGAAAACTCAGAAGTCACTTTGGTTTAAAAGGTAAAATTCATACTAGTATTCACTCTAATAACACCTCAACATTGGCATTTCAAAATGTTCAAAAACAATTTCTAAAAGGTATGACGTCTTCCTTCCTCTATTGTCACTCAATAGTCAAACAAAGGGTGAATGTCAGATAATCAGAATGAGTCAGATCACATTCAATTACCGCCTTTAAACATCCAAACAGCACCAACCAATAAGGTCACAGCGTTCACACAAATGAATTATCAGATAAAAAGAAACATAAAATCTATTATCTCCGGTACATAATTAACAGTCACCTTGAGACGTTCTTGTTGTTTCAAATCTCAAATATCAGTCTGACCTTTTCAGTCGTTAGTCAAGCTGATGGGAATGGAACAAAAACTGCAAAATAATATCTTCACATCCAGAGAGAGCAGCACTGACGATGATTAAGACATGTTCAAACTTTTGTGAAGTGTTACCTAACCTAGACTCTCAGATTGTTTCATTTCTTTACAGACCGGGGGCAGACTGCACCTCCACAGTTATTCTGTACTTTTTTCTGACTAGTATTTTTGTAAGTGTTGAGAAAGAGAAGTGTTTCATTACGAGTTCAAGGTTTTTTGTTTCAACTTGTTCCTGTTTGGTCCCAGGACTCAACAACAAAAAACCTTCAAACTCAGAGAGAATTTTGTGAGTGAGTAAAGGGTGGCGCTATTGTATGTACAGTGTCAAAGAGCAGTGACATTTGGATCAAAGAACACTGACATAATGAGAATTTTACACAATTTTTTATTTAGTTTAACCTTTATTTAACAAAGAAGGTTCCACTGGGATTCTGAGATCTCTTTTACGAGGGAGTAAGGGGGCAATTTAACCTTTATTTTTTTGTGCAGTTGCTGAGATTGTATGATTAGATAAGTAATATTCAGGTTCACGATTTTGATATTACTGACTAAGAAAGCATTTAAGACAATATGTTTGGATGACCTCAGTTGCTCACATAGTGGACACCTGCCCAGGGCTGCTCCCTTTTGGAGGAACTCATTGATTTTTGAGGATAAAGTATTCAGAAAAGATTTTTGATGGATCCGGAAACTGTGAGAAATGATAATGGAGTCTAATGAGTCAAATCTGGCAACAGTTTTCTCCCATCCCTCGTGAAACCAGTTTGAAAGCATTACTGTGACTACTTTATTTGTAAATAAGTAAAAAAAGAAAAGCTCGAAACGTGCCTTAAAGCTACTTGCTGCTTCTGTGTGTTCATTTTTCATTCTTATTGGTTGAATTCACCTGTCACTCGCTCAAAACAGGACTATACCTTAGTGATATTGACAAAAATTAATTTAAACATTGCATACAAAGTGAACGGACAGCAAAATAGAAATACAAACGTGCGGATATTTTACTTTATACCATTGTTTGGAAGATTACACTGCAAGTTTCTATCCTTTTTTTATTTTACAACTCGTTTTGCAGTCTTTTTAAATGTTTTTAACTCAATATTCTAATTTTGTACATCTCCAAAACACCCATTACAATATTATCAATTCTCTATATATTTCTCACCTCTAACCAGGACAGAGGCTGTGTGTTGCATCTTTTTGGTTAATTCATGCATCTCTATCTATATTATACCTAGACTTCTTCATTTCAAGTTCCTGTCACTCTCTTTAATCCTATACTTTCAGGGAAGTCAGACCTCAATATCAGCGTGAAATGGCAAGCGCTATCATCACCACAAACTGCACGTCTGAGGTCAACACTTCAATCAGAATGAGCAGAAATCAGCGCTTTAAAGCTGAGGTGAGCTTGTGTCAGGTATCAAATTATTCCTGCAGCGTTTGGGTCACGGCACGGAGGCGGCGATAAGTACAATTTACATGTCTTTTCTAACGAGTATGGGGACACGCTCGCACGCCATTAACTTCTGATGCAAGGAAATCGTTTGCATCGGAAAAAAGCATTAAAATTCAGGTCGGGTTCGTGCAGGTGTGAGAGCGGAGGAGCAGAGGCGCAGCAGACGTCTCTCAAAATCAGGAAAAGCCAAATGGATCATTACAGCTTAATTACAACGGCAATAATGTGGCAGCTGCAGACGGGAAAGTGATTTAAATGAGAGGTTTAGATTTACAATATACACAGAATTTAAAAAATCCATTGTCATGTGTCGTATTTGGAAACATAAAAAATGGCCAAGATGTCGTTGAAAAATCCTTATAGTGAATATGATGTATTATTTTTTCATGGCTTGGTTTCACCTGGATTTTAAAGTTGAAACCAAACAAGAATAGGGATAATACTGTATATGTTCTTCTTCTTATCTTCTTATTACCAGATTGAAGTGCATTTGACGGGTTAAACTTCACTAATTTCACTGAAAAGTAGTGAACATGATTACGATTTTGGCTATTTATCCCCAGTTTGACAGTTAAACTTCACTAATTTCACTGAAAAGTAGTGAACATGATTAAGATTTTGGCTATTTATCCCCAGTTTGACAGTTTTTGTAATGGTGATAATGTTACTTCCTGAACGAAGTAAATATGATACACATAGAGATAATTCCACAACTGTTACCTAGCAACCATACTCTAAACATATAAAACACACAATAGTTAGGAATTGACAAATGTATCAGAATACAGTTAATTATTCAAAATTAGTATTCTGAATGTGTATTTTTGGTACACGTTTTCAAATATGAGCTGTCAAACAATGAATAGCTCATTAGCAGCCCCATTTGGAGACAGATGGTACTGCAACAGGTAAAGTCATGAAAGTAGATGAATTATTTTTTGTTCCTGTGGCAAATGAAGTTATTTAAAAACACATCTGATCTATAGTTGTTATATTTAAGCATTTTTATCATGCAATATCTGTTCTGCATATATGTTTAACATCTTATGGTGTCATTTTATGTTTGTGTTTATCAATCTCTATTCACATGATCAATTATTCCGGGGCAAAGTCATATTTTGGGTGTGTTCACATTTGCACAATCACCACATCCAAAATGGGACTAAATTGTGACTAAACCCAGAACTAAACTTAGGACCAGGACTAAAGCAGGACAGAACAGAACCAAAATAAATATACATTACAATTCAAACCAGAGCAAGTGTGAACGCACCATAACATTTTACATGCTAATCATTTGGATTTTATATTTCATAAATAATTATGAAATAATTATGGAGTTTTTTTCCAGACCTGAATTACATTTTATGAAAAGTTTAGCATATTTAATCCAATCCAGTGATTCTAGTTCAATTCTCTTGTTATTTGATGTTAGTTTTACATGCTACTTTAATTAAAAGCTGTCTAGCACGTTATAAACTACTATTTATTATAATTGTTGTTTTTGCACTGTTATGTGTGTGCTTTTACTGATTAATGTAGGTGTGTTTTTTAAAGCTACTTTCAATTAAAGCCCTTTCAATTGCGCCGCGGGGACAAATAAAGTTGTTTGATTAAATGATTGATTGCGTGACTGAGACTTTATTCAGGGACACTGTTAATTCTGCTTTGACTGTGCCTCATCTGTGCCTCTGTGACTGACCTGAGCACTGAGGGCGGGGGGGACACGGAGATCAGACTCCTGTCCTGGGATGACAGCAGGTCCTGCAGGGTCTGGTTCAGGTCTTGGAGCTGTGGAGCGCTGTAGGTCTTTAGGACTGAGGTCTCCAGATCGTCCTGGTCCTGGTCCTGGTCCTGGATCTGCTCCTCCAGACTCCTCCTCCTCTGCTCCAGCTCCGACAACCTCTGCCTCAGCTCAACCATCTCCGTCTAGAAACAGTTCATTACAGCGGCTCTGTTACTGTTAGGAACTATGAAAGCTGTTGAACACAGTTTGAGATACTTATTTTAACTTTTTTTTACTAGATTTTTTTTTACTTTTATGCTTGGATTCATAATTAGTTTTATATTATCCAAACTAAACCAGGACTAAACCAGAAACTAAACTTGGACCAGATCAGGACTAAACAAAGACTAGAGCAGGACCGACCCAAGTCCACATCAGGACTAAAATGTTAAGTTTAATACACATTAAAGGTGCAATTTGTAACCTTTCTGGTCCATCACCTGCTTGTCTTCATGGAGATGCTTTTGCTTTGCCTGTAAAGATCCACTGTATGGCATTAAACTGATCTATCATGCATTTATTCACTTACAGTTGTTTTTTATGCTCAAAAGTTCGTCGAAAAACATAAAAGGCGGCGTTTTTTTGCAAACAATTAGAGAAACTATCAAAATCATATCATATCATATCAAAATTAAGGACAAGACAAAATTGAAACTGCTGTTGGATTATATAATTTTCCTGTAAACTTAGCATCTTTAAATGACGTACCGAGCATGTATCATATGATTTTTATTATATTTACCTCCACCAGTCGTTTTTCTTGGATTAGTCGATCTCTGCGGTGCACGTGATCCTGGGACAACTCGCTCTGTTCTGCTCTTTCTGACTCTGCGTTCTCTCTGGTCATAAAATATTGGACAAGTATGGTTAAAATAAGTGATTAAACATTCATGACTTTTTTTTAACTCAGTTTTAAACATACGTCAGTGATATTTGTCCTGAAATATGAACAGAAAAAGGCACACAGCCTCTTCTCATAAATGATTGTAGTAAAGAGTGAGAGAACAGGACAGACACAGGTGCAGATCAGACTCTGCTTTGCACTTTTATCAGCGTTTAGGGACACAGATTATGTTCTTAGGTCATTAAGGCTTCAGAAGTGTTTGGTATTGCCATTGTATTTCCAAATAATAGCCAAATTAACAAAATAATGAGACAAAACAGCAGTTTTCTCAATTCAATTCTGTACACGATTTAAAACTAACAAAAGATTTAAATTGGTTTAAATCCATCAACTTTTAACTATAAAGCTATTTGCAACACTCAAGGTGACCAAAGTGCTGAACTCAAAATAACCTTGCCTGCTTTATAATATGTATTTTATCACGGGAGGTTTATTTAGAATGAAATATGACATAAAACATAGGGGTGCCTCGGCTGAGGAAAGGTGCGTGTAAAGGTGCCTCAGGGCCCAAAAGTTTGAGAACCACTGCTTTAGAGGAAAGAGACACGCATCCTAAAATAAGGATGTGCAGATCAAAAAAGACAACGTAAAAATTTCAAAAAAGTGAATCCGCACAACATAAACATTTTAGGCACAGTCCTTCATCAAACAACAAAGTAGGGTTTGTTTAGTCGTTTAGTTGATTAATTGGTCGATTAGTTGATAAATTACTTTTTTTTCGATTTTAAAAGGACTTACATGCCAAAAACAGCAACAAATTGAGCAAATCATGAGTTTAATCTAATGTATCTAACATATAAATACACAGTTTCCTAGTATTATAGCATTTCTGTATAAATAGCAATTTTTGGGTTTGGGTCAGATACAGAGAGATATTTGGTAGTTTTGCCACACCCCTTTTTAGTCGATTAATCGGTCGATAGGGCAGGTTTTTAGTCGACCAAGGATTTCTTTAGTCGACTACAGCCCTACAACAGACAAGGATGAACTGAACAGACTATTTTTAGAATGTTCTATATCAAAACCATTAAGAGAACAAGATCATATTGAAGAAACTACTGCTATTTTGTGTGATTATATTTAAGAGTCACTTCAGCTGTGATTGTGGCTTGGAAATTGAAAGTATGAAGCTTTTTCCTTAATTTGAAAATTGATTACTTGAATGATTGACTGTCTTGAAATTTTGCACACAGTTTCCATTTACACCGTCCGTCTTTGCCAAACACTAATAGTTTGATTGTGAATATTCTACTGGTAAATAGTATATGCAGAATACAGGAGAATACCATGCAGGTTATTCACTATTAATGCTCATTTATAATCAGTCAATCTGTGCTAGAGACCTCACACGTAGTTATCCTGTTATGAATCACTTTAACTGTGAACGAGACAAATCACCAGGTCAAACCATTGTTTTTTAGTTTGTCAGGACGTGCCATGAACAGACTCCCCCTGACGTGTCTTTCCTGTCAGACTCAGCGCTGAGCAGGGAGTTATATTTAGCAGCTTTGACCAGACATTTCATAACAACTAAAGTAAAGGCATGAAAACAAATGAAATAGGTAGAAATAAACACGCATGACAACAGAGCATGTAATTGAATCAAACGTTCTTCATGGATTATAATGTAATCAATGATGTAAGGACATGTTCTGTTTCTCAAAGTAAATGTGGCCTTTGTTGGATAAGGTCAAGATGTTCTTTGTGGGTTTGAGAAAAAGCTCTCATGAGAAAAACAGATAAACATCGTGAAAAAAGGAGCAAATACTGTATACATTGCATGTACCGTAGCGGTAATATTTAGCATTATGCCTTCAAATAACAGTTAATTTAATAGTCAACAAGTCAAACTATTATTTCTATTTTACACTGAGACTTTTTAAATACATTATCAACCAAATAAAGGTAGAGATATGGTGACTTAATAGAACATATTTACAAATAGTAACAAAAAGTGTATTATTGATGAAAATCAGAAATTGTTTAATCTTTTTTGACATAATAATAATGATTTAATAATGTCATTATCTTAGTTACAAAGGCATTTTTGCACGTGTTTCAGAGTCTGTATAGTCCAGTTAATGATTATGATTATCAAAATATGACTACACTTATTTTTCATAGTCATCTAGTTACGATTAGCTTTGATTTGACTTTACTTTACTCTTCTTTGGTTTTATTCATTTCGTGTATTTGTTTCAGTTTTTTATCAGTTATATTTTTGATATACAATAATTAGATAGAAGTACTGCTTTCTTAATCTCTCATGAATACTTTTCCTTCTAAAATGGAATTTCATCATTAAAAAGAATAATTTGGCGATACATAAATGTTGGCCAATCACTTCAAATGGTCTTTGAATGAAAAAGCAGAAATGAATGAGATTAATATTGTCTGAGCCAGTAAATAACCTCACATACTTTGTTTTTATTTCCACATGTATAAAAATGACTTCAGCTCAGGCAACACAATACTGACCTGTGTTGTGCTGCGCAGTCTGTCCTCTGGAGGGCGCTGTTCACCACCAAACTGAGCCTCTGGAGGAAGTGAGCCACAGCGGGCTGACGGGACGGTAAACCCAGCCTCAGGGCGCCTCTCTCCCGGCACAACTCCTCCAGCTTCTTCCCAAACCTCTCCGCTGCAACAACAATACAAACATTATTAAGATTCATGACATTACATCGTTTTATGATAGTTTTACTGAATTCTTGCAATGATTAGAATTTGGATTAAGCTTTTTCATCCTAAAACAAGTGTCAATTTAAAAGCAAGGAATTATGTTTCTATTTAATTAATTTAATTTATTTCAACTGTGCAAAATCATGAATAGACTTACAGTAGCCTAAATGTCTTCCACCAAAAACAACTCCAAGACAGAAGGCAGAAAAGCTGACCTTTTATTTAATAATTGTAGCCGTTTTCCTAGAGGACAGACACAACTGGAAATACCCTGCATTTCCAGCTTTTCCTCTGATAATCAATTTTTCAATTAAAAGTGTTACACAGACTTCCTTTTGGATTCACGAGTCTCAAAAGGTCAGTGCAAAGTGGGTCTCATAGTATCTTAAATTTGTTATCACTAGACAAACAGAAAGCCTAATTCTGACCCAGATATTTCAGACTGTTTTTTTTTTTTTGCTGGACAGAGGCTGCAGATGTACTCTTGTATTTTAGTCACAAGGTCCATGAAATAGGTCAGGGCACTTCACCATTTCCTCTTTCAAAATAAATCTCCCCAGGACAAACAATAATAATTCTAAAATTTGGAGAAACTTCGATGCATTCAAGCTAAATTATTTCAGCTTCATTAAGGTTCATTTTGAATCTGTATTGTAGGTTTTACTGTGTTGAATGTATGTCAAAAAACATCACGTTTTCTAATTAATCAGTGGCCTGGTTTCTTCACATGCTTTATCAAACGTCTCAATATGATCTGGGGCTAATGTGGTTAAAGTTTGCAAGAAAATCAAATAAAGTCAACTGGGAAACTTCAACTACCTCAAACTAAATTCCCATGTACAACTGGAAGATGAAAGTTTGGATGACCTGGTGAACCTGGAGTGACCACAGCGGCTGCATGTGACCAAGGAGTGCGAGTCTGGAAATGTGACGAGGCCAATGACCTAAAAATGTTTGCTCGAAAACCCAGAGTTTGGTGGTGAAATGTCTACAAGTGAAACTGCTGCTTTGTAATAGATAGAGATGGGCGATATTCAAAAAACTATATGATTTCCTTGGATCCAGACACGTTTATTACCATATATTGCCTGAGCGTATGTGAACGTGCAGGTGTGTGGTGGCGAGAATAGGCCTGTCACGATAACAAATTTTGATTTACGATAATATGGAAATTACTTTATACCACTGACAAGATGACCTAAAAAAAACAGGATTATCCCAGTTAAACATTTTCTAAACATACAATATTGTCAAAAAACATGAATTACAATAAATAAATAGTGGAATTAAACACTTAGTTAGTATGTATAGAGTAATAAATGTTACTTATTCCACCCTCTACATCTCAAATATTTTTTTATTACAGAAAATAACAAAAATTTCCCCACAATTGTTAAGAAAATGTTACACGATAAATATTGAGGCCCAAAATATATTGTTCCAGCTCTCATTTATTGAAAGAAAAACTGATATAGTAATTATCGTGACCGGTCTAGGCGAGAGATAAAATAATAGTGTAAAGAATGGGCCTGTTACAACTAGAAAGTCCTATCCGAGGTCCAACCAATGCTTTCTGTCACGTCTTTGTCCAAATTTGAATGCAGTGTGTCAGGTGCCAGGTTGAAATGGTCATTGGCACAGTTTGGCAGCCACATCTCTGTCTGTTCTGGCAGCTGTGGCAACAATAAGGCTTAAAAATTCAAACAAAGCATCATACTCTCAGTTTGAAGAGTCAGTTTTTGTATTAGATAACTTTTCAGCCTTGCTACCATTGTCAGAAAAAAATATTTGACAAAAAAAATAATGCCAAAATGTTATCGAATGAATAATTGTCATCTGCAACCTGAAAGTGTGATGCTTTCTTTGAATTTTTAGTGCTTCTGCTGCACCTCAAGATAGACTGTTTTGGTTTAAGCTACTCTCTATGTTTTCACAGAGTACGAAAAAAGAGAAGGAAGAACACAAGGTAAAGCGAGTTCAAGTATCTTTCTACTTCTGTATACCACGATACATTTACAAAGACACATTGTGCAAAGACAGAAGATGTTTAGGTTCACCTGCGTCGTAGTCGTCCTCCAGGATGGCCTTCTGCTGCAGCCTCTGGAGCTTCAACATCATGGACTCGATCTGAGACACAGAGAAAAGAGCAGAGTCCAGAGGGCGCCGCACTTTAAACACTGACCACAGACAGAGGTGAGAGCCAGTCAGCAGTGTGTCTGAGAGTGTCAAGTGCAAAGTGTGCTGAGAATGTTTAAAGGGCTGTGGATACAACAAACAAAGTCATTCAATGTATAATTTAATGTTTTATAAGAGAGATCATAGAAACTCGACGTGAAGAGCGTTATTAATCATGTGTTGTACTGCAAGTGCTCGAAAACCGCACAAAGTTAGCATGAAATTAGAATTTTAACATGACTTTCTGTAATTTCTCAGTATCAACAGTTCATGGCCAGTTGTATTACTTCACTGTGTGTTAAATGCATTATGGCTGCATATCTAATATATCTTTGGCAGTTGTTTTTTTGTTCGTCCAATCCAAGTGTGTATTTTTGTTCTAACTTGAATAAAAAAGGGACATCAAGAGGCATGCAAAGAAATGACCAGCAGTGGTGGAAAGAGTGCTGAAAATCTCCAGTAAAAGTGCAGATATATGGCTACTAATGCACTCAATTACAAGAACTGCTGCCACATTTGAACTTAGTTTTTAATGCAATTTTAGTAGATTAGACTTTAATACAAAGCTTGATTAAATTAATATTAAAGATGGATTAACCTGCATATTGTCTGAGCTGTGGTCAATCCAATCAGACGATGCAGTGCTGTTAAGTGTGTTTGTGTAGAAACAGGAGCAGACACAGCGGTGAGACAACATGCATTGGGACAATTAGGACTTGTGCTGTCCTCTGTAACTCCTATACTGTAGCTAATTTCAATTATATGGATAGAATTAAACTCAATTACAAGTACAAGTACGTACATGTTTAAAAATCTACTTAGAATTATACAATTACCCAAACAATTTAACTCAATTGCAGTAGGAATGCCACAATAATTGAAATATAGTGATATTGTCAACAGTCTCATAATAATATTGTGGGCTCACAATATATCGAAATATGAGTTTGCAGCAACAACACAAAAACAAAAAACAGAGGGAACTACACGGACCATGATCCTTTGCATCATGTCAGTGCTTGTAAAGGCATTAAAAAGTAAGATATTATCTACAGTTTTGTTTGCCTCTTCAAAATATTGCAATAAATATTGTAATGTGAGATGTGTATGGATATCGTACTGACAGATTTGCATAACGACCCGCTACAGTTGACAACAGACATCTGTGACTTCAGATCTATCTTATAGGAGGTCATAGCTATAGGGAAGTCGAGATTATTAGGTTTTTAATCAATATTTGTGATTATTCAAGTCACAATGTAATCGTAAGAACATTCAGATAATTTTATACGAGAAATAGTGTATTGTACCAAAAAAGTTCAACTAAATAAAGCACTTACTCCACTTTTGTCATTTCGAAAGTGTGATTTTGTAAAGCTGGGCGTAAACTTGAGGAATAGTAACGTCTTAGACAATGGGAATGAAAGAAAAGTAAAGATTCCACTCTTGTTTGATCTTGTAAATTGTGAATAATCATCACATTGTGTTGTTTTTTTCCCTAAAATTATATATCGTGACATAGTCGTATCTGTGTCTCTCTCCCCCTTAGACGCTGACTATTATTATTCCACTGTCAAATGTGGCTTAGAGTTTAGTGCGTTTTAAACCCACCTTGGTGTGCGTGCGGTTGTTTTGCAGACACTCTTGCAGCACCTCGTCATATTTCTTCACCAGCTTCTCCCAGCCCTGCTCCGTGGAGGCCGGAGTGGCGCTTTCGTACCCGGAGGTGACCGAGGAGGCCGAGGCTGTGTCCGAGTCCACGGACAGGGACGACGTGATCTCTGTGTCCACCGAACGAGCGTCGATGTCGGGCAGATCGGGCCCCGTCGCTGCCCTGGAGCTCCACAAACCTTCTCTCCAGAACTTATGCTCGTCTTTCTCTAACGAGTTTACGTCGTTATTCGATCGGTCTAATGACAACGACGCAAGATTTGAGCTGGTGTCGTTGAGTGGTTTGAGTGTTGTGTCAAAATCTTGGCTACAATTGAGTGACTGCTGGATAAAACTAAAACTTGAATTAAAAGAAGTCTCTGGCGATTTTGGGATTGTCTTAACTTCAGATTTCAAAACGGAAGACTTAATATTATTGAATGTGTCAGTGCAGTTCATAGTGGAATGTGAAGAAATAGTGGAACTCAAAAGGTTTTTGTGCAAATGCTGATTAGTCACTGAGTTCCTGGTATTTGTTGCGTCGTTAGCGTTGCTAGCGTGACGTCCGGATTTCCCATTCCTCAAAGCGCCGCACCCTTCCTCGTCCTCCTCCTCCTCGTCTTCATCGTGGCTGCCGTTCGATTGCGGTCTCTCTCCCCCTCGCATGTATCCAGGTCGCTTATGCCTTTTCCGACTGGCGCTGCCAACTGACCCAGATGCCCTGCCACCTGTAGATAAAAAGATTAATCGTTAAGCCGAGAGGAAGACTAAGGACAAGAGAGACACGGCAGGGGAAGAGGAAAAATCTTAAATGTTTAGATGTCAATAGTATACGCACATAAAGAAGAAAAAATGTATTACAGGCGTTTTGTTTTCATATAAAAATAAGGCATTTGGAAAAAGGTAAAAATTTTACCTTTTTGGGACATATCAATCTGGAAAAATTGATAGAGCAAAGTTTAAAGGTTTTGCTTCATTTTGTCAACATACAAAAAAATGTATAAATGGGATTTTGGATATACTACTTAGTATTTGAGTAAATTAGATCTTACTGAAAACTGGTACAAAAAAATCATTAAAATAAATCTAAATCCTACTTTTTTTAATATAAGGCTTATTAGAATTAGATCTCAACTAACCAATTTGACAAGTACTAGTTTGTAAAGTATGGTGTGTGTAGGTGCTACTTTACAGAGTCTCTGTTTTATATTAAAATGCCCTTTAAGAAAACTTAAATCTATGAATGCAAATTGATTTAATAAAATAAAAAAAACATCTTTAGGTGCAGATTAGACAATGTGGAAAATAGACAATTTTCTGTTGAGAGAGCAAAAATCATAAAATTGAAAGAAAGATGAGATTCAAACAACTGACTAGAGAAAACTAGACAGTGGATAAGCTAATTACCTAAGAATGCAACAATAAGATATCTCCTTATCAAGTTCAACACCTCATTGATTTGACTGGGGCTAAAGCTAACATGAAGCTAAATGAATGAAAAACAACTGGAGCAGCGGTTTGAGAATTTTCCCATGGTTTAGCTCCAGCTGTTGGAAATACCAGAGCCTCGCTGTCATGTGGAGTCAAGACACGCCCCAAACAGAGGACGGGCCAAAACAAAAAACAGATTGGGTTGTGATGGTTTGAAAAGTAGCATATTTTAACTGAGACCAATTGATAAACTAGTCTCATAGTGTAAAGTGATAGCATAGATAGTGTGTGTTTAAGGGTCCAGTGCAGTAAAGGGGCCTCCAAAAGTTTGTATTGTGCATTTATCATAGAGAACATGCAGTGTGGTCCCATCAAGATAATTCATACACAGAATTTTGTGCTGCACCACTGAGCAGGAGGGCTCCCAAATAAAAACAGGCATTCAGCTTGTAATATATGCTTTTAATTGACATATTCCTTTGTTTAATATCATAATGCGTTTCAGCTTCCTGTCAAAAGATATAATATTTAGTTTTAAATAGTTACTGGTAATTGCAAGAGTCCTGATTTTTCATAATTTTGCCATTGTCAAACTAGGAACTTGCTTCGGCATTATGGTGAGGGATAAAGAAATACAAACTTTATATAGCTGTATGCCCTTCCATCTTTACTAAACCAGTTGAATATAATGATGCGTCAACAAAACCCCAGCGTCATCCTCATAAAGAATTTGAAAAAACACTAACAATGCTGTCGCAATGTGTATGTTTGAGTCAGTAATGTAAAACAGCCCGTTTATTAGAGGCTAAATTACAAACATTTCCAGTACAAAAAGAGTAAAAACATACATTTATTTAGGCTACTGGCATAATGATACTGCCACACTGTTCCACTGAGAGAAACAGGAAATCAATGTCGTCACCATCAAACTGTGACACAGTGCTGTAAATGCACTTCATAAAGCGTTGTGCAACTGTTAGTTCAATTGTATAGTGCAATATCAGTACACATGTTTAAACTGTCATATAATTATGTAAATAGGCTGTGAGTGATAATTTATAAGTTAAGTAAACTGTTTGTTAGGCTTAGCAGAACATCTTTGAGGGCTAAACTGTTCCTACAGCAGTAGATTAATATGCTGTTAAGGATCAGGTGCATGCAGCCTGGAACATCAGGAGCCAGACACAGCTCTCTGGATGTCTCCAGGTGAGGAACTTTAGCGCACAAAGCACACAGTCTATGATCAGTGGCTTTGTTCATGCTGGAGCATCATTTGCATAGTTTTAATGTGTTTAAAATTGTGTTGGCCCAATTGTTTGTGCTGAGTGTCCACTTTAGAAAGCGAAGCAGAAGAGCGGACGCACTAGCACCATGTAGAGACTGAGCTGTCTGACTCACCCACTGGTTACAGCTCGACCTGCTTATCACTGCACCACATGGTGGCATTATAGTCTGTTACCTGCATGACTATTTTAACCTGTGACTTAGTAACACCACGTGGTTGTAGTCTACAGCCTGTGTGTGCAGTACAACCCTTAGGAAGTACAGCCCGTGTGCAGTACAGCCCGTGTGTGCAGTACAACCCTTATGAAGTACAGCCCGTGTGTGCAGTACTGCCCGTATGTGCAGTACAGCCCGTGTGTGCAGTACTGCCCGTATGTGCAGTACAGCCCGTGTGTGCAGTACAGCCCGTGTGTGCAGTACAGCCTGTGTGCAGTACAGACTGCTGTGAGCTGCACACGGGGTAGACTCCTCAGGTCGTTATACGCTCTCAGCACTTGCCTCCTGCACAGAGCAGGGGCTGGGTCTTCTTATACTGGGGCACTGCTCAGTTACTCTGGGGCACGTGTCTAATCCAGGGTTAGTTTAATCCAATTTTTGATATGGTCTATGTGCAAGTGTGACTGCACCCTAAAATCATGTGGAGGATGATTTTTATTGAATTGCAATCATAAAAGTCTGTACTTTTTAAATTAAAGCCAAATTGATGTGATAAACGAAGAATGAGGAAAATCCTGATTATTCTTTGTCATATTGACCTAGCCTCATTGCACTGCTGTCTAATAATTAACCCAAACATCAGCAGAGTGAGAAACTGAGATGTACAAAAGTGGACCAGTGACAAAGCCTGGTCTGTGTTTGGGTCGTCCTCGTCCCACCTGCTGCAGCTTCAGGCCTGCAACACAAATAAAGTGTAGGACTGAGGGCAGAGGAGGCTCAAATGTGAGGAATCAAGGGTCTCTTTGTGCACAGCTGCGCCTCTCTCTCACTACACTACACTAGACGCACACACACACCCTCACACACACACACACACACACACGCACACTCTCACACACACACACACACACACACACACACACACACACACACACACACACACGCACACACACACCCTCTCACACACACACACACACACTCACTCACTCACACACACACTCACGCTCACACACTCACGCTCAATGGGACCACTGTCACAGAGGCTTTTGTGAAGTGACAGTGGTGGCATTTAGAAGTCCAATGTAAAAGTTTTGAGTAATGAACTAAATATGCATTGTACAATAAAAATGCAAAAAAAATGTCTAGACACTTATTATTATCATTTTAACAAATAGTGGTATAAATTGTTAAAAGAAAGTACATTCAGGTTGCAGTAAATGAAGCAAAGAATCATGTTTCACTCGTGTTTTTCATTGCAACATGTTTGTTTGGTAATTGGCAATTGTATTTTAACTTTGCAAAAATACAGCATTTCCAATGGCTATTTTCTTGTTTCGTTTCTTTATTTTGTATGACTTTCGTAAATTTCTCCACTTGCTTGTCTGAGATTGACATGTTATTGCTTTGCCTTTGCTTTGCATGTTCCACAGTGCAATATTAAACTTATCTATCTCCACGGAGACAAGCAGGGGGTGCAACCAGTCTGCGTTACAGGTCAGATGTGTGGAGATGCGAGCCCACTCACAGTAAGAATGCATGTTTTATAGGGGTTTAATTAACCTAATGAGGCATGTTCAGTTTTTTTTTAGTATTTAAAACCTCTAACTGAATAAATACTACATTTACATTTATACAGTTACTCACTTACCACCTGAAAAGTTAATATACCCCCTTAATAACGCTCATTTAAGTAAAGTTTAATCCTCACTTAACTTACTCAAACCTCTAAATGTACCAGGAATGTGTTGTGAAAGTTATCTCATCTGATTTATGATTTGTTTTTGCCTTGGCTGTGATTATAACCATATGCTGTAGCCAGGAATGCAGATGCCAAACAAACCATGACCCAAACAAAGCTACTACGACTGCAGCCTCTAGCTCCGCCCACTTGACCACTCTGATGTCATCCCTGGACCATGTGACCAGACAGGAAGCAGACGTCAAATAAAAGAGAACAGCCATTGTATTCTGTGCTGTTGTAGCCCATTAAGACTGCAATATGTCGTATTATTATGAGCGGTTTCCGAGTCTAGAGAGCTCTGTCCTCCTGGGATTATTGCTTATGTAAATGGAAAACATTAGCTTGGACCATGGATTTGTCAGTTCTGAGAAAATAGGCATTCAAATAAATTCTCAGAAACAAAACAAAAAAAGGCATTGTGTTTTGAAGAATACTGACTTGACCATCCTTAAGGCGAGACACTACAGGCAGAACTCTTTTTTATAACGGCTTTCATGTGGAAACAACAAACGTGTCCAATCTGCTCCTAAAGATGTTTTATTGTTCCATTTAATCCACTTCATCCATAGATTTCTCTGGGACATTGTAACTTCAAAGGCTGTTTTCTTAAAATGCATTTTTCTCCCCTCGGGACATAAGGATCACCACTTACAGTAGATCCTATACACCAAACTGTACAGTCTTGGACTCAGCAAGATTTTGACGAAAAGTACAGAAGGATTTTTAATATGTAATTCTAAAAGTAATTTATTGAAATTTTAAAGTAAAAAAAAAAAAAAAAAGGCAACATTTGATTTTTCAATCTAGTTTACTTGAAAACTAAATAAGAAATCCAAAATCCCCTCTGTACATTTTTTTTGTAACTAAAATGTGTACAAAATGAACCAAGAAATCCAAACCTAGTTCTGTCCATTTTTCAGATTTATATGTCCCAAATATGTGTATTTTGGCCATTTTTACACATAAAATGCCTTACTTCTACATGAAAACATGACATGATGAAAAACTTGTAATATATATATTTTTTTTACATTTATGTGAGAAAAATACAAGAGAAGATTCAAATTGATATCTTTAAATGTAAGATTTTTTCCTATGCGTCCTGCGTCTCACCTTAAACACACCATTTTGTAGAAGTGGAAGGGATTTATAAACTACAAGAAATGACAGCATCACTATAACTACGGGAACACAATCTAAAGTGTAATGTGAAACGATCTCAGTTGCACATTCACTATTTTGGTCATGGTTTCAGGCTTGAACTCCATCCAGAAGCCCAAGAAGTCTTCAGAACAAAGTGGCAATGACTAAACTCGCATATTGCATGTTTTTTCCAAAGGCTGATTCTAGGTTTTTATGCTGTCCTTTGTGTGTTTACACTTGTCCAAACATCTATGATGAAGCACATTTAAAAACAGCCAAAGCTCACCAAAGTGCTGCACGGACAACAATGGGGCAGCACAGTTAATCAAAATCAAATCCAAATCAAATCAAATCGCAAAGAACACAATTAGCAAATCGCAAAGACTGCAATTTTTAAGTGCCATAATTTCCCCCACAAACAACAAAATATTCTAATCTATCGCAATTCTGATCAGATATCATGCAGCAGTAGACAACAGTACATTAGAACAATCACAACATGCAGAAAATAAAATGATAGTAAAAGCTTCTTTCGCGCTCTGGAATCAAATGCCAAGGAGAAAAAGTGCATCTTGAGCCGGGATTTAAGTGACCGTGCAGTTCTAATGTACAAAGTCAAAGTATTCCACAGCTGAGGTACAATAGAAAAGCCCTGTCTCCTCCTCATCCTGGTCCTGTAGGACAACCAGGAGCTGCTGGTACCTCTGGGGCTGGAGAAGAGCAAATAAATAAGAAGGTACCATGCCATTGAGACTTTTAGAGACTAAACTGGGACTAAACCTGGAACTTTAAAAATGGCCAAGACCTGGGACTAAAACAGGACCAAATCAAGTCTAGATCGGATTAAACTGAACTCAAACCAGTACCAAACAAGTACAAGTGTGAACGCACCCTCAGGGGTTTTCATGTGATGGTGAGACAAAGATATAAAAGGTCTGTTAAGATTATTTGCTTACTTAATAATTGTGATCATTCACGCTGATAATGAAGATGATTTATCTCAAGCATGCAGACATAAGTCACAAGTCATGTCACAAATAACGATCTCGAGTTTTCTAGAAGCAAAAAAAGTAATTTCAATTCAAACTACACTCAAAAAAGTAAAACAAAATTAAGTTATTTTTATTATCTGGCTGTTTTTGTCACATTTTCTTTGAGTTTGCTGTTCACAATAGGAGTAGACAAAGAAAATGAAGGATGTCACTGTTTGGTCATGGTGTCAGTAATCGTAAAATTGTGTCTTCTCACAATAATCAAGTCTAACTGTGACAGAACAAAGTGCAATCCAAGCCACTCCCAAAGAATCCAATTTATCCACAAACACCAATGCCTCACTAGTTTGAATATATTTGAACTGCTGATTGTGCCTCCTCAATCTGTACTCCTGTCAACATTTAGCACAGTTTTGCATCTTGACATTCATTCTTGCCTTTAGTTCACAGAATACATCTACATCGATGCTCTAAATGTAAGAGAATGGCCTTGAGTGAAAGCCCACACTGTCTATCGGGACCCCGGCGTCTGTCTCGTGTTACACTTTCCTCCCATTAGCGTCCCTCTGCGCAGACGTGTCCAGCGATCTGCAACAACCTCAAGAAACGCAACACCATCTATGGACAACGCAGACATTTGCCATCTGCCGTGTGGTCGTGTCATAATATAGCACTTCTAAGAGTCACAGAGGTGAAAGAGAAAGGCGGACACTCGATCTGCGCCGCGCTCCGATTGAACTGAGAGGGTCTGTGCAGTGAAAAGGGAAGGAAATGCCTCGAGCTCCATTGTGTGTGGTTGTGTTGCATTTAGGGGCATCTACATCACGGTTCAAGCACTGCAATGTCCCGCTTCCTGCACGGTTTGGAGCTAAATAGATTGGCAGGAAACAGGGAATAAATCATGATAGAGCGAGTATTTTAAGAATGCATTTTTCCTGATTTGGGGGAAACTGACATATAGCATTTTAGTTCAACTTTATTAAGTAAGAATGGAAAGATAAGATGGAATACGAAGAGTTTATGGTCAATAACAGGTTTTAGTTGTTGTCTAAATGAATTAATGTAAGTCTAAGTCTGAAATTCATCTTTTATCAATGTTTTTAGGTGGAGGGAAATTCTACAAATATGAGCTTGTTACGAAAAGACTCCAAAATATATAGATTTCAGTCAAGTGAAAGGCAAATCTACCCAGTCCTGGCACCTTCTTATCATATTTACAAAAAAAAGTGTTGTCACGATACAAACATTTCATACTCAATTTGATACTAAGAAATATCCTCGATTCTTGAAACCAATATCGATACTATAAGGACAATCTCTATTTTAGGTCTAGGTTTTAGACAATGGATTGACATTTTTAACACTAAATAATAGCACTTTCTTTATTAAACATTGTGGTCTTATGCTAGTTCTGATAAAGCTCAAGATCATTGTACAATTGATCACGAAAGGTCATATTTCTGGATTTTTTGTATCGATACTTGCTCAAATATCTTGTTTCGATACTAGTTTTAGTATTGATTAGTATTTGATTTTTAATACGTTTGACAAACCTAGTTGGAGTTAGATTAATATGAGCTGTACATTGCAACTTTGTAGACGATTGATGAAATCTGAAATTGTTTATTCTTTTTTTGACATTTTGATTTAATAATGCCACTGTCTTTGTTATAAAAGGTCTTTTCGTTCGAGTTTTAGAGTCTGTATAGTCCAGATAATGATTACGATTATTAAAATATGACTATAAGATTATTTTTGAGCTGACTAGTCATGATTAGTCACTTAATAGCTGCAGCCCTACACTGCATTGCAAAAAATCTTGTACTAAACTTTATTATGTGTACAATTGTGGAACGTGGAGACCCTCTTTTCTCCAAACTCCAAGATAATCAACACTTTCATCTCAGGATTCTTATCATTCAACTGCAATAGAGTAGATTTCCATTGGTTTTCTCATACCTTCTCACTGAACTGTAGACAAAGGAAAGAGTATGCATAGCAATGAGGAGCTTTACAAGGCTGGGAAAAAGTAGCGTCTTGCTCCGAAGAGGCTGGATTATTTACCTTTGGAGATTAAAGAGGCCCAGGACAGAGCCCTCAGGTTAAACACTGAACCTCATTGGTGGGATGTGATTGGAGTGTTTAAGCCTGAGAGCTGAGGAATGTGGAGGATCTCATAAAAACACGGTAACATTTGAGGAACAAGGTTTTTCTGCAGCGTCAGGCGCAAACACACGCAGAGCAGCATGAGCATGGCAGCAGCAGCAGCAGCAGCCAACAGATGTGCATGACCCCAGCATGACAAAAGAGGAAGAGAAAGTACGCAATGACGAATAGATCAACATGGGGTTCTTGGACAGGAAGTGTAATTAAAACTTGAATATATTTAGTAGGACTTTGGCTAACGTGGCTTCTCGTCTTTGTTGAGGAAAACATACAGTATTGTGATTCATCTGCTACCCTGGTTACACTGTGTTGGTATTAAACTGCTTAAACACTGATCTGAAACGACCAAATAAGAGAAACACAAACATGCAAATAAGAACAGAAGCGTGTGGGGATCAGGTTTAGAGCTGTGCCATATCATATCCCTTATATATCATCATTTGTTTTGGGGGTACTCATTTCCCTCTCAATTATGCAAGAGCAGCTTAAACATTGACTATAGAGATGCTGTATATACTTAAAAACACTGACAGTAATACAAAAAGGAATTGAGGAGTGGAAGCTGAACTTAGCCAGAAACAAGTAAGTAAAAATATGTCAAATGCCAGCGCTTGGAAGCCTTTTGTCTGTCGTCATTGTTTGTATCTTTATCACAAATTTCTCTTTTGTACCATGATAAAAAAAAAAGAAACATAGAACATATTGCCCTACCCTAATGCAAGTGCAAATAGAAATTTTGATTAAACAAACTATTGCCGGACCAAACGGACTCAGGCTGCAGCCCAGATTCACAGGTGTGCAAAGACAATTAAATGTCTATTTGTCATTTTGTACCCCTGTAGACCCGGGCCTGACACAAACGTGCATGGACCACTTAAAATACAACTTGAAATGAAGTTAACCACTCATAAAAGTTGATTTTGTATAATATATCTCCTTTGATGTAACTTTGTTTCGTATGTAAAACTGAATGCATTATCTAGAGAACAGAGTGTTTGTGTTTCAGGAAGATGTTACTGTTTTAAATACTGTAATTGTACGATATTCACAAATGTTAAAGCAATTTAAATGTGTCCATTCTCTTGTTAAATTAAAAACAAACACGCTCCAAATTCTACATAAAAATAAAACTTAAAAGAATACTTAAGTTAACTCATGTCATTTCTTCTTCAAACTGTATTTTCTATGTGCTTTTATTCATTCTCTGTGGTTTGAAGGCCTACATTCCTACATTGCTTACAATAAATCTTTCATTTTAGGCTGCATTCACAACCCAGTTTAGACTTAAACCTGGTCCAGGCTTAGGTCTCAGTTTACTCACAATTTGTATGTGGTGTGTTCAAGTATGAATGCACAGCTGCCAAATTAACCAGTGACAACATCAAAATACCAGATAATCCTTGATGTTTTGATGCTGTCCCTTTAAGGTTGAAGATCAATATTGTCCAGTGGAAATGTCCGGAAACCCCTATAGAATGACATCAGCTTCAAAATGGACATGCGACATGGAGTGAAAAAGCAGCTTCCTGTCTCATCACATGGGGGTCACAATCTGAAATGAATGCACTCTGGAAATCCATCGAGACTGTTTTAATTCCCATCCATTTTCCACACCACTTGAGCAGAATAAATGTGTGACAGCTGATCCTGCGAGAAATGAGGTCGCTGTGGGTTATCATGCTATATTTATTTTTAAATTGTTCAAGATAAGGACTGAAAATTATGTATAAAGCTGAAGTTTTCTGTTGAGTTATCTTTGCTTTCCTCTTTTCGCTATCGTTTAATTAACAAAATTTCAACTATTGTAGGACAGTGATGTTGGTTATGAGCCATTGGACCAACATTTACAACAAAGTTAATAGCTATTTTTAGGTTAATAGGTATTCTTTGTAAAGGTGCATAAAGAAAGAGCATTAATTTGTTTAAAAAAGGGACTATTTTGTTGGCAGACTTTTTTCTACACCATATTTGCATGACATAAACTTTGATTGATTTGAAAACTTGGAAAATGTGTAAAGTGTCTACTAAAAATGCATTTACCTCTGTTTTGGAACCTTTCCCAGACAAAGAAAAGTACTAAACCATCATTTAGAGCATTATAACTCCATATTCTCTTATAATTCAGACTATTCACATCTGCAAACTACATGGCAAACACCCAAAAAGGAGCATTTGTGTTGGTTGGTGAGTCTTATTGGTACAGTACACACACAGCTGCTGGACTTATGTTCAAACTTTGCTCACTGTTTCTTTAAGACTACAGAGACTGACAGCCTGGATGGTGTGCAGATGTGGGATAAAAAAGATTGTTCTTCCACTTTTAGCCAAAAAAGGAGCTCCAGCCATGCGCAAAACGCTCTAAAAACAACTCTCCCAATCACTTAATCACTTGTTCTCTGCCTAAACCACATTATTCTGGCTTGTTTAAGCTTTTCTTACCTTCTTTGACTTCGCAGCGGTGAAGGAGGGAGCTACTGTGGCACTCCAAGCCGATAAATCCAGCGAACATCTTCCCACGAGCAGCTGGATTAGTCCAAAACGTCAACAGCGGCTCGACATCTAATGTTAACCATGACACCAGACGTAATTATCTCATTTCTGTCGTAAAAATGATCCAGATTAGTCGCTTTCCTGTACTTTGAGCTTAGCCGGCTTTGTCTTCAATAAACATTTCCTGACCCAAGCTGTCCGTCCAGTTGTGCGCGTTGGAACAATCTCCTCCTTTTGAGCGCAAACAAGAGCAAAGTTACGCGTGATGTTCTGTTCTGTCGGGACAAAACGCATGAGACTGCATGCGTTCACGAGGCTGACTTCTTTCCACGCGTGAAGAAGCTCTTGATCGATGTGTCCGCGTGTAATCCGCTATTCCGTGCGCCTCTGCGTCGTGCGTAAACTGTGCTGGACCAACGTGAGATCGTGGCTCCTACGTGTTCAGGAATTTGAGTCCACGCTCCTTCAGACCGTCTCACAATCAAAGCAGAAGATAAACTAGCTTTGTTAAAATGCGAAAAGATGTTGCAAAAAGTCTCCAAACAACGTCGTCTTTGTCTGTGGTTGTCAAATTGGATGCACTTTCAAATCCCACGACTAACTTTTTTTGAATGTTCCCAGTGATGATGAAATAGTCTGTTTTTCTCCTCCCAGTTTTGGAGAGTTTAGAGCTGGAGCCCTCTGGAGGCTGACAGATGTGGAACAAAAGATGCACACTGTCGGTCACCAGCTGAATATTAAAGATTAGAAACGTTTATTGTTCAAAAAAATGTGATTAGATCTGCTCATTGACCTCTGCGCACGCTCGGGTTGCGCATGATCGTTTGCAATGTTATGGTGGACACAAAGACGTCTTTTTCATGACTTCTCTTTGGTTTGTGCATTGTGTTTAGTCTCATGGGGCTTCTGAAAATAATGTAGGCCCACACAACAAATCCATAGATGCAGGATAGTTCAACGACAATGGATACAAATACTTTCTCACTTGGGCCCCAGACTTGCAACAGATAAACCTGACGAGAATGGAAAATGTTGCAGACAGATGAACAAACAGCACGGTTAACGTTAAACAGTAAACTTATTTCCTGTTTAGAGGAATCTAGGCTTGTGAGTGTGGATTGTGAGTTTTGTTTTATGTGCGTGTGTTTACCAGTGTTTACTGATGTTGGGCTACTTTTATGATTTTCATATTGAGTCAAATGAAAAAAAAAGCAATTAAATATTGTGTTATGTGTGTTTGACCTGCAGTGTTATTATATTTTCTTTATTATTATTTTACATACTTATTCTGAAGAAATGTTCAATTTAAGACGTTTGCTATTTCTACCACTAGATGTCAGACTCGTACGTGTTTTTGTCGCTCAGCCTTCTCACTTGTGGTTCTAGATAAACAGCACATCATTTCAGAAAATACTCCTTCACATGTAGTAATATGTACAGTACTGAAACAAAATGCGAATACTCACTGGTACAATTCACTGAAGTCCACTTTGTTATTTATTGTTGTCCATATGCTGCATTGTACACAACACAGACACAGCCACTTGTTGTGCAAAGTCGTTTTGCACAGCCTTGCGTTAGATTCAATTATTAAGTTATTTATCCTCAATTTTTCACCCCTCATTCTTAATTTCTGGGACAAAAAAGGTTCTTGATCTTATCTTAAAAGAAACAGGGTCTTGAAAAAGTCCATAATGATAAATAAATAAAGTAACAAAAATAAATTAATATAATAAAAGAGTTTCTAATAAATAAAATCAGTCGATGCTTATGTTCAACACTAGATGTCAGTGTGTGCCCAAAATAGCCTAATGCAAGCACATTAAAGAAATGAAAAGCATAATAGAACTGGCATTAGATGCAAACAGGTTACATCCTCCATGTCAAACAAACAAAATAAAAAAGCTTTATATAAAAAAAAAAAGACACGGATAAGGGCAATGAGCTTATAATAAAAAAAAAAGGAACATCTATAACTTCATGCCAAATATAAAATGTAATAAATATATAGATATTGAAACCTCGGCCCTGAAATCCGCAGTGGTAGAATAATATATTTAGCTGTGTTGTTAAGTTGTATTTAGCCCTGCCATGACATTGCAGAAAACATCCTTATGTGTCAATCAGCAAATCCGGTTTCTCTTAAATGTGGAAATGCCTCTTTCCCAAATCATCATGATTAACTGTTCCTGTTCTCCGTCCACGGCATCTGAAGCTCTGGAATCTGGATGTGTAGGACTTTGAATATTATAACAAATATACTTCTTACAAACTGAGCCTTATTTACACAGACTGGTAGTTCTTATATTTTTTAAGTGCACAATGTAACTTTTCCTTGTTTTTCTCTCTCAAGGAAATAAAAATACCTGCAATGTGCGTAATACATAAAATACATCATGCTGTGGAGCAAGACAAGAAGATGGCATGCCCTCCACAGGAAAAGTTACACAATGCAACTTTAACACTTAACTGGGAGCAATCCACCCCAGTTTGTAGATTAAATTTAAACTTATGCCCCTTAAACAAACAATGTTTAGCCCAGTTTCAGTCACAAGAAGGTTACTTTATTTACTTTGTTGTGTTAGTTTATAATTTTGTTATATGAACAATGTGGGGTCAAAAAAATGTGTATATAATTTAAAGCTTTTTTGGCCTGAAAGGTTAGTTTCTTTGACATGTAGACATTAGGCAAACAGTCAAGGCCAGGAAGGAAACCCACAAAGCCCAGGTGGTAAAACATATGCAAGGCCTTAAACCACTTACACCACCGACGAGCTCTGCGTAGATTATTGTTAACATTTCTTGCTATTGAGTGTTTTATTGTTACTCGTTTTCTCGGGATGGTAGTGAGACGTTCAGGGTGCTGACAGAGAATGGTCATCCACAGTACAAAAGTGCCATCTCCAAAGCGCATCACAGCAACCAGTGGTTTTACCTTAGATTATCTGTGTGTGATAGAACGCAGAGGGGGCGGGTCCATGCTGCAAAACAAAATAAACACACACTTATCAAAGACGGTGCAAGCATGGAGGATTTGGCACGGGAACTTTATTCATGCAAACAACAGAAGTCACAAAGATATTTATCAAAAGGAAAACACAGTGCTTTACAGTAATGCTGGTTTATTTGAGGTTCAACACAAAAACTCACCAAAGCATAAGACTGTCAAACACCATCCAAATACAATAAAAATATATAAAGGTCATGAGCAAACAGTCTTTCATCATTAAGACAAGAAGTTAGAAGTGGATTTATTTCAGTAGTTGAAAGAATTGCCATATTAAGCCAATAGTGGATAAAATATGAGGCCTTTTTCCTTTACATCCTCAATTATCACAGCTAAACTATGCTAACCATTTGAGAACTGAATGTTAGAAAAGTCAGAATGTGATTCACCAATGGCATTTTTGGACAAACTGAGCCAAAACCAGGACTTTTAACAATGACATTACCTCTAAAATGTCTGCACAAAGTAGTAATTCAAGATAAATTTTGGGAAGATTAATTTAGAAGCATTATATTATATTCAAAACCACTAGTCTTGGGTCTCGTTTTAGAAGAACTGTTTTTAGGTAAACATTTAACGTCACTGCTGGTCTCCATCGAGTAATTTTCTAATTGAAGATTTAGATTTAGATTTTTTGGGACATTGCAGCCAAAACAATATAATATTCATGGAGACAAGCAAACTCCACCAGAAAAATCTTTAACAACTGAGACAAATTGACTTTTCTAACTGAATGATGAAGGGTTTCAGAATGATGAAAAATTAGGATTGTTGCCATAGTGATTAACAATTTGAAACAAAATATTATAACTACTGAATGCAAATAAAAAGTCCGCAAAATATTGCTTGTAACCGGAAGCTGAAACCCATGAATAACTTACTGTTGTTGTTAAGACCATGACCATCATTAAAACCATAACAAAACCAGACTTAAGAGGGGGCTACACCACGCCCTCCTCTGAGTCCATAATGGTGGTCCTGCTGGAGAACACATCCGCCAGCATGTGTTTGGGGATCTCGGACCCTCGGACTCGCAGAGCGTAACAGGCGTCCTCTACTTTGCCCAAGCTCTGTCTTAACGTGTGCAGCTTCTTGGACACTTCGTAGGGCCCCGTGTTCCCGATGTAAGAGAAGCCGTCGTGGATTTGCCGGAGGAACTGGCTGAGCTGAAAGGGCGTGTCGATGTCTCCGTTCCCCACGCTGCTGATGCACAGGCGCATCAGCTCCCCCGTGAGGTCGGCCACGCCCAACAGGTAATCTGAGGGCGTCACCTGGAAGGTCAGGACGTAGGTGCCCAACGGGGCTTCAGCGGGATCCTGGTGTGTCACGCCAAAATGTGTTAGGACAGGAAAGGGAGGGGCAAACTCTAAACAGTCTCACAGTAAGCATTAATATTTTGGCTTTTTTTAGTTGGAGAATATTGTAATGCTTTAAAATGTGTACTTTTTGGAGCTCTCTTAAAAGAAACAAATTCACCAACAATGGAAAGAAACTGTATTTTTCTGGGTGTTGAACATCAATTTGTATAAAGTGTATAAACTTATTTGTCAAAATGTTTTTGTTTTTTTCTCAATACAGCATAACAGGCATCCACGCATATCCAGTATTACACCACTAGTTTTTAACCTTAAAATTATTCTGGCACACTTTATTTGTCAAGAAGAAAAAGCCACAGGACACAATTCAACATTACTGAATTACACCATTTAGAAACTAACATGTTGGTGCAAATAATGTTTGGATGTAATGGTAGTTTTGGTTTCTTATAGTTCAAAAGTTGGTTAAGGGTAGGGTCGACTAAAGACCAGCCCTATCGACCTATTAATCAAAACTATGAAATATTTCCATATATCTAACCAAAACTGCGCTCAAAAGACCACAGCTGCTGAGGAATTCATGCAAAAACAACAATTTTTCATGATAAGTACTTGCAAACTGTATTTATATGTTGGACTCCAAAATCTTCAGCAATCCATCAATAAATCATTTAAATTTAAATGGAATAATTACTCGACTAATAAAAATGTTGGTCGACCAAGATACCATCGACCGATTAATCGACTGAATGACTAAAGCATTACCCCCCTTGTTAGTTAAAGCCCAGATTGCCATTTTTTCAAGGAACACCTGTCAATCTCTAAAGGCACAACAGTGTTCCCGGAACACTGGTTGAAAATCAAGTTATTACACAATCTCCTGTGTATTTAATTACTGCTGTAATGCGCCTCTGGATTTTATAATAGTAAATGTGAGGTTTTTAACTTTACTGCATTAAATACATTGTAAACTGAAACTTTGTCACTTGAATATTTTATTAGGGCTGCAGGATTCTATTTGCATTTTTTAATTGAAATTGCAATTAGATTTGGAAAATATTAAAATAGGATTCAGTTCAACTCCAAGAACATTGCAATAAATTTAAGAGGAGACTGGAATATAAACTGCAAAACTAATACAAGAACCCCATCAATTTCAGAACATAGCTGTAGAAGGAAAACCAGATTTTTCCATAAAAAGACAGGATATCTTGTTCCTTACAGAGCACATTTGAATTGCAGCCTTTGCTATTTAATTATTGTGCCAAGTCAATATACTGTGCAGCCCAACCTTTTATATTTGTACATCTGGATATTTTGAACAGCTACTGTCACTCTTCTTCATCTCTGAAAACATGATCAATTTAAAATGGCATGACTGCTACAACTGTACGTAAAGTAATAATATAAATTTTCATAAGTAACATATGAGGGATGTTTTTAAGTGAGTGAAGGTGACAGTCTCTAAGGAACATTTGAAACATGATATTGCATTTTCTTTTTACATAATTTTAGCGGTTGAATTTCTTTAGAACAGCCATATAAATTGAAAAGCCGTCTTCTATAATGTAGTTTTGTTACCTTAGGGTCCGCTTTCTCCGTCCTCATGAACACGAGCCGGGCGTTGATCTCCTCGAGGCTGATGAGGCTGCGATGGCGGATGAAGTGCTGGAATGAAACGGCCTCCACATACTCCTGGATACCTGCAATAAAACGCAAAACAATACAGGTTAATGATATCAAACAGAGCATATTCATTGTTTAGCTGTTAACCCGTAGTCTTGGCTGGCCTCTCTGTCTGAGCGATTTTCCATTTTCCCAAAACAATGAAAGACACACGGCGTTTCCTTAAATAAAGCACGCACTATGTGTAAAGCCCTACATGGTATCTGCAGTGAGGATAGATTTCAGATAAAGATAGTGGTTCAAATCGGACATGTTTCCTGCCGCGGTCTTTTGACGGAGGTGCAGCGGTCTCTGTTTGGTGGGCTCAGATGACCCCGCTCTTGTTTTCTGGCCCAGAGTAAACAACAATCAAATAATCACAGGACGGAAGACTTTGTGTCTGAAGTTTACTTTGGGGGCTTCAAAGCAGCTGCTATCTCCTCACAGCGGACCCAGCGCTAGAGGGAGATGGAGAGAGAGAATCCCCGCTAAGGCTGCTTTCACACTTAAATTTAAGCTCATTTTAGACCTCATGTTTGGGTCTATCTTAGTTCTGGTCAAGTCCAGATTAAGTTCTGTGTTTAGAGATTGTTTTGATGTGGTGCGTGCAAGTGTGAATGCAGCCTGAGCACCACAGAAATGAAACACTAGAGAAAGAAAGAAGTTTGCGTATGACAGGTTTTTATGATTTTCTGCTTTTGGCTTTGTTCGGTGTATTATGACGTCTTGTAAATAAATTATTTTACAGCAATCAGGTCGCTGTTTGTGGAGAAAAGTTGAAAAATCAGTTGAAAATAACAGGAAATAAACAAACTGATGACATCACACCAGGGAGCCAAAGGTTATGCATAATTTACACAAAAGAAACTACTTTTTTAACCTTTTAAACAATGATTCAACAAAATAAAAGGTGTTGACATGTATTTTTCTTTGTCAAATAAAATAAAATCTGTGATAATGTCACAGATTTGTGACAAATCTGTGACATTGAGTTTTTGCCCAGTGGCCAGGATGGTTTCTTGGTAATTTCATAGTGTAATGTCATCATTTACAACCAGGAAGTAAAATGAAAAACCTAAAAAGAAAAAAAGCTAAACTGGGGTCAATTTTGTAAAGATTTTAGCAGAATTGGAAATATATTTATCTTAACTGCATTTTAGTTAAATAAGTAGTCCAACCTGTCATAGGCGTTTTAAGTGTTTTTCCGCAATTCTTCCTACCTAATGACTGCAGTTTTATAATATTATGTTTTAATATAGTGTTTTATACCATATTTTGCTAAATGAACTCAATGTTGACAACTGAAAAATTTGAAACAAGGAACTAAGTGATTTACATATACATTTACATTACATTAGAGATGTAACAACTTATGTTATTTTTCCTTTTAAAATGCCTTGGCAAGACTTTTGTGTGAATCACTACTGTCATAATAGTTAAGCTTTAAACATTATTTCTTTATGTTGTCTGCATTGAAATGGGGAAAAGGACCTGGTCTATGTAGTTGCTTCTGTTTTTTAGCTGCAGCTACAACTAAACAGTACTTTAAAGCTAAGGAGATTCCACTTCCATACATTACGAAGCCTATGATGTTATTGCAAGACTTTTGTGATGAGATATCACAATATTTTGGTTATTTCATCCTTAGTTTAGTTTATAGCAAATGTGCACAAAATTGTATGCATTACGTAATGAGGCTACAACGATAAAGCACAAGCTGATCTCTCGGCTCTGTCATGTTCTGTATTTTGTAGTTGAAATGCACATTGTTTTATTGTCAAACGAAAGTCTTATGTAAAGAACTTGGGAGAGACGGTTTGAGCAGACAGGAAGTCACATAAACATTACCCAGCAGGCTTTGATGCAGGTGGAGTCCAGTTCCTCAGTTTACTGTCAGAAGCTCTGTGCATCATTTACCATACAGCAACAATAGCACTCTTACCTCAGCCCTTTGCTATGTACATTAGCAGTTTACATCACATCATAAATGCAACTCTATACGATCCATTAACAACTCATCACCTCGACATTATATGACTTTACAATGAAAGCCAAGCCAAAAATGAACCACTTTGAGACATTTTGATCCCGCTCAGGATAGTATTGAATGACACTATTAATAGGAATTTGATAAGCTTCCTATGAACCTTCTAATCATATGGTTTCATATCTTTTATGAAACACAGCAGTATGACCTCAACAACAATATTGTTCAGGAATCAGGGGTATTCTGGACTTTCCGTCCCACCCGCTCCACAAAGACCTGGTCGGCTGCAAGAGCTCGTTCAGCAACAGAATGTTACTTCTACACTGCTCCACTGAGAGACACAGGAAATCATTCCCGCTTGTTATTAAAAGCATTTTAACAACAAGCAGGTTCTGTTCATGCCAGGGGTTTAGTTGATAAAAACAAGGCAGATTTATTGTATTTCATTCATATCAGTGATACTGATATTTTTAATGCGTCTAGTCTTCTAATTTCTTCTGCTGGTCAGTTGTATGTCTGTAACAAAATGAATTTCCCCTTTGGGGATGAATAAAAGTAATTCTGATAAAGGTTTTTACTATATAGTACTATTGAAACACTAAATCCACAACTTCAAAGACAAAAGCAAAAGACAAGCAAAAATGCATCTGTTACTTACAGTGTAATTTCCACATAGTACAATACAATTGACTCATCTCAAAATGTCATCATGTAGTTTAGACAACAGACTTGTTGTCTGTGCTACAAAAGTAAGGCTGTCAAGATTAAATGTTTGTGGTTCCCAACGTTTATCTTTTGTCTTGACACAAGTGCCTCTTAAGCGTTGTCTCACAGTAACATACTCTGTCTACTAGGCAAATAGTATGTGTGTACTATGAATTATTACTATAATCATTTATTGTTTTAATGCTATGGCTGTCTAAAATTATCCAAAACATTCTTATAGAGGTTAAAAAAAAAACACTACAAAGGACATTTTTATTCAAATACTATTTCAATCATTTTTAAAAACAATCATTCCAAGTGCCCACTGGTTTAATTGTGATTTAAACCATGTCATAAGAACTAAAAAAATTATAACGTGACAATTTCAGAAGCAAAAGAAATAATAAAGTTCAAAGTTCAATCCATGCTCCAAAAGAGCAAGGTAAGTCACAAGCTTATGTCACATTAACTTTACTTTATCATTCAGAAGGTTAGATATTGATTTGATAAAGTAGATCATCTTCAGGTAATTGTCATCCATTAAACAATATGAAATATTAAATCATGATGCTTCCTCACAAAATGTAATACAATATTATATTGTTATATTGTCAAAAAGATTTGGCAGGCCTTTTTGTAAATGCTTTATTGAATATTCCACCCTTCTTTTTTGTCACTTTCATAACAATCACTGTTGTTTTTGTGCCTTGCAGACTTGATGAGGCACAAATGTGGTACAAACCTGTTAATATTTGACCAATGCCGGTTCATTGAGTTGCAGGTCAGCTGAACCCTCTGTGTTTGGTGTGATGTCTCTACAGTGTCCTCTCTGAAAGAGCTTATCACTGCAGGTCTGCCACGTTATCAGCTTCAATTACCTCCTGATTCAGCCCACAATATCTATGACCCTGCTGGCATAAAAAAAAAAAAAAAAAACACAGAGGGCCATTTACTGCTGGAGACATCTCGTCCTGGCGATATTATCTGGAAAGTCGTCAATCTAATAAAGATGATAAAAAATGAAACGTTTAATTGGTGGGAACTGCCACTGGTCACGTCGCAAAAGGATGCAGCGCAGATTTCTAAAGTGGCCACAATCTAAAAATGACTTCCCCAGCGCGCAGATAACAGCATTTTCTTTGCTCGGGGTGATGTGTTTTTCCTCCAAACTCACAGACGTTTTGACTAAGCTAACAGAAACTGGTATTGATGCTAGTGGGAAAGTAGTTTTATCAAAAGGGTGGGACTATCGAGGCTTGGAGCATATCGGAGCCGTTGTATCGCACAATCTTTACAGAATTAAGATAAATATAATAAGCCTTTCATCAAATGTCCTTTGCCTAGAACACATCGTACTGAATTTGTGCGGTTTGGAGAAAATATTTTACATTTTGAAAGCTATGCATGACAGCTCAGTCTGGTCAGGTTGTGCAGAGGATGTCTCCATGTCATTTACATTGAATGCATCCACTACGTCAGAGTGGACATGTCAAAACTTTCTTCAGCTAAAGATAGATAGAGAGATAATTGTCTTTGGACCCAAAAATGAAAATGCAAAAGTCAGTATTTATCAGAACTTGATCTCTCTACAAGTAACAAACAAAGGAATCTCGGTGTAATTGTCGACTCTGATTTAAACCTTTCTTCTGCCTATTACCATCTTAAAAATATAACCTAAATTAAACATTTTCTAACTAAACAAGATTTGGAAAAACTTTTGTCTTTAGTAGGTTGAATTACTGTAATGACAACACAACAAAAAATCCATAAAACTCGTCCAAAATGCAGCGGCTAGAATACTTACAAACACAAGGAAAATGGATCACATCAGACCAGCTTTGCACACTCTTCAATGGCTTCCATCGACTTTAAAGTACTACTCATAGTATACAAGGTGGTGAATGATCAAGCCCTAAAATCTATACAAGATATGCTCATTTCAATTCACATTGAAAGAGTTCTTAGGTCTTCTGAGACAAGTTTTACATGAATTTGGTCATTTTGAACCATCTATTGTATGTTTATCTGTTTGTCTTGCATGATGAATTGTAACCCATTTAATCTATTGTATTGTCTTTGTGAAACTCTTTGGGTTACTTGCGCATGAATTGCGCTTTATATAAATAAATTTGCCTTGCCTTTAGAAAAAAATAAAGCTTAGCCTCTTCTGGAATTACATTTGGAAAGTAAGTTTGGACCATGTATCAAGTTCTGGATAATATCAAGAACGTTTTGAAAATATGCAAATTCTGAATATTGAGTATAAGGCGGCAACTATTAATTAATTTGGAAATCGATTAGTCTAGCAATTATTCTTTCAATTAATCGATTAGTTCTTTAGAACGCAAAAGGCCAGAGAATTAGATTTTTACTGAATTTGACACAGATAAAGTGTGTGATTCCTGCTCTGTCGGAATAATAAAACCCTCTTCTCTCAGCTCATGGCGTGTTTTGGAGCCTGTGTATGGACCAGTAATTATTTGATTACATAATTAGTTGACAACTTTTCTTATAATTGATTAGTTAGCGATAAAATACCACAAAAAGAGGCGATTAAATAAAATTTTAAAAAATGAAAATAGTTATGTTGTAACATGTGTAACGCATTTCTGTTGGATCGACATAATATCCTCTGAATAGCATTATCAGGATAGTCCAAATCTCCATTATCACCCACATCTACTGGAAAGATTTTTTTCAAAATATGTTAATGAAAGTTAAGTGTCAGAAAGTTAAACATATAGACTGTGTGAACAACATGACGCAGAATAATTATGAAATGACTGAGGAACCAGGGCTAACTGAATGGCCCTTGAATATCCAATGGAGCTTGTGATTATGTCGTATCATAGATCTTTCAGTTAATCTTAGATTTAAAGATGCTAAATACTAAAGTTGGTGTTGATTCAATAGTATTCTGACACTTCACTGTCATAAATGTTTTTACCAGTTGTGACCCAGCAGATTATCGGGTAGTACCACAACTCTTTGTTTACTTATTATTATATTTTTCACTATAGCACTAAGGACGTTTTGCAGAATGCCTTAAATGTTTTTGACATTTGATACAAAACTTTAAAACAATAGTTAAGGTAACAATAGCAAATTAAAATAGCTAAAAAGTAGCAAAGGTTGAATTCTTTGTAAATACTGGTCAACCTTCAAATCAAAATTATGAACCTTTACTGAAAATGTCGTCAAAATCTGCCAAAGCTATGAGTCATGTTGCTAAGAGACAAAATGAACACACAAGTGCTGGAAAACATAACTTAGACATGTTTTGTAAGAGGACGGCAAACCAAAATTGTTACTTACGAAGAGACTAATGTCTGGCGGAAAAAATATAGTAATCTCTGACTATTAACTAAGAAAACAAAACAATTACAATTTGAGCAAAAAAAAGTATAAAGTGTTGATTTGTTCTTTTAGGCACATGCTTTTCAACCATCTGGCATTCGTGAATTTCCAGCATCTGCACCGAGGAGCTTATTCTCTTCTGATGGAGGTATTAGTATCGCTATGGAAACCGCTACGTCAGCTTCATCCACACCACGCAGAAATGACACGGCAAATAATAACTTACAGCAGCACTTGTCCTGTCATGAAAATGTAAATGCGTTTGAGTCACTCGGAAAATGAGGGGCTTAGGCATCCTATTTCTAGAATTGATCGATGCTTTTGTATAAAACATGAGTCACATCCGAATTAGTCATCATAATGGGGCACGCTGAAGTTCACATCAGGGTGGAGCTGAACACAATTAAAATATGGGAATAAGTCTGCAATAAAATGTGATTTGATTTGCAGATTTGTCATTGGAATTCAAGATGATTCATCCACATGTTCATTTTAGTGTTGTCACGATACTAAAATTTCAAACTCAATCTCGATTTTTGACAGTAGAATGTAATTTTCAACTCAAAATAATACTTTTTTAGGTTTACCATGTGGTCTTTATACTAGTTCTGATAAAGTTCGAGATCAATCTATCTGCAACTATTTAGGCAAGGTCAAATTAAGTCCTGTTTATGTGATTTTTTTTGTATCGATGCTGCTTCAAATAAGTTTCAATACTAGTTTTGGTATCTGATTTTTTATACTTTTGACCCTTGATTTTCAACCAGTGTGCAAGAAACACTAGTGTGCCTTGAGATATTGCCAGGTGTGCCTTGAAAAAAATGTTTAGTTTGAGATTTGGACAATGGATTTAGTACAATAATTTACCATTTTGGAGTGTCCTGAGAAAACGTCTGTACCAAAAAAGAAAGCAATACAATCAATATTGCCAAAAATTCAAAAACAGAACATTATACCACATTATACACCACTTTTATTTTACAGAAAGGTTTGATTTGGTGAAGTTTCAGAAAATGGTGTGCAGTGGTATCTTTTTAACCCAAAAAGTATGGCGCAATTGAAAAAAGACTGCTAAAAACTGCTTTTGAAAGCCCTAATCAGGTCTAGAACATTACAAATACAAATAATACAATACAAATATTAACTAATAAATAAATCAGAATCACATGCATTTCAAAGTAGGTCGGTAGTACAGGTCAAAACTATATGGTAAAGGAGGTCTCTACATAATAGATAGAGAGTTAAATTAATATTTCAGTTCAATGCAGGAGACTAGATTTGATCCACCATTTGTATAAACATGAGTCATATCCAAATGAGTCATCACAACGCATATTAAAGTTGACACAGACCGCATATTATGTGAATGAACTTACCGGGCGTGACGGCTCTGTGAAACTGGTAGATGTCCTCTCCTCGGAGCTCGTCGGCGATGAGGCCGATCTTCTGTCTCACTAAGTCCAGTTTAACGTCAGCTTCATTGAGAATTGCCTCAGTATCGGGGACACTGACAAAACAACATTATATTATTAGTGTTATCACAGCTATAACATTGGTTCATAGTTTTAAGAACAGTTTCTTTCCCTCTGCCGTTGAACTCATGAACAATTAATAACACATGCCACTTTAATAATTCATCTACCTCACCCGTCTGCACTATCGCTTCTGTCCTTGCTGTGTGTATTTTGTATTTAACTTACTTTTTTATCCTTAGATACCTTTTATTTTGCATGCCCTCATTTTATCATAGTCCCTATTTTTTTTTTTTTTAACTATTACTATTCAATGTTTTATGTTGCACCTGACTGTCAAAGAAAGTTCTTGGTTTGTGAATTGTGTTCACTGACATTGGCAATAAAACTTTTTTGATTCTGATTCTGGTTTAGTTTTTCCCAAGTAATAAAAACACTGGTAAAATATGTGTGTGTTTCCTATTTGGATTTTAATTCACTAAACTAATTTGAGAGAGGGAGTATCTCAAAACCATGAAACCATCTTATTGTTCAAACTAATTAAACACAATGTAATGAAAATGACATTGTGTAAGAAATGTGAATGTTGAACTTTAAATTCATAGTTTCACTGTATTGTTTATTGAGTTACGTTTTGAACGTGTAAAGCAATCTGGTTAACGTGGTCATTTTTAAAGTTGGAGTATGTCATTTTTCTGCCGGTAGATAGCAAGTAGCTTAGCAGAAAAGGCTAAGGTGCACTTTATTGTCCCCGTAAAGAGCCTTCTACATTAGACTTTAACTGCAGGGGCGACCTGTCCAGGAGCGGTGGACGACTACAGCCTGGTGACCCTCGATCCATCTCCAGATCTTGTGCTAACGTGGTCAGGACTACTACGCTGGAGGACTTAACATATTGTGCATGTTTTGGGTGTGCAGTGCATCTTTAACATGTTATAGAAATACATTTCATTCACTGACTGATAATAAAACATACCTGGTGACTCTGTGTAAAAGGAAAATAGTCCTTTTGCTCTCAATGGTGACGTCTCGACTGATCTTGACGAGACGCTCATATTTATCATGTTTGGTATCGAGCTCCTGCTGGAAAACTGAAGAATTGGACACATATAATTAAATTTAATTTGAGAAGTACATTGTAAAAGAGGCCAAAGTTACAAAGAGGTAATTTTACCTTTAAAAGCTGCAATAATGGGTGATGACAGGTTTACACTGGCATCTGCCTGTTTACTGGAGCCTCCTTCACCTGACAAAACAACAGGGAAGCGAACGTCTTCAGAAAAGGGGATAGTAATCTGTAGGTTTTTCAATAACGCAAAATAGCAAAACAATATGTTGACAATAATAAATGCATTTGAATAAAATTAAATCATGCAAGAACTTCAGTTAAAAATGTTGTGCGATGCATTTAAGGAAGAATATGCAAATCGTTAAACACGATGAAAACTGAAAAACAATATTATAAAAGCAAAAGGCTTTGATTAAATGAAATGCATGACTTACCTTCTCGTTTATTCATGCTAAAAGCTGAGTTGAAGAAACTGCTGAGTAAATTTGAGACTCCACGGCGCGAAGACGAAAACTAGTCAATGCTAAAAACATGAGATTCTTGTAGTCTAGTTTCGGAATCACGAAAAACAGTTGCTTTTCTGTTACTTGCTGTAGGAAAACTTGACTTAAATTAATAGTTACTAAGATTAAATAAATCCCATGTGGCAGATGCTTCGGTTTTCTAATGTTGTGGCTCTGGCAGGCATTCACACGGACTCCTAATGAGGTCCTTTACGCATGTGTAGTGCGTAAGTGTGCGCTGTGCATTTTGGGATATGTAGTCCAAACAAAACATGCACGATTTTGATCAGATGTTAATTATTATTTATTTATGTCAATCTTTATTAATTTATTATTAATTTATTAATGTATTAATAAGGTTTTTTCACTATGAAATCAATAATCAGGCTTGTAACAAAAATAATAATTAATCCTCGACTCAGTGGGTTTCAACCGCTATCTTGTTTTAGGAGATATTTTAAGACTTTACCTTACCCCATTCAAAAGGTATGTAATGTATGGATTTTCATCTCTGTGAAACGTATTTATTTTTAGAGTACAAAGTAATCAAGAGTGCTTTACAAAAAAACAAGAAAAGGAGCATTAAAATGATAACAAAAAATATAAATATAAATAATCATTAATCATTTTACTTTAAAAGAGAAGAGTGCAGATAAAACGTACTTAATTTAACAGTTGTAGCGTAGCTCTTTTAAATAGTTTTGTCATTATTCTTGCTCCTTTTCAATCTATGCATACATATAGCCAACAGTCACTCACAGATGACTTTATAAGGTGTCATTTGTGGCTATTAAATCGTGTTTCTGTGCAGTCTTTCTCGCTCGGATCGCTGGCGTGCGTCCAGACCCCCTCCTCACGGGACTCCTGCAGACTGTGCGTACGTGCCACACAACTGGTGCCAACTCGCGCTGTGCACTGCCTCTGCGCCGCACACTCAACCTCTGTCCATCACTAACTGTTTATTTTCTCTCTGCTGGGTCACTGATTTTGCATTATGAAGCCCTTGGAAGGCTATTCGTGCAAAAGTTTGGTTTTAATGTCTTATTATTATCGTGTTCTTATTTTGCATGGGTTGGAATGAATGATAAATAGGCCTACATATGCTGCAAAGATTATAGTAAAATATGCTTTTGTTGTGAGTAAGGAATTCCACAAATGCGAGTCAGTCAGGAATTGGGGCAAACCGTGTTAGCTAAGGTCACGTTCAAGGACTCTGATTAAACTCGGAAAGCGGATTACAAATACTAGGGGGGAATAGTAGGCTACATTGCACATAAAAAGGTGTCTAGTTTGGTTCCCTCTTGTTGTTGTTCCTCAAAGCCCTTTAGCTCACAATAACTTCGAGAATGTCATACTTTTTCATTGATGCCACATGAATTAAAAAGGTGGGATGTACGGAAGGCGTGATAACATTTTCTCGCAAAGAAATCAAGACTTTTTGGATGTACAGGCTTGCAGTTTTCCAGGATTGTGGCACTATTTCAATCTATCGCTATGCATTATGATTGACAAAACCTAAAAACTGTATAGTGTTATTGCAATTATTAACTCTGAGCTACATTTCCTTAGTCATTTCCCACCGTGTCCCACTCCATTCAGTGACGTGTTCCTCTTTTTTTTTACAATTTGGCTGGTCCCCCTATGTATACCTACAAGGAAATCTAGTATCATCATTAGAAAGCAGCGCAGTACAGTGTATTTGTACATTTGGTTTGCATAGAATGTAATCAAAATAGATTCTGGTGATCTATGTCCAAAAAGAATAAACTGCCAATTGATGCAAAATCATAGTTTGAAAAGTGTAACTAACCAAGAACACTATTTTGACTGGTGCAGTTGGAGTGTGCACGTCTCTGAATGCACTTTATCAGAAGAGCTTTTCTTAGATCCACAATAATTACAGAAAATTGCTGTGATCCACTCAAGGGGACCGAAAGACTCTCCAGAGGCTGAGGGGTTACACTGATGTTGTAAACAATAAACATGCACGCAAATGAATGTAAAACAAAACAATAACTTATGTGTGTGTTTATTGTTATCAGCTCGAATGCAATTTTTTATTTATTTTTTATTCAGAGCCTGCAGGGACAATACATTTTACACATTTACAATCTTGTTGATACAATTTTATGATATCAGTATTTTGTTCTGTCAAATATTAGCCCTGTGTTTGTTTTATGATGCAGCTTCATTTGTACATTTTTAGAGCAGTATTGATACTATAAATCAGAATGGATGTGCACGCCTCCAAATCCAAACTAATTATCCCCAACACATACCAGAGAATGCATACTACAAACTGTTAATGCGTTTTCTGCAGTTCAAGTGTTTGTTGTTTCCCTTTTCTCAGGGAGATTTCAGTTAATCTCTTTTCCAAGATTACTATTTACGGTGCTGTGATTGATTGACTTGTTTGTTTTGAGTGCCCTGTCAGAGTTCATAATGTTTGTTTGTTTGTTTGTTTGTTTGTTTGTTTGTTTGTTTGTTTGTTTGTTTGTTTGACCTCTGTCTCTCTCAATCCAACTGAAGGTGACTGAGAGAGTCGCTTTGGCAATCAAAACTGAGGATAGCTTTCTTGATCATCAACTAAAGACCATTAAGAAATTTACATTATGAGGTGTGTTGCCTTTGTTTTGAGTCATAGTCATGGGATGATGGTATGACACTTATTATAGAATCTGCCACTAGGGCTGTTGGGAAGTAACTGAATACATGTACAAAAAATATGCATACAGAATACTAATTTTGAAACTGTATTCCAGTACAGTTACTCTTTATTTTGTTTGTATTCAGAAACAGATACTTTTCTCAAATCAGAGGAGCACACTATTTGATCATGAAGTTTAGGGTTCAAACTGCACTGAATTAGTGAGAAAAATAGATAATGTAGTTCTTTTTTCTTTTTGTAATCTGTGATAAAAGTTCTCTTATCGGATGTTCTCTTATTCACATAGTGAAACAAAAAGCTGTTTTGATCCTATGTTATGTTTTCACGCAATGAAATTCAATGTGAAAGTATTCAAAGTATTCAGAACATAGTACTCTGATTAGACCAAGTAACAGGATACGTTACAAAAATAAATAAATGCAGGTATTTAGTATTTGGTAACTGAATAGTACAAATTCAAAGTATTCTTACAAACACTGGCTGCAACTAACATTATTTTAGTAGTTGACTAATCAGTGTTTATTTTTTGATTAGTTGACTAGTCAAACGATTATTTCTGTTGCGCATTTAATTTTTAAAATATGTCTTGACCAATAAAGAGTTGGAATATGCCGACTAAAGATGTAGAACATTTACAACTAAAGTGTCGGCGGTTCGAATCCTGTTCCCAACATAAACATCCTCGGTTGAGGTGGTGGAGCAATTGCTCCCTCAGATGAATACTGTCGTTGTGTCCTTAGGCAAGACACTTAATCCACCAGACCCCCAGTGTCTGCGAACTGGTGAGTGAATGGTTCCTTGATGTAAAGCGCTTTGAAAGTGCTGTATGAATATGTGACCATTTACCATTATTAATGATGAAAATATACATACTTTTTAACTTCAATAAGGCTGCTGTCTTTGTTATAATTATGTCTTTTGGTGTGTGTTTTGCATAACGATTGCCGTCATCAAAATACAATTACAATCACAGCCGACTCACGATTATTCAGATTAATTGTTGCTGCCTGGCATGCAATTCTCCTGAAGGGCTGTAGCTTTGGCTGGCAGTGCCTAGGAGGGCATCAATTACTACACATTTAATCATGTATAACAAAAGTGACTGAAGTAATGCCAATAGAACAGTGAAATGTATATACAATTGTGTGCGATAAGGAGAGAAAAAAACTCAAATAAATAAACAGGTGACTTAATAAACATCTAAAATACCAAACGGTCTTAAATGTTCACTTTGCCGCTCTGACAGTCTTCCTTTGTACGGATAGTCCCTGAAAGCCGCGCAGTGGGCGGGTCTTGCGCGTGTCGTCACCTCGGGGCGGGCCGCTGGTTGGCCACAGTCGAGCCGCTCACTTCAGTGCTACAGGCGCCATGCTTTACGCGCAGAGCCACAGCTAGCAACGAAAAATGCCTCAAAAAGACCTTGGCCCAGCCCAAAATGCTCGGTCTACGCCGCTCGTCGGGGAGTTTCTTCTCTGGTACAAGATGTGAAGAGGGAGAGAGCTTCTTAAAATGGCCTTGTTTTGAGTCTGACTTTTGCGTTTCGCTCGCTGCGGCGTGACACAACAGACGTCTCCAAAGTTGTCGGCTACGGCGCGGCAGAATTACGGGCAACATGGATCGGCAGCAGCAGCAGAGCGATCTGGAGCGAGACAAACAGTACTGTGAACTTTGTGGGAAAATGGAGAACCTGCTCAAGTGTGGAAGGTGTCGGAACTCCTTCTACTGCAGCAAGGAGCACCAAAAACAACACTGGAAGGAACACAAGCTCAAATGCAAGGAGGCGGACAAGGCGCAGCAGAAGCAAGCCGAGCAGGCGCTGCGTCAGGCGGCGGAGGAGAAGACGCAGGACGGGAACGGACTGAGCAAGAAGCCGGACACGGAGACAGAGCAGGGGGACAGGGAAAACGCGGCGTTACCCACTGATCCAGACGTAGGAGAGGACAAGCAGCACAGCACAGGCACGCCTAATGGTCAAACTAGCTCATCTTTGAAGAAACTCGCCTTGGAGTACATCGTCCCGTGCATGGACAAACACGGCATGTGCGTAGTGGACAACTTTTTAGGAATAGATACTGGACAGGGTATTTTGGACAATGTCAAGGCGTTGCACGACACTGGCAAGTTCACGGACGGTCAGCTGGTGAGTCAAAAAAGCGACTCCACCAAAGATATTCGTGGGGATAAAATCACGTGGATTGAGGGGAGGGAACCGGGCTGCGAGAAGATCCGCTTTCTCATGAGCCGCATGGACGAACTCATCAGACACTGTAACGGCAAACTGGGAAACTACAAGATAAACGGAAGGACGAAAGTAAGTGTTGAAGCTGATTACAGAGCGGCTCACTGTCCTAAAGCGGGACAGAATCACGCCCGAGTTCAATAGTTTGTGGTGCACCTGTTCCACAAAGTTCCTCCGCATCCAAGGTCACACTCACAACCACAAACGTCAGCCACATCAGTCTTATTTGCTCACTTTACCTGCTCTGTCTGTGCTTTGATTGATTTGAGCACACGTGAAGGGTCAAAGGTGAACAGGTCTGGTGTCAGTGCAGTGTTCAAAAGCCTGTCATGCCCTGAAGCAGCTCAATGGATCCTTTATGACAGATATAAAGTGCTAGTATCATTTTGAAATAGAGATACGTGCAGGAATAATCTAAGTCATGCGCATGTTTTATTATATTCAGGATTATTTATTAGCTTTATATGGTATTCGATTTATAAACAAGCAACTCTGTTATTAATTTCATTCATTTCTGGATGACATAAACTGAAATACATAATAAGAGTCTTTACTTTACTTATTACTTAATTGTCTTGGGAGTTCAGTTTTGACATAAAGTGTAGATGGCAATTAGGGCTGCAGCGACTGATCAACTAATAGTGACTAGAAGAGTAACTGTCTGCATATTTTTTGCTAATTGTAATCGTTGTCTGGATTGTACAAACTCCAGAACACGTAAGAAAAAAACTTTTTAAGAACAAAGGCAAAAGCATTATTAAATCAAAATGTCAGAAGAGAATTAACAAATTCATATTTTCACCAATAATACACTTTATTTGTAAATATTCTCTATCTAGAAGTCTTGAGTGACACATTTAAACCGTTATTTCACTGATAATGTTTACTCAATTTATAAAGTGTCAATGTACAATAGAAATTATAGTTTGATCAGCGACTAATTGGAAAGAATAATCACTGGCTTGTCAATGACTAAAATTATTTGCAGCCCTACTTAACATTGATAAAACCAAGATTTATCAAAGCGACTTTAGGAAAATAGGAGAAAATCACTTGCTCTTGATACACAGATAATAAAAGGTTACTTACAAGGGAGTGTAAATATTGTGAAATGTATTGTGTTTAATTTGAATAGTACGCGTGAGCATTTGAATAATCTAACTGAGAGGCGTCTGCTTTCTACCCCTGCGTTTTAATTACTTTTAGGTTGCATTACTGAGTTAATGAAGCTTGTGCCAAAGGTCTATGTTTTCTATAAACTGTTTTGATTAGGGTTTGCCCGACTTATTGCACTAATCATCTTAATCATGTATTGATAACTGTCACTGTCATCATCTGGACTATACAGACTCTAAACTGATCAGACCAGTCGTGAAGGGTCAGAGGTGAACAGGAAACTGTGCTCAGGGTTCAAAAGCCAGCTCCCTTAAGCTGCTGCAGCTGAATGGATCCGTTTGTTAACACCAACCACTTCATTTATGACAGATATTAGCTGCTAATATTGTTTAATACAGAGACACCTGCAGAGAAAGGCGCAGATATCCACATGAGAGATTGTTTGATTTCTTATCGTAAAGAGACGCTGTTAAGTCCTTCAGTCTGCGTTTAGTTCTAGATTAGTCCAGATTTGGTCCTGTCTGTAGTAAAATACTTGTTGCATACTTGTTCCTCTGTAGTAGAGTGAATGAAAAGGTTGCATTCTTGTGAGTATTGAGTATTGGTTTCAGTTTTTTTATTGCATTTAATGTCAAAAACAAAGTAGTTGTAGTGTACTGTTGTGAATGGAAGCTCTTGAGGAACTTTTAATAAGGATTTGCTTCTGTTTCAAATAGATTTCTCCCACTAAAACTAAAGTTAAAAGACCAGTTCATAACCAGCCTAAATCTCTGTTGTAACTTTGTTGAAGTATAATTTCAAGGCCAAGGTTGAACGTCAGTGGTTTCATGTTTCGTTTTGGTTTAACCAATGCAGACATCTCTCAGATTGGTTTCATCTTCACAGGAATATATGAATCACCCGGATAAACCCTTTTGTCTACCCGACAGACTTAATTTATTTGATTATACTGACTTTACTACAAAAAATGACCCTGAAATAAATTCTGTACAAATGATGTTCAATCATTCATAAGACATAATGCCAATCTTTTAAGATGTTTTTGTTGTTGATGTAGTATTTTGAGTCTATTTTCATATATTGTTAACAGACTAAAGGAAATTCCATGTTGGGTAATACTGACAACATTTAATACGTCTTTTTTATTCCAGTGATGATAATTAGATAATATTATGGCTTTTGTTTTTTTTTTACTTAACCTTTATTTAACCAGGAAAGTCACATTGAGATTACTAATCTTTCTCCAGGGAGTCCTGGCTGAAAATGTTGCACAGTTCCCTAAAAACAGTCCATCTAGAGCTGCAACAAATTATTTTCATAATCAATTGATCCAGCAGTTATACTTAATCATACTGATTAATCGATTAGTTGTTGTAAAAGGTCCATGAATATCACATTTTTTGATGTTGGTGTTTGATGTTTGCTGTTTGACATTCTGATGGAGTATATTTACAGACAAAATGTTTTTGTTTCTTTTTAATCAAAAGCACTGAAGTAACATGTGTCATGTAATTACTGCTCTGTCGGAGTCATCAAACCTCTTTTCAGAGCACTTGGCATGTCCTGGAGGTTGTGTATTGTCCAAATATTGATTATTCCATCACTTAATTGGTAGACTGTTTTCTCAAAAATAGATTAGTTGCATTGATTAGTTGGTTTACTTGTTTCAGCTCCAAGTCCATCAGCAATGTGCTAAAACATGCATTATATTGCTGTGTCCCAAATACATGAGATTGTTGAGCTTGGTTTTCACTGCAGAAGTGGCTTCATATTTTATGGACAGTTGGCAGCAGGTCTTGACCTCAGTGGAGTCGTTAAATATGTGTTTAAGATTGCAAAGGTGTGCACAATTGCAAATACCTGCTTATTACTATTTGTATTTGTAATAGGCCTCATTGTTTGCCTCTGTCTTTCACACATTTGTGCGTTTTTTTGGCACAAGTACTTAAATCCTTTTATTTAGTAAAATGTACCTTAATCTTTGTCAGTACAGTTATGTATCTTTTTTTATATAGATTGATTGGTTACTTCATCATTATAATACTTTTTGAACCCAAAGGAAATCCAAGTTCATCTGCAGAAACATGTTGACTGTGTTTGTGTTTGTGTCTCAGTGCAGCTTAACTGGAGGGTTTGTCAGGTAGAGTCAAGATTTTATGTTTTATGACAAGACCGCATGCAAAAAGTACATTTTTTTAATACCAATATAAAAAAAAAAATAGTCTAGCAAAAAAATAGTCTAGCATGTTTTTAACAATGCTAGACTATTTAAACAATTTAAAAATGTACCTGATAGATTCACTTTTTCGGTTGACTTTTTGGCTATGACTCATGTTTAATTTTGACTTGAGGGGAAACTGTGGGCTGCTCTTTTCTTAGAACCTCACTCATTCTTGGAGGAGGTTTCCGTGGAGTGCAAAGGTAGATTTATTTTGAGGCACTTACTCAGTCACTGGTCATTTGTTTGTGTAATATGTGTCCTATGACAGTAGCAGCTGAGGAGAGTTGTGCTTTCTTGCAGCTGCAGCGTTGCGTGCGACCTGTAACTTCTAACTGGATCTGGTGACCTCATGTTGGGACGCTGACCCTGGACGGGAGGGGCGACAGTGAGCTAGTATCACTCCCAGTATCTCCCTGTATTCTAGTATGGTTTTTTATTATGTACTTGCATTGTTAATATTCTAAAACGAACATGGGTAATTACTATAGCTTTTTAGGTACAAGAAAAAATACACTATTTAATTTATTGTATCTGTACTTAAATGCATTTTACCTTGGATACTTTATACTTTTACTTTACTGCATTTGAGAGAAGTATCTGTACTTTCTACTCCACTGCACTTTTTTAACTGGATTTAAAAGTACAACGTATTTTTGATGGTTTGAGATTGCCTGACCTGGCTGAAGGGTTAATTTAGCTGTGTTTATGGAGACATATTTCATGAAGGTTTTGCGTTCAAACCTGGTTTTGAACAAAAAGTTAACGTAAATTTGGCTTAAAATATTACAAAACAGATTCAATTGCTTCTGATGACATTTGACTCTTTTAATAGTTCCATATTGCATGTTAAACTTGTACTTTTTAATTTTAAAAGTAGATTTTTAAACGTGTACTTCAATACAATCCAAATATTTAATACTCCCAAACTCAGCAGTACCAAGCGTTTATTTTTATATTGAGCTGTACTTTTCAATTTTTCTTCTTTTTTGGTACTTCCTTATCTTTATTTTTCCCATGTTCTGTCCCCTGTAACTTTGCTGATACCTCCACAAATCAGATGTTTGTTTACTACACACTTAATCCTTTGCCAAACGCAGGACACAGTTTTGTGAATGAAGACAGGAGTGCAGCTCCACTCGTCTGCCGAAGCGTGGCTCAAAATGACTTAACGTGCTTAGCAGTTGTGATGCTATTTTTAGCCCGGTGCTGGGTGCACTTTAAAGCGCGGTGGATGCAGCTGGCCACTGTGCTACGCTAAACCCCTCTGCAGAACTTTGACTTCCTCACCTACTGCCCTCCATGCGCTTGGCAAAACACAGCGGCCTGAACGCTGACCCGGCCAAACCAGCATGACTTGCACAAAAACTGGACTTCCGCTGAGTATCAATAGCTCAAAGGCTTCTGAAACAATGCAAAGCCGCTCCGCATTGGGAGAGATAGAGGAAAACCATTTTGCCCAAATAGTTATTTAATGTCATTGTCTCCATTTCCCTCTTTCACTTGATAACATTGTGGAAAGTCGCAGTCAGCCGTGCATGTTTGTTTCTGCTCTGTGACGGCTTTGAAGCATTACACAAAGGCATTTACTATGACGTTGGGCCGGTTATTGCGTTATTTATTTATTACTGTGCACATTTTAGAAGTAAAGTTTGGAAATATGAGTGTGTACAAGGGCTGCAGAGTTGATCGAAATTTGAATAGACATTATTAGTAAATCGCAAAGGCTGCAATTTAGTACCGGTACAAGAATTTCTTACACAAACGACAAGATATCCTGTTTTATTCTGCCTAAAAGCTCTAAAGACACTGTGTAGTTGAGGTCTGTACAAACAAAATGTGAACTTTGAACAGAATCCCATCATTAAAACGTAAATTGCAAATCTAATCGCAAATGCAATATTGTACTAAAAAATGGCAATCAAATATTTTCCCAAATTGTGCAGCCCTAGTATGAACGTAATGTAGGATATAAAGCACCGTCACATTCTCAAGATGAACGCTTGAGCTTTTCAGATTAAAAAGTTTGGCTTGAATGTGGTGTCTTATACAAAATGTTTTAGAATTGTGGCTGAGAAGAGTTGATTTGTCAAACTCATTCACAAGGTTGTGTATTTTAGACCATATACAAGTGGGATTTCAAGATTAATCGGCTAATATAATATATAATTGTAAGAAAATATTAACAATTGTGTCATTTCATTTCAGTCTCCTCTCAAAAGTAGCCCCAGTTATTTTATCTGGCCGTATACATCATGTAAACCTAATTCAGAAAGTTTGATTTCATAAAACTGATCACTCACTAGAGGAATGGTAATCTACTGTGTGAATAACATATAATAAAGAAACTAACTTTTTAGGTTATGCAATAATTTTAGTATTTGTGATGTATCTACTCAGTAATTATCACACTAAAATTGGAGACAGTGATGATTTCATTTATTCACTGTTTATCATCTGATTTAGAACAGTTCAAGTTTAGACAGAAGTGTTTAATGTTTGTTCAGTGCAGGTTTAGACATGACTTTATTATTTATAGTTTATTCAAGCTTGATCACAATGTTCTCTTATTTAGTCTCTCCCACGTAGTTTGTTGGGTAGAAATGTTACTGTCATTAAGAATAATTTAGCCCAAAGGTGTTCTTTTCAAAGGAACTTTGTGTTCTGTAGACAGACCAGTTTAGAAACACTGCCTTCTGTTGACCTTTGAACTTTGACCTGCCTGTGTCAGGTCCTTTGCTGTATATTATTATATCATTGTCTCTCATGTCAGCAGCAGCGGTTAATTAGGTGGCATTGTAAACATTCATACCTCTGGTTCACATAAGTCCTATTTAAACGCTGTGTTGTCCTTGGTGTAACTCGATAAGTGTTTAGCAGACATTGTGCTGCTTGTTTTAGAAGTCAAACATTTGAACACACTGACAGGGGAATTGAAGTGTCAGGCTCACTGAGAGCAGTGTATTGTTGGACAAGTAATGGATGAGGAAACTATGAGGTCTTACATATGTGATTTCCTTGTTCAAATGAATATCTCGTTTTTATGCTAGTTTTAGCATCGATTTAGTATCTGGGTAATACTTTTGACAACCTTGTCCTTGGGTCATCTTTTTTTTTTTTTACATTTTACATTATCACATTATAATAGACTGACATGTGCATCCTTGAAAATCTCATTATTTGGTCATTTGTTTCCTCACACTTTCATAAACTCTCACAAGCGTTCTCTCTGTTTAATAGTGATTAATGTATGCACTGAACATACATCATTTTCTATCTGCTGTACATTTATACAGGCAAAACGGCTGATGCTACAGTTATCTCTGTTTAGCAGAGCCATGTCAGCTCATCATCATATATTGGCATTTCTGGAAGTTTGGCTGTTTATCACTAGATTAAGTTATAACAGCTTTTTGCCGTTTTGTTTTCACCTTTTGTGTTCTCGTGTCCGATAATCTCTGTGCTGTGCAGTTCTCCTTTGCTAAAGCGGAACCCTAGTCAAACAGGAGACCTCTTTGGGAGGGTGTACCTTTGGACTCTTCAAACGGCCCGCCACGGTTCACTAAAGACAGTGGAAACCCTTGCAAACCACTCAGATCCGCTCCAAAGCCACCAGTGGAAACGAGGCTTATGAGGAAGTTGTCCATTGACCTAAATCCTAAAGCCCTATAGAGTAAGCAGGAGGCTGGAGGAAGTCATGTGACGCTGGACAGAGCCGAGGCCATTGGACAGTGAGCTATAGGCAGCGCCAGTCTTTTGTGCCTTCCGCCTTTATTACCCACAATCCCACATGCTTTTAGGCCTGTACCTTGCATGCCACACTTTTCCTGCATATTGTTCTGCCATCAAACACTTAACAATAAGGCCAGTTGTTTACTTCTCTGGAAACAACTGGACGTCAGAAGTTGGTCATAAATCTGATAATGATTATGAACTGACGTGAGATCTTAAAGCTTGTCAGTGTAACTTTGCCCTCTCTCACTCGCCACATGCTCCATGACCCTGAATTATACACATTCTACTGTATGTGTGATTCTACTTTTGAGAAATTAACCATTAATTCATTGATGTTTTATAACTAAACTGTGTACCTTTTGTGGAAGAGGATGCGTCACCTGCTCCATTAATGACCACAAGGACAAATAACTAGTCAGTTCTGTGGAGACGCAGTAGGAATTTATGTTTTTCAAGTTATTTTTAAGCAATAAAACACCTGTAAATGAATAAATGGAAATGGATAAGTTGGAGTCACCTGCTTGTCTCCATGGAGATAAGTTTAATCCCGCTACGTGGACCATTCCAGACGAGGAAGTAAAAGCTCCACTGAAACATGCAGGTGGCCGATCCCCCACCATAAATATTACATAGTTCACATTTAAGTAAAAGATGTATACATTTATAGCTTTAGTTAGAGGTGAATGATGTTGATAATTGATAATTCTTGATAATTCAGCAGAAGTATGCAAAAACGGGTCTTTAAATTAGTTGACACAATTAGACAAATATGAAAGAACATTAAAATGACCAGCAAAACAAATGTAGACTCACGGAAACGAGGCTGCCAATCGTTCACTCACACGCCAGATTCACAACAGTCGAAGTATGTGATCTGTCTTGCCTAAGGACACGACGACATTGTGGTATTCAAGTTTTGCACATCTTCAATTCAGTTTATTTTTGTATTGCTCGTCATAATCACTACCGCAGTTTCCTCGATGGGCGAATCTTCAAAACAACTATCACAGTATGATTGATAATGTGATGTATTGCCAAGGCCTGTCACGATAATTACTATATCAACTGCTCAATAAATGAAAGTCAGAACAATATTTTTTTTAGGGCTCAGTATTTGTCGTGTGTAACTTTTCTTTGCACTAATAACAAAAACTATACTCTCTTTTGGTAATATATTCAAATTTCAGCTGTAGAGTGTTGAATAATTAATAAATTACACTTATAAATGATAAATTAAGTGTTCTATGCTCATGATTTTGCACAATATGGTTCATTTGGAATAGTTTACTGGGAATTTCTTATTGTGATATTTACTATACAATACATCAGACTTTATTTTTTGTTATCGTGACATGCCTGATGTTGCCCCTCTCTTCCTGCAGTGTCTTGTTTCTTGAGTTCACCTGAAGCAGTGACACTTAATAGGATTTATACATTTGACTGCCTGAATGCTGGTGTTTATCTGTTTGTTTACTACACTGTGACGGTCAGAGCGCCTCTGGCCCGAGTCCAACTGGAGCCTTGAGAAAGACACTCTGTTTTTGACTCTTCACAACTGAACACAGAGGATTTATGACGACAGGAGCACGACACTAATGATCACTGTTTGCAGGCATCATTAGCACCTGTTATAGTAGAGCGCCCAGCAATATATTAAGATAATGACAGGGTTTTATTTGTTAGGCAGACGTGTTCTTCAATGTGTTTGTAATGACAGGAGCCAGTATTGCTGTCTTTTTTTTTTCGACATGTCTGACACAGTTTCACCTTTTCTGATCAGTTTTAGAAAGGGCTGCATCTGTGTAAGTAGTAGAAGATCATGCGGTATTATCAAACAAACATTATTTTTGTGGGAAAGTATATTCTATTTTGTTTAAAAAATAGTATTGGGCATCAAAATCAACATTGAGCTTTTTCTAAGTATCAAAATTGAGTTTGAATTCATCACCAATACCAATCATAAGGTATATTTTATAGTAGTGACAGTGTCTTTTATAAATTCAATCACAGAACGGAAGCACCTAAATTTCAAACTTTGAAATAAGGAAGTGGGTATTTAAATCTTTCGAACTCATTCCTTGCTCTTACTAACCCTTTGGCACATCACTAGTTTTCACACGTAACTGGTCATGGGTTTTTGAGCCACCAGCACAGCTTTAGAAGAGCTTTTTCAGACATAAATGTCAAGCAGGACTATTATCCCTCCGCAGCCAATCAGCTCTCGTCCTAAAGCGTCAAAGTGACTCACCCGGCTCTTTCTTACAAGTTTGAAAAGATAAAATGTTTAATTTTTAGATGAATACAGCGTGTTGTTTTTTTCCACAAAATTCTGCTTTTACCATACACTTTCTGAGAAGGTAACAGAATTAACTGATTTATATAAAAACATATTGCAAAATCAAGGAAATGAATAGTTTATGTTTTGTGTTAGAACTGTTGCTATATTTCTGATGGATCGTTATACCTGTGCAGCAAAGGTTATTGTGGTTATTATTTATTCATCAAGAGGAATTATTTATACAAAGCTGAAGTGTCAAAATTGTTTACTTGTACTATTAAAAGTCGAATAGTCTCTGTAATCAGAATCGGTTTATTGCCATTGTCAGTGATCAGAATTCACAAACATAGGAACTTGCTTTGGCGTGAGGTGCAACATAAAACACTGAATAAAACAGCAGACCCCTATGTCCTGCTGTGGCATATTGATGGTAAAACACTTTTCACTCATGTTTTCAGCCTTGAGTTTGGATTGGCTGAGCGATACACACCCCAAACTGAAGATCTTTCCTTGCAAATAAATGAGGAGCTGTGTTTGAAAAGAGGGCAATACATTTACTTTGCTTCATTTACCGTCTGTACGTGTAGAAGCTGTGTTTACTTTTCCTTTTTTATCTGACATGGATAAAAGTCACTGAAGCAGAAAGGGGACTCAAACCTATTAGATTTGATCAAAAAGGACACCAAAACCCACTGTATGTGCCCCAAAATACATATAATTTACATAATAACATTCATTTCGTGAAGACTTCTAACAATTATCTTTTTGGCAGAAAGTCCAGGCATGAGCTGCTTTAGTCTGTTTTGTCACATTTGTGTTAATTATGAGGCGAATGGGAAGAGGGTTAAAACTTGACAGAATACAAAGCCTCTATTCCATATATTTGTACTGCTTGTTCTTTCATATCGACCCGTGCAGCTGAACAGTGCCGCTGTAGCTGTTATTAAACTCCGTTGGCACAGAGAGGTTTCAGCGGCTCATCCTTTAAACTCTGATCTCATTTACTGTGGCTCTGGGTGGAGGCGCTGAGTCAGACCGAGAAACTACTGCAGCTCAACAGACTCTGCACTGCCGATGTGGAACGTTTTCTAAAAGCTCTGCAATTAATCACATTTAAATTGAAAGGAGAGACAATCATTTCAAATCGTCGATGACATGCTTGGGGCTTTTTGATTAAGGCGTTAAGCCAATCATCTGTCAAAAGCAGGTTGTTTGAAGGAAAGTTCAAACTCCGGAGGAAGAAATTTGACATTTTTTGCCACTGATTAAAAGTCTGTCTTGTCCTGCGCACGAAATTGAAATTTAATGCTTGTAACTGATAAAAAAGATTCCAAAATTGAGATAGATCACTACATTTGTTTTTTGTTTTGCGGCCATGTCACTCAGCCTTTATTTTTCTGTTAATTTTCCTCAGTTTCATTTATTAAACTATATATATCTAATGATTAGAGGCCATGGCGCTTGCATTATGAGTTTGTTGTTCCTCAGCTCACGCTGACGCACATTTTCTCAGTGGAGACTGTGGAGTGCGTTCTCCTTCATCATCCAAGGACATAGACTTGCTAATGTAAATTTTGCCCTGATTAATTGTGGTTTAATGAATAAATTACTGCCATTGACAGAGTGTGCCTCGTGGAAAGCCCGTTGTTGGAGTTATTGCTTTGGAATTTTTTCATTCAAATTCTTGCAGCAATTATGTAATTTATTTTCAAATTTGCTGGAGCATTTTACTCAGTAATTTCTGAATACTTTTAGGACTTTAGCCTTTGGTCGTTTTGTCTATTATTTGGCCAATGACATCTTGGATGAACAGAATTTTTATTAGTAATTATTTTATTGGGATTTGAAAGAATTTGTATGGATCAAAGTGGAAAGGGGAAGGCATGAATGACTGAATGATGAATGAAGTTGGAGATTTGGGAATGAATCATGAATTTATTCTGCCTTTTTAAATATGGTTTACTTGTACATTTCTTGTCATGAGCTTTGGGTCAGATACAGGGTCAGTAGTGATGGGGAAAGTGAAGCCTCATGAACCAATGAGGCCTCACGACCCAAAGCTTCACCAAAATGAAGCCTCAGAATACTGCCATCTACTGGGGATTTTAATGTATTACAAAGAATATAAAGTTTATTTTAAAGGTGGCCAATCAGTGTCCGTGAACGTTTGATTATAAAAATAAGAATATTTATAAATCGTTTTATGCTCACATACAGAGTATTTCTTAATTTTTCTAATTTCACACAAACCTTGATCACATTACTTCCTTGTAAGTGATGGTTAATTTCGAGGCTTTCTTCATTCCTATGGTGGGATCATAGAGATAGAGATAGTTTTGAGAGTTTTTTTGCAAAATCCACATCCCATTTAGGCAACTAATCGATGCTCAAGACATGTTTTAGTGTACCAAGATTTTCTTTAGCTGACAGTGGCCCTAAATACTTAAACCACCTCCTGTTCAGTAAGTTTATTCAGTTGTAGCGCTGCACAAAGTTTTAGTGCACGTCTTACTCATCTTTTTGCCAACAGCAGACGTAAGCAAACTGCTCTGACTCCCCCATTTTCTTTGCAGACCAGTGACCGCTCGCGTTTCCTCTACTGCACGCAGCATATTTAGGGTGAAGGGAAGCGGCCGGGTCCTATATGCCCCCTATTGTTCGCGGGACACAGTAAAGAAGAAAAGAAATAACAAACAGGGATTTCAAACAGGGATTTCCTCTGGAGGCCACAGCTCTGTCCCGTTGACAGAACAGGACCGACCCGAGAAGAGGCCACTGGGCGCTGGTTCCCACACTCCCGGCTCTTCAGGGCGCACACTTTTGAGTCGCTTTGTCCTCAGGAGGGGATGTCCACAAGAAAGACTCCATTATTGGTGTTTTCTATCCGCTTACATTCAGACAAGACTTTAACAGAATGAGTATTTTGTTTATTTAAGACATTACCCCATCTAAATGGCTTTTAAAGAACTTCATCTTTTGAAATGATTCATGCTCTTTCAGGTGGTGTAATTGTTTTTGTGTTAATTTTTTACAGTTGCAGTCTAAATTAAAAACATATGCATTGGGTCATCTTTTCTGGGTTCTGGGTTTTTGCCAATGAAGGACTATCAGTTTTGTTTATTTTATTTCAACAATATTGTAGTCCAGTATTTCAGATGTTGAGCAAAAATGTTTATAACATATAATATGGAATCAAACAAAAACAGAAAGTCTCATCTCATTTTCGTTTAAATGGACTATTAATGGTTATTTAGTATTGGCTTTATTGTGTGATGAAGGGGTGTGGTAAAATATTGGAATATGTGCTTGTGTTGTCACAGTACTATTCGATTTTCTGTACTGATTTTGATGCCACAGTGATTGTTTAGAAATGCTCTTTTTTGACAATGGGCTGATAATTTCAACACAAAACGGTTGCACTTTCTTTATTAAACCCTGCGGTCTGAAGGTCAAGATCATTCTAAATCTGCTCAGGAAAGATCACATTTCATCCCGTTTTTATTTTATTTTTTGACCGATATTTGCTCAAATCCTTATCTAGCTTCAATAATAGTTTGAGTATTAATTAACATCTGATTTTCCTTTTGACATCCCTAATATTTATATGACACTAACTTTGCTGATACAGTTCTGATAGTTCTGTTGGCTGCTGTATAGATATATTGCCTTTTTTGATATATTTTGCAAATTACTTTGTGACGACGCAATACATTTGACATATTTACTGTTTCACAAAGGAATACTGTTGATAAAATATATTTGGTTCTTTAAATAGAGTGATATATTCCAGAATATCATGTGTAATATATTGATTATTGCATGAATCGAAAAATTGTAAGACTGCTTTCCAACCCATAGTGCAATGCAAAGCTCTTTTTAAAGTATTCCTTGTACCAAATGGAGCATTCAGATATTGACCTCACATTGTTGTTGTAACATTCAAAACAGTGGCTGGATGTGGTGTTCAGACAGTGTAACGTTATAGTGCAGGTTTGTGTGGGATTATTGATCGAGATGCGCTCATGAACTTGTCAGTTTACAGTAAGTGCTCAGCTGCTCCTGTCACTTTTATCAGATATGCCGCTGTTTCTTGTCAGGCTTGATCTAGTCTGAGCCTGATTTATTTGAGCTTGACTTGCACATGTCTGAAGCCTTCTGTGAGAGTCAGAAAAATAAACAATTGTACATGCCTGACATGAGATAAGTCTTCAACACAGCGACAGGCGGAGGCTTTCCCCGACGGTAACAATGAGACGACAAGCAAAAGTGGTACATGTTTAGCAGTGGAAGAACTGGTTTCCTTAGTCTTGGGGTGCATAAACCACATCAAAATTGGGATTAAACTGGGACAAATTTTGAACTAATCATGGACTAGGTCAAAATTAAACCAAACTAAGTCTCATTCTGATCTTAACTGGGCTCAATCCAGGATCCTCTATTAATCATGATTTTGATTTCATTTTGTCTTATTAAATAAAAAGATGGTAATTTCCTAAACCATACAAGACGTAACCATAATTTAAAGGATACATTTTTGAACAATTTTCTTTTTTGAATTTTTAACCATCATCAAAAACATACCTGGAGTTGTATTTAGCTTCATTCACACTTGTTTGATGGATCCTGTTTGGTGAGTCCTCTGAGCCTCAGAAAACACTGAATATCCCGATTTTTTGACGTCATAGGTAGAGCTCCAAAATCTTCTGCACTGTTTATAAGTTCATAAATCATTGTCAGAGTCGTTGTGAGCTTTTCTGGAGTCAAATCACTTTATTTACAACTGTGTGCTTGTTTTAACATGTTGGCAGCAAGTTTTCAGCAGATACATTATAAATAGGTGAAGAATATTTACAGGCGAAATGGAACATTTACACATGTTCAGTGTCATGTTCATGCTCTGTCCTCCTGCTCTGTCAGAGTCATAAAACCTCTTATTCCTGCTCTGTCTGAGCAATAGAACTTCTTCTATCAACTCATGTTTTTTTTTTTTTTTTTGATTCCGAGTAAGGACAAGTTAACGATTATTCGGTCACTTAATTAGTTGACTACTAATTTATAGTTGATTAGTTGCGATTAATCAATTAACTTGTTGCAGCCCTAGTTCTAAAACATGAAATGCCAAAGCAAAGGCATTCAAGAGCATGTTTACAGGCCAATAACAAAACAAATCACGCTTAATATATTTTCAAATAATAGTAATAGTTAAAAAAATTCCAATGTATGAACTCTGCTCCGAATGACATCCTTTTCCTTAGACACTTAAGTTGATCATTGACAATTAGAGACGAGAAGTGTAATGTCAGGTCCTCTTTCTAAATGAGTAACAGTTGTATTTTTGAAATGAGTTACTGGAATATCTGTAACAACGTGTTTGTTTATAGCAGCAGCTAACGAATTAGCTTTTTTTTTTTTTTTTGCAGAAGTTTTGCATCTTCAACAAGTTCAGTTTAAGGCTGAATAATTTTGGCAGAAGCGCTGTGATTCAATTTGTTCAAAGTTCACATTTAAACATGTCAAGGAGCATTAACATTTGAGATCAGACAGAAATATGATGCGCCAGTATTGAACAAGAATCAATGCATTGTGGAATATGTTTAGAGGTTTGAAGTTTAAACTACAGGCTTAGAGTAAGACAGGGTCATTTGTTGTTTGCAGCAAAGATCGGTTCAATTGTTATAAACCTTGCAGCCCTATTCATTATATTTGCCTTTGCTCTATTTGGATTGAGTCATTCTTTTGAGCTGCTATATTTGCATACACTGGAAAATGTCACTACATCACCCTCTCTGTAAACACTATTTCCCGAGAACTGTCAAATTCCTGGTAAGTTCCCACTAGATCAAAACACTGTCGTAAATAGTCCTCACTCACTCGCTGTTGTTTATAACCTGTAGCCCCTCCTCCTCCTCTTTTCCTTTTTTTGGGGCCAAAATGAAAACTTCCTGGCTCTGACCTCTCGTTGACTCGATAATAAGTAAATGGCCTCAGAAGTCGTGTTGGAAGAATGCAGTCAGACACACAACAGCACAGTGCGGTCAGCTCCTAACGAGAGCCAAAAGAATGAGGAAGAACTGTCGGCACAGAAAGCCAGCTCAGATAAGGCTAAAGGCCAAAGGTCAAGCATGTGGAAAAAGTTAGTGTGTTTAATTACATACAAGTGACATGTCAGTGTGTGATGAACTAAGAAGATTTGGATGTGATTGAGAATTTTTTTTTTAATTTTTATAAGGCTGTGGAAGTTAATATGATTAAATGGTTGGATTAATTATTAATTGATGCAGATTCATCTAACGGTCTGTTTTGACAAAATGCATTGTTGAGATTACACATGAGGCTTTACCTGGGCGAAGGAGGAGCAGAGCAGTTATCATGCAGTCAAATGCACATGTTAAAACCCCAAGTGCTCAGATGGACGAGTGAAGCTGATCAGCACAGAGCAAAACAAGCCAGCAACCCGCCGAGATTTTGTGCTAAACACCGTGCGCACTGTGACAAAAAAAACTCACATGTGAGCGCTAAAACAAATGATACGGGCCAATTCTTCCACCTTCAGACCACACCAGGCCGTGGTAAACGCCAATCCAACACCTGCTGCCAAATGCACCTGCAAGCTGCACTGAGCTGTTTGGTCATGTACCTTTACTTGAAACATGTGACGGCACAGATTTATTATGAAATAGACTTAAATGGTAGCCAATAGCATTTTTAAATAGGCTAATTTGTTCAGAATTATGAGATAATTGAGAAATGTTATGACATTAACTTAATTGTGTTTTGTATCAATTATTGGCCTTAAATGTCCATCATAGGCCAGTTTGGCTAACTGAATTAAAGATAATTTTAAAAATCTTTATTTGAACACATAAGTGGGAAGAGAGCAATCTGTATCGGCGTTCAGCAAAAACATAAAAAATGAAATAATGCTTGACTGTTTTCATTTTTATTTGTGCTAAAGTGGTGCATTGCAGCAGCAGAAGAACTGGAGAGATTGATGTGTGAAGTGCTTGACAAATAGGAGTTTTTTTATTAACTGTTGGGCTGCTCATACATATGTGATTTTAGGATGTAACATGTCGGTCAAATTTTAAAGTTTGATGATTTGTGCTTGAGTAGAAGAGCAGTGCCTTTTGACCTGATTTTATAAAAGCAAAAATACTCACACAACAGACACAACAGAAACTCAAAATTGGTGCGTTTTCACTTTTACGTGCACCTCAATAAGCTATAAATTATTTAGACGTTCTTATTTGGACGTCCTATATTACCCGCTCCTAACGTTGGTGTAAAATTAAACATTGGCCTTAACACTTGATCTAGTTTCTACCTAAACCAACTCCATATTTAATGTCATACTGTGACTGGCTGGTCATGGTGTTCTGGCTCAGATGGCGCTGCCTCAGAGAACATTGAATCTAAATGCCAGAGCATATTATTACCATCATTTTCATACCAGTCATTCAGTACACTGCTGTGGCATTTGGATGTTGCTATTTTAGGCATCCAGCATCCATATTTTTCATGGGCTTAACCATATTCAAATATAAATCCTGCAGATTTGTTGCAGCTTTGGTCCTATTCCCACACATTTGCAAATGTTTGATCTAGATGACCAGCCCAGCCTTAAATTAAATGACATGTTGCACAGAAGCCAGTTTTAAACGACTCCGACTTTATTGAATACACCAGCTGAAAACTGCTGTGTAAGGCTGACATTAAGGACATTTTTTAAGAGCAAAATAGCACTGAAAACTGAGCCTTAGCTGACAAAATGAAGCAAACTCCAAATGCCAAATACATGTTAATACATTTTAACTAAAACTAAAACATAACTTCCTAGGGCCACAAAATCACAGCTGATAGAAAATTGCTATTTGAATAATTGCACTTTTTACAGTTGCAGAGAACAAAATCACTTCTTGCCCATGCCATGTATAAAACTTTAATATGCCATTAATAGAGGAGAATGTTTGTGCTCCTTTATAGTGTAACATCTTCCCTCATAGTCTAAAGCAGTTATTGTCAAAACAAAATCACATTGTTGCTCATTGTATTGCTGAAAAAAGAACTATATTGTTCAAAAATGCTGCTTAAATGGTATTATGTGACTTTTATTCCAGTTACACAAGAAAAATATATTAATACAAAAATGATTTGTGCCAATGGCTGTAATTTAAACTTCTTCAAAGATGTTCCTAAATCAGGGTTCTGACGGGTGCTTGAAATCCTTGACAGTACTTTAATTTTACTGCTGTGTTTTGAAGGTTGGGAAAGTGCTTGTCTTTATGTGAAAATGCTTGAAATTTAAACTTAAATCTGTACTGTGTGCATTGTGACACTAACGAGCGATAAGTCTTCTGTTTGCTGTTTGGAAGTATTCTAAACGTGCCATGCGTCTGCTGATGTTCTTACGTTGTAAATAATTTCTGAACAGCACGAGTTTGAACAGAGGCAGTGCTTTTCCTCAAAACCAATGTTTGTTTGTCGCTGTATAGTTGCTCGCTTGAATGAGCCATGAATGAGTTTGCGTTTTCATATCTTCTGAATTTCCCAAAATTTCCAAAAAGGCACAATCCACAAAGCTCAATTCTTGTGATACTTTTTCCCATTCTCAAACTGTATTGTGGGAGAGAAACATTATTTTGATAATTTAAGAAACTACAGTTGAGAGATTTGAGTTTGTTACTGTCATGAATGCAAAAAAACTGTCTTGGGTCCAAATTAAGTACAAAGGTGCTGGAATTTACCTGTGAGTTTTCCTCGAAGGTGCTTGAAAAGTGCTTGAATTCTATCTGTGAAAAGGTGTACGAACTAGGGCAGGGTGATATGGCCAAACATTTTTATCATGATATAAAAGAGTTCAATCTAAACACATTAGCTGCTGCTGTTAAGCTGAACCTCATGTTTTGAACCGTGCTAATTAGACTTACTTTCCAGTGAGGCGCCATCTAGTGGCTGGATGCACTCTGCGTGTTGGTGAACAGTGCAATCAATTCCTTTTAGTAAGAACATAATGAAACATTTTGGTTTCATTTTGGTGTTTCAAACCATGTGATGGCAAATTTAAGGTAATGAAGACGAGCATGTTTAAAGGCTAATACAATATGAAAAATGCATAATATTTTCCCTTTAAGCTCATGATTCACTCCAAAATCTTAAACTAACTCACTCCATATCTTCACGTTTTTGCTGTTTTTATCATATAAATCCTTTTAATTGAAATAAAATGATTATTAGAGTAAAAAAAACGTTGTTCAACTAAAACCTCATTGACCGATTAATCGACTAAACGACTACAGCCCTACTCTCTTCAACACTGAATTTTAACCATTAACGTTCGCAATTTGCTGCAATATCAGATTCACTTCACAACTATGAGGAAAATCTGCTGCAGTGTACGCGGAATTATATTGTAATGTTCCAGGATTTCAAATTGCCCGAAAGCAAATGACGACATATCATGAACGATGTGATATGGCCCAGCTCTAGCACGAACCCTGCTAAAAGCTTCATGTTTTCAGCAGCACTGTACAAATGCAAATGCCCCTGGACATGTGAAAGACATATTGCAAATTCAAAATAACACAAAAAAACACAATTCTTATTTTTTCAATTCCAGCCGCATCACTGCCCTTCACACCGCTGTAGTTCAGTTGCACTTTCTGTGTTTTATCCTGTCACGGCCTCAGCAGCAGTTGGCGCGAGGGAAAGAGGGAGGGGGGACAGAGGATCAGACCTTCCCTCACGCTCTGCACGTAGCACGACCATTAAAACACTGCTCCCTCTGGAGGAAGGCCAGGAGTCAAAGTTTACTGCAGTTCACTCCTCCGTGCCGTCCCACCCCTCGCTCTCTCCCCCCTGTCTCTCACTCGCTCTCCTTTGCGCCTCTAAACACACTACAGGAAGCTCTTTGTCAGCTCGCATGCCGCTCACAGGCTTTGACTCCTTTCTAGCTTCACAGTTTTCTTCTTTTTTTTCTCTTCCCAGGCCACGCCCCTTTGTTGAACCGTGCGTCATAGTTTTAGCGCCGCTTCCCACCTCAGAGGCTCCCCCCGCCCACCCCTCTCTGTCATATATTGGTTGTTTTCAGCTTTGAAGGCCCTGATACAGTGCATTCCAGTGGTAACCTGCATCGCCAACACAATGTGGACTGACGCAAGCAGCCACGGTCAGATAGAGGAAAATAACACTCGGACGTCATATTTAATGCACAGGCGTTGGCATAAATTGTAAATCAGGCACGCAACACGAACGCCACGGCACAAATGACACGGGATATGGAAATGTCAGCCACTGGATATTATTTTGCAGAAATTGAGTTGAAATGATAACAGTAATCATATGGAAATAGAAGGCCTGACATGATAATTGCTATAGTGACTAATCGTTCAATAATGGAAAGAGGGGAAAAAAATCAGGACTTAATATATCTTGTGTGTTCTTTCTCTCTGCACCATCTTGAGAATATTACATTGTTTTACCATACAATTTGAGCTGTGAAAGTGGAATAAGCCACTTATTCAACTGATGAGATGCATTCTGCAATTTATTATTATAATTTTTAAAAATTATATTATACATTTAGAATAGGGCTGCATGATATGGAAAGTGTTAAATGCGATATTGGTGTCAAATATTGCGATAACAATATTATTGCGATATTTTTCCTAATTTGCATATATTTTTCTTTTCTTTTCCAGGTATAAAGGATAACTAGCTCTTTCTTCAAAATATAGTAGCTTAGGTACAAATATACACTGGTTGGAGACCTTTGGAGTGTTAAAACCTGGAGGTGCTTTGTCCATTACTCAGCAAACAAACAAAAAATACATTACAGAGGCATTTTAAACATTTCAGACATTTTATTCACCTTCATTTATGTGTGTATGAAATAGTGAGAAAAGTTATAAGGATTTTGAATCATGAGCTTTGATAAAATATTTAAACACTTGCCGCATTTGTACTTAGCAAAACAGTGCTTTTGGGGGTGAATATTTCAGTCTGATTGGTAAAAAGTAAAAGCAAGCTCGGGCATACAAGAAACGCAAGAATAATGCATGTATTATATTTATTATATTAAGTGAGTAGCACCTGCAAAAGCAATATACAGACCAAAATGCTGCATGGCATCACTTTTGTTATGATCAGTCACTGATGTATAATGATTGTGACCCAAACGTCCAATTCCCAGTCACACTGTGTATTTGCTTGAAGATAGAATACTAGGTTGGCTTCACTCTTGCACATTGATCACATCAAAATTATGACAAATCAGGACTAAAACCTGACACTAAACCTGGACTAGATCAAGGCTATACAAATTGCATTCAAAATTGGCTCAATTTAGGACCAAATAAAGAGATGTCAGAACACACCCTTCAAGTATTTCAGTGCATTTTTGGCTTAAATTCTCACAGATATTTTAAAAAATATTTTAAGTATGCGTTTTAAGTCTGGTGTAATTTTCAAAATGGCATAATTGGGTTGTTAATTAAAACATACTTTATGTGTATTTTTGCTGTGACTGAAAAATACTGCTATCATTTGGTTTTATATGATAACATTGCAAGGTTGTCTTTACACTGTAGCCTCTTTGTTTGCATTATCACAGCTTAAACGTATGAGGGCTTGAACTCATTTGTCTGGACACTTAAGCTTCCTCCGTCTGCCTGAAGCGAGAACACAAGCAGAAGCAAGTGTTGGTTTATACTAGTCGCGATATTTTCTCAGTGTCTGTGCAAGTCCTGGAGGCGCTGTGCTTGTCCCCACTTGTGCCTCCCATCCTCCGGGGGGATCGGCGAGCTGTTTACTCAGAGAGGTTTACAGGAGCGCATAGGGGTCCCGTGCCAACACCCGGGGAGGATCATGCAGGTCTTAATAGGGCAGGAAAGGGTGATGGGAAGTGGACGTGTGGCGCGATATCTCCGGTTTGTTTCCTCAGCCGTTTAAAGTTTATAATGGGGCAGCTGTGTTGTGAGCGGCTCGATCGCTCATGGTGCAGGTGAGAGGAGGAAGACAATACACTGCGGTTGTGCCAAAATCCTCTGCTGCAGCAACGTCAGCGGACAGAAACGTGCTCTAGACTAGAAAGCACTGTTTTATGCACCTTTTAAGCACTATTTTTATCAATTAGAGGTGGGAGACTAATCAAAAATTGGATAATATCGCAATTGCTGTTTTGGGGGCATGCAAAATTACAATATCAAGTGGAGCATCTATAAATGAAACTATTAAAAATCATTGCAAAAAGAGACAAATTTAATTGAATGCAAATGTCTAGTAAAATCTTCCAAACAAGTGATATTTCTGAACTTTTGTGGAGAATTTTATGGTCCATTCAGGTTTTATGTGATACTTCCACAACCTAGTTTACGTGCACATTCTAGGACATTGATATTGAGATATTGCAGAAAAGATATTCATTTTTGTCAATAGTGCCGAGCCTAATGTCAATGTATATAAATATAAATGATTCAAGTATAATAACAGTAATATTCCTTTCATTTCAGAGCAGAACCTGAACCTAAGAATCTGATTTAACATTGTGGCTTCATAGTTTGCAATCATTAGCTTTTTTAATGGTGAACCCAACTTAAGACAGCCCAAACTTAATACGAGCTTGGGTTCATACTATATGTAATAATAAGCACTTTGTAAAAAAGATTATTTGGCTAATTTGTCAGTAAGCCAGACTTATAAATTATTTGGCCAAGACACAATATTATAATTAATTTGTACTTTTTAATTACCATCCATCTAGTATTGACAGCCTCTTGTTTAAAATCTGATCTGATCGGATTTTAAACTCTGGTGCACATGTATTACTCACTCAGGTAATTTTTATTTATCATGTATTTATACAGGGAAAACTCAATGAGATCAAATCTACTTTTCATGAGTACCCTGTTAAAATGCACATGTACAAAAGGAACAAACCAAACAATTATAAAACTAAGACCAGTACTTTGAATTCATTTAAAGGGATAAAATCATTTAATCATTTAATCAGACAAAATACGAATGAACGCCTTATAAATACACAAAATGCAGTGTTGTTGTCTTCTTGCAGCTAATGATTTCCATCCGACGTTACAGTTGACAGTGGTGAGTTCTGTATCATCCTGTAATGAATCTTAAATGCTGAGTGAAAAACTGAGTTCAGAGGTTTTAAGACTGTTGCTATGGAATGAAGTAAATAATATCACCATAAATGTATCTTAAAGTGTAGATAAACTGTTTTGTACAATTAAGAGGGATATACTTTTTGTTTATAAAGAAGAATGACAGTCTGGCTTTAAGATTATTTGTCAGCTCATGCACGTGTTTGTTGAAAGAAAGCAAGTTGATGCTACTATGTTTTAGATTATGACCAATGTACTTTATATAAATTGTAAATAGTAGTGGTCCAAGGACAGACCCTTGAGGGACTCCTTTGTTGTGATAGGAAAATTCCGATTGAAGTCTGCCAACAAAAACAGCTTGGGCTCTATTTGTGAGATCTACAAACCACTTTTTTGCATCAGTATCAAACCCATTAGCATCCAGTCGATCCAACAGAAAACAATCTACAAAATCAAAGGCCTTTGATAAATCAACAAACACAGCCGCACATTCTTTATGATTGTCCAAAGCAAAGGCAATATAATTTATAACTTTGGTATCAGCTGTGATATTACTATGGCCTGGTCTGAACCCGGATTGGTAACTATTTAAAATTGAATAATTGATTAAAAAAGCATGCACCTGGTTACCTGGTAAGTTTCTCCTAAATTTTAGCTAAGCACAGTAGTTTTGAGATTGGGCGGAAGTTGTTCAAAACATTTTTCTGTCCTCCTTTTATGTAAAGAGTGAATAAAAGCAGCTTTCCATTCGATCCAGTAATGGGATTTTTTGTGTTTGAATTGTGAGATTAAAGACACAAGTTAAACTGTTTATTATTGGTGGAGCTGATAACGAAAGCAGCCAAGGTTTGACGATGTCGGCTCCAGCGGACTTTTATGGATCTATAGAGAGCAACATATTTAATACTTCATACTGTGTAAAGGGCTTAAGGGAAAATATCTCATCATCTGCTCCGTTCTTCTATATTGAGGCAGCAACAATAGATGGAGCATCATCATCAAAGTATTTCCAGAGTAAACAAAGTGCTATTGCCTTCTGAGTATCGTAATTATTTACCAGCATGTGTTTATATTAGTGGTGGGCATAGATTAATTTTTTTAATCTAGATTAATCTCACTGTAATCTTGGAATTAATCTAGATTAATCTAGATTAAAATGGCTCATTTGAATTCTGACGAAGAATATGTGTTCAGAATATGTGTGCTACCCAAATAATGACTAAAAGTAAGTCTTTGAGGACGGGTTTCTCAAGCCAGGTGGCGCATTAGACCAGGGGCTCATCACATCAGTGCTTGGCCCGGCATTAGCTGAGGGATGCTTTGCGTTTAGGTGGTACTTGAGACTGGAAGAACTCCTACAGTAAACTAATTCCACATTGCACAAGGTGCAAACAACCTTAGTCTTGTCGAGATTTCCATTGGGAAGCTTCTTAAAAATAAATTTTCTAGTCAGTGTTTCTCTGTGAGCTGCACTGTCCTCCTCTCTGATCACAGCCCCTCAGCTATAATTTGGTTTAGGTAGAATTAATAATAAAAAAAAAAAAAAGGATATCATTAAGTTGTGTTCAAATCAGAGTCATGGTGTTTTTTCCCTCAAAGCTTTCAGTTTTCTGATGCATTTTAATATAAAGATTGACTCTTATCCAGCAACACTTCTGTGCAATATTCATTTAATTCTGTATTAATTTAATTCTGTGCTTAAATTTCCCCTGGAAGCCTCTGGACAAAGTAACCTGTGTGTCATGTTTAGATCATAAGCCCATGTTTCAAATAGGCCTAATGATAATTTACAGTTAATTCTTGAAGGATGTCATTGATTAGACTTTACTGTAGCTCTGACACAACAAGTCAGTCTTCAAAGCCTAAATAAACTTTCCGTCAGTGGCCATTCATTTTCATTCTTCCAGTTTTCGCTTGGGATTATTCTGTGCGCATAACGCACCTAAGGCCTTGTTATGCACGCGGCTAATTTACATATCAATACACGCGAAAACTGTGCAAAGTGCTAAACTTTGTAGATGCGCTGTGGCGTTTGCTGTGATTGGTTCATGATTCTTCACTGATGCTGAAGACAGAGGAGTCTGTCTGTGTCTGTGCCACGCTGCTCACGGCGCTCACGCCGCTGCCGCGTAAAGACGTCATCGTGAGTTCTGAGAGTTCAGGGTTGGACTGATTAAATCTCCAAAAGTGTACAGCCTGATCCTGGATTAAGTTTGTGTCTAATGTGATGGTTTGACTCCAGAGGTAATGACTTTAGTGGGACTAGTTTTCCGTGCGTCAGGGGGAGGAGCTCGTTTACGTGCCTGCTGGTACAGCGTACTACCACCAAATGTTTTAGGGGTCCGCAGTAACGGGCCGGAATACGTTACTTTCAGTCCTGATGGGGAGCGCAAATCTTCGCGGTAATTTGCGCTATTCTAGACGCAATAGTTCGTCAGCTGTTTGTTCTCAAAACTACGAAAAATAAGAGGCGGGTTGGTCCAGAAGAAAGAGTAGGTAAAAGCGTATGGGATGTAGAACTTTAGTTTCGAGCCTTTGATTTGGCGCTATGTGTGTGTAGCTCGCGTCTCTCGCTCTTTTTCTCTCCCGTTTTCTCTCGTGCGCGACAAAGATTTTCTCTGCGCGATGCCCCTGGGAGCTGTGCGCAATTGCGCACGCGCGCAGTTTAGAGGGAATAGCGCTCCCAACCCAACTTTGAGAATAGATTAACGGCGATATTTTTTTTAACGCCCGATAAGAGTCTCACGTTAACGCAGCACGTTAACGCCGTTACCGGCCCACCACTAGTTTATATACACTTTTCTCAATTTACAGTGCGACATTTACTGTGAAGGTAACAAACATTAACATTTTAACACTGCTCCTGCTTTGCTGTGAATAAAACACTAGATGCAGACAGCACACAGTGGTCTGATTATGCTTAAACAAGGGAAAAAACACGTTTTAACTTATTTACAAGAAAAAAATTGGGTGCTGCCCCTTTAACAATACCAGAATACTCTAAATATAGACTTGAGGTATGCTAGATTCTCTCGTCACAATTGTCTTCAAACCAAGATTCAACAACATCATAAAATATATCCGTTTTATCAATGTAATATCTTGTATTGCAATAAGCATTTTTGTGTTTGTTTGTTTACCAGCTTCGGGTATCCATGTGTGAAGCAAACCCAAAGAAGCAAGACTCTAAGTTTGTTAAATTCAATACATAAAGACATTAATTCCAAAGTATCTTTGCTATGTTAATTGCATCTGATTGTGAATAAATATTGTCTATTATGTGTGCAGTGATGAATTAAGCATCTGTAGCTGTGTAAATAATAGTTTAATAAATATGTTTCTATTTCCAGGCGATGGTTGCATGTTACCCGGGAAACGGCACAGGGTATGTTCGTCATGTGGACAATCCCAACGGCGACGGGCGCTGCGTCACCTGCATATACTACCTAAACAAAGACTGGGACGTCAAGGTACGTGGAGTCCGGAGTCAACACTTTATAATAACTGCACGTTTTATGACTTTTTATGACTTTTTATTTACATAATATGGCCTTAGTGTTATAAGTCAGTTCTTGTTTTGTTTTTTCAACTTAAGAGGCATTTCTTTTCTTGTCATGATGTGGCACATCAGTGGTGTAGTGGGTTGAGTGTTTACCCATCAGTGGATTGCAGTTCAAATCTTGCCTAGATGGCTCATGGGTAATAGGACCACTGTCGACCTCAGTCCTATAGGAATGTCACGATATCTAATTTTAGCATTGTTGTGAGAAAAAACATCTCTTATAGTGTTGAAGCCAGTGGAGAGACAGAGTGTGCAAGTAGATCAATCCTTCTCTGTTTATTTAAAATAATACATTGCCACTATTAGATCTAAAAGTTTACACAGTGGACACACAAAAGTTACCCCCTCCCCCCCCCTGCAAGGTCCTATGAAGTCCTGCTGATTTCCACCCGCCATGGTACATTTAAACAGTTTCGGTAACAAGCACCTGAAATGAAGCAGCCCGCACAGAATACAGTTCATAATAAAATATGTATACACTCCCTTACAACACTGTTTTACAATTATTCACAATTAATGACCTCACCAAACAATAATGAAACCTTATCACCATGAATGACAAAGTTAAGTTAATGTGACATAAACGGCTAAATAAAAGACACTTTACCTATAGGTTCAGTTTTTTTTTAGAGCTTTTTAGCGTCTAAAATGATCATGACTATTATTTTCTAGTTATTTTATGTTGTGAATAAATAAGAAGAAATATTAAAAGTTAATAAGAAAAAAAAAAGCCAAATGATTATTTAACTTGGTCACCTTGGAAACCCAGCCTGAATAAATTTGGAATATGGAAAAAAAGAAGCGGGAATAAAAGACCTCAGACTTGCGCGTTGAGCTTCTGATGCAATATATATGTAAATGTAGATCTTCTTAAAATGGGATACATCTGTCCTTAGACCGGGTCATGGTCAGGTCTCATTTCTCACTCTTATTTCCTCAGCAACAAAGCTGCAATGTCAGAAAACCACTCACTCTTCTTTCCCCCACAATCCCGTTTAAAGTGCAGCTAATCCTGCCACGCCCGTGCAGACAGACGAGCTCTGTCGTTCAACTATAACGGTCATACTTCTGCAGAAAAGACATAAATTATCGTCTAGATTTCATAGATTAGGCAATAGACTCAATATTTGGCACATTTTTTCCGGCATTGAGCAAAAGTATAATTCCGCCCAGTGTTTCAGTTTGACAGGTAAGCTTTTTATCTTTAAAAACAACAATGAACAAAGAAGGGTTTTTAACCAGACATTGCCAATGATGTCACACACTCCCCTTTTTTCTAATGCTAATGTTTCTGAATGAGCTTTAGTTGTTTGATTGATTGTCATGTATTTATTGGATCATCTTTTAGTTTGAGTCTTGAAATAAATTGTGCACATGACGAGTGCACAAGGGCTCACATTATTGTGACACGGCTGTTAACCACCGGGATATCCATATTATTTATTGCAATACTTTAAAATACTTTATGATACAATAATTTCATTTATATTAAAAAAATATATGTTCTATGCCTTACAGTTTTTGCCAAAATGAAGAAACAAAACTGAGACTAAATTAAGGCTAATTTAGACTGAATAAGGAACATTATGAATTAAATCAGCCTTTTTCACATTTCAAGGTCAGATAACACCGTGAAACAAACAGTGAGAACTGTAACATTAAGATTATCAAACCTTTCATTTAATTAAATTGTTTTCACCAGCATTATGTATTCATTACTATTTTCTTTTAGCCTTTTGCCTAAAAAATATAGCCTTCTAACCTATATTTCCATGATCCAAGATTTGCTTGATAAACATTAATTAATTGTTTCCTCTGATGAAAAATATAAGATTATTTTTTGTTCGATCGCCAAAACAGTATTAAAATACACTTCACTGTAGGCCTTATTGTAGGCCTGAACTATTTTAGAAAAATTATCAAAAAGAATTACATTTTTCCTGACAAGCCATTGAGATTACAATTCGATTTATGATTTGACAGTTGGATTCCATGTTCACATTGTAAAGACGTATTTGACATTAGACAAAAATATGAACTGCTAAACTAATACAAAAATCAATGCATGTTTACAACATGTTCATAGAATTTTAAACTCCAGGAAAACATAAGGCAGGCTCATTTGTTGTTTAGTAAACTTACTGAGGTCCTTATGTATATCTTGCTGCCCTTCATTATTACTTTATAAAGTTATTCACTTAATTTAGAACAGGCTGAAACAGGAACCTTCTTCCTTTTGCCATTTTACTTGTCAAATCATATTATGTCAATCCAACAGAAATGTGTTAAAACATGTCTTTAACTGTATCAGTTGAGGTTTCATTATCAGTGTGAAAATGTGAAATGAATCACAAAAGTGCAGAAATGTCCCCTCAAATGCTCAAATTTGAAAGTTTACAACATTATTTATTATTAATTATTTGAATCATTAATTATGGTTCACCAAGGTTTATTTGCCTATTTTAACCAACCTCAGACAGCCAGTATTTTTTCATAAGTGCATCCTGCATTACCTTTTATGTAACGCATCACCTCAGCAGCCAGTATTTGCCCTGTGTCCAACATGCTTATCAAACCACACCTCATTTATAGCCACAAGCTGTTGTACAGACGCCATGCTACTCTACGTGCCCTACTTTCCCTCGCGCGTTTTTTTATCCACGAGTTAGATAACTTTTCCTCTGCATTATTTAGTCTGCAATGCCCTCACATCCCCTGTTATTTAACAGAGCAGTCTGTCGAGCATCACTTTGTCACGTCCTTCCTCGACCTAAGCCTCTTCAGTCGTGCGAAATCTATAGAAACCGCTTTTAATTCCTCTAAACGAGCCATGTTCCAGTTACTGCGACTTCTCATTGGTTTGATTAGGCAAGCGATGATTCCAGAATGTGGTTATAGAATGCGGTTGCCTGGAAACGGGGGCTGCATGGGGCTGAAAAAAGGCACGGGAATTTTTTCAGGTTGATTGAGTTATTTAGACCCGGTTTGTCACAGCAGTGGGTTTCATTATAGTTGGACAGAGCAAGATGTAGTTTGAAGGTAAGACACGTCCAAAAAATGTCGTATAAAGTTGAAATAACGGTGCGTTTTGTTCAGACCTTGAGCTACGGATGAGCAGTCACGCCTTTTGAATTTGCCGTGAGTGTGCGCTCATGTGATGAAAATGAAAGTCAGAAACGCACAGGATGGAAACGGATCATCTTCAAGCATGTAATGTTTTGTTTTGTTTGTCCCCAAGGCCAAGATTAGTCAGAATAGATTAAACAATTGTACAAAAAGTGTATTGTGTGAATCTACATGATTATTGCATTTTGTTTAAACATTTTTAAGGGTCACTAATTGAAAAGCTTATTATTTTTCCACAACAAACTAACTATTATATTCAAATTATAGATAAGTTGATCATGTATAGAGCTGTAGGCCTTTAGTTGTTTAGTTGATGAATTGGTGAATGGTGTCTGAGTAGATAACATTTTTTATTAGTCAACTGATTCGTTTATTAATCGAATACCCACTGTTATTGTCAGTCTTCTGTCGGGGGATGAGCAGGACCATGGGACCATGGGACAGTACTCAATGACTTTGTGGAGTGGTGTGATGCCTCCTTTTTACATCTTAATGTGTCGAAAACAAAGGACATGGTTCTGGACTTCCGCACCACCGCCCCCCTCCACTTCTGTAATCAAAGGCACAAACATTGAGCTGGTGGAGCAATACAAATACCTTGGAGTTATCGTGGATCGGAAATTGTGTTTTGAACCCTGGATTGATATTGTCCAGAAAAAAGTCCAGCAGAGAATGTATTTTCTTAGGCGTATGAACACTTTTAATGTTTCATCTGAAATGATGACCTTGTTTTATCGTTCTTTCATTGAATCAGTTTTAACTTTTTGCATGGCTGCATGGTATGGAAGCCTCTCCCTCACTAATAAAAATAGACTTGCTCGGTTGGTCAAAGTAGCCAGCAAAGTCTCAGGGACACGACAGGCTCAGCCAGGAGACCTGTACATGAGGCAGGTGCAGAGAAAGGCTAGAGCCATTACTAGTTCCCAGGACCATCCTCTTAAGGCACAGTTTGAACTTTTGCCTTCTGGGCGGCGTTACAGAGTTCCTAGTTGTAAAACTAAAAGGCTGGGAACTACATTTATCCCAACAGCCGTGAAGCACCTTAATGGCACTTAGCACTTTGTAAATCTGCACATAGAACATTTGCACATGTGATTAATCTGCTTTTTTGCACTTTGAGGGAAGTGTGATTTTGGGTTTGTTTTATTATTTGTATCTGTATGTGTATATTGTTGTTACATTGTCCTTTTATGTTGAGCTGTGCTGCAAAACGAATTTCCCCCCTTAGGGGACAATAAAGACACCTTGACCTTGACCCTTGACCTTATTAGGATTTTAAAGGTTTATGTGGACCACAGCTTGGATTGAGCTTGGATTGAGATTTAGAGTGAATTGTATGCCTTTTTGCAAATAAATACTGCTGTTTACTTGTAGTTTTCAGTATAAATCTTTGTAATTTTGTGAACTCTTGTGGTCTTGTGAGTGCAATTTTGGGGCAGCTATGGTCAGATGCGCATTGCTTTTAATCGACTGATCAGTGCTCAGGTCTTTAATCGACCAAGAATTTCGTTAGTCTTCTACAGCCGCATTCTTTGTAGGGATCGGACAGTATGAAATTTCCACTGTATGATAACCTTGACCTAAAATACCACGGCATGACGTTATACAGTGGAGTCACGTATTGTATTATGCGTAACAAAAGTTCTCAGAGTTCTCAACTATAAAAAGTGTCTGTTTTGCTCCTTTGTTATGCCCTACTTCACTGTGGAGAGATTTGGGGGAAAAGAGCAATTCATAGCAAAACATACAGCGACGTCTGTTTAATAAGATGGGTATACGTGGATTTAAACATTTCAGACTATTCCATTCTTGTTATTTACTTTATTTTTGACATGTTATACCTATATTATGACCAAAGATGATCTATTTGTGAAGGCTGTTAAGAGTAAGATACAGTCAAATAAACAAGCTCTGTCAATACCATCAGAAGCCCATCCTCACAGTATTGATGTATGGAGGCTGTAATGTAATTTTATTTATATATAAAAAAAAATTCCCTGCTCACCCTCCGCGGGTGGTCACATCCATCTCTGAGCTCGGGTCCTCTACCAGAGGCCAGGGAGCTTGAGGGTTCGGCGCCTATATATATATATATATAATGCAGCTATCTATTTGCACTGCCAAATTTGCACTTAAGTCTATTTTATTTTATTTTATTCTTTATTTTAGTCTTTTATATATTTTGCTTCTTTGCTGAGTTCTCTGACAATGGCAATAAACCTTTTTCTGATTCAAATTAATTAAACTTGTATAATAATTATATACACAATGAAATAATGAAATGTTCAATGATTTACTTAAATGTGCAATGAATTTATTAAAAAGTGTTGATAAATAATTTAAAGAAATATTTAAAGCCTAAAAAAAGGTTTTAATTAATTCAGGATTTCATGAAGTTGTACAGAATTAAAAGAATTTGTCAGACTCACTCGTCAAACTCAGAAGGTGGGATTTGCACTGCTCTGGTCGAGTCCATTTCTCTACAGAGGGGTCTGTCATATCATTGCTGTATGTGAGAGAGAAAGAACGAATGTATGAGGCCCAGAGAAATATAATATTACACTTCATGACATGACAACCATTCAATCACAATAAATATGCCAGTTTGTTCTAAATTCCAGAGACGCTGATGGTTGCAAATATCTAAAAATGAACTAAGCTACCGTCACCGTTTTAAACTATAGCAACTACACAGAAATTGCCACAGAAACACGTTTATATGTTACATAAATTGTAAAAATAGTCTGAAATTAGCTCCACTAGCTCGTTTAACTGTCGTGTGTTGTTTTTTTTCCGTCTATAATCGCTTTCTGAACTGAGCTGCATCTCTCCCTCGCCTATGACACTGACGCCGTCACTTGTTGCAGTCGGTTTCAATAAATGTAAAGCACACAGACATATTTTTATGCAGTCCTTCACCACAAACAACTGCAGAGAGTGCGCTGTAACACAATGACAATTATACGAGACAGTTTAGTTTGATTTAGCCTCACAGTAGCCCGTGTTGGCTTAACTTTCATCAGATTTAGATATTTTGAGACATGGCGCACTTCTCTGCACTCCTGTCCGCTTACAGATGTGTGCACGTTTAACCTCCTTTAGTCACAAGAGTCAGGAAGGACTTTAGGTGTGGGACGCGTGTGTAAGGACACACGGCCGCGCACTGGGATATTTGAACTCCAACAAGTAAACAACAGCAGCAACAACCAGCGTGAACTCTAAAGTGTTAATCTCATCTCACCGATATCATGTAATAAGTCTACAAGTGATTTTACATGACACTTGAATGAATAGGTGAATAGGTGACATATGTACCGTAGTTAACTATGAGTTTACTTTTAATTCATTCATTTTGGCACACTAGCCTCCATACTGATGCCGTGGTGTTTTAATTCCGCTGCAAACCTTAATACCGGTTATTGTCTCATCCCTAATTCTGTGTGAAGGTGTTTTTTTTTAATTAGGTCTTTTTTAACTTGGGTCTATAATTACGAGTGATCAAGTTTTGTTGGTTAGTACTGTTTATGGACTATAGAAAGCCATTTGAATGATTAAAATATAAAAAATGTCTTCACTGTTATTAACACAGGCTATTTAAGATTAGTAATCCACATCTTGCTTTCTTATCTAATCAAATTGTGATCTTATCCGGTGACGAAGTGATCTTTTATTGCTTTGTTGTGATTCACTGTTGTTTTTTATTTATCTCTATGACTTGTGTATATTGCTGCATCATCATCTGCTCAGCTGTGGTGTTCATGGCGTGGCGCACGTACAGGGCAAAAGTTGCATGATGCTTTGAGATTTGAGTCTTCATCGTGTGTTATTTCATCTGGCCCTGTCTGCTCCTGTCGGGCACGGGTGCTGTCGACATGATGGATCTCTGAATGTAACTGTGTCTCATACAACTTGATCCCAGGGCTGTAAGTCACTCTGATTGGCTCTGACAGGTGCTTAACGTGTTACGTAATTGTCATGTTCATGCTGTTGTCAATGAAGGCTAAAAGTGAAGGGTTGTACTTTCTATTTCAACACCATTAGAGACGTTTTTAGGTCATAATTTGCAGTAGGGATGGTCTGATATTCACCTTATTCCGTAAGTTGTTGTGGGCGCCGCCATCTTTTTTCCGTTGTTCTACATGAACTAAAAAGCCGTTTTCAGGACGCCCAGGAAATCGGTGCATTGTGACTTGTTAGTGCACATGTACATTAAACATTTTACAAATCAATCTACTTTATATAACATTTTTGTGGTGAGACCTTTCCCAGGTTCACCATTTGCTTTAACAGAGTTCTCAAACTCAAACTGGAAGTGCGTTTACAACAAAAGTGATTCTGTGGCAAAAAGAGGCAAAAGTGGGCGGTTGGAATAAGGTAAATAGGACTAGGTAACGTGGCCTACGTTCTTTATCATGAATATTTATTGTTATCTCAAATCATGATTTGAGATAACAATAAAATTTACAATAAAACGGAAAGCCATTTTTAGTCAGTTGTTTTATATTGACATATTTTAAGTCTAAAGTTTAAAGTGCTCATGACAAGTTAGGTTACACATCCCACTAAAACATAAAAAAATAAAAAATTTTACAGAAATGTCTATTTTTCCTCCAGTTTGACATTTTTTGTGAAATGTATAATGTTACTCCCTGGTTGCTCCACGAGGTACAGGTGTGACACACGCAGAGGTACTTCCATAACTGTTACCTAGCAACCATATTGTCAATAAGGGCCAAATTCTGTATTATTATAATAATTGATAACACCTTTATTTTGTTAAATGATTGTTTAAACTACCAGAAAATTGTGTAAATCGTCTCTGCATTTTCAATGAAATGTCGCTTATTGATGACATCACAGAAATATTCTGTTAAACTCAGCACTACTTTCTGTCATTTTCAACTTTTCTCAATTTTTCTTCACAAACAGAACCTTGACGGATGTAAACTATGATAAATATTTTCCACAGGGACTTTCCCACCAAACTAAGTAATAATTACAAAAATACGAGAACCTCATGTGCACTTTAAGATGCTCTGGAGGTTATAGCTGTAGCAATGGGCTGCAGTCTTTGTCTGCCTCACATCACAAGTTACAACTGAGTGGAAAATAAGATGAAGTCCACCTGTGATTACATTGTGATATTCCAAATTTCATATTGACCAAAAAGCAAATGATGTATCATGAGCAATATGATATGGCCGAGCCCTAGTCTGAAATGGATTATGGAACTGGATATCCAACATGTGTCTTACTGCTGTTGTTGCAAGTATTTGCCCATATCAATTTTCTAGAATAAAAAAGAAGTACAGTGGTATTAAACTAAAGTAGTAAGCATTTTCTTTGGAAAAATAGAAAGAAAAAGTCTATTCCCAAATACATGCCCAACAAATTTTGCTGATGCCAAAGTATGGGTATGAAAATATGAAAAGATATGAAACCTTCCCCCGATATGACCAATATTAGCTCAGATGAATCACTCCTCCCTAACAATAGAAAGGCCACATGAAATCTGTGAAACAAACCTCGGCCCCTGTTTTGATTAAACCCTTCACTAAACAGGAATGTTTATCACACATGGTGCAGACATGCTGATTCATAGTCCTCCTCTTTCCTTGAACCAAACTCATGCCGTCGGAAATGTGTGGGTGTCTGGTTTTGCAACTTTTATGCTCATAATTCATCATAGTTCTTACCTTTGATAAGAAGTTATAGTCAGTCAGTGCCTTCAAAGTTGACAAGGCTGTAACTATAAAGTGAACGTTATGTGAAAGGCACAGGATTAGTGCCAGTATTATGTAAAAGCAACTAGACTAGAATTACTACTAGAGCAGAGCGATATGGGATAAAACGCGTTACACAATAAGAAAAAGAACGTTTGCATTAATAACAGTATAATTGACAATATAACTGACCTTAGACAAAATGTGTAATAAATGTGGCCTTAACCCTTTTATTGGTAACTTGTTGGCTCTTCAGTTATTGATAATAAGCCAAATATTTTGCTTCAACTTCAAAAACCTGTTCTGTTTTTAGTGTTTTTAGCATTCACAGAAGTTCTACAGTCAGTGTTTAAGCCGCTCTAGGTTTCAAAGGAAAAATATTCAGCATTTTTCATATGGCTGTTAGCCTTTAAACAGGCTCTTGAGTGCCTTAAATTTGCCATCTCATGTTTTAAAAGAAAAATGACCTGTGTTATCAGAACAGTATACAATCTAGTTCATTTCTTTTCAGCGCAAATTTATGATGCGGATTTTCTGCAGGAGTTATGTTTAGACAGCAGAAATGCTCAGAATGAGTTTAGCGATGATTTAAGGACTAAAAACAGCAGGGGACTCTCTAATAAGTGACGTAGATTATTCGAAAATGCGTCCTATATAGAACGAGTTCACAGGACGTGTGTTTGATGCTCGGTGGGGAGAGGATTTTCTAATAAACATTCCTCAAAACAGTGTGAATGCAACTAAATGCTACTTCAGGTGTGTTTTTGATGACAGAACATGGTTTAAAGCTAAAAAAAAATTCCTTTAACATTTACAAACCATCTACAAAATGATAAATTCCAGTAGGGCTGTGCAATAAATCAAATTTCAAATACAATTATGACATTTTCTTTGCGCTTTGGGGAATGTTTTCTCCTGATAAGATTAAAATAAGCAACTTTTATGACTCATTATGAACACAAACTAACTACAAATGTTTTTGATTGTGCTATATATTTATTGCAACTTATAATTTGTTTTGGGCTTAAGCTGTTTCTTGGGGGATTCTCTTGTCAGTGGCATAAAGCACTTCCACTATTGTCGTGACATTTCTGCTGCAAAATATTGCAAAATGTGTTATCGTGACAGGACTATTCCTTGAGTGGTAATGTATCTCCACTTGTAGAGTACATTTAACAGTTTATTTTTCTGAGAGATACAGCACCTTTTTTATCTCTTCATTTTAGACACGCTGTTGTTTCCCCTTTCTCTCTAAGCCAATAACTGTTTGAATAATCGAGATTTGAATTTTTATTTAAATGATCATGATTATTATTTTTTACATAATTGAGCTGCCGATTGGTCCGGGCCGAGTCCTAATTACGACTACTACTTACGACCACTACGTCTATTATAACGACTACTAAAATTGCACCATTTCTACGACTAAACTTAGATAAACATAAACCTGCTAATAATATGCGTCCTCCACTTTTACATCAACTACTACTAATTATCACTATTTCAACTTAACCATAACTCTAATGTTTGTACTACTCATACAAATTCAAACAAAACTAATAATACTTTTCTTCACAATTCACAATTTGTGCCCCTGTGCTCATGTCCATGGGTCACCTTCACCCATAAAAAAGAAGAAAAACTAAATTCCCTCGGTGCGTTTGACGTTATCTGAGTAAAACATTGACAGACTCATACAGACATGTTTGTGTTTGTAACTGCCTCAATGTCTGTGGTTTGTGCTGCTGCTTTCATTCACTTTGATTGTAATTGTTTTTAAATAATCCTTACAAATGCCTCTGTCACAGTAACACATTTTGAAGTTGCTACAGAAAATATTTGCATAAAAATAATGTTGAAGAGCACTTTATGTCACTGATACATTAACCCTGAAAGCCTAACAGTAAAAAGTTAACCATTTTCAAATAAACTACAGTGTAAATAAAATGGATGGCACAGTGAAACACTAGCTGTTACATAAAATCAGAGTCATGGCTGTATTCATTGTTAGACCATGTACAGCTCCATCCATCCATCCATCCATCTTCTTCCGCTTATCCGGGGCCGGGTCGCGGGGGCAGCAGTCTAAGCAGGGACTCCCAGACTTCCTTCACCCCAGACACTTCCTCCAGCTCCTCCGGGGGGATCCCGAGGCGTTCCCAGGCCAGCCGAGAGACATAGTCCCTCCAGCGTGTCCTGGGTCTACCCCGGGGCCGCCTCCCGGTGGGACATGCCCAGAACACCTCCCGAGGAAGGCGTCCAGGAGGCATCCGGAACAGATGCCCGAGCCACCTCAGCTGGCTCCTCTCGACGTGGAGGAGCAGCGGCTCTACTCTGAGCTCCTCCCGTGTGACTGAGCTCCTCACCCTATCTCTAAGGGAGCGCCCAGCCACCCGGCGGAGGAAGCTCATTTCGACCGCTTGTATCCGCGATCTTGTCCTTTCGGTCATTACCCAGAGCTCATGACCATAGGTGAGGGTCGGAACGTAGATTGACCGGTAAATCGAGAGCTTCGTCTTTCGACTCAGCTCTTTCTTTACCACAACGGTTCGATACAACGCCCGCATCACTGCAGACGCTGCACCGATCCGCCTGTCAATCTCACGCTCCATCCTTCCCTCACTCGTGAACAAGACCCCGAGATACTTAAACTCCTCCACTTGAGGCAAGGACTCCCCACCCACCCGGAGAGGGCAAGCCACCTTTTTCCGGTCGAGAACCATGGCCTCGGATTTGGAGGTGCTGATCCTCATCCCAGCCACTTCACACTCGGCTGCAAACCGTCCCAGTGCATGTTGCAGGTCCTGATTTGAGGAAGCCATCAGGACGACATCATCTGCAAACAGCAGAGATGAGATCCTGTGGTTCCCAAACCGGACACCCTCCACGCCCTGACTGCGCCTAGAAATTCTGTCCATAAAAATGATGAACAGAACCGGTGACAAAGGGCAGCCCTGGCGGAGTCCAACATGCACTGGGAACAGGTCTGACTTACTGCCGGCAATGCGAACGCAGCTCCTGCTCCGGTCGTACAAGGACCGGACAGCCCTTAGCAAAGGGCCCCGGACCCCATACTCCCGGAGCACCCCCCACAAGGCGCCCCGGGGCACACGGTCGAATGCCTTCTCCAGATCCACAAAGCACATGTGGACTGGTTGGGCAAACTCCCATGAACCCTCGAGCACCCGATGGAGAGTATAGAGCTGGTCCAGTGTTCCACGACCGGGACGAAAACCACACTGCTCCTCCTGAATCCGAGGTTCGACTATTGGTCGGATTCTCCTCTCCAGTACCCTGGAATAGACCTTACCGGGGAGGCTGAGGAGTGTGATCCCCCTGTGGTTGGAACACACCCTCCGGTCCCCCTTCTTATACAGAGGGAGCACCACCCTGGTCTGCCAGTCCAGAGGTACTGCCCTCCACCGCCACATGATGATGCAGAGACGTGTCAACCAAGACAGTCCCACAACATCCAGAGACTTAAGATACTCAGGGCGGATCTCATCCACCCCCGGAGCCTTGCCACCAAGGAGCTTGCCAACCACCTCAGTGACTTCAGCCAGGGTGATGGGCGAGTCCGCCTCCAAGATCTCAGCCTCTGCTTCCTCCTCGGAAGACGTGACAGTGGGATTGAGGAGATCCTCAAAGTATTCCTTCCACCTTCCGACAACATCCCCAGTCGAGGTCAGCAGCTCTCCACCCGCACCGTAAACGGTGTTGGTGAAGCACTGCTTCCCCCTCCTGAGGCGTCGGATGGTTTGCCAGAATTTCTTTGAGGCCGACCGATAGTCCTCCTCCATGGCCTCCCCGAACTCCTCCCAATCCCGAGTTTTTGCCTCTGCAACAGCCCGGGCTGCAGTACGCTTGGCCTGCCGGTACCTGTCAGCTGCTTCAGGAGTCCCACGAGCCAGCAAGGCCCGATAGGACTCCTTCTTCAGCCTGACGGCATCCCTTACTTCCGGTGTCCACCACCGGGTTCGGGGATTGCCGCCGCGACAGGCACCAGAGACCTTGCGACCACAGCTACGAGCCGCCGCATCGACAATGGAGGTGGAGAACATGGTCCACTCGGACTCAATGTCTCCAACCTCCCCCGGGATCTGGGAGAAGTTCTCCCGGAGGTGTGAGTTAAAGACCCTGCCGACAGAGGGCTCTGCCAGCCGTTCCCAGCAGACCCTCACGATACGCTTGGGCCTGCCGAGTCTGTCCGGCTTCCTCCCCCGCCAGCGGATCCAACTCACCACCAGGTGGTGATCGGTTGACAGCTCCGCCCCTCTCTTCACCCGAGTGTCCAAGACACGCGGCCGAAGGTCAGATGACACGACAACAAAGTCGATCATCGACCTCCGGCCTAGGGTGTCCTGGTGCCACGTGCACTGATGGACACCCTTGTGCTTGAACATGGTGTTCGTTATGGACAAGCTGCGACTAGCACAGAAGTCCAATAACTGAACACCGCTCGGGTTCAGATCGGGGGGGCCGTTCCTCCCGATTACCCCTCTCCAGGTGTCACTGTCGTTGCCCACGTGGGCGTTGAAGTCCCCCAGTAGAACAACGGAGTCCCCAGGCGGTGCACTGTCCAGTACCCCTCCCAGGGACTCCAAGAAGGTCTGGTACTCTGCACCGCTGTTCGGCCCGTAGGCCGACACAACGGTGAGAGACCTGTCCCCCACCCGACGGCGGAGGGACGCGACCCTCTCGTTCACCGGGGTAAACTCCAACACGTGACGGCTGAGCTGTGGGGCTATAAGCAAGCCCACACCAGCCCGCCGCCTCTCCTCGGGCAACGCCAGAGAAATGGAGCGTCCAGCCCCTCTCGAGGAGACGGGTTCCAGAGCCCAGGCTGTGCGTGGAGGTGAGGCCGACTATATCTAGTCGGAAACGCTCGACCTCCCGCACAAGCTCAGGCTCCTTCCCCCCCAGCGAGGTGACATTCCATGTCCCCAGAGCTAGTTTCTGTGTCCGGAGATCTGGTCGTGGAGGTCCCCGCCTTCGACTGCCTCCCAGATCTCTCTGCACCGGCCCCTTATGGATCCTCCTGCGGGTGGTGGGTCCACGGGAGGACGGCCCCACGTCGCTCGTTCGGGCTGGGCCCGGCCGGGCCCCGTGGGGAAAGGCCCGGCCACCAGGCGCTCGCCATCGAGCACCCACCCCAGGCCTGGCTCCAGGGTGGGGCCCCGGTGACGCCAATCCGGGCGACGTAACTGGCCTCGATTGATCACTATTCATAAGGGCTTCTGAACCACCACCACCATGTACAGCTCCAATTTACAAAATAAGAAAAGGTACAAATAAAGTTCAGCCCAAAATAATACATAATGTTTATGTTGTAGTTATTGAACGATAAGTTGTTTTATTATGACTGGCATACTTGTAAATTATCTATTTTTAAAATCTTGTTATTACTACCATTTAGTTCATGCCAGGGTTTCAAAGGTATCGAAAATCTGTCAAAACTAAATACTCATTTTAACAAGTATCAGTACTAAAAGAATAACATAAGCAGAACAAAATGTTACCTTTGCTGAATAGTTTCAAAATATCTTCAGAACGTGTATAAGACCACAATGTTAAATAAAGAAATAACTACTATTTAGTTTTGAAAATGTGAGTCCATTGTCTAAAACTTTGATGTAAAAAGATGATTTTATAATTATTTACGTGGTATCAAGGTTGGTATTGAGAATCAAGTATATTCTTTATTGTTGGAATTGAGTTGAGTTGAAATTTTAGTGCTCTTGTCCATGTACCTTGTCTTGCTGTATTAATTGTGAATTTCTCGAGCGTAAGATTTATTTGCTCTTGTCTCATCTTAATAAATGTCGCTTCCCCACCACCTGAATGAATAGTTTAATTTAAATATCCCAGCTAACATTGTAATTAACTGTAATAAGCCTTTGTCTGGAGTGTCTAATATAGTGCAGCGCAATGTTTGCTCTGCCTATTGGAGCACGCTGTGGTTAAAGAAGTAAAGTTACTTAGGTTTTCTGCAATTTTCTGAAATAAATGAATAAATAAATAGATGTTATGAGTTTGAATGCTTGGTGGAGGCTAAACAGTTCCATGGTATGGAAAGTTAAGAGGCTTTTCAGCTCTAAAAATACTACTATTTGTAGTGCATTGTTACTTGGACAGATTTATGACTTTATTTTAAGTGGCAGTTGCCTTGGTAACATGTAACAAGTGGAAGATAGCATGAACCTTCTTCTTAATATATTTTAAAATGTTAAATGGTTTGTACATTGAAATATATATTTTTATTTATATGTTGTTGAATAAATATACAAAATTTAAAATAAAATAAATGATCAACACTGAAAGCAGCTTGACCAGTGCATTCAAATCCTTCATCAATGCAGATCTACAAATAAAAACTCTGAGCTCTCTGTAATCTTTTCTGCAAATTTATCATTGTGTGCTGTGGAAAAAAAGGAACGCTTTTTTTTATCTTTGAATAATCTCCCCAAATCAGCTTCAAATCAGTTGATAGTTTTAATGCGATTTACTTTATGTTTTAGATAAAAGGTGCACTTTGTCAGGCACAGAGTACGTGTTTTTCTGCTCAAGGCTGCGTTTCACTTCACAAAAACAAACGGCCGCAAGAGCAGAGATAACAAATGTGAATGGGACATGGACAATAAATGTGTGGTGGTTTGGTTTGGGTAATTGTTTTATTGCCCACTGAAAGATCGTAATGCTTCATAATGTTGTTCATTTAATCTTTTTATAGGCGGCTATTGTCAGTTTAGTTCAACACCGTGTCATGATCTACCGTGTCTTTGTGCAGATGATACTATTGTGCGGCAATAATACAATTTTAATTAATAGAATGTTTGTTCACAACGTGTTCTTGTACTTCGTTCTGAGATCATTAAAAAATATTCAGAAAATCCAAATTTGTTCCATTTATATAATTGATGTGTGTATTTATTTACGTGTATGTTGTTGGCGATTTGATCTTTAATATCATCTCTCCTGTGACTGATGAATATTTAGAAAAAAAAGCAATACTGTAATAATATTTTTATTGTGATATTTAGTTGCATTGAACATTCAACTTTCAATTAATTTTTGTTCCAGGATAAACAGGCCCAGTAATTGCAGTGCCTGGCTACTTTCTGTTTGAATTCAAGAGTGTCTGAATCGGAACCAGCCTTTGAGCTATCCTCGTAACATTTAATATATTTCTTCTTTTATCTCAGAGTTTAGTGCCTCGCTTGTTGATTCTCCTGAAATTTCTGCTGTGTCTCAATTCTCTGTGTCATATTTTTCTTTTTTATTCTTTTTTCACTCATAAGCCGACATGTTTGTTTTTGACATGAGCGCCTGTGCGTTTCTCTGATTGGTTAATCTGCCTGTCAATCACGCTCATCAGTAATTGGGGAGACAGCATATGATTCCAGACCTTGTGTAAAAGCAGGAAACCGATCACAATCGTCACCCATCTAATTGATAACTGGTTCTGGTAAAAAACAAAACGTCAGCGTAGTCAAAGTAAGCATTTTGGCATGTCAGTTGATCTTGTAACGATAGAAATATTACCATGAACCAAGTCAAAACGCCACGTAGAGATAACAAAAAGGCGTGTCGCTGATCTGACAGAAAAGCCATTGAACCAATTTGTGTTTCATGTGAATAGATCCGGTAATTACAGAAATATTGGCCTCAAACCAGAGTAGCACATCTGCATTTTCGATCTTTAGCACCTGAATGTAACCTGCTCAAACAATGACTCCTGTCCTGTCTCACTTGACTCTATTGTGGTCTATCTCACGGCATTCCCCCTCGTTCACCCGGCCTGGCGTTTAGCCTTGGTCTTCAGCCTGCGAGGGGTGTGAACGGCAGCTTGTTGCGTGTGAAGCGAAGCTCTCTCATATCAGTCATGTTAGAGTTTGACCGCCACACTCTGCGGCAATCTGCTTTTCCACTCTCCAGCCTCTTTATCCCGAAGCAGCAGTTTTCCTGTAGGTTATTCTTCCTATCCAGGCACAGGAAGGCCGTCCCCCGCTGCGGCTTCCTATCACGGGCTTTCCTCATCGCCCCTGCAGCGGGACAAGCCTTCTTCCTCCTCACATTGTCGTCCTCTGAAGCTAATAATTGAACAAAGCAAAGCAGCACACATCTGGCGTGCTACGAGTCGATTGTAATTTGAAGTTTGATCACTTCATCTCCTCTCCCTATTGTTTAAGCAAGAGTGATATCAAAAGCATACAGACAACTTATCGTCGTAAATATGTCAGGATTCTTTTTTTTTTACTTGATGAAAATGTGACATGATAATTGACAATATCAGAATTTAAGGAGCAACAATATTTCATTCAAATTAAATGCTGTACTTTTTTCTGGCAGAGCATTAATGAATGAATCATGTCTGAGAGTCTCTCAAACACGAGCACCACATCACGCTCCACGGGGAGGAAGGTTAACTGATGATACATGTTAGTACTGAGCAAGCATCCATGCTCTCATCTCTAAGTTTCACACTGATACTGTCATGCAAATATGCAAAGTGCGAAATTATTAATATTCTCTACTTTGCACAGTAAATAATAAAACATGTATTTATTACTTTTGCTGGAAATATTGAGTTTTAACTAATGCACTGGCAATACACACGGTGCTGGAACATTTATCAATACCAGACTCCATAACAATACATTTATTGTAAAGAAGTCCAGTATGTCACGTCACAATTTTTGGTTCACTCTCTTTCAATAAAAGCCACAGTACTATATATAATACTACAATTCAGATTGGTAACTGGTGCATTTGTGGTGATGCCATTGTCATCTCTTTAGCAGTTCAGCAGGTCAGGGCCTTGTTAACAAAGTGCTGGGGCAACCAGGTGCCACAGTGGGCACTTGTGGCTGTGGCTCTTGTGGAAACTGTTGTGTCTTTAAGCAACACAATTCACTCACCTTGCTAGCGCTGTAGTCCTTAAGTCGTTTAGTCAATTAGTTGTTCGATGGTATCTTAGTTCACCTAATATTTTTATTGGTCGAATTAATCATTTTATTCATTCATTCATTCATTTTCTACCGCTTATTCCCGTTCCCGGGGTCGCGGGTGACTGGAGCCTATCCCAGTGACTTTGGGCCACTATCCCGTGGTACACCCTGGACAGTGGCCAGGGCTGACACAGAGACAGAGACAAGGACAGACAACCATTCACTCTCACATTCATGCACTACGGGCAATTTAGCATTGCCAGTTAACCTAAACACAGTCATGTCTTTGGACGGTGGGAGGAAGCCGGAGAACCCACGGTAACACGAGAAGGACATGCAGACTCCACCAGAGAGATCGTGTGATGTTGGAGTGGTCAGGGATTCAAACCCACGATCTCCTTGTTGGGAGGCAGGAGCTCTAGCCGCTCTGCTACTGTGCACCCCTAATCATTTTATTTATATTAAATTATTATAAAATTATTTATAAAAACGAAGATATGAAGTGAATTAGCTGAAGATTTTGGAGTCTTTACATATAAATACACTGTTTCCTTGTACTTTTCTGTTTAAATAGTTGTTTTTGCATGAATTTCTCTACAGTTGTGTTCTTTTGTGTGCAGTTTGGTTTAGCTACATGGAGATAATTCATAGTTTTGATCTATTTTTGCCTAGTATGAATGTGGTGTCAGTGAGTGGTGGTGGTCAGAGCGGCAGATGGCACAGATTGGCCGCCTCACTTCCATCAGTTTGAATAACCTAATTCTATTCTATAAAATTACCTTTATAGAATGCTTCTCAAATTGAGAACCAAAGATGCTGAAGTAAGGTACAAGCAATATAAAAATAAACTTGTATCAATAATGAGAAGACAAAGAAAGGATTATTACACCAAATTATTAGACGAAAACAAAAATAATATTAAAAATACATGGAGTGTGGTAAACACCGTCTTGCAAAAAGGTAAGGTAAATTCAAATATTCCAAATTATATCACAAAGAATAACGTTGATATTTTCGGAAAAGAAGAAATTGTGAATGAATTTAATAATTACTTTGTGAACATTGGTCCAGCATTGGCACAAGCTATCCCAAGAGAGCACGCTGAGGGTAGAACCATAAATGAAAATGTAAACACTATTTTTCTGGAGAATGTGCAAGCAAGCGAAATTATGGAAATTGTTAATAAATGTGCAAATAAAAAATCTAATGATTATGCAGATGTAAATATGATATTGATAAAGAAAATTATGGACGTTGTTATTGAGCCGTTCACTTACTTATGTAATCTTTCGTTCAGCACAGGAGTTTTCCCTGATCATATGAAAGTAGCCAAAGTTATTCCACTTTTTAAAAAAGGAAATAAAAATGACTTATCTAATTATAGACCTGTGTCACTGCTTTCGCAGTTCTCCAAAATTTTAGAAAAACTTTTTGTGAGTAGATTGAACAGGTTTATTGAAAGGTACAGCATTTTAAGTCACAGCCAATATGGATTTCGCTCAAATCATTCAACTGCTACAGCGTTAATGGAACTGGTCAAGAAATTACTAATGCCATGGACAAAAACATTTTTTAGTTAGTATCTTTGTAGACCTTCAAAAAGCTTTTGATACTTTAAATCATGAAATCCTTTTGCAAAAATTATATAAATATGGCATAAGAGGGGTGGCACATCAGTGGGTCGCAAGTTACTTAACAGACCGTTATCAATTCGTAGAAGTCAACAGCACCAAATCTAAATATTGTAAGATAGCGTGTGGAGTTCCCCAGGGTTCCGTCCTTGGACCAATACTTTTTCTTCTTTATATAAATGATATTATGTCTGTTTCCAATTTACTAAAATGCATCCTGTTTGCAGATGACACCACTTTATTTTACTCAGGAAACAATATAAATGAGGTTCTAAAAATTGTAGAAAATGAGTTTCAAAAAATAATAAAATGGTTCAATGCCAATAAATTATCTATAAATATGAATAAAACTAAGTTTATGGTTTTTAGTTGTAAAAACAAAGATGTAAATGCAAGACTGTTCACACAAGGATTAGAGATTGAAAGAACACATAAGATAAATTTTCTAGGTGTTATGATTGATGAACAGTTAACATGGAAACCTCATATAGAAAAAGTTAAAAGTAAAGTTTCCCAAACCATTGCTGTCCTACACAGGGTGAAAAACTCTCTTAACAAACACGCAATGTTTCTATTGTATAATTCCTTGATTGTTCCATATCTGACCTATTGTGTTGAAGTGTGGGGAAGTGCTGGAAAAACCTACATTGAACCAATTTTCCTTTTACAGAAAAGAGCTCTTCGTGTTATCAGTGGGAGTGGTTACAGAGCGCACACAAACCCATTATTTATACAATTGGAAACATTAAAATTCAATGAATTAGTAGAATACAACCTCCTTAAAACCATGTATAAAGCTCACCAAGAGCTATTACCTGATAGACTGCAAAAAAGATTCAAAAAGCGAGAAAGTAGATATAATTTAAGAGGAACTGATCTTTTTACTAAGCCACAGTTTAGAACAAAACAAAAGGAAAGATGTGTTTCGATTCAAGGGGTCAGTCTGTGGAACAACCTGGAATGCATAATTAAAACCTCCAAGTCTATTAATATTTTTAAGAAAAGTTTGAAAAAATTGTTAATGGAAAGATATAAAAATGTTGTGTAGCAGGACATCCTAAGTTTTCTTTTGTGTATGTAGCAGAAAATCTTTCTTTTTTTGATTATTTGTTTATTGTTTGTAATGCATCGCACTGGAAGTGTACGATTTTTGTTGATAAGGGGCAGATATCATAAGCTCTTGCTTCTTTCTGTGCCCTTTCATTCTTCATCTCTGTAGATGACAGATGTAGTTGTTTTTATTCTGTTGCTATGAATGAAATGAATAAAAAAATGAAAATGAAAATGAAATAACACACAAAAAAGTGACTTTGAGTGTTCGGGGAAGCACTTCACAAGACTTTATTATGATTTATTTTCTGTAATATTTTTTGAGAGATAAAAAGAAATCTGTGGCTGCTTACAGTGTCATGTGGTTCTGCTTTTAAATATGTTTTTGTTTTTCATCGTGCAGGAACATGGCGGTCTTCTCCGAATCTTCCCCGAAGGAAAAGCCCAGTTTGCCGACATAGAGCCCAGATTTGATCGTCTGCTGCTGTTCTGGTCCGACCGGCGAAATCCACACGAAGTCCAGCCCGCTTACGCCACCAGGTCAGCGTCCAGCCATGACACCAGCCGTTTCTCTTGATATTTGTAATTCTGTAATTGCTGATTAATATGTCATGTCATGTCTCTCCACTGAAGGTATGCCATCACAGTGTGGTATTTTGACGCAGACGAGCGAGCTAGAGCTAAAGTAAAATATTTAACAGGTAAGCGTTTAAAGGGATCTATTTGATATAGTGTTGCTAATTTTTTTATGTAAATAAGGCTAGATTCAAGATGAAAACATAGGTCATTAATACATACATACAACTTACTTCTAATTTTACATTTATTTACTTTTGCAGTTTAGGACAATGGACTTTATCACTAATTAGGGGTGGGCAATATTGACAAAAAGCAATATCAATGTGTTTTTGGAGTATCCCAGTAACAATAATCAAACGATATAATGTCAGTCCAACAGAAAAGTCTCAAAACATGTCTTTAAATGTATAAGCTGAGGTTTAATTATCAGACAAATGTTAAATGTCTGTAAAATGAATCACAAAATTACAGAAATATCACCTTATACCTTTATTTGAATGTTCACGACATAAGTTTTCTTTTTTTTTTTTTCATCAGCTCTTTTTGTAGCATTTTTTTAACTATAAACAATACTCAAATTTTGCATATCTTCAAAACAACATTCATTATATTATACATTTCGATGTATTGCCCATCTCCAGCACTAATCAGTGATGAAATTTAAAAGAAACGCTGACAGTGATTTCTTTGTGTTTCTTGCAGCCGCAGGTGAGAAAGGTGTTAAGGTGGAACTTGACAAATCCTCAGATGCCAGCTAGTAGGAGGCCTGAAAGGATCCTCCTTAAATCAGCCATTAAGTGCTCCGTGTGAAGAAAGTGGCCTATAGACAGCATGTGCGCGTGTGACTGTGTTTTACAGTTTAAAGACCTTTTGCTTTGAGTGAAAGGGTGAACGATCCAGTGTTTATGGACAAAAACAAACAAAACGCCACAACTTCTGTTCATTCTCAGCAGACCTTGAATGTCACGACAACAATATACTGAAAGGGATTGTGTGTCTTTTACACAACTTTTACGTTACAGCCAACAACTTCAAATCACAAACGTCAATTGAACTCAAATTCATCTTAATTTCTGTGGCATCTTGCTATTTGCAGTTTATTCCTTAAAGGTACAGTGTTCTGCATATGCTTATAGTGTTATGCTTTTCACGTGGAATCAGCTGTTTTAAGCTACTGTTTGGCAAAATGTGTTTGAGTTTGCAATAACAAGGAATGATCTAAAATAAACCACCCATTTCTGACATAAAGCAGTGTGTTCTGGACTTATTCTGTGTAAATTGTTTCTTAAAATATACAAGAAAGCAATACTAGGGTGACCACCTTAAATAGTAGAAGTTACAGTGCGTCATGGTGGGGCAGACATGATACATTTAGGTTTATAGAAACAGAAAACACAGGATTTTAAATGTTTATCCTTTAAATTATAGTTGGAAACTTGGAATGAAACCCAGACAGTACCCAAAGTGTTATTTTTTTTCTTTGTAAATGTAACTACTTTATACTGTTCAGGTGGCGCCATTGAAAAGGATGAGCATTATTTAAATGAACGACATGGAAAATTAACCTAAATGAGGGAAGGTGATCACTGTATGCAATATTGTAATTTCTAATGAAAAATATTGTAAATATAAAACTAGCTTATTCTGCTGAAATATTCCTTTTTGCTATGCAATTGTCGTCCAGTTAAACCGGCTTTTAAAATGTATATTATATATCATACACATTTTAATAATTATGGTTCCAAAAACGAGAAAATCTTACCTTCAAAAATCTTTCACCAACTTATATAGACAAGACAATTCCTTTACAGCTGTCATTTTAACCAACAATGTCTTGCTGCCACCTGCTGGACATTATCACACATCACTTCTATTACTTTGAAATAATTGTCAAGCAAAAATATTAAGAAGCCATTAAACAGTTTTGTTCCAACCAAATATATATTTTTATTTATTGAATGTAAGAAAAATATTTTAATAATATTTCAGAAATACACAATGTCAGTTCGGTTGATCAGTTGTTTACAATCATTCTATAACGAGTATTGCACCTATCGCTACAGCTATCCTTAAAATACACAGGTTTATAATGACTACTGTGAATGTTTTCAAAGTCTTAAATTAGACTTGCTGAAAATCAGTGGATTAGCAACAAAGGTGCTGATTGTAAAATTTAAACCAGTTCATTTTTAATGCGACTAGCTTCTATATAATATTACACATTTGTATCAAAGACACATAACACATTAACTATACATAAAATAGTAATGATACAGTACATATTTCAAAGGTCAAGAAATATATTAGATATTCAATATGAACTATACAATGACAAGTTTAAACGTAAAATGATATATATTCAACAAGGAGTGTGCAAATTAACGTCCCATTTATGGACCTTTTATACTGGCAAAGAAAGTCCTATAAACATTTGTGAATGTAACAGTTTTGGGGCGAGTTGTGCCCATGTGCCTCAGTCTGAACGAATCAGGAAGCGAGACTGTGCAAATTCACTTTGATAAAACGGCACTTAGCGGTTTCATCAGTAATGGCTGAGCTCCTCGAGTGAAGCAGGAAGATGGTACGAGTCGTCGGCCCCGATGTAAGCTGTGATTCCACTGCTCTGACTCCCCCACTCGTAACTGTCAGACACCAGACTGAAGAGACAAACAAACAAAAGTAACATCGATGAGCTCATGATTAAAATCTTTTAGTTAATAGATTGTAATTTTTAGCACAGCATACTAGTAGTTTCTTTTGTGCTATGTATGTAAGTGTTTACCTTTTTTGAGTCGTGGCACACTTTTTCGTTGTAAACCAAACTAAAACATTATCAAATATAACGTCCGTGCTACTATCTGGTTCTTAAAAGTTGGCAATGGTGATTGTTTAATAGAAATAATAATGCATCTTCTTATATAGTGCTTTTCTGGACACTCAAAGACCCTTCACATTGCATTATTCTTTCGCTCCACACTTGATGGTGGTAAGCTGCAATGTCAGTGAAGTGTCTTGCCAAAGGACATAACAACATTCCCTCCTCCAGTCGCCCCCCTGTGGCACCTGGTGTTCCAGCGGTCATAGTATATTATAAGTAAGTAAATATAAGTATATTAAGGACACTCAAATAGTAAATTCTACAATGACATCCATTTTTGAATCCAAATTGGACATTTTTTCAAGGTGCACCTGGCACTCTAGTGTTCCTCAGCACACTGGTTAAATATCAAGGTTTTAACCAATGAGGCTCATAATAGTTAGTGTTAATTAAAGGATTAGTTTTGAGAGGGTAACTATCTTGAAAGTGGAAGTGTATTTTTGAGTTTTACCTGGCCTGTATGTTCTGGGGCATGACGCTCCAGGCCAAGTCGTCGTCGCTGTCGTAACGTCGAGGGTTGTCAAAGAAATAAGAGCGAGTGGAAAAGACGTGACTCGGGAGCCCTGTGCCACTCTGAAAAACATGAGATACAAATAACTGTGAAACCAAAGTAAAGATCTGTTTCATATTGTAAACAACTTAACCTAGAAATGGCTGTTGTCTGTTCTTATTTGATTTTTGTTATTTATCATTTTTTATCCATTTTATTTATTTTTGTGCTGTTTTTCCTTATACATTAATCTAATGTATAACTTTTATTTGTTTACATTTTTCTGATTGATTGATTTTTTTTTATTTTCCTATATGAGCACTTTGGAAACTATCTTGTTTATAAAATGTGCTATACAAATAAAGCCGGATTAGTTTCGAGATTAGACTAAAAAAAGGAGAGTTAAGTATTGTAAACTTTTCTCTTGTAAATTAGTGCAACCCTGACCCAATCCGTATTCATTTGTAAAACATTTGAAACATTTGCAGAAAAACATATAATACTGTTAATCCCTAATATAGATCTGCAAATATCCATTATGTAAAACAAAGGTTAAGTTATAATACTACTGTTGCAAGAAAACTTTACTTAATTATACATTTTGCACGTTAATTGTCCGTCATGAATTAAAAACTATTGTAAGCAGACAAACATATGCATTAAATTAACACTAGCAACCTGCAGATACGGTAAACTTGTCATTGCATTTGCACACCTAACAGTTTCAATTCCTGTTTCACACTGTTGACTGCTGACAATGCAAATGCCATCTTACCCGGTCGAGAGCGGGTTTACGAACTCTGAAGAAGAACACAACGAGAGACGTGGGCAGCAGCTCCCAAACAAACAGGATCACTCCAAAGACGATGTATCCAGTGTCTCCGAGCGTCGACTGTAAATCTGCCTGTAGAAAAAACAAGGATTTAAGTACAGTATTTCAACAGAAAATCCACCAAAGAACTCTCACCAATCAGGCATAACGGTACAATTACTGACTGGTGACTGGATCATCATTCTGGCATCTAAGAGTGACTGGGATATATTAGGCATGAATGGTTTGACCACAGAGTGGACTTGGAGGGTTTAAAATGGCGCTGAAACTAGTAAACAATCAATTGCACTATAGGATTGTTGGAATAATTGCCAACTAGTTTTGTAATAAATATATATATATCTGGACTACTACACACAGACTCCAAAACTCATGGCATCGTGCTGAGAGAAGAGGTATAATAATGCATAAATTTTTTTGACATACAAAATAATCATACAAAGAATGAATTAAAAGGAGCAGAAAGAACTTCTCTTATGTTATCTTCCTCTTTTTCTACTCATACTTAAAGCTGGAGTAACCAACTATTTTTGTTGTTTATGTTCTCCCCCATAAAGCATCTTATAACTATAATCCATTTGATGACTATGCATTGTTTGTGGTTAATAATAAAGCATTTTATTTCTCGTCAACCTGGAAGTAAGAGCCAAAAGAAGCGCTGTGATTGGCTATGGTTGGGTGGGCTGCTCCACTTTCACTTCACTGTCTGAAAAAAGCCATGCACGCGCCTTAAAATGAATGCATGTGTTTATTAAAAATGTGCCAAAGGGTTTGTTAGAGCTGGGAACTAGTTAGACAGATTTTAATATCTTCTTCAGGAACCCCAGAAAATCAGGTACCCCAACTATGCATTTCCCTTTAAATAAAATGCACTAATGTATTGCAGATAACTGACTTTTTATCCGCCAACACCTAATTTTTTTCTTTTTCATACTTATTGAACAAAAAAGTGAAAATAATTGATAAGCAGAATAACTGTTGCAGCCAAAATGTGATGTGATGTGAGTAAATACAAGGAACATACTATTTGCAAACGGGACTGCAGATTAAACCAATGGTAGGGATGTTATACCTACTTGTATGTATTAGAGTTTTCTTTTTGTAAGGGTTTACCTGATCTGATACGTTGTACCAGTCGTAGTCAAAAGAGTTGATTTTCTTGTTCGAAAGTCCTAAAACGACCAGATTATAGCAGGCTCTGGACGCGTACAAGAGGATGACGATTGCTCCTATGGCTGTCACCTGACAAACTGATGTTCCCTGCACAAAAAATAAGAAGAGTTATTAAATAAAGATGGACAAAGTGAAGTAACAGAGTTTAATTTATAATATCGAGGACTATTCTGTGGCCTACCTTGGATTCCAAGTAGATATTGGCCAGAGACATTTTTGCGATCTTGTACAGACACACGGCGAGAGAGATCGCACAAAGCACAAACAACGAGTCATTGATGGCGACTCGGACCAGGACCACAGTGTGCGTGTCAGCGGAGGACATCCTCACCAGCAGAGCACACACCAAATTCACCACCAGGAACACCAGGCTGATGAACAGGAACACCAGGTACAGAGGCAACCTGCGGGACCACAAACTATATCATTTATGCTTTTATTTATGCTTTTGAAATGCGTTTCCATCTACTCTAAGTCTCCTTAAAGTTTGGTTTTAACTGTATACTGTCAGAAGAATTACTACAGTGACTTATCGTTCAAAAAAATGTACAGATTGTTGAACACTATTGATTGTCTGTAGCTTTTCTTTGCACTTTTGATGGGTTTCAACTTCCTATATGCACCTTTTTGAGGACTTTTTAAAGTGTTTTTTTTTTAATGATTGTGTATATTTTTACATGTTTTGTGATTTTTATGCAATTTTTCCTGTTCTGTAATGCACTTTTAATTGCCTTGTGTACGAAGTGCTCTACAAATAAATTTGCTTTGCCTTTTCCTATTCAAAAGATAATAATAGATAAGATTTTGTTTTGTTTTTATTGTTAACCTAATTTCTCATCATTCTGAAAACCATAGATTAAGAATTTGTCTTGTATGATGGAGGGTTGAATAAGTAACTTCTATGACTCATTATACACGCAAACTAACTTCTGAAGTGTTTCGTTCTGTTATTTATTTATTTATTTATTGCAGATCTAAAAAAGGGTTCACTGAGTTCACAGGGACACTGGTTGGCGCACCCAGAACCGTCTAAATATGAACATCAGCATCACACTAGGTTGAAATCAGATGTTCACCCAAAAGACTCAGACTTCTGCCAAATCAATGATGTGGTTAATCAGAGGTGAGGCCTCTGAGGATTGATTGGTCTCCTACAAAGTTGAGGGAGCATTGATTTACTGTGAGTTTGGCTCCAGGAGGTCCTGCTTTCCAGAAGAGAGTTTGAGGGGCAAACACGATCCTACATTCATGACTCAAATGCATTAAAGGTGTACTAAGTAACGTTGTAAGCAAATATAGCGTTAAACTTGTCTTTTCTAGCATGTCTTCTGTTATAGGTGTATTTCAAAAGACACTCCACGAGAAAAGTTACACAGTGAATCTTAAAAGTAACCCATAACAAGAACTTAAGGAATGTTTTAACTGTCAGACTTGTGTTCCTTGTTTGTGATTTGTCCCTGCATTTTGGATAGAGTTTTGTGTTGAGATGGTGCTATTTCACTAAATCGAGTGATAATTCATTCGATTGCAAATGGAAATTAGCGTTCATGGCTATAATCTGGTACAAGCATCTTTGCCTTTGGGCATTATGCAACTGTACATTGTTACATAAATAAATACATAAATACATTTGGAAAAGCATAAAAACGTGTCATATGCGCTGAAAAGTATTTATTTTATTTTTTATATAATTACTTAAGATCATCAACTATAGCACTTTTTTTTATTTGTTATCACTTTATGTAATTATTTTATATGTTTCTTTTGTTTGTTTGTTTAAATTATGTATATATAGGATTGTTTTTGCACATAATTTGACATAATTCTCAAAACTCAAACATACTAATTAATATTTTGTATTGTCAAACAGTATCTATATAAAAAGTGCACAGACTCGTGTCATTAGAGAGTGTCACCATCAGTGTAATCTGCAACACTTTCATAACATTTTACAGCAGATAAATGCACACATTACCTGTATCTCAAAAGCTCTGGTGAATATTTTGACTTCGCCTTGAAAACAACCTGCAACAAACACAGTACATATGTGACTCGAAACTGTTAACAACTTGTTAGTCACATTTTCACTTCAGTATTTTGGTTCTCTAAAAGTACAGTGGACCCGTTTGACACCGGAAACATCAGATACTTTCCACTGTACGATTTTCAAACAGCGAAAAGATATGATACGTGTGCAGTGTCCGTTTGCAGTGACTCAAATCTGAACAAGAGGATGGAGCTAAAAATAATCCCTAGGTAACACGCAGCGATGCTATTATTTGATATTTGTGTTATGTAAGCCTCTGAAAGAATGATTCATCACATCAGAGCAGAGCACAGCACTATCTAGAAGCGCTTTTATTTTAGGACCCTTTCATTGATGATATTCATTGACGGAGCAGCTAACGTTAGAGGATGTCCTTTTTTGGAGGGAACAGAATATCTTGCTGATGGAGTTTTTCTCAATTATCAGGTTATTAATCAATATAACCATTAAATCAAGGAGAATTATTACATGTTCTATATTTTTCAGTCCAAAATGGATTTTTTTCAGACAATCCCAATATCTGATAATCGTCTTGCTGCTGTGGCCGATACCAAGATTATAAAATGTATAGTAATAGTCAATCATTTACTTAGAATTGTAGTAACGTTACACATTTTAAAGTAAAAATAATGACTCTGACTCGGACTCTGGAATATAAAATCATTTGTTGCATGATTGTGTAAAAATGCAGCCTCATTTTAACTTCATTGCTTGTCCATTTCCATTTGAACTCACTTGTTTGTTTAAAAAGATACGTCTCATACACTAAGGACAAACTGGGCACATGGGCACAAAGAGACACTGAAAAACCCTCTGAATCTGATATCACAAATAACAATATAGCTAGGTGTATTTCCAGTCCTATTTTTCAACATGACACGTGAATCTTGATGTACTTTTAGGTGGAGCTCACGTCTGGTCTGGTCCTGGTTTGGGCCCTAATTGGTTTGATCCTGTTCCTTGAGTTGTACATCAGTCATTTGGATACCAGTTCTCTTTATGGATCCAACCCGTTATCGTCTTGCAAAGTTTAAGTAAGTTGTATGTAATGATTTATTCTGGAGCTGACATATCTGACGTGGATATATTGTGCAAATGCGGAGGAGTTTAACATCATAAGTTCAATGTTTGAATAGCCTTCCATGCCATAACATGTACCAGTGTTGCATAATGTTAATATAAGGACGTGTATAAGGACTGTCTCTGGGGCAAAGACATAGCGATGGTAATATAGAGCGGTAATTACACCAGTACAACAAACATTTCCACAAATAACTGAATGTTTACAAAGGTTTAAATATGTTTCACCCAAGGATGACTTACTAATTAACAGCTGACTATGAATCATGCATAGATCTTAAGTCTTATTGGAGATAAAATACCATTTGATTCAGGCCATGAGCGCTTTATATTGGGAACACACTAAATAAATGCAGTCAATTCAAGAAAGCATTAAACTTATGTAACAGAGAGATTCAACCTTAAGGTAATTTGACCTTAAATGTGTACTTTATGTCTGGATGAATCATTGATAAATCTTGTGCCAGCCAAACATGTGACAAACTCAGATTTGCAGAGTCAGACCTATCCATGATTCCTTTGTTGGTCATTTTATTTTGAATCAGTTACTTTTAGTCACTCAGCGCAAGTAATAGTCATTGTCCATTATGTCTGTACCCATTTCATTTGTGCATGTTCTCTTCTGTTAATCGCTGCAAATCTATTTATCCAAGATACGATTAAAGACAACTAACAGTGCATCTGTTCCTGTTATGTAAAGCACTTTGAATTAGGGTTAGAGTTATGCCTAAATAACATATACCACTTTGTGTGTGTTTGTCCATAGTCTTATATCTTAGAATCTTTTTGGTTTGCCTGTAATGACTCATCCCCTTTACCTTCTTTTCATCATTGATCTAGTCTCACATTTTCTCACTTCTTCTTTTTTTTTACACAAATAACTTTCCCTGTAACTGTCCAATTCCACTCATATCCTGGTTTAGCCTTGAGCTGATATATTGGACAAATGCCATAAAAGATCTACTGACATCTGCATTATCACAGTTCAAACAAAGTTATCGTCAGAAAATGAAAGAAATTGAATGTTTTGGATGCGTTATCGCGCAGTGAGCTGGAGTGACCTGTGTTTAAAGAATGATTGAAACGCGATATGGCCTGCATTGTTTGTGTTATTGACTCACCTTTGCAAAATACAGGTTCATGAGGCTGAGTGTGAAGAACTGCAGGCATACGGGGAAGCAGTAGAGCAGCCAGAAGGGAAAGGGCCCCAAAGTGTTCGCTGTCACAAAGTTTTTGAAGTAAAACGAGAAAAGGACCGTGCGTAAAGCCGACCACAGCAGGCAAAGGAACAGGAACACGGTTTGGTAACTCAGGCGCTTGTGTCTGTATCTGAGCACCAACCAGAGCTGCACGTAGATGAAGACGAAAAGCAGTGAGTAGAAGACGGTGTAGACCACGGTGAGGCCCAGAGTAACGTAAGGGGGCACTGCGGGGCTCAGAGTGGGCAGAGGAAGCGGTTCATCCATCGGCGACGACGGCGGCTCCTGCTCCAGCACCAAGCCCTCCATGACGAGCTCTGCCGGCCTGCGGAGAGGAGAACGCGGGGAGAGAGCCAGGCCTGTGCCGCTGTGGTGCGTGACAGCTCTCCGCCGGGTATATGTGCAAAAAAAGGAGGCAGAAAATGGCTGTCAAGATGAGGGGAGGCTGTCAGGAGAGAGCTGGGTGCTCAGAGCCGACTTCCTGGCGCAGCGCAGGCCCGTTCCGCTGTGGAGTGAAGCACATGATCGGTGATGAGAGGAGAGCGGATGACAGGCAGACAGGGGCCGGGGAGAGGCAGCTCCACAGCGGTCAGGAAGCTGCTCAGTGCCGCAGACGCACGGGAGGCAGAGCAAAGCCGGCTCCCGCCCATCTCCAACCCGCTCCTTACGTGACGTTACGCATCAGCTGACGCATTTGCCTGTACCTTTAACCCTGTGATGGGGCCATTCCCACACAGCAGCCCAGCATCACAACTGTAGGGTTATTTTTGGATTTTAATTTTTAATTTTTTTTTTCTGCCGGAAACGGAGCGCACCTTTGTCTCGGGTTTGGACCAGGATGCACGATCGTCTGGTGAACAGCAGAGGTGAGTTGTGCTAAAAAGGAAGAGGCTAAAACTGATAATTTACACTAGAATAATATGATAAAATGAAGTAAATCAAAGAAAGAAAGAAAGGTATACATCATTTACTTCCAAAGGCATCCTAATTAAAACAATAAAAACAAAACACTGCAGAATTAATAAATGAATAAGTAAATAATGACTCTAACTCATATGAGGATTAGGATAAATATTATTGTTTTAGGATTACAAGTAGGGCCTGTTTTTAAAATCAGGTTTAGTCCTGGATTAGTCTTCATGGTTCAGTCTTGGTTTAGTTTGGTCTACTCCTGGTTTAGTCTTGGTTTATTCTGGTTTAGTCCCATTTTAGTCCTTGATTAATTCTGGTTTAGCCCTGGCTCAGCAACGATTTAGTCTGGGTTAGTCTTGGTTCTATTTTAGTCTTTGATTGGTTTTATTTTAGATTAATCCTGGTTTAGTCCTGGTATAGCCTCAGTTTAGTTCTGTTTTAGTCCTGCTTCAGTCTTGATTTAGTTATTTTAAGCCTGGATTAATCCTGGTTGTGTTCTGGTTTAGTCCTATTTTAGTCCTGGAATAATTCTGGTTTAGTTGTGATTTTGTCCTGGTTTATGTTGATTTTAGTCTTGGTTCAGTCTCAGTTTAGTCCTGCTTTAGTCCTGGTTAAATTTCAGTTTAGTCCAGGTTTAGTCTTGGTTCAGTCTTGGTTTATTCCTGGAATAGTCCTGATTTAGTCTTGGTTCAGTCTCAGTGTAGTTCTGGTTCAGTTCTGGTGTTCATTCTTGTTTAGTCCTGGTTTATAGTGTATTTGAAAGGGGACAATGCACATTAATAAACATTTATTTAAATGTGTCAGTATTTGCGATACAGTTTCCTTCTGGTTCAATCCTCCTTCTGTCCTGATTAGATAGAACCATACATATATAATATAGCCCTTTTATACAATATATAGTAGTTGATATCAATATGCCTGTGGTTTGTTATCACACTATGTCCCTGTAATATAGTTACTACATACTAGATATAGACCAAACAAAAGATTTCGTTAATCCATAATTTTTAGCATGCACAAAGTTATGTGCACCCAAAGACAATTTACATTTAACTTTTAACTTGGATTTTTCCCTCAAATGTTTCAAGAGGCCTCCATGAACCAGAAATCTGTCTTTTGGGTTGTTTTTATTTGGTGGGACGGGGGCAGTTTCTCATGACGAGGGTCACAGAACGACTACATGCTGCTCCAACTTTGACCCTGGTAAATCTTGCCTCATTTTTTACACCAAACAACTCCATCTCACAGGGAGAAAAGAAGTTAGATGCCTTTTTTTCCCTGAATGTTTTATATGGTAAGTAAGGACTAATCCTAAAACAAAGGTAGATTTCTGTATTATTTTACTATGCATTGGCAGAGTGCATTTGCAAATGCACATTCATTTTTGCCCTTGAACACATTGTGCAATTAAGAATTGCTCAATGTTGTTTACAATTAGCTCTGCTGCACCACTCGACCAATGTAAACAAATTATTCAAATTCATTTTTTTTATGACTAAAGATTGAAACTGTAGCCACAAGAGGGCACTAGAATACTGTAAAGCAGGGGTGGGCAATTATTTTGACGCAAGGGCCACATTGGATTTTTACACTTGCCTGGGGGCCGGACCATTTTACACACATGCTACTACACATAGACTTAATGCCTAAAATACACAAAAAAATACTACAGAATAGCAAAAATCATTACCTTTATTTAGTGGGAACAGTGCAGTTGGTCACTCCTTTTATCCAATGCATCAAAGTTTGGTGTTATTCTAGTGGTGGCTGTTCTCAAAACTGATTTTTAATGAACAAGCAGCTGCTTAGGAAACTATAAAATGACAAATGCACCACACCTAACTCATACAATTTTTTATTGAATGCTTTGCGGGCCGGATCAAAATGCCAAAAGGGCCGCATGTGGCCCCCGGGCCTTAGTTTGCCCCCCTCTGCTGTAAAGATTAGAAATGCACCGATCCAGCTTTTTTAGATTCGATACCACTGACTGAAAATAGCATTTGTTTTCTTAAAGCAATTACATATGACAAAATTAATCCAAAAGGGTTGTATAACTATTATTTATTTTTCGACTAACAGCAGAACAAATTTGCAGGAATAAAAGCTCAGAGGATGAGATGTACTGGACCAACAAGGGCCTGTAAATAGTTTTATTAAATAAATTTATAAGCCCAAACAGAATATCGGCTGAACCGATATTTTGGAGCCAATAGCCTATTTAACAAATTTACGTATCTGCATTGATTTTCGAAACCAGTATCGGTATGAGTGCATAATTTTTAATTTTTTTTTTTTTTCAGGAATTGCAGTTGCAATTACAATGAATAAATAAACATTGCTTACATATAGCTCGAACCAGTGGTCAAGTAAATTCAAGATAAACATGTTCAGTTATATTTCTCATAATGGTCTGAAAAAAATTGAAGATATAATATGTTTAAATTCACTTTAACACAGTTTAACTCAATTTTATATAAAAAAAAAATGAATAAAATCCCAATTTTTATTTTAGAGATATGTAAAATTGGAATATCGTAAATCATCCATAATAAAACTATTGAAAAAGTATGTTAAAAAGTTTACTATAAGTATACATTTCTGAAATTTTACAGTTGATTCGCGTTTTGTGAGAAACTTGAACGTTTTTGATAGATTGCCATAATATTGTCAATCTGTTTCTGTGACAACAGACTCTCAAACATTATGACTTTGCTAATGACATCACTGTGATAGGAGCTTATTTCCCATGAGCCTTTGGGAGCAGAGCAGTTGTGTTTACCATTCGTGTAGAAGTATTGTGAGTCAGACTGGAGTGTTACGCCCACAAAGTTACATAAAGATTGAACACATTACAAATAAACTGTAGGTGCTGCTTTTATGGCAATTTAGAGAAAGACAGTGGAGCAAAAGTGGATGGGTTTTGATAAGGCAAATTCATCTTAAGAGAGGAAATGACTAAACAAAGTAAATGTGTTGATTTGTTATATAAAAAAATAAATAAATAAATATAAATGCAGTTGCAGTTTTTGACAATCTGTGACAAACAACGTTGTTCAAACTCAAAGCATTGCACAAGACCAATATTTTCATTGTGGCACAATATTGTTAATATTTCTTGTCATTATGACTATTGTTTTGTGTATTTTCATTTTGCATTACAGTTAATAGCCTACGACCACAGTCTTTGTCCACCTCGTGCAAAGTATTATTTCAACTGTAAAGTTTCTTCAGGATTATTTCTAAGGCATTGTTTCATATTAAACAGCAGAGGGCAGCGTTGAGCTATATTTCACTCAACAGGAAACAGGCAGGATTATACAGTACGTTGTAATTTTCTTATGAAGAAACATGTAGCCCTAGGCCTTAATAGAATTTAAAGTAGAGGCCTAGTTCTGGTGAACGTGTTGGAAGTAACAGCAGTATCTTAGAAGAACTATTTTGTCATAGCATTAAACATTAAAGAAAGTACATTACTAAATGACTTTGTCTGAACTGATCCAGTCAAAGCTGCAGTCTGATTTTAAAACCATGAAAGGAGGAAATATGTATGTACTACATCTTTAGAACAGCTTTTTCAGACAGGAAATTGAAGGGTGGACCACCCTTGCACAGCCAGCCATCTTTCATCGCAAATCGTCGCATAGAGACTCGTATGGTTTCTTACAAGTTTGGAATAGACATTATGTTGTCTAATAATAGAATAAAATAATAGTTCTGCTTTTACTGTACACTTACTGGGTGAGAAAACAAAAACAGAAAGACAGAAAAAAAACTTTTAATAGCTGTAATACAGCTTTAAACCAAAGTAACTACCACACAGCTGTGTAATTTATGTATTACATTTCAAATATTGTTTAAATGTCATCGAATCCACCTTATACTGTAACTTTACAGAGAAAGTAAATGCAGCTGACATGACTGTTTTATCTGATACTTGATCTTGTCCACTTCTCCAGATGTTTCAGTCTCACAACACTCTGGGAAAGGGATTTATGTTTGAGAGCTCTGGACTGTTTAAAAAAGAGGAAAGTTCTGCATTAATTCATGAGGAGGAAGAATCCATCTCCAGCCAGTTGTGAGGCAGACTCTGTGAGGCAAGAATTATATTTTTCTATTGCATCTGATATCAAGAGAGCCCCTGGGCCAAAACCTTAGAATAAAAAAATATATATTTTACACATTCTTCTGTGACGTTCTGTGAATTCAAGTGGTTCAAGTGTGAAATACAGCATCAAATCATATAGTCATCTGTTTAGTGTCTTGTTTGCATTTGTACACAGGAAACCAATTAGACTGGGAGACTAATTATGACACTACATTTATTTGTGTGTAGTTTATTTTTGTATTTATCTTAAACTGTGTGGCATGGAGTCCATGCTGGTAAACTAAACCAAACCAAAACAATAGGGTTTGCACTGGAAGCACTCACAATACCTTTTTAAATGAAGTTGAGATTCACTCAGGACAGCAGATTCAAACATGAAGAAAAAAGATATTCACACTCTCATTCACTCAGGATGAGCTATTTAAACTAATAAAATATAGGTTACATCTCAGTCAACGCAGTCTGTGGTTGTTTTCTTGTTGTGGCTCTTGGAGCTTTTGCAGGATGTTGTTGAAGCTCTATAGACTATGCAGAAAATGTTAAGTGGTTCTTACTGTATATTATGGTGATTATAAGTTGGCCGCAGCCCCTCAGCTGACCGGCCTGTGCTGGAGGATGACTGGATGTTTGTTGAAACGTTTTAAGTACCACAAACCAGTGCCTCTCATTATCCCAGCTGGAGCGGAGTCTGATCATTGCGGCATACCTCAAATAATGAGTGCATGGTACACTGCGCTGTGATATTGTCCTTTACATAATGTTTCAATCAGACGGACCGCGAGGCTCTGTTGCCGGTAAGTGGCCCGTGCGCTGATGTCCTCGCGCTGATGCTCTGTTTGGACCCGGTCCAACAGTCCCAGGACAGTGTCCTCCCGAACTGAGGCCAGCATTTACCTTATGATCACCATCTGCAACATCACTGCATCGTGTAGTCTGTTGTAAGTCAACAAATGATGATCTCATATCAACAATCACACAGAAATGTTAAAAAGCCATGATTAGCTCTATATGGAGTGTTAGGGTTTGTTTGTCTGCCTGTCTGTTTGTTTGTTTGTTTGTTTGTTTGTTTGTTTGTCTGTTTGTTTGTTTAGATGAACTGAAAGCGTTTAATGTCAGATTCACCTTAAGGCTAGAGACATATGGAGACATAACACTTCACTACAGGTTAAAGCGGCAGCCCCCTCTTCAGTTTTATGAAGCTCACGCTCAACTCCGCCCCGAGTTCCTCAACTCCAACTGAACTTTAGCTGCGCCTGAGCGCAACTCTCTTCTGCCCTGGACGGAGCTAACGGGCCGCTGAGCTGCTCCTGAGACGGGAAACTATCGGAACAATGGGCTGGAAAGAGCGAGGCTGGCTGCTCTGTGCTGCTGTCGCTGGATTTGTGATGAACGTTCAGTGCGTAAAACGGGCAGACTTTTTCCCTTTTGGCCAAAGCGCGGGAGACCAGGTTCTGGAGCCAGGAACGGACAAAACCCACCGACTTCAGCTGGACAAGCCTGTCCTGTTTTATGATAGCTCCTACAACAGCATCTTTGTAAGTAATGGGCAGCATGCGGTCATTTGCTATTTAAACTGTTGTATGTATGGTATGGAGTTACCGCGTATCCATTGATTTTGCGCGTTTGCGCGTTCGCGAACCTGGCACAGAATTCAGAACGGAAATTTAAAATTCTCTTGTTGAACAGTGTTCCAGCATTTTCTAACTCATGCGAGGCAAGATATTGTCTTGGTGCCATTGCTGGTTGAAATTAACGTCAAACATTGATTGACTCATCAGAGGCCAGAGGCATGAGTCCGGGGATTCTTCCAGTTTCCCCGGGGATTATCGTTTTACTGTTGACCGAATAAACAAAGATCTGGAGGAAAGTTATTTTGCAATCCTTCCAAGAACCTCCACAGTGGGTTTATGTAAAATAACCCTGTGGTCTGATGCTTATCTCTTGAATACATTTAAATTCTTCTCTGATTCTCTTGCCATTGGTATCTGTGAGATCCATCTTTAAGATCTGAGACCATCTGAGAATGTCATGTTCAGCCAGGAAAAAAGTATATTTTACATGAGAAGCTGATGACCTGGTCTGTTTAAGAAGGCCACAGTAGTAAAGGCTTGTGTTAAAGTAAATATGTCACTGCACTGTGAAATGTTTATATCTCTCTGGAACAAATCTGTGTTTATGTAAACAAGTGACATCAGTTAAGAAATATCAACACTGTAACTTGGGGCTTCCCCATAATTTTTTAATGACTGATGTTATCTTCAGTTTGGCCCTGAGCTACATCCAAAGACACACTACACCTGAACTGTCTGAGCCCTGCAGGGGAACAGAGTGCTTTCCAAACCACATATGGCTAAAACAAAACATTGAGTCATGAGAAGGTCTGCAGCCTCCTCCGCTGTGTGATTCATTATACACCTCCTTATGGTGTTATCAGAACCTCCTCTAAGGCAAATGAATAATCCCTTACATCTCTGTTCTGTCTGTTGTTCTGTGATTTTGATTAGTGATTTCTCCCGGGCTGCAGGTCCAGGACAGGAAACGGAGTGGCTCGGGCCAGGAATAGTGTTCTTGTTTTCAGGAAGTGAGAGAGTCCCTAGTGTGTGAGTGTTTTTGACATGAACTCTGCATTTCTGCTTTATGAGCCCGGCATGTGTCCACCGTAAAGCAGGAGTGTGCACACTGTGTTAACTGGTGTCTTGTATGTCTATTAGGGCTTTGTGGAACATGGCAGACCAGCTCATTTGTCTTATGAGTGTGAACAAGAACTTAAGTGGGTCAGACCAGAGAGCGCACTCATACCAGTGTTTTATGGGGTCACAGAATTCCACCATCTTTATATTGATCTAAAGCATTGTTTTGCAATTTGTTTAATCGTACATGTGATCTTTCCAGTTTAGAAGGCATGAAACTGGTAAATGATAAGTACATATACATTTCAGATTGGTTTAAATGAAGTTTCATTTATCTCTTCCCATTTCATGATACAGTGCTATACATAGTGTTGGTTCACACTCAGTTTAGCCCAGAGTTACACCTTGCAATTTGGGCTGAGCGATATGACAAAAAGACACATTGATTGTTTCATATTGATCAATCTTGATATTTTATTTTATTTTGTCTCATTAAAACATACACAGATGGCTTTCAGTATTGACATTCACCTGAACATAAAAAGTAGAGACTAATAATTGACACATAAAATAAGACATGTCAATGAGTCAGTGATTTATTGCACAGCCTTACTGGCAATTATTGTATGCAGATTGCTGTGAAAATAACATTTGACACAAATACTGCTCTTATCCGTACATTCAAAAAGCAAATATCCTTCACTGTCCATATTTTCTTTAGTTGGCCCCTCATAAACAACACACAAACATCGGAAAATGGCCTCTAAAGCAGCAGATTCAGCACGTTCTTTCTGCTTGTTGTGCATTTACCTGTAGAATGCTGTGACCTCACATAAAAACAGCCTGTTTGGGTGTTTTAGTTGTTTACAGCTGTTACAAATGATCAGTCTGACAAAATACCTACAGTAAACCTCTAATTTTGCGACGCCATTGTCTTTGAGTATTTCTCCTCTCTATCTCTGCTATTTAGTTCCCCAAACATACCTTGAATAAGCTGATCAATCAATACATTCTTTTTGCAAGTTTGTGCTGCAAAATGGCCAAGCAGTTTGGTTACAGCATATAAATATTCTGAGATCAGTTCAAGGCTCCAACATCTGGCTCAATGTCTCTCCCCACTCTTCATCAACATTTCACTTTTTCCCTTCTGGGCCTTTATAGCGACTGTATACAGGGTAATCAATATTATCGCGTTTAGGGCCTGGACACTTGGGCTGTAATCGACAGAAGTTCTTGGTTGACTAAAGACACAACCTCTGCATCCATTTGCTAACTAAAAGGGAAAAAGGCATGGTGCTAGAAGAGCTCTCAAACCTAAGAATGTCCATATATCTGACCCAAAATGTACACAAAACATCATGAAATTGCGTGAGTTCTCTCAATCACAACTTTGCATATAGAGAAGTTCCAAAAAAAGTCACTCCACAAACTCCAGGTAACTTACTCTGTCTTCTACTTTATGCAGTTGTCCACATAAATGTTAATAAATGCAACAAAAATAATTAGACAGCAAATGAAGTTTGGTTGAGTAAGACTCCATCAACTGATTAATCTTAAATGACCAAACGCTTACAGCCACTGGACACCACTGACAAAAAGATTCAAGGAGCTTGTTCACACTTGTACTTGTTTGGTCCTGGGTTTAGACCAGTTCAGTTCTGAAGCTTGATTTGGTCTTGTTCTAGTCCTGGTTTAGCCCTTGTATTGTCTTTGTTTAGTTCTGGGTTTAATCCTAGGTTTATATGACCTTTGTACAAGTGTGAACGCAGCCTAAATGTCGGTGGGACTATCCTGGTTAAATAAAGGTTATAAACATTAAGTATTTTTTTTTCCCTTTGTGACATAGCACTGTTGCAATTTGGGTTAAATGCACAATAACCATTTGTAAGAACAGTGCTTTTAACCAGTGCTTGAATGCTTGGACCATAAACAAAACAAAATTTCCCACTTCTGTCCAAAGCATATGCAGCAATAAATCTTAAAATAAATAAATTTTTTTCTGACTGTAGGACATAGAAAAGCTAACTCCTGTGTCTTTTCCAGATCAACACCAATGGCTTTGTTGGCACAGCAGAGCCGCCCGGTGAGTCGACTTATCTCGGCAAAATGCCCCCCAGCTTCGGCATGATCGCGGCTCTACAAGGAGACCTGGACACCAGCGACGGAGTGGGCAAAGTCTTCTTCCGTCAAGATGACAGTCCTGCACTTTTGAGGCAGGCGGCGGAGCACATCAACAGGGGTTTTCCAGAGGATGATGAAGTCAGTCCCACTCACACTGTGGTGATCACATGGGTCGACGTGGCAACACAAGAGCAGTACAGCAGAGGAGACGGCATCAAGAAGGTAAACGTTAAATATGATACAATATGATCATGCGTGCACAGTGGGGTGGGATAATGCAAAAATCATTCTTACAACAGTAACAATATTACCGAAATGCTGTGATATCCAAACCTTTTGGTGCGATATTATCACAATATTATCACCATATTATCACAATATTAACGCCACGGTACTGTATTTATTGCAATATTTTAAAGATGCAAACAGAACTCATACTTTTTCCGTTTAAACAACATTTGTTCCTCATCACGCATGTTACTCATTACTTACTCATATTCTAAAGAAATGTAAAAAGTGCTTAGAAACAGTTATTTCTTCATGTTGTTTTTTCAGCTGATGTTGCAACAAAACAATGTATTTAAGCAAAGAAGCTTGTTTCAATATATAAAATTAAATATATTGTGCCATCCCAATATTATTGTGAGACTTTTGAAGATACAACGTCACAATATTTTGGTTATTGTTACATCTGGAACTGTTTTACCATCTTAGTAGTATCACTTAGTACTATTGTTTCTCTAACATGTCAGCTTTGTCTGGATTTTGTTGTCCATCTCAATCTGTTTGAGTTCAGCTGTCATCAAAATAATACTTACTTTTTGATTTGTTCACTTTTATTCAGCAGTATATTATCCATAGTAATACAACTGTCAAAATACCGAAAATACGCTTATTTAATTAAAAGAAAACAAACAACAAAACAAAAAAAATGGTAAAAAGATATATTTCTGCATTTCTGTGGTTAATTTTTCAGCATTCACCATGGTATTTATAAGCACACTTCTAATTATTATTGCCAAGATAATTCCACAAGATATGGAGATATGTCATTTTATCAACATTGCCCAGCTCCTCTTGTTTCAGATTTGTAGCGTTATTATTTTTCTTTAGTGTTAATATTGCTCTTTACTGTTTTATTTTGACAGAGAAACACGTTCCAGCTGGTGCTTGCCTCGCTGGAGACGGCGTCCTATGCCATAGTCCTTTATGCCAGAGATGGGATACAGTTCGCCTCAACACCAGCCAGAGACAAGAGTGTGGTGATGCACGCGGGCTTCAGCAAGGGCCTGGTGCGGGGTTTCCTGTTCTCGAGCCAGGGCCCGTACTACCGCATCACGACTGACGAAGAGGACTCTGTCAGAGCTCTGGCTGAGTATGTTATTGACGAAACGGAAATAGTCAGAATAATCATCCTCGTGACATTTATTTAAGAAATGTACAATGAACTTTACACTTTTATGATCTGCTGCTTGTTGGTTCTATGTATTACAGCCATCACAGTGACATTTTGGCCAACTTTCTCTTCTACAAAGAAATCTAGAGACATTTTTTGTAGAGCTGAACGGTTTTGGAAAAATATCTAATTGCAATATTTCAGACAAGCATTGCAATCAGACAAACATTTTCATTGTAGAATTCTTTTAGGTTTACTTTTTAAACACGTTCAGGAGGGTAAAATTTGAGAGAAGACTAAAACATGGACTGATAAATGAATCTTTCAGAACATGTTTGTAGAGGTCTAAACTACAGGGTTAGCAGCTTTTGGACAGAATAATAGGATAATTTGTTGTTTGCACAAGAAATGATGTCAGTTAAATAATTGCGGTCTTTGCGATTCGGTAATTACAGACATTGAAACTGCGGTTCCAATTTGATTGTGATTAATCTTGCAGCCCTAATTTTTAGTTCATTCCTGGTTATTTAGGTGGAGCTGAATTTGTTTACTTTAGAGTTTCTGAAAGGCGCTATATTTTGCCTTGATTCATTAATTTGCAAAAACAAAAAGAGTAGTTCAGAAAGTCAGTCTGGAATATTTCCCCTTTTGTCTTTTCTCTCTCTGTGTCTTGTCTTGTTTGTTTTTATTTTGTAACAAAGAAGAGTTCATTTGCAAAAAGAGATGAATTGATTTGGAAAATGTATTGTTTTCCTTTTGAATTCCATCTTCTACACATATTATTATTATTGGTATTAGTATTTGGCTTTTTAGAAAAAGAACATACATCCTCACTGCAGCACTTTTGAGCTCCCAATTTGAATTTTCAATCAAATCCATTCTTCAGACTTATCTGTTTTTGCAAATGAACTCTGAACATGAACAGAACATGCATTTTAATAATTAAACTTCATTGGTCCAGGATGGAGATCAGAATGAAAGGAAGACGAAATTGCTGTGGTATACTATATTCCTCAAACTGTAAAATCCCCTTGTTGACACAATTTCCTTTACTTTCAGGGAGACCAACTCCGGCATGCGTGGAGTGCATGTGTTTGAGATCGGTACTTTCCCTTACTTCACAAACGTGGCTCCAGGAGAAGTGACTGAGCTGCCCACCGAGGCCCCGGAGGAAGACAGAGAGGGCGGACAGCAGCTGGAGTACCCCCCATACGAGACAGACGGGGGGCAAATCCAAATCAACCCGGTCCAATACCAACCCGAGAACCCAGAGGTGGTGGTGGTGGACGACTCAGACATCAATGTAGACGGTAAGACAATAAAACACACATTTGTACGCACCGTTCTGGCTTTATTTAACACTCTTTGTCGTAGTTCTGCAGAGAATATGGTGACACAAGCAACCTATTGTATTTCACTTTATACAAGTATTTCTTTTAGATTTTTTTTTTTTTTTTTGTTTTTGATTGAGAGCGAAGACTTTTACATTTTTTCATTGATTACATAACTTTTTATTTCTTAATGATGTGAGTTTTTTGCATCTTCTCTTGCTGACTTTTTAAATACTTTGTGTACGACTTGCCTTGTAATAATCTTGCTTTCTAGAACAGTAAAGTTATTATAGTACTGAATGATGTATTTATTTATTTTAAGTTGTTATATGAATCTATCGTTCAGTTTGCTTTACTTAGACATCAGTGCATCATTACATTTTCAGGAAACACCAGATAATCTTTTGAAATTTACTTTTTTAACCACTTTTTTAACCATCTCTACCAAGCTAATTTACTTACTGTGCTATTACAAATACATCATAAACTATTTATTATCCTATTTTATACAAATTTCATTAAACAAATGCGTGATTCTGCACTTCCTTTGTGTGTGTTTTATAGTTTTTTCGTACAACCTTGGAGCTTGTGCAAACAACAGGGATAAATGCTCACAGTTCGCTGATTGTCGAGATTATCCTGGAGGATACTGCTGCCACTGTCGACCCGGATTCTACGGCAATGGCATTCAGTGTGTGGCAGAAGGTAAAGCTAGGCCTTATTTTCATCTAAAACTGATCAGAAAGGCTTTTTATTCTATAAATGTGTCATATTTTTGACAAGTAAGGCATTGTTAATCCTGAGTAGCATTTTAAACCATCTTGATATTGAATTTCATCTAACTAATCCACAAAGTAACTGCTGTTGTTGTTGTGCTGGTCCCAAACCTACAGAGGTTGAGGGTTGCGTCAAGAAAGACAATGCTAATCCAATCTTTAAATGATTTAATGAAACAAATAAGATAAGATAAGAGAACCTTTATTTCTTCCAATGTTGCAACACAGTTCAAGAACAGCAGGAGAATAGAAATATGCATTAAAAACGGTATAAATAACTTTAAAAATAGACTTAAATCTAACACACAGTGTAGGTAATGGATAGCTAAATAGAATGAAAAGATACAAATTGTCTTTAATGTAATAATTTACACAAACGTAAAAGAATGTAAAAGCAAAGAAGTATAATATACATTGAGTAAAATGTTTTGTTTTCCACAGGGAAGCCTCAGAGAATGAACGGTAAAATGAACGGTAAAGTCTTCGTGGGCAGGTCTCCGACTCCGGTGCAGTTCAACAGTAATGACCTGCACTCGTACGTGGTGGTGAACGACGGACGCTCATACGTGGCCATCAGCGACATCCCCAAGTCTATTGGCCCCTCGCTCATGCCCCTCTCTGCCCTGGGAGGGGTCATCGGCTGGGCGTTCGCTCTGGAGCAGCCCGGCTTCAAGAACGGCTTTGGGATTGTTGGTGAGATTTTTGCAGTGTTTGACACATTTTTCCGCTCAAGTGTGGAGCAGCTGCAGCTGGACTCCCCCTGGACTGAGAAAGAGTTCAGCCAGGGCCAGCATCTTGAAGAGCTTCTCTATTGTTTTGTGTTTTACGATGTTGGCAGAAAAACTGTTTATTTATTGAGCAGTAGTGTAGAAAAACCTGTAATAATGCAAAGATTCTCATAAAAAGTAAACATAAACAAAAGCATCTTAAGGTGCCTGACACGGAACTATGGTAATAAAAACAAAAATCTCAGTTAAATTTGTACCATATTTCATCATTTGTAAGACTGCAAGTGTTATGCAATTATTTTACTAGTCGACTGGTCAGCGATTGTTTTTCCGATTTGTCAACTAGTCAAACAATTATTTCTGTTTGAGACTTAATACATTAAATAATGCAAATAAAGGTTGAAATATAATAACTGACAACTTCTAGATAGAGAATATTCACAAAAAAGTGTCTTATTGATGATTTTTTTTAAAATTCTTTTTTGACAGTTTAAATAATAATGGCACTGTCTTTGTTATAAAAAGGTCTTTTGGCTTGTGTTTTAGAGTCTGTATTACCCAGATAACAAGTAGGATTAATAACGACAATTCACGATTATTCGATTTATCGTTGCAGCCTTAATAGTTACAGCCCTAATAAGTTGGTAAATTGAAATAGCTGTTTTATGCTGACAGATGGCACTTACATCTCGAAGAAGCTAGTCCCTAAATTTAGACAATGTAAAATTCTTCTAAAAACGCCAGTAATTAAAGATTCAAAGATGATTATCACTATATGTGTTTGAAAAGGGTAGAAAATACACGCTGTATGTCTGTAAAACGAAATGAACTGAGCTCATCTGAGGATCTTCTTCTTAAAGCTGTACTTGTGTGTTTGCTGTAGGCGGAGTGTTCACGCGTCAGGCCGAGGTGACCTTTCAGCCCGGGAACGAGAGGCTGACGATCCGACAGGAGTTCAAAGGCATCGACGAGCACGACCACCTGGAGGTCAGCACCCATCTGGACGGGCGCATCCCAGAGGTCCCACCCGGAGCCACGGTGCAGGTCGAGCCCTACTCTGAGATCTACCAGTACAGCAACAACCGTAAGAAGCATTTTTGTTTAAACAATCAATATCAGAACTAGACATAACTAGCGACATGGGGTCACACATTTCGTACGCTTTCTGGCAGCACTAATCCAGGTAAATGAAGAAGAGCGTTGTGACAGGAAAGATAAAAAACCTAAACCTGAAGCTAATTTGACAAAACACGTAAAACACTGGGAGCCTGGTGGTTTACCTAGCTAAATTGAGCACAGATTCAATCAAATGTCACCTTAATCCTACCAATGTGGCCACAAGACAATGTTCTGTTGTTCCTGGGTAAAAAGAAAAGTACAGCACGAGGAATAAGAAAATAAAATGACTTTGAGAAAATGAACTGCAACTGTCACTGCATTAGGAACTGATTTTTATTGATGAAAAGTGTATTAAGTGCATTTGGCTAGCATTTTAATACAACAATGGTTCTTTTCTTATACTTTTTGCACCAAATACAAGCTAAAATAATCTTTGTCTTTCCCGAGTACCACCAGATCTAACCCTGGACTATATCAAACCTAAATTAAGGCTAAACCTGGTCTAAAATGAGACTAAATCATGGATAAAGTAGATTGAAATAATGATGAACCTAAAGGAGGACAAAAACGCTGATTGATTTGCTTCTAAATAAAAAAAATAAATACAGAGGGCCTTGCAAAACACGACTACAATCAACAAAATTGGATTATACTGTGTGCTAAGGCTGGGAGATATGAAAAAACAATAGTAATATGATTTTGTAAACTGTGCATGTAGCGATAGTTAGTCTTGTTTTTACGTTTTATTCTCTGCTAATTCTCTCAATATCTCTGTTTTGTTTCCTCTCAGTGATTACTTCCTCCACGACCCGGGAGTACAAGGTGACGCACCCCGACGGGACAGCGGAGTCCAGGTCGTACCAGTGGCGTCAGACCATCACCTTCCAGAGCTGCCAGCACGGAGACCTCATGAAGGACGTCAAATCCTCGCAGATGCTGAGAGTGGAGCAGATCTTTGTCATGTACGACGCCAACAATGAACTCACGAGATTCGCCATGAGCAACAAGATCGGAGACGTCAACGGTGAGGTCACGGGTTATTTATACGATTTCCTGTTTGGGTTAGTGCACTTCCTTCAGAGTCGATACTGTAGTGTGACATCCTGAGTAAGGGTAAACACAAAAAGAGTCAGAGAATGTCATCATTGTGGCAGATTATGAGGATGTTTTAAGGACAAGGGAGCTGCAACATGTACTCTATTAGCTAATCAGCGCTTCATAATCTACAATATGACCTGGATAAGGCCGTTCTTTTCCGAAGCGACTTTGAGTTTGAAAGTCTTCTCCCATACAGCGTAATGTATATTTTTGTTCAATCAAACTGCTCGTGTTCGGCTGACGGGAGTTTGGAGGGATTCTATATTTTCAAAACCTGACATTTATAGAAAAGTGCGTTTGTCAAATTTAGCCTTGCCTCGCTCTGGGCCTGCGCTTGCTCCACTCTGGCGGCCATTGCGCTGATTGGTCTGAACTGATCGCTCGGTCACATTTCTGTCTAACACTTGATTTTTGTGCCTTAAGGTTTTGTGAGGTGTGCCTTGGAACAAACAAAAGTTCCCAGAGCAAACCCCTTATCCAAAAAAAAAAAAAAAAAAGAATCACCATAACCAAATTTAAAGAACCAGATACAGGGGAAAATATTTTACACCACCTTTTTTTCCTGTATGTTTGATTTGGTAATGTATTAGTAGGTTTGCCGTGGAATCTTCTCAAACAAAAAAGTTGTTTGTTGAGGTTGAAAAGCACTGGTCTAGACCTTATTAAGGAAGAAAATATGGAAGAAAAAATGGTAGCGTCATTCACCAGTGATCACAGGCCACTGAAACCAATATGACAAACGCAGATACTGAAGGCAAGGCGTGCAGAGTGTCTTGGCCACGGACACAACAACAGTATGAACTGATGAAAGCTGGAAACCAACCACTGACATTTGAGTCATTGGACAAACGAATGCTCTACCAAATAAAGTTTTTCCGCCCAAAAGATTTAAAAGCTGCAAGCACTCCATTATCCACAAAGAACCCCATATAAAATAGAGATTTTTTTTTTATATCATTCGCATTACATTTCTTCTTTCTGTACCAGACTGAAAGACTGAATCATTCTTAATACAATTTTGTTCATCTTGTCTTTCTGCTTTATTAAGGCTGTGAAAAGTCCAGTTATTATGAAGTTTAACCCTTCTATGGTTTGTTAGCGATGTGTCAGCTGACTGAAACCAATGCTATTTACGTTTACATTCTTTCACTAGTCGAGAGACACCAGTTTGCATGCTTTTATATTTGTATAACTGCAAGCATTCTCTACTTTAATTCTTTGGGTAATTATACTTAATATTAATTTCAGGAGGACAGCCAGAGGAGAACCCGTGCTTCACCGGCAGACACGGCTGTGACAACAACGCAGTGTGTCGACCAGGAACAGGAAATGAGTTCACCTGTGAATGTGCGGCTGGATTCAAGGGCGATGGACGACTGTGTTACGGTAGGAATGAAACCTGACATGTTTGATTCTGTATCTTAATGCTGCGAAAACAAATGTGGAAATGTGGGTTTTGTTACTTTTCTAGTGGAGGGTCTGCCACCTACTTTTCTCCATGGAGATGTTAATGAATCTATAGCTTTAGTTTTTTATATTAAAGATGTTTTTATTGCTCAAAAATACCTTGAAAATACACATTGTAAACTGAATAATGTACTTCTCCACAGATCTAACCTGTAATTTGGTTTAAAGTTGGTATTTTTTGAAGATACAGTAACAATTTTAGGCTATTTTTTATTGATTACTCCTTGAAAATGCCAGGAATAGCACATATTTCTGATGTTTTTTTTTAGTATGTATTGTTATGTTTGTCTAATTACACCAAATCCAAGTTAAATGTTATATCTTTAATTCATGTATGTGTGTTTGTTTTCATTTTCTGTAGTTTTTTATTTGTATGTCAACTTTTTTAACCAAAATCTTTTTAAGACACAGCTCCATTTTGGGGTCTCCACCTCTTCGAGTTTCCCACGTCTATTTGGATTTTAATTAACTCATTCCTTTAAAGTCTTCCTTCCTCGGGAACTGGGCAATCTTAGCAATTAGCATAAAGGAGTCCCACATGATAAACAAACGATACTCCAGTCCATGCGTTTGTGTGGTCGAGCATCTGCGTCTTTAACAGCCTCTTTTGCATTAGAGAGCAGACAGGAAGACCTCAGAGGCACAGATAGAAGAAGGACGCGTTTCAGACAAGATCTTATCAGTTTGTAATTAGTAAATTTAATCAAAGTCTCCTCTGATCTTTGCACGTCTGATAGGGAAGATTTATGTCGCTGACTTCAAGAGCAGAGAGTAATTGTGTCTCTTCTTTTTTAATACACTTCTATTAGGGCTCAACGATTTCTCTGACAAGCATTGCGGTCACAGTTCAATTTGCGGTTTATGATTTGATTCAGTTCAAAGTTTTAACACATTTTAAAGTCATCCAGGAGTATTAATATTTGAGAGAAATCTGAACTTTACTCTAATCCAAGAATGTAAAGGTCTAAACAACAGGATTGTAATTGTTTTTTACATCATAAAACAGGATAATTTGTTGTTTGCAAAAGCAGGTATGTTAGCTAAATAATAATGGCAGTTTTTGCGATTTTGATTTGATTGTGATATATCTCGCAGCCCAAATCTCAGACTGTTTACTGTTTGAGGGATATCAGAATCAGAAAGCGGTTTATTGCCATTGTCAGTAAAATTCACAAACATAGGAACTTGCTTCGGCGTAGGTGCAACATAAAGTAATGAATAAAATATAAAAAATATATAAAAAGGCATGCATAAAATTAAGAATAAAATAGACTAAGATAGACTGAGACTATATACAGAATGTACAGTTGGCAGATAGTGCAATGTGCATATTATTTGGATAAAACTATGCTCTAACTTGTTGTGTGTCATTTTTGGCTGTATAAGGGTGGGCAATATCAACAAAATCAAAAGACCTAATAATAAGTAATCAAGTTTGTTAAACTGTGCCTGAAAATGTCTTGGTTGAGGTTCAAGTATTGAATAAAAAGCTATTGGATTGGAAAGATTTGCTATAAAAGTGAAAAAATGTTGGTTTATGCCCTTGTTTTGAAAGATGACACTTAAAGTATTTTAATGCTAATAAGCTTTTTTTTTTTTTTGCAACTTTTATTTGTAGTGTTTCATCTCAGACAAAATACTCAATATTCTAATTTTGCTTATAAATTATCAGTGTTTAAATAGATTGCCCATCTCTATTTAAGTGTACCAAAAGTCTTTCTGTTGAGATTTTTTCATGAAGATATATTCCTTGTGACATTTTTGACAAACAGGACAATTGTTAGCAGATATCAATTGTGTTTGTTCTAATTTTTTAGACATTGATGAGTGCGTGGAGACTCCCCTCATTTGTGGGCCACATGCCATCTGCAACAACCAGCCCGGGACTTTCCGCTGTGAGTGCGTAGATGGTTATCAGTTTGCCAGCGACGGGCGAACATGTGTGGGTGAGTGAAGCTAGCAAGCGCCTAATCAAGCCTAAATCTATTATTCATCACGAAAACTCAAAGTCAGTAATTACACAGATTAAAAGGATTCAGTAGACCACGATTTTATAATTAAACATGTGATATTGAAGGGGTTCTGCTCACAGCAAGAGTCTAGTCATGGGATCAGTCTCCAGGGAGTTACCAAGAGTTTGGCATGTTTTTCTTCTGCTACTGTGGACTTTTCATTTTGCTTTTATTCACCTTTTGTGTATTGTTCCTAAAATGTAAACAAAGTACATATTTTAAAAGATATTAGTGACTAGTTTGAGTGATTTGCTGCATGTTTACGAAACTCTTGTAAGCCTCCGATTTGTGAGATCCATTCTCTGTTCTGACAATTCCCTGCTCTTCACCCCAATTTCATAATATTCTAGTTTCCAATAAAACGTATGTCCAGAAAAAAACATAAATAAATAAGCAGTTGTTGATCTGTTGAGACAGTACTGTAAATAAATATATATTTGCGGCTGAGGCAATACTCTACTTACTTCCAAGTCTTGTACAGTACATATTGAAATGCCCTTGTGCCTCTTTTTGCAGAGGCGGATCGTCCAGTGAACCCCTGTGAAGATGGCAGTCACACCTGTGATATTTCGGAGCGCGCTCAGTGCACCTACACTGGAGGCTCCGCCTACGTCTGCTCCTGTCAAGAGGGATTTGTGGGAGATGGTTCTATCTGCCAAGGTAAATCACAGAATCAAATCATTTCTCATAAAATCATCATATTTTCTTATAGGTGTGAATGAAACAATTCTCCAAAATTGGTATTTAAAACTTATAATGACTTAAAAAACTTATAAACAGCCTCAAGTGATTTAGCAGCTGGTCTGTGATTTAGGACAATAACAGTGGTTGTCACAAAATGTTCACTGCAGCTGCTGTTTGTGTTAAAAAACAATATGCTGCTGCAAAAACACAATCAGTCCATCAGCCATTATATGTTCAGTTGAAGTTAATCACTATATAATATTGAAATTTTCTACACATTTAGCCTTTTATTCCTTGTAAAGATGGAATATCGTAAATAAAACACTGGCCAACCATAAAAGTATAAGCAATGTCATTAAAGGAGAGTGAGATTTGTAAGGCTAACGTCAGGTGTTGAAGAGGAGGAGAGGCTGAGACGGCTCATTGATCTGCTGCTTCTGTAGAGTCATTATGGAGGAGGGACATGCAGCCTTCATGCTGAATTTAAGAATACATTTTTGTTTAATTGGGTATTACCTTATTCTTATTTATATTAACAACCTTCAATGTTATATTCTTATCTTTTCGTGTTAATATTTCCCCATATCTGCAATTCTGTACGCTGTAAATCAATCAGTCAGTAAATTATCCTTAATAAAGACCTCTTGGAAGTCACGTTATCAAAGCTCTGAATCTGGACTTAAATTCTCATGTCTGACTTCTGTGAATTCCTTTGAAAAATTCACCATAATGTGTCCATTCATGACACAGACAGACCCACATTTATGCTAAACTTTAAAGCCGCAACATGGACTCCTACGGCTCTAATGTCAAAAGCATGTGTTTGGGATGGGGGAGGTGAGTTACGTAACACTCCTCCGGTGATTGAAGAGGCAACATGAAAAGCAGATGGGCGCTGTGGGTCTGTAAAAGTCCAGGTTTTTCTTTTAGCAGCTCAGTTACACTCATTCATAGTTTCCGTTCTTCCCATGCTTCTCCCTCTCACAGAATAGACCTGTTCTGACCCAAATCAAGCTAAATTGTTCTTAATCATATGGTATTGCTGCAGTTTCAGATGATGTCACTGCATTCTTTAGGCTTGTCGTGATTGAGATGGGACAGGTTAAATTGGAAGAGTACTTATTTTTTCTAGGATCAATGCCAATGTCAATTTTACAACATATTCAAGTTATTTTTACCTTTCTCTACACAAAATCTTCTTTTAAATGTTTTATTTTGTTTTTCTGATCAGTAATGAGGGATAATAGACTGATATTATTATAAATAGGTTCCACTTTGTGAATCCTGAACATAAAATGCAAGAAGTAGTATCTTAGTAGAGCTGAGTGATATGGCAATAAAAAACATCAACTTTATTCCTGATTTGATTCTTTTTAAATGCAAAATAAAAATTGGCTTTCAGTATAAATTTCATAAAGAAGACAGATCAGTACCATTTAAGACAAAAAACAACATGTTTCCTTCAAAATCTTACGTCTGTTCGGCTAAGTCTAATTTTTTGAAATCCTCAAGTCAATTTTCAACATTCTAGGTCCAAATTATATTATGAAGAAACAAAAATTAATCAATCTCCATTTTTATGCGATTGTACTATTTTTAAAAACAAAATACAATTAAAGGACAATATAAACCTAAACAATATAAACACGACAGAGCAGTACAATTTAATACAAAAAACAGCCACATTTTTCCTTCAAAATTTTAACAGTTCATAGCTGTCGCTCAGAAGAGTAAGAAAATACACACCTTAATCGCATTAGCAACAAATTTTAATATAAAGATCTACTAAACGTAAGATAAACTTAATTCTTTAATCAAATAGTTATAACTGAGGCTAATTAACTTACTGTGTTTCATCTAGATGTTTGCACTTTTGTAGTTGTGATAAGTTTCTCGTATTTTCTGCTGCGTGTCTGCAGATGTGGATGAGTGTCAGCTCAGCAGGTGCCATCCTGACGCCAACTGTTACAACACACAGGGCTCCTTCACCTGCGAGTGCAACCCCGGTTACTACGGAGATGGCTTCCAGTGCTCTCCAGGTAAAGTCCAATGACAAAAAGAAATGACAAAAACAAAACTGTCTTGGAGTGTCATAAAATCTGAAGCAGGGGCATCACAATGGGGGGGTAAAGGGTACTGGTTCCTCGGGGCCCAGACCAGGGAGGGGCCCTCAAAAAGCATGAGGTGTTTTTGTTCTCAGTTGTATTTTACGAATCTATTTTTGTTGTAATAAACTGCATTATGGTGATTATAATTAACAGTTTATGTATTGTCTGACATTTGGAGATGTGAAATTGCGCTGGTAGTTTTAGCAAAAATAAACAGTATTATGTAATAATATAAGCTGTAGCTACAGGGTGATTATGCATTAGAGAGTTATTGTTGGATGCAGTGTGGAAACCATGCAGAGTAAAGTCAAGAAATAGTGAGTCAAAACATAGGCAAGGCAAGGCAAGGCAAGGCAAGGCAAGTTTATTTGTAGAGCACAATTCGTACACAGGGCAATTCAAAGTGCTTTACATAACAGGAAAAGTTGCATTAAAATCACAAAACACAAAAAGACACACAGAATCATTTTAAAATAAAGCGCTTTAAAAGAGAAGAGTGCAGATAGATCTTTCAGTCGTATGCACATCTAAACAGAACTGTTTTTAGCCTGGATTTAAACATTGTCAGAGTGGAGGCCTGTCTCACATCTTCAGGAAGACTGTTCCAGATTTTAGCTGCAAAAAACTGAAATGCTGATTCCCCATGTTTAGTCCTGACTCTAGGCACCTGCAGGAGGCCGGTCCCTGAGGTCCTCAGAGTGCGAGATGGTTCATATGGCATAACATAGCAATAATAACTAAATTTGCTGAGATAGCAAATTTAGTTACAAAATTAGGGGCGCATCATGAAGGTTTGAACCAAGGGCCCAAAGTTTGGTGCTACAACTTTGATATAAAGTGTTCTACCTCACAGTTACTGATGGTCACAATAGGCTTGTTTTCACTGGTTTGCTTTGAAATGGACCAGTACAGTCCGAAAGGGCCTCCACTGAAACACTACAGTGAGATTATTGAACAAAAGAGAACACAGATTCAGGCAAAAACAAGTTGCTAAAAAATATTACATTTACAGTGCATAACATACTATCCAAACCCACTGTTTTACATAAAGAGATGTTAAAAAGCTGCGTAGATTTGGCGAGAAGTGAAATAAATGCAAAAAAGATTTACAATAAACTGGAAGTAGTTTCTTTATCTTTTCTTTTTGGTCTTAATGGACACTTCTCAACTCCTTTAATGCCCTACTGTCTTCTTTACTTTTGCAAAACCACAAATCTGCAATAGCCAGCCTGGATATGGTTAGTCTCAAAGAAAAATAATGGCATTTTTATTCACAACATTGTTTTCACACACATTTGTGCGAGACCAGCGTTGAGAATGAGCCCTTCAGCAGAGTCTGTATTATTTCCAGCTGAGGTCTGGTCCTCGTTTAATTCCCAAAAGCAACAGGAATTTGTCACACTTTATGAGTAGCTAATGTAAAGCAGGAAACCACTAGCATGTTTTGTATGAACATGATCTGAGGCTCCAGCTACATTCACATGGTAATAAATTATGCTTTAACTGTTTACATGACATACATTACATACATATTACTGGAGCCATGTTTTTTTTGAGTGACTAATTTAAAACAGTAAACCACAACAAGAATGTGACCTGAAGCTATATCCACATAAATTATACTTTAACGTTTATATGACATTGTTTATACAATTTTATTACTTGGGCCATGTTTAGTTCATATGTTTCATGCTTTTTGAGTGGTTAATTTAAAACTGGAAAACAAAAAAACACAACCAAATTTTTTATTGTTAACATGATCTACTTTAACAACTAAGCTGCATTCACAAGGCAATAAATCATTCTTTATAGTAGATCACATGACATTCCATACATTCTTATGACTTGAAGAAAAAAAAAAAGTTTTGTCTAGTAATCATGACCTGAGGCTAATTTGACACGGTAATAAATATTGATTTTTTAGTTTACAGGACAAGACGTACTACTTGGGTCATTTGGTTATGTTGTTTCTTCCAAGGAGGCCCAAGTCTTGTCCATTAACATTCATCAATTCCAAAAAAGAAAAAATAGGAATAGGAATGCCTTTTTCATAGGTGTTATTTGATGATTTTAGCCTACACTTTATAAAACACATTCATGCAGTAATAACATATTCTTTCCCATATTAGCCAAAATATACAAAACTATCCCCCATAAGAATGTCCAATCTCGTCTTATCTTATTTTACGATGGAATATCTCTGGGAATATTAGGTGCTGATAGTGGGGCGGCAGTGGCTCAGTGTTAAAGTGTTAAAGAACTTTCTGTTGTTATTGTCTCCTTGGGCAAGACACTTCACCGTTCTCGCCTCCAGTGTCCATGTGGGTTTCGTGGGGGAATGAGAGTGTCTTTGTGAGAGGAATGCAGGAAAACAGATGGAAATTAGTCTTCAATTAACTACAATCTGGCATGTTTACTGTAGGTCGAATCATGAGCTCATTCCTGTGACAATCTGCTATTTTGGTCGAATTGTGATTCACTATTTCTGTAATGCAGCTCTATTCTCAAACAGAGACACTTTTTTCTTATCCGCCTCTCCTTTTGGTTATCCCATCTAAAGCTTTGAGAGATTGACAGCTGCTTATAACCAACCAATTATGGTGAAGTGTGAAGCAGAATACTTTATTTTTGTCTCTTAAAGGCACTAGAAAAAAGTGTACATAAATCGTGATCAAAACAAAATTTTGATTTGGCTTTTTAACTCACTTCTGGGTTAGTTTAGCATGGATGCTCATTACAATCCACTATCCACACTAAATTAACAAATTAAACAAATAAAACGTGAACTCACTAAACTCGATCTGAATAATCTGAATTACAAGTGACGTTGCACATTACACAGGTCACGTTTGATGTTTTTTCACCCTTTCAGAGAGGCAGAAGACGCCATGCGAGCTCCACAGAGACAGCATTCACTTCGCTCCCCGGGGTGCGCGCCCTCCGGTGGGCCAGTACATCCCGAACTGTGATCAGAACGGAGGATACATGCCCATGCAGTGCCACCACAGCATCGGGGAGTGCTGGTGTGTGGACCAGAGCGGCCGAGAAATCCCAGGAACTCGCACTGAGCCGGGAGACAGACCCACGTGTGAGTACAGTCTACGACCACGACGACTGTGATATGTCCTGGATCATCTGCTCACAGGCATCATTGCATCTTGATTCAGTTCTTCTCTGTTCAGACCAGTGTTGTCACGATATAAAGATTTCGAAGCAGTTTAGAATATGCTCAATTTTCAACACCAATTTTGATACCACACTTATTAAAACTGCTCTTTTTAGGTAAAAGACAATAGACTGACAGTTTCAACACAAAATTATAGTACCTTCATAATTAAACATTGTGGTCTTTTATTAGTTGTGATCAAACTCAGTGTCATTCTAAAACTGTTCAGGAAAGGTTACATTTTGTCTTGTTCATGTGTGTTTTTTTTAAGAATACTTGCTCAAATGAGTATCTAGTTTCGACATAAGTTTTAGGATCGATTAGTATCTGATTTTCGATACTTTTGGCAACCCAAGTTCACACTGACTCCTTCTATTGCTCAGCCTTAGAGACAAATTAAAAGTTGCGACAATGGCTCTAAGAAAATTGTGAACTGTATTTTTGTCCCCTTCACTTTTCTTCCTAAATTGTAAATGTTTCTAGATTTAAGCATCTCATTTATGTGTAACATCTGCACAGCAATTCAGTTATTTATCTGTTAAGTGCTTATTTAATGAATGTGTCAATTTCTCACCAAACTCTATTAGCATATAAGAAACACTTAATCTCAGTTCTGTCTCCATCTTCATGATCATAGATATGCTAGAATTGCCATTATAGCATTTAGGTATTTTAATTAACCCTTGCACTGGTGTTATGCATGTGTTGTAGAAGTCTTTAAATGTATTTGTTGAGGTTTTAGTATTGCTTTAGTTTTTAATTTAGTCTTTATTTGAAGAGACAATATATAGAGAGATTAAGTTTATATAAAAAACAAATTATAGCTAGATAGCTGTCTCCATCTGCAGTTCCTCCTAAAAAATATGAAATGTCATGTATTTGAAAGTTTACAACAAGTTTACATTTTTAATCGGCTATTTTTAGCTTTTTTGTTATTAAACTATTTCATTATCAAACAATGTACTTGATGCTCTATCTTAAAATCGTTCATTCTATTTTGATCATCAGTTATTTCACGTCTAACCAATGACTCGACTGCACTTTTGACAAGTAAACAACCATATTTAGTGCTAGAATTTTATAGTTTAATGCGAAAATTTGGGTGCAATCTTAATCTAAACATACATTTTGAAAACTGGACATAAACAATTGGTCTATACATGCACTTTGCTTGACATTGCTCTTCTTCAACGGCAGGTAATGATCATGGCACACCTGTTGGACCCACTCCTCGCCCCGACGTGCACCCGCTGCATCCCGGGACACACCTGTTGTATGCTCAGAGCGGCCGCATCGAGAACGTCCCGCTAGACGGATACGACATGAAGAAAGACGAGGCCAAGACTCTGCTCCATCTGCCTGTGAGTGTGAAATCCATTTTCACCAGGAATTTACTGCAGTGCATGCATGTTGTGTGTATGAAAGTCAGTGACTAAAAATGTGAAGAATGTACAACGTGTGATAAGGAAACTAGGCTTAGCAGAAGAAGAGTTACTTGTGCTTTCAACACACAGCAGCTTTAGGTTAAATTTCCAGGCTGATCTGACTTTAATAGGTTTGTCTCTTTTGTTATTGACAAAAATGAATATATCAATGTTTTTCGCATAATTTCAATAACAATAATCAGACTATATTATTTTAAATGCATCAGAAATTGTGCAAAAATGTGTCTGTAAATGTCTTGGTTGAGGTCCAAGTATCGCACTAAACATGGACCATAAAATTAACTATAAAAAGTCAGAAATATTGCTTTATGGCTTGTTTGGGAGATTACACCAAATGTTTCTCTCTCATCTTGTGGTCACTTTAATAGTTTTAATCGTAGACAATCTACTCATTATTGTAATTTTTCATATCTCCAAAACAGCAATTGCGACATTATCATCTTTCAAAATAATTCCAAGCTTTTCTCCCTTTGTCAATGTCCTTTATATTTTCCTTCCAAAATCCAAAACCTTAAACCAAAAGTGCCCTTCTAAAAACATAAGAAACAGTCAATATGAATGAATGGATGTGAGCGTTAATAGCTATTTGTGTATCACCCTTGTAAATTTACTTTAACGTTGATATTCTTCAGTTACCACCAGCCAAGTTCTTAATTTATTTGATGAAGTAAACAAAACAAGCCCTCAGCCATAACACATAATAAACATACTCAGAAAAGCAGTTTAGTCATGCAGCTGTGACTCAAAGGGGGAAAAAAACAAGCGCATCTGGAAATAAATACTACTAGTGTTTTGGCTGCTCTGTTTTTCTACTCAGTGTCAGCTGTTTATCTCATTTTATCACAGCTCTAATCTCTGAGGGATTTCAGCAAGATTTTATTTAAGTTGTCCAAACTTGAAGTCAGACAGTGTTTATACATACTCTACATCCAAACATTGTGCAACAACCACAACAGGCGACTACAACAGTTTCATTCCATATAAAACCATCAAAAAAATGATACTCGCTTTTCACTAATTATAACTGGTTCAAAACATGTGCACAAGGTTACTTTGCTGTTCATCTACTGTAGCACTTCTTAATTAAATTGAACTTCTCAAAGGAATGTTCAAACACCATACTTTTACTCCTAATTGAGTAACATATTTGCCAGGGTGACCTTGCTTTTTTTGAAAAATATTATTGAGAACACACAAAAACCACACAGAACAGGACCAGGGAGAGCAAAAAGAAAAAAAGAACAGAAAAAGAAAACAGCCATTTAAGAGATAGAAATATATAAGAATCAAGGCACACACAGATTAAAAAACAAACAAACAAAAAAACACCACATCCTGTCAAATTTGTTCATTTTCAAATCAAGCCTGAATGCCATTTGTTCCATTTCTCTCATGTCTATGTATGTCTGTCCAGTCCTTGATCAATGGCCTCCATTTTTTACTTGAGCAAACATTTTGGTTAGTCTTTCTATTGTGGGTGACAAAAAACATGTATTTATTTCACAGCTCCTTTAGATATCATTTAGTTTTTTATCATTTTTGTAATCTATTCTTTGAAAATATGTCACAAAATAAAAAAAATATCAGGTTTGTGCTTTTTTAATTTTAATCTGTCAGATGATAAATGTTACATCCAGACAGTGACACTGCAAATTTCTTTAAATACTTCTTTTACCTTCAGTTGAGTAATTTCTCGAACCAATCATTTGTACTTCAACTGGTGCAATGATATTTTGAAGTAGCGGTACTCTTGCATATTCACCAGATCAGGACTAAACAAGGACTAAAACGAAACGAAACCAAGTCCACACTGAGATTAAAATGGGCTCAATTTAGGACCAAATAACCGAGAAGTGTTTGGCTGCACTTCCCACGTCTGTTTAGACTCGTTCACAAGCTCCAACTCGGTCATAATCTTGACATCACCAGCTACTACATTATGTTTGGACATCTTTTCGTTTACAGCAAACACTTTGAGGCTTGTCCAATCTGTTTCCTGCTTGTAATAACACAGGTCCTCTCTGCGTATTTCCCATCTACAATTTATTCTAGGCACATGTTGACATTCATGCTAATTACTAACATCAGTCGGACCGAGTGAGCAAAGGAATTACTATCTGCATTCGTTGATCTCCAAAGCAGCTGCTCCGTGTGTGGCTGTGAGGATTAATGTCCCCAAACACATGTGCTTCTTGTTTTAATCTTTGACCACTGTTTTGTTTGAGCAAAGTTAACTTCAAAGTTTGTTGGTTGTTTCCCTCTGAGCAGGAGAAGGTAGTCATCGGAGTGGCCTACGACTGTGTGGACAAAATGGTTTACTGGACAGAAATCACATCTCCGTCCATCAGCAGAGCCAGTATCCAGGGAGGACAGCCAACGCCGGTCATTAGACAAGGTAAAACCACCGGCCCCTTTGATCACTCGCTCAATGAGGCACGATCAGTTTGTTTTTCTTATGCTGTGTTTCCCATAGATTTTGTTGAGACTATGTTTCAGGTTAAGGTATGCTCTATTCTCCTGATCTGACATTTCCCGTTCTTAAGTAAGCTTGATCAGGACTGCCTTAGCTGGATGATTTTACGGTTGGACGGTTTTGTCTTTATAATATATTTTTAACAGTGCAAACTAGTGGAGCTACTTTTGTGTAAATTGCAATACCAGTCCTGGGTAAAAAAAAAAAAAAAAAAAGAAACTTAGTGCATTTATGTTAAATTTGATGAATTTAAGAGCAAAGCTCTCGATTTACCTGTCAATCTACGTTCCTACCCTCACCTAAGGTCATGAACTTTGTGTAATGACCGAGAGGACAAGATCGCAGACACAAGCGGTCGAAATGACTTTCCTCCGCCGGGTGGCTGGGCGCTCCCTTAGAGATAGGGTGAGGAGCTCAGTCACACAGGAGGAGCTCAGAGTAGAGCCGCTGCTCTTCCACGTCTTCCCTCGGGAGGTGTTCAGGGCATGTTCCACTGGGAGGAGGTCCTGGTGACACTGTCAAAAATAAGGGTACGAATAGGGTACAAATATGTACCCAATGATATGAACCTTTTATTTTCTCAATGAGAATAAAAGGTACTCATATCTCATATAGATCAACAATTTATATGACCAGTGAAATTTGGATGTAAAGAAATTAATAGACATAGCTTATCCAGTTTTATACTGTTATTTAAACACATTTTACATCTGCTTTTGAAAGGATGCAAAATGTAAGGGTACTAAATTGTACCCTCTTTTGGGGGTACAATGTGTGTACCCTTGAGGGTACTGCCCCAGCAGCAAGCCGTTGTACCCTTTAAGGTACAAATGTTACACTTTATTTCTAACAGTGTAGAGGAACCATGTCTCTGTGGGGAATGCCTCGAGATCCCCCAGAGGAGCAGAAGTGTCTGGATGGATAGACTTGAAATACACTGTGTAGCTTTTCTGGTGTAGGGAACGCCAGTTCTGTTATTGCTCTACCTTTGATGTTCTGCAGCATTAAATGTATCAGCCTTACAGTATTTCAAGCACAGGTTTTATGTATAAAAAAAATACATACATACAAACAAACATCCTTAGTGTGAGTGGGCTTGCATTTCCACAGATCTTACTATGCTTGTCTCCATGGAGCTTGATACATTAATGGCATACTGTGAAACATTCCAGGCAAAGAAGCACGTGGTTGATACACAAGTTACAGTCCACCTTTCAAGAACACATAACATTTAATTTAACATGACAGATGTACAACTTTATCACACAAAAACTCAATCTGCACTTGTTTATATCAGTCTGCTTTAAAACACATATATCAGTCTGCTTTAAAACACATGTACAATAAATAAACTCTCTCCACAGACATCGACAGTCCAGAGGGCATCACGATCGACCACTTGGGGCGGAACATCTTTTGGACAGACTCTGTGAAGGACCGCATTGAGGTGGCGTCTCTGGACGGAGCACAGCGAAAGGTCATCATAGACACTGACCTGGTCAACCCTCGAGCTATCATCGCTGACCCTCCCAATGGGTGTGTGCTAAATTTAACTCAATGGACAAGAGAGTGAAGTCTGTTTTACTGCAGGACAAGAGGCTCTTTGAGAGAGAGGGCTCCAATGGTCTGATTGTGGGACCTTAATTTATACCTCGTCATTTTAAAGAACAGTGTTTGGACCACGTCCACTTTGTTATGGAGTGTGTTTTCAGGCAAGATGTGATGAGTTCAACAGTTAACATGATGTTACTTCTGTAAAGCTTTAAAATAAGGTTCCTGATACACTATTAAGTGTTAATCAACAGTAGTTATTTCTTTATAAGCACTTATAAGTCACTTAGTTATTGAAAACAGTTAAATAAGGAACTTTTCTAATGCTCTTATTTTACGCATGGTTTAATAACACACACATTTTTGTTCATGGTATATTTTAACAAGGTATTGCCTCTGTGCACAGGATGGCAGTTGGCTATTTATTTAAATGTATGCCTCAACAGTAGGATTAGCGTTAGCACTGAGACACAAACATGTTCCTTTATTAACACACAAGTGTCCTTTGGTGCAGTAGTCGTCTCATTTGTAAAGTCTTTAACGTGTTGTGAGTGACATTCACCTGCAGCTCACTGTTCACTGCCTCGTCTTTAAGGATTTGTTCATTTTAGACTGACTTAGTGAAAACCACATAGAAATGAATTAGCATTTAAAAACAAAACAAAAACAAAAAAACAAACACAAAAACACAGTCAGTAGGGTAAAAAAAAAAAAGCCTTAAATCCAGTTTTTGCTGTTATCGATACTTAACTTGCACCTTGCGTTCCCTGCAGTTACCTGTATTGGGCCGACTGGAACCGAGACGCGCCTAAAATCGAGACCTCGTACATGGACGGTTCAAACAGACGAGTGCTGGTGAAGGACGACCTGGGTTTACCCAACGGCCTCACGTACGACCCCCAGAGCGCTCAGCTGTGTTGGGCCGATGCAGGTATGGGACATTTCAGACGGATTAGTCACTGATGAGATGATGTCTGCCGTCTTGTCTAACTCAGATGTGATGTTTCCCTGCAGGCACACATAAACTGGAGTGCATGAATCCTGGACGAGGCGACCGCAGACAGATCCTGGAGGGGGTTCAGTACCCGTTTGGGATGGCCACTTTGGGGAAGAATGTCTACTATACTGACTGGAAGAGGTTTGACTAAAGCCTCTTTTATAAATATCAATGTGAATTTACCTGGTCAACTTACAATTATTAGTAGTCAAATAGTCAGTGATTATTTTTCTGTTAGTCAATTTCAAATGATTCTTTTTTACAATACATTTAGAGTTTTAAAATAATTTTGTCAAGACAGTTGCAGAGTGACAGGGGGAGAGATTGTATAGACTAAATATTGAATGGCTGGACTCGAACCCACAGCAGCAAAGATCAACCAGATAAATCTAAAAATATCTGAACTGAAAGCTTCTAAATAGATAATGTTTACGATTGAAGAATATTATTATTATTGAAAATCACAAATTGTTTATTATTTTTGTCTTTTTATTTAATAGCGCCACTGTAGTTGTAGACTGTCTTATGGCTTAGTGTCAGTACAGTCCAGATAACGATTGTTAAAATGAAAAAGATTTCAAAGACAGACGAATGAATTACTTATTTTAGTTTTTGACTAGTTACAATTGTTACAATTAATCGTTGCAGTCTTTTCCACCAGACGTATAAAACAAAAATAGTTTTTGTTACAATTGGTACATTGATTCACTTGCCTGTCATGCTTGGGGTAAGTCCATTTTACAAGCCACCACTGCCCCAGGGCTGATTGGTTCCACAATGTCTGCCTACAGCCAGTAACACTAAAAATGCACTCCATCTCCATTAAATAGAGGACACATGTGCTGTTATCACCACGAAAAAGAAAATAGAGATATTCGTTATTGTCCATGTCCCTGAGCCCTAATTGTTAGTTTCCCTTGTGACTTTGCTTGATTTGCATGTTGGGAATATCATTTATATTATTCGTTAAGTAGATATCTCTGTGAATCCCATTGTAAACTAAAATCAAATCAAGTGAAAGCTAATCTAATCATTCAAAAAGCTGTAAAGTTGACTGACCAGATCCATCACACAGTATAAACGTTGGATTGTACTTTCCACCCAAGTACACAACGTTACTGATGATTTACACGTCACACTTGCACTGTGGGAGAGACGTGAGGTCAAAAGTCAAATAGCTACTGACATTTTAAATTTATCAGTTCACTCCACCTCTGACACGCGTTGACATCCTTTGCACTTTCATGTAGCGCTGGATTTGTACCTTCTTAGCAACTGCGCCGAGTGGGGGAAGGGCGTGGCGTCTATTTAGGAGGAGCGCGTATACAGAGTTGGAGGGAGGCATCTTAAAAACTGGCAGCTGCTTGCAATTTCTCAGCAGTGACCTGGGCCTCTCTGATCTTTCTAGGTCTAGAGAGGAAGAGCAGTGGGGGAGGAACAACTAACCGTGTCCACTAACTCTCATATACTCGTGCAAGATTTAGACTGTGTTATTACGAGAATAACATGTCAAGCTCGATTTCGATACACAGCGAAAGACTCAATGCCAGTTTTTAAATCACAACTATAATAATGAAATCACTACTTTTTTTAATCAATTGAATGAACATATTTTAGTAGTTCATTTGAATGTCACCATACCACTTTTGATCTAAAATATTCTATATATTCAGGAAAGGTCCACCTCTGTTCTGTGTGTGTGTTTTTTGTTGATGTGATTGCTGTTTGTTTGTTGTTGTGCTTAGATTAGTATTTAATCTTGATTCTAATTGTATTAAGTATTATTTTGGTATTGATGTTTTTGAAGACCCAAGGATGCAGGTAGTTGTACATATCATTTTATTTGTTCAATTTGTTCTGTAAGTAAATGAGGGCATTCAAAACCTTTTCTAGACAGTGAAAAAATAAAATACATTTACTTTACCTATGTTATAGACATAGTTTTGTGAGCTGTTTAGTGCTTGATTCATCTGATATAGAATGGATTCTTCTTGGTTTAGTCCTTGTTTAGTCCTGATTTAGTCTAGGTTTAATCCGGGTTTAATCCTGGTTTAGTCTTACTTTAGTCCTCTCTGTTTAGTCCTGATTTAGTCTTTATTTGTTCTGGTTTTGTATTGGTTTACTCCTGGTTTTGTTATGGTTTTCTCCTGGTTTTATCTTGCTTTTAAAGACAAAAGCAAGATACTCTTGGTTTTACCCTGGTTTTGTCTTGGTTTAGTCTTGGTTTAGATCTGGGGTTGTCCTGGTTTTGTCTTGCTTTAGTTTTGGTTTAGTTTCTTTTTGTCTTGGTTTAGTCTTGGTTTATATCTTGGTTTAGTCTTGATTTTGTCTTGGTTTAGTCTTCGTTTATGTCTTGGTTTATGTCTTGGTTTAGTGTTGGCGTAATCTTGGTTTACTTCTGGTTTTAGTCTTGATTTAGTCCAGGTTTAATCCTGATTTAGTCTTGGTTTAGACCTGATTTATTCCACTTTTAGTTCTGGTTTAGATCTCATTTTCCCCTTTGATTGCAGTCTCAAATTCCTCTCAGTCAGCATGCGTGTTATTTACGACTGAACAAAGCTAAATATTTGGTTGTTGGTGTGAAACATTTGACTGTTTTTAGACATTTCACAAAGGAACAGGATGTTACATGTCCATCTTGGGACAGTCCCGGGTTTCTAAACATATTTTCTTTGTTTATAACAGGGATGCGGTGGTGGCTGTGGACCGATACGCTGCCAAAGAATCAGACGAGTTCCAGCCTCAGAAAAGGACCAAGTTGTATGGCATAGCTGTAGCCTACTCACAGTGTCTACAAGGTAACAGCAAATGCCCTTTGAACATGTTGGTGGTAACACATACAACAACAACTCAGTGTTTAAAGTGTTCAGGGGGTCATGTGGGATCACCGAGCAAGACGATCGCTTGACTGAGAGCGAGGCCCTAATATTTATGTGAATTTACTATTTAAAGTGTTCAGGATTAAGCAACAAAACAAATTAATGGTTATCAATACTGCGCAAGAGCAGAATGTGTTTAATGAATCTTCCAAAAACATAGATATTTTCCTCCTTAATCAAATGCAGTGATCACATACATCATCCTAGTCTCTATGTTTACCTAATTTTAATTTTAATTAATCTTTATTTAACCAGGCGAATTAATTCTTACAAGACTTTGCCGTCTTTTAATTCTTTTGCTGTTTTATTGTTGAAAAAGTGAAAGTTTGGAAAGACCCCTGCAACATTTCTTTCAACTCTTTGCATAAGACATTAAATTACTTTTCTTTATTATTATTACTGAATGGAGCAACTTTACTTTAACACCCTACTAACATTGGTAATTTCTAGAGCTGTCGTGTGTTCTCCTGAGAAATAGTCAGACTACACTTTTCCTAATTGCAATATGATGGTATATAATGAGAAGTACCAAAATGAAAAAGATAGTTACTATATAAGGAACAGAATTGGCTACTGGCAAATATCACTTCAATTAACAAATGATTAAATGAAATTAACAAGACTATTGTTTCATAAACATTGTTATTAGGTAATTATAATTCAAAGTGCTTCTACAGTATATACCAGCTTTGTAAATTTAATAATATTTCTCTCAAGATTGGAATACAAAAGATATATCTGTTCTTGTTTGTGTAGAAATACTGCACAGCTTCAGTTGAAAGCTCTCCCTCCAAACTCCAAATAGCTTGACCCTTGTACCTTTGGGGGCTATAGCTTCGAGTTAGACTTATTATCCAGTTGCTTAACTCCTCTGAACCAAGCCGTAAAAGAGTAGGCCTGGTGTGGTGACCTCTGCAGCCTCTGTAAAACACACTCAGAGCAGCTTGCCAACTAGAGAAAGCACCGTATTTTTCTTAACAGAGGAATTTAACTTCTAAAATGTGTGCTTAGACTTAAGAGTGAGTGATGTTTGTGTGTCTATAGCAGCCACAAGACATCATCCTCCCATTCAGATAAGGCTGAACAGTGGGAATTTGAGTCAGTGGGAGAGAGCCCCAACAGCTGGAGTTAGCTATCTGTTTTCTTAGTTTACGTCTTGGGGATACTTTCAAAATAATCACACTTAAATTGTAAATTGTCAAGAACAGCTTGTGCTACAGCAGGCAGAGAAGAAACCAAAACCTTTTATGTGGTGAACAGTTCTGCTCTTCTTAGTTTTAATCGTCTATTACTTTTAAAAGCCACTTGCGGTGCTCTGTGTTAAACATTTAGAAACCTTTAAAGTCCAGGTGACAAGATTTAAACATTGTTATCTACATTTGCTGCTGACCCCATGTGGTTAGGCCTATCTGTGGGTTTCAGAATGATAAGATAAAGACCATTGATGCTTCATATATAACAGGAAGCTGAAAACCATGAATAGATGTCTGTGCACCTCTCAAAAAGTATTCATCTTTTCACACAAGCTAAAGCTCAAACAATAATCTTCCACGCACGTATTCCTATTACTTTGACACCAAATTGGATTGGATATAAAATGCAAATATACAACATCCATGAAACTGGAAGCATTCTTATCAGAGACCATTCAAAATTATAAAATAGTGTAATGCAGCAGTCCCCAAGCGTTTAGTTTTTTTTAAGCCCAGTACTAAACATATATCTATCTTTTTTTCAAGGAACAAATGAAGGGAGCAGTACCTATAAGAGATGAGCAAAACATTTAAATGGTCTTATTACTCATGTTTGTGATTTAACACGTTAATTTGTGCTCTATTTTCAGAGTAAAGCACAGGCACATAACAGTAGACTATTACACAGAAATAAAAGATCGTTTACTTTGGATCCCGGTTATGGTCCCAGCCTGGTGGTTGTGGACCCCTGGTGTAATATGTGCTTTGGCCTGTTTCCCAAGTCCATCACACCAGTCCAAACCAGTAACTTTAACTGCAAATTTACAAATAATAGGGCACGGAGCAACATTTTTAAGTTCTCAGCCCATAACAAATGAACTATGAAAATGTAGAATAATCCAAAAAAATGAATGACCGACTATATTTTTCATGGTATAGGGAATTTATTTGGTCAATAATCACTGTACAATTTCTCTTCCAGGACAAAACTCTTGGTTTAGTCCTTGTGTAGTCCCATGATTTTGTCCAGGTTTAGTTCTGGGTTTGTCCTGGTTTAGTTTGCTTTAGTCTTGGTTTAGTCTCCTTTTTGTCTTGGTTTGGTCCAGGTTTAATCTTAGTTTAGTCTCGTCTTGGTTTTGTCACGGTTTTGTCTTGGTTTAGTCCTTGTTTAGTCCCTTGGTTTAGTCCTGGTTTAGTCCTTGTTTATTGTCTTGATTTAGTACTGGTTTAGTGTTGGGTTTGTCCTGGTTTAGTTTGCTTTGGTCTTGGTTTAGTCTCCTTTTTGTCTTGGTTTGGTCCGGGTTTAATCTTAGTTTAGTCTTGTCTGGATTTTGTCCTGGTTTTGTCCTGGTTTAGTCCTTGTTTACTCTTGCTTTATTCTTGGTTTAGTGTTGGTATAGTCTTGGTTTATTGGTTGGTTTATTATTTTATTTATTTGATTGTTGTCTCAAATTCTTCTCAGTCAGCATGCGTGTTATTTACGACTAAACAAAGCTAAATATTTGGTTGTTGGTGTGAAACTGTACAATTTCTCTTCCAGGACAAAACTACTGCGCTGTGAACAACGGAGGCTGCACTCATCTGTGTTTAGCGACACCGAATGGCCGCTCCTGTAAATGTCCCGACAACGCAGTGGGAGTGGGCTGCATTGAGAGAGATGGCTACTAAAATAAAAAAGAATTACACTGTTTGGACGTGTTACCACAAATTAGGAGCCACTCAGCATTAATAAACTATAGCTGCTGAAAATACCACTGAAAACACGAATTGGAAGTTACCGTGCCTTGTATTTTTATGGTGCCTTTTTTTAATATTGCCTTCACATTTTTAGTATTGTAAATAAAACACTATTATGTTTACTGTCTCCTGGTGCACATGAACTGAGAATAAAGCTCAAGGGATAAGGAATTTAATGTGAAATTACAGCTATGTATATGACGTCATCTCATGTCATCTGTGTTACACTGTGGGTGGCATGTTGGAAATAAAGAAGAAAAAGAAAGTTTATACTGTGGAAGTGGAAGTAAAGAAAGTTTATACTGTGGAAGAGATGAATGTGTCTCTAAGGCCAGTTGGTTGGGTTACATGCTGGAAAGCAACTGAATAAACATTTTTCTAAAATGTTTGTCTGTTTTTGACATGTTACGTTCAATTCAAAATACATTAGGTCTGTATCTTTAGCTGGCAAATGCCTGTCAGTTTGGAAAGCTGTGTCTCTGAAGACCTAAACCTTCCTTGTTATTGGCCAACTTAATTCATAAGCAACATTTATAGCAGTTTATACACAGTTTGAAAGGGGGGAATTGAATGAACAACAATCTTTTGCCTATGTTTTCCCATTAAATTTCATTTTTAACTGTTTCTATCAATGGATCATTTTCAATTAAACATCGCAATCGAGTAAACAGAAAAAACAAAATAAGGTCCAACACCAGGTTTAGGCAGAAGCTCAAGCCTGTGATGCCCACCCTTTTCTTCACACAATTTACTTAATATATGTTTTTGAAGACATTAAGATAATACATTGTAAAAGTTGTAGGTTGTCTCTGAACCCTATATATCCATAATTGGTGCGCCCCCTAGTGTATATTAACTATACTGCTGCCAATGATTGTTAGGAAACACTAGGTGGCACCAAAGCACCACAGCAGTTTTGACGCTTATAGAATGTAGACTTGTCATGACATTTGTAAATTATTGATAATGAATGATGTCTGGTATAAATCAAATGGTGAATTTATCAAATGACTCACAACTTTATTAATAGGCTAAGGGTTACAAAAGCTTTTTCTCATTTACAGCTTGTGAGCTTTCAGCTCCTTAGACCTAAATTTTAATGTGTTTAGTCTAGTGCTGGCTCAACTAATGATTGAAACATCACAGGTAATGACGTTTGTGTTTTTCCATATTACTGGACCAGGAGGAGCTGTGGAAGCGCCGCATGGAAAGGGTAGACACCTGAGTACGTCACTGGTGCATTCATGAGCTCTTTGTAAACCCACCTAACTGTTTGCTTAACACGCAATAGCCTACATAAATAAATAACTATCGAAAATCACGGATATATACCACCAATTCCCATAACCCACCGGTCCACTTAGTACGCTACTTCTACTTTGTATCCAGTCATCGATGGCTTTAGAAGCAAAATCAGGCAAGAATCACCATGAAAGTAAATAATGTTATGTCTAATCTAGACAAATGAATAAAGCCACGCTGTATATCCCTGACTCTGCTCGGATTCCCGTGACTCTTGTTGACATTTTGGTCACTTGTTCTGCGCCTGCTATGAAAGGGGCGGGGCTAAGTGCGCCTCGCAGTCAAGGTTCAGGGCAAAAGAAACTGCTGCTGTTACGCGAAGGCTAACGTTTTAGCCGCTTTAATTCAAGACAAATACAGGTATGTTTTATTGCTATTCCACGCTAATATTGTTTGGAATTAATATGGAGAACTGTAGCCTTACAGCTCGCTTTATTGTTCTTGTATTTGCGTTGACAATGCGGCTTCTTCATATCGATGAATTCAATGTTGACAGCCGCCTGATGCTCTTCACAGCTTTGAGAATTATGATTTGCGCTGATAAAAAGAGGGTTTTGTAGCGTTTCTTTCACTGAATGTATCCACAATTTTATAGTTGTTTTAAAACTCAATTGCCACATGTGTGTCATAATATTGGATAAAATCGATCAACCACCAAGGATCAAGCTGTAAAATCGTTTAGCAGACGCGTCAACATAAGATCCGCAGTCTTTCCAAAGTAAAAATGTAGCTACATCTAAACGAAAGGAAACTTTCTAATGTGATACACGTTCTGCTGTACATTTAAGTTTTCAAATATACTAATTCTTTAAGAGGAAAATTGCATTTGCAGAATTTGGTGAAGCAAACATTGGCAACATTTTGCTCATCAGAATTAGCCATCAAGAAGAACAGCAGTGTTGTTTTAACGCGGACACCAGTCTCTAAGAGCAGCGTTATAACCTTCGAAAATAAAAGGTAAAAGAGGACTCCGGTCAATGTTTATACAGTTAAATCACTTCATTTGTGTCCAAACCGGATGTGTTTTGGTGTCTTTACGCAGCTTGTACGCACACGCATCTGTCAGCCGCGGCTATGCTAACGCAGTCGTGTTTGGGTTAAGTTTCCGATTACATTCCGGCTCGTATAAAACTCGGATTGAGATGACCACAGCACCCGCAGGTTTTACAACACGTCTGCTTTTGCTGACCATTGACATTTGGTTATTTTCTTGCAGAGAGAAGTCGTAAAAATCATAATAAAAGTGCTACAGTCGCGCGCAGAGCCATGGAGCTGCTATGACCGAAGCGGAGGACCAATCGTGGCCGCGTTTGGTGCTTTTCGGGCCACTTGGAGGATAGAGGAGAAGAACACCAGAAGTATTGTATTATTTCTGATTTCCTCAACGCCCTGAGAGGTGTTGTGACCGGGAGACAGAGGAGGACATGGCCAGCCTTCTGCAAACAGACCTGTCCTATGCCTGGGAAAAGTATATGGACTGCAGACTTCAAGGAGCTGATCTGCAGGTAGGATGGATGGAGTTGCTTTTTGTAATAAATTGCAAAAAAAAATATATATATATATATAAGAACAATTAGTGATTTGGTAAATTTTGCATTGATGTTGTATTTCTCAAACTTTATTGAACCACACGGAAAATGACACAGAACCTCACACTTTACAATCTAATAATAAAGATAAAACAGTTCTAATACAATTATAATTAAAATAGAAAAATGGCAAACGATGTATATAAATATATGTGCACGCAGAATAAAATAGAAGTAAATACAGCAATGTTTTATTTATTTAAAACAAGGACAGTGCAAAGATAACATTAATCTCAAACAGAAAACACGCTCTGAGTCTGCACCAGAAATAGCTGCAAGCAATTTTTCTTGTAGTCAGGTAGGTGTAGTATAGAAGAACAGAGAAACCTATGTTCCTAAGCACATCAAACACACCATTTACACAATGAACATCTTAAATAAACACTATATCAACACAATTCCCCAATAGCAATACCTCCTAAAAATACAATTATCCAATTAATAATTTATGGTCAAATGAGAAACTGCGTAGAGATGGAAATTAAGACATGACATTATAAAAGTGATTAAAAAAGCAGTAGATTCAGTAGAGCCAAACACCAACGCAATTACTGACAATCAGGAAAAATGTCCCTCTATGCTGTTCCTATTTCTGCTTAATCGTCAAGCAGTGCTTTTTGATCAGATTATTTTCGATTGTTTATGATAGTACAAAAAGTAATTTACTTGCTTGTTTATCAACCATGTAGGAGGAAGGAATTGAAGGGCCTTTTATAATGAGAATACGAGGTGCCAAATCAATTGCAAGAAAATGTAAAGAATTATGTTTTGCACTCAAAGTTGCTTTTTAATACTTGGTAATCGCAGAGTATTTATCCCAAACAACAATGTAATTACTCCCAGTGGGCATGACTCCATTTAAGCATTCGCATGACAACCTTTGATACCCTGCTGCTGTTAGTCCTTCACCTGCACCAGACCACCAAGCCCCTTAGGCCATCATTAGTCTGTTTGTGGAGTTCTAATTGGTTAAAAGGTGATGGAAAATGCACTCTTTGCTTCTGGCAATGCAGAAATATGCTGACAATTACATACTGTGTGCCAGCGGTGGTTCAATATAGCCACAGGACATGAAAGTAGTTTTAATATGTGGATTCAAAGAGTGCAAGGTTTTCAAAGCTGTTGTTTATGTAACTTCCTTGACGTTTTTGTCTATTAACCGTATCATTGACAAATAAACACATTTGCAAGCTTACATAATTGTAGTTAAATATTAATTGCAATACTACAGGATTTCCATTGCGTCTCTGAATGACGCTTTACATGTTTCTCTTCAGACTGCTCATATCGATGCTGCTGCTCAAGTTTCACTGTTTACAAGTGTGTCATAGTCAAGAAGAGGCCTTATGATTCAAGCTGTCTGTGGCGATTTGTTACACAATATGATGATGTGATGTCGGCAAATGAGGAAAGACGGGACAATAAATGAATAGATCTGGGCCTATGGACAAGTAAGCACAAATCAGACAATATCCTGCATTTTATTGTAAAAATGTCTAATTGTGATTGGGATTAGATTTGAACTCAGTTTCTCGGTGCACATTGCAAACACATCTAGAAGAAATTGAAAGATACTGAAATATTTACAGCTAAACTAATACAAGAATCCAATGCATTTAGGAACATTTTGTTTGGTTAAACTTTATATTTAAACATTTTATACTATAAAGGTTTAAATTAAATAGGACAAGATTAGGTTAGGTTAAGATTAACAAATTAATCACAACTAATCGATTATTGACATAATCAAATCATCAAATAATGTAGTAATTGAATTAATTGTTTTCTGTGCTATGCATAAACTCCAAAGCATGCCATATGAGACACTGAGACAGAGCAGCAATTAACCCAAAATGACCCTAGAAATGTGTAAAATTACTGTTTTTAATGACATTCTCAAGCAGAATTTCTTTAGTGTTCTTTCGCGATCTAAAGGACTAATCAATTAATCGAAAGGCAGTTGCAGCCCTAGACAAGATATTTAGTTGCTTACTGGAGAAAATTATGTTTCTCAAATAATTGCAGTGCTTTTACAATTAATTTTGCAGCCCCCCACAATTGGATTTTACCAGTGAAGTGAGTGGAAAACTATGAGATTTCGTTTTTGGATTTTGCAACGACATGTGGCAAAACGCTATATGAAGTGGTTTATGATGGTTGTTAAGAGTTTTGTCCTTATTGCACTGGATTCACGGATTGTCTGGCCGGTTAAAATACACTGCAGCCATTGTGTGCATGTTTGTACTTGTTAGCCGAGCGACACTGACACAACAGTAACCAGTTTGCTTCCAACAGGATGCTTTGAATTCACTGCAAAGTGCTGGAAAAGATGCATCAATAACTGTAAAGAGTCACAAATAAATAGCCATTTAAACTGCAGGGAGCACAGCCAGTGGATCAATGAGAGTAAATACCGTGGCATGTTTTGTTTCATGCCACACTTAAATGCACCCCAAATGTCATTAAAATGGTTGCGCAAGAGCTGTATCATTGCTGTGGGTATATCCAAAGAAATAAGTGGCAGTGTTCATGAAATCTCCTCTCCCTCCTCAGTATCTGATATAACAGCTGCCAGATCACGAGACTTGGATTAGGATCTGAGCCTGTGAGCTTTTTTTTTCTCTCTCCACTCAAAGATGTGTGTTTTTAGCTGTTCTTAATGTTTCATTTAAAGCTAGGAATTTGGCTATTTCCAAGTTAAAAAGCAGAACAGGCTGAATTTATAAATATTTCACAATGCTATCTTTTTGTGTCACAATTATTGGGCGAAATAACATCATGATTTTGCCATTATTCACGACTATTACCAAACATTACCAAAAATGGAAAAACTGCTCATTTACTTTCATTCACAGTGTATAAATACCATCTCTATTATGACCAGCTCTATGAAATACATTTATCTCTGAAGGAAAAGTAACAATTAATGTTAACTTGTTATTTATTTATATTTAAATCCCATGTTTTTGCAAATAAAATGTTAGTTTTTTTTTTAAGACGGCATACAATTTTACTTTAACATAAATTATCACAGTTATTGATCAAAGGATAAATTTAAACATCCCTATTCAGTAGTTATCATCATGCTTCTACTTCTTATTGATTCTTTTATGTGCTAAATACAACCATTTTATTTTTAGACAGTACACAGGTGAATACTCAAAAAGATAAATTGTTGGCGATTAAGTGTTTGCATCAAAAAGGCAGATGGAAAATAATTAGCTAATTTTTAACAAACTGAAGCTGTTGCATTTCTGTGTCACTAAACTCGTCATGCTCGTTCTAAAGTAGCTGTGGCATTCATTAGGTCTTCTTGCATGTTGCCAGATCTCGAGCCTTTCCTGTGATCACACCAGCCGCCGCCGGAGGCAAAAGACACCTTCCTTTGCACTAATCAGCCAACTTTCACAGCCAACATGTGAACGCAGAGCTGCAGCCTAGATCTCCTCTGCAAGACTCATGTTTTATTCTTTGCACCTGCACACTCCATCTCAGTGTTAACCAGAGTTATTTTTGTATAGTTTCAACAATAGAATATTCAAGCCCATCCACAAACAAGACGGGTTTTCAGTGTGTTTCCTCTTCCTCTTTTTACTGGAAAGCAAACTGGCTCGACGGTGTTGTTGAACTAGACACTTTTGTAGCGCTTGTTGTTCTTTGGGGTCAAACAGGGTACACTCTGGTGTCACTGGTGTCACTCTGGGTTTGTAGGGCACTGTTAAGATATTTTATTGATTATTTTATTTGTTTCAAGCTTCCTGTCACCAGTTCTATTCACACTGTTAAAAGGTCTTTAGAGTTTTGCAACTTGCACAGAAAAGAGAAGGAGACTAGTGACCTCAGACGACCTCTTACATATTTACTGCTAAAATATAAATCTCTTTTATTACCTTAAAGCTTCCTCTCTACACCAGAAATGGCCAATGTTGACTTATACATCAATGCTTTATTTTAACATTTTAACCATTCAAGTGTATGTTCAGGTTACTCTTCTGTTGCCAGTTTACAGCCCAATGAAAAACATAGAGGTTGACTATAGTTTCAGTGTGAAACTTCAGTTTAAGACAGAGGACATAAGAAAATGATTTTAATCAGTTTCAGAATTATGAGAAATTGGGACTGTTGCCATAACAATTAACGTTTTACAAACTGAGTTTACAAAAGACCTAGTTCACCTGATTTTTTTTTTTTTTGCATGTGATAAAGAAACGCAGTACAGATTTACTCTGTATTGTATTGCACTGTAAGCATCCATGCGAGTGAAAATGAGACTTCAGTGTTTTCTCGGCTTCTGTTTATAGAGCGTTTTATTCTACGAGAAGCAGGTGCATCATTAGCATGCTAATGTTTGTTAGCTTTACCCAGGATGGCAAAACTCGCTCTAGGCTCCGAGACTCGTGAAAAGTGCTTATAAACTTATCGCGGTGAATATTTTAGGATGCTGGGACTACATTAGGAAAGTGAGTGATACATGTGACTGCTGTAAAGACTTTAAAACAAACTAGTTCTGTTTTTCACTTTTCAAATCGTAAAAATCAGGTATAGTACCTTTTTAAAACTATCGTTTTGAATGAGAAAGGCCTCAAAATGTTGCAGAAGGCAAATGTTCAGGAAGCTGAAACCCATGAATGTACTCCCTTGTCCAGTAATATTATATTAACATTATATATGCCAAAAACAAAAGGAATACATTTTGATGAAACATTGTGCAAAAACATGTAGCACATTAATTAAAAGTGGGTTTAATTACATTTTAAGTTGATGTTTGCATGCTTTTTGCTTTGAAACATTCAAGATTACACAATGACTCAAGCCATTTAGCAATCTGAACACACACATTTCCAGAAAATCTCTTGTTTACACAGTTGTCGATATAAAATGATTCACCACACGCTTAGCCGCCCTGTCATGTGATGGTCACTGTTCTCCGCCCTTGCACTTTCTCTCTTTTGCAGGTTGTTAAGTCGTTTTTAGGTGCGTCTGTTTATCAGAATGATTACCTGGAAATGTGCCATGGACATGTGACTGCGTTTGTGGGTGTTTCGGTTTCATTCTGCAGCAACAGGATGTTTCTAAAGGCCACAGTTTTGTTTGGACTCACTCACATTTGATTTGACCTGATTTCATGTCAACGCATGCTGCTACTATTCACGTCTAAACTTTTTTTTCCAATATTGAAAGCATGGTCCGTATATGAACATTTGCTGCTATTGTAAGTAGAAATGTCTTTGTTTTTTTTGGCTTGGTGTTTGCATATTTCTGCATTGATTTCCTTGAAATACTTTAGCATGATCTGAGACGGTCTCTGAAATGTATTAACGCAATGGTAATTTTCTTCAATAATTCACAAATATTAACTGATTCCAACCCAGACCTCTGGCCAAATAGCAGTGCACTTTTGTATCATGAATTCCTTCTTTGGTAAAACCCAGAATCCTTGTCTAAAGGAGATTAAACCTGTCGAGCAGAAGGCAAAATGTAGTGAATACCAATGAAAACATTTGATTTGCGCCAGAAAATAACTTGTTATCTTTATATGGACACATGGGATCGAATATTGTAAACATGCTGATAACACAACACGTTTACTGTTAGTTACAAGTTAAGTAGGACTATATAATGCTGTTTACTGTAAAATAAAAGCTGTAGTATGAAGTTCAATATTTTCTCATTCATTGCAATGTTCAGCTTTGTAGCAACATAAAAGCATTTCATGTACTTCGTTATATTAATGGACTGCTTTTGAATGTTGTGAAGGCTTTATTTCCGTGCCATTTCAGGGTCAAAGTCAATGTGCATTATGGTTGTCGGTCTCTTTTAAAGCAATTAAATCTAATGTGTCTGGATCAGATTCCACAGAGAAGTCTAGTGGAAACAGTCGTTGCTGCAGCGATAACAATTGTGTTATGGACATGTGGTTGAAGGCTTTCATCTGCTGCTCGTTTGCTTTTGTCTTTTTCAGTTTGTTAGACTTCTCGTGATATGGATCTAGGAATGTCACGATACAAATCTCAGAGTTTCGATAACCGTGAGAAGAAACATTGCGATTTCGATTAGATTGTGATTAATATTGCAGTCCTAGTTAACTTGTAATTTTTAATGAACGCACTCGCAAAGTCTGCATTTTTTGAAATGCCATAATTGCAATATCCTGTTTTATTCTGCACGAAAAGCTGCTAATGCTGTAGTTTAGATTTGTGCAACATGTTCTGAAAGACATGATTTTATTTAGTTTTTGTATGTGTTTGTTCAAACCTATGTCAGTGTTTTTTCTAAATTCTCACTCATTCTCATTCATGTGTAAATATGAACTTTGAACATTATTCTATAAATAAAGCATACTGTAAATCGCAAATCTAATCACAGTTGCAATAAGCTTCAGAAAAATCTTCTCAATAATCTTCTCAATTAATAACAACACAACTAAACAAAAGTGAAATCCTTTGTTAATTTTCAATCTCTCTGTTAAAAACACAACCATTCCTGAAGTATTAGCCTCACAAAGTCAATCTTTGTGAATGATAAAGTGATGTAAACAGCCAGATAAAAATGCATTCACATTTGGTCGACTTTTTGGAACATCGATTGAATATACATTACAAATTTTTGCTTGTAAAAGTGTCAGTTTTTTTTTTATGTTTTGTGACCTAAACAATCACTGTCCAAATAATCTTGACCTCTGTAGAGTCTGCATGGACATGGACACTGAAGAAAAGTTTGATTTTGTTGTTGTGAATTGTTGTACTACACTTTCCTGCCTTCAAAATGTGTAATTTAGTGCAGAAACGTTGAGAAAACGCTTCAGATTTGGCTTTTCTGTATTAGTCATAAAAACCACAAGTCATTGTGGTTTAACTAGCTCACACTTCTCTTTAAATGTCAGGTTCACATCCCTCACAAAAAAACCGACTCTTTCTGCGGTTGATAATGTATATTTTAGTTTGGCATGATACTGGTTTGGGTTAGGAAATCCTCGTAGTCATAATAAGACAAACTTAAATGTAAGGTGTTAGTTTTCCACTGTTGCATTGCACTGATGCATTTTTTAATTTAATTGCAAAAAAAAAAAAAACAAGTGGCACAATGAATACACCTGACTACAAACGTGTATATTCGACTTTTTTATCTGCAGGAATGATCATCGTGCCATTTTAAAAAGTTTTGTTGCTATCAAATTTAAATAGAGTATGTACATATTTTATCATTCAACTTTTGCATCATCTTTTTCTCACGCTTTTGTTTACAATTTACACTTGAAGTTGGAAACTCTAGCGCATGAGATAATCATTTTGAATAGCAACGTTACTTTGTTTTTTGACTGGACTCTTTATTCTGCTTTATTCCCATCTCGTTTTCCTTCTTGGTGTAATCTCTCTTGTGCACCTTTTTATCCATTTGTGCTCTAAATTAAACTGAAGTCTAATCTCTAGTCTGAGCTGCTCTCTGACGGTTACGGACGGTTGGCTCAATGGTTGAATTATTCATTTCTGTGACTCACACTCGTCTCTGCTGTCTCCACCTCTGACATGTTTTAAACCACATCTTTTTCTACCTAACACTGATTCAGGACTCCGTCGGGACTATCAAGTATTATCTTGTATTTGATGTTATGACCGCTACAGTAATGTGTGGTTTCATGTAGGAGACTCGTTGAAAGTGAGATGTTTTCACTTCCTGCTGTGTAATTCTGCGTCTGCAAAGGTCAGTGTTCAGTGAGTGACAAACTGTGAACACGACACTCACGCAAAGAAGAAATCAGCCTTTTCCTGTTGATGGCCACTTACAGTCATGACTACTTCAGAGTCAGATTCAGACAACTTGATTAATCCCACCAAGGCAGTTAGTTTGAGCAGTAAAAGAGCACATAGGGAACAATCCTACAAAAACATATAATGCACACATAATGGAGTATTTGAGGTCAGTAAATAGCACTCAGTAAAGGCAATACATCTAGATTTCAATTAGAGTTTAAATGTATGATTTGAATTAAAGTAGAGACAAAAGGTTTCAGATGACACACTCTTTAAAATATGGCTTTGTGAGCTAAGAATCACGTTGGCTTTTTGTAGAAATTGATTATAACAATAGAATTAAGATCATTTTTGTCTTTTCATTTGCAAATAAGCATGTAGAGATGATATTATTAGTCAATTTTACATGGTTGACAAATCGAAGTAATACATATAAACCAAAATGGTACTTTTCTACTACAGTCTACTGCTTGTTAATTTTCTGTTACATTTAACGTTAGCATTGGCTTTAAACACAAACGCTTACACCTTTGACCATAACCATAGGTGATGGTCATGAGCTCTGGGTAATGACTGAAAGGACAAGATCGCGGATACAAGCGGTCGAAATGAGCTTCCTCCGCCGGGTGGCTGGGCGCTCCCTTAGAGATAGGGTGAGGAGCTCAGTCACACGGGAGGAGCTCAGAGTAGAGCCGCTGCTCCTCCACGTCGAGAGGAGCCAGCTGAGGTGGCTCGGGCATCTGTTCCGGATGCCTCCTGGACGCCTCCCTCGGGAGGTGTTCTGGGCATGTCCCACCGGGAGGCGGCCCCGGGGTAGACCCAGGACACGCTGGAGGGACTATGTCTCTGGGCTGGCCTGGGAACGCCTCAGGATCCCCCCGGAGGAGCTGGAGGAAGTGTCTGGGGTGAAGGAAGTCTGGGAGTCCCTGCTTAGACTGCTGCCCCCGCGACCCGGCCCCGGATAAGCGGAAGAAGATGGATGGATGGAAGGCTTACACCTTTCAAAAACACATAATTGTCCTCCGGTGCAGTATTCATCTCGTTTGTAAAGTCTTTAAAATGTTTTCAGTGACATCCACCTGCAGCTCACAGTTCACTGCCTGATTTTTAAGGATTTATCGACTTGCGACTTCCCGTAGAGATTTACCAGGAGCAAAACTTGTATTGTCAGTAACAGTAGCAATAGGTCTTCTTTCTTCTTGTTCAGTAAAAAAACACACACCTTACTCTATAACATTATTTGTAAGAGCAACTATTTGTGAAAGAATAAGACTGACTTATATGGTGTTAGTTTTAAAGGGTATTTTGTTGGATGAGAACTATAAGAGAGAATTGTCCATGATTTTATGTTTTTATGATTTGTGTTCTGCTATATTTTTCACTTTGCCCCAGGTCACTCTTGATAAAGTGGTCTCGATCTCAATGTGTTCTTACCTGGTAAAATAAATGTTAATAAATAATAATAAAAACAAAATAAATTTAAAAGAATTTGGAAAAAATTCTAATAATACAAATAAAATAAATTGAACACTAATAATAATAGTAATATAAAATAAGCAACTTGCAACAACTGTATCTACTGAGAGATGATTTGGGATGAGAACCATAAAAACAAAAATCTGAACCATCATGAGTGAAGAAAATACTGTAAAAGGACTTTCCCTGAACTAGAAAAAGTAAGTCAGGTGCAGGCCATTTTTAAGATTTATTGAGCGGGAAAATAGAAATTCTTCATTACACCTTTGCGACTAAAAATGCTAACCTTGTATCATTATCAATATCCAAATGGATTTGTGCACTCCTTACTGTTACTGTCTGAACAAGTCTCGCCCCTGACATGTAGTTTGTGAGGAAATGCGAAACATCATGACCCTCATCACCCAAATGTCAAATTAGATCAGCAGGGAACTCTTACCGGAAAATAACGTTGCATAACTCTTTCTCCACGTCCCCTCTGTCTCACGAGGACGGCATCACATCGCTGGGTCTCTTTCTGGCCAGTCCTACTTTACCCAGTCGTCCAGAAAGAGCTCCAAAAGAACCATGGAGGGTGACTCAGCCTGCGCACTCCCATGACTCGCCAACTCATGACCGCCATGATGGAGGCAGACACAGAGCATGAGCATATTTAGTCATTATTAGACAACTGGGCCAGAAACAGGACATCAATGGGGAAAGGCTTTGGGGACAGAAATGTTGCAGAAGTGTTGCGTTTGTAGGAAGTAACCAGTCATTACTGTTGTGCTGTATTATGTAGATTGCAGTGTGATCTCCATATCGATATTTAAGATGTATTGATATAATTTTTTTTATAAGATATTAGTTTTGACATGGTGTGTATATATATTGATAATGCCCATTTTACAAGGTTTGAGAAGCACTTTATTTTGAATGAAAATAACCTGTTGGTTGGAAGAACATGATTTTTTTTGGCTCTACTGTTATGGTCTATGGTTTATTTAGTGCAAATCTTCTATTTGTAGATTTATTAAGTTATCATATGGTAACTGATATTGGCATCTGCTTATTCTTCAACTAACAAAAGTTGCCTGTGACATTTGGCATTATTCGTTTGCAGTACATTTTGGGAGTTGATATTAATAGATATTATTATAAGATATTAATAAGCACTAATAGTTTGTCTATGCACTTATAACGCCTTATACATGTTTATAATCTATCAGCCAAAACATGTTTGAGTGAATGAACGACATGTACAGAGCTTCAATGAGCTGCATATTACATTATTTTCAATTATCACACTAAAAAGTGCTTATAAACACATAACAAATGCTTATTAATGCATTATAAATAGTTCTAATTTAAAGCGTTACCTTTTGTTGTTGTTAAGATTTTGAGATAGATGTAATAAATCAAGATATACCAAAATATAGTGTGACCGTTACTTTATTGCCCTGCAGTGGTATTTCTCATTGACGATATGCTGATAATCTTTCACATTAATCCTACCTTAAGATGCAACGATACATTTTCCTCATAATTCAATAGTATCTCATATAAGTCACGTGATTGATTCAGAAGACAATTGTTTCCTCTATTATTTCTAAGCTATTCATCAATAAACATAACATTTTATTAAATTACACCATGTCCTGTCTGGAAATAGCAGAGTTGTGCCTTTATGGGGCAGTTTTCTACCTCTGTCTGTGAAAGTATGGCATGCTTAACCCTTTTCTTGCTTTGCCAAATGGTGCTGGAGTCGGAGTGTATTTTAATCAGTGCAAAGTCGTCACGCTGACTCTTCTGTATTTAAAAAAAAGTGCTTTGATTCTTCCTTCTTAAATTTAACCAGTGACAAAGAGCTTTTCCATTTTTAGCATCTTTTGCAAAACTTCTCCTTTATCTTGACAAGTGATTCCCAAACTGTGCTGTGCTTCCCAGTGTTTTCTACATTTGTCTTACATTATTTAAGAGTTACGTTTTACATTTGTAACTATTGGTTTCCTGCTTTGAATTTGAGAAACGGTATTTTCATATTTTATTCCATGTTTAGACCTGCTTTAGTTCAGTCATAGGTTAGATTAAGGTAAAATAGACTTAAAAAATACTTGAGAATAGTCTTGGTCTACTCTGAAAGCCAAAATTGTACAAGGTGTCATTTTGATTGAAAGATTTGAGAATCACTGATCTAGAAGTTGATCCAAACGACTGGATAAAGGACTTAATCACTGTGATGGAAAGGTCATCTCTTTATTTTGTTTACAAATTGCCTTTTGGTTGCTTTGTGGATTGTTGATTTGCCTCCCAAGTCGCTCTAATCAGTATTGGCTGTGTTCGCCTCGGCCGCTTTGTGCTGAGTGCATCGTAATATTGGATTAAAACTGGATGGGGGGAAAAAACAACTGAATTGCCGGAAAATGAGTGTTATCACGAAGCCGCCTTTTCCTCCGTCAAACATAACAGGTGCACTCAAAACACAAGGACAAAACCAGTCATTTAAAAAGATTAATTTTGATATCCTCCATGGCATTTGAAAAACAGTTCTGTCAACAACAATGGTTTGATTTTCTTCCCCACTCATGCTTGTTTTCTTATTAAAACAATCTGTGACTGTTTTCTTTGCCTAAAAGGTGCACTTTGTAACTTTTCGGTTCCACTTACTGTTTGTTTGTTACTATTTTTGCCTGAAATGTTCCACGGTATGGCATGAACCTTTTCTGACTTGCATTTATTTATTTGCATTTGAAGTTGACCAATTAAAAGCAACAAAGCAATTATCAAAATTATTGTCTTATTTTACAAACTTCATAACATGCATGAGCTGAGAGAGGTTTTTTGACTCAAACACAGCAAGAATTACATCAAAAAGACACAAGAAACATGTAAAATTCATGGTAAACCTTTTTTGTCTGTAATTGTACTCCACCAGGACAGCTCATGTTGTTGAAATTAGGGCTGCACATTTTAGGAAAAATATTTAATTGCAATTTTTCTGACAAGTATTGCGATTGGAAGATTCTGCTCAAAGTTTACAGGCTGACAAAAAGACTGAAATAGCTATGAATCTATGAATTGACAAACCAATAAAAGAACCACATTAGTATTGTTTTAACAAATCGAAACTACAACAGTAGTTTACGGGAAATGGGATATTTTGTTGTTTTCATGGATGAAATTTTAGGTGCATCAAAAATAGCAGCCTTTATGATTTGCTAATTGCGTCCATTAAAATTGTGTTTTTTTTTTCCCTAGTTGAAGTCTTGTAAAAATATTGATCTAAACAACTGATCAATTTATCAAAAAAAAATAAATCCCTAGAGGACTCAGTCGGCAAAATAAACTTTTGTTATTTAATTACATATTTTATTGCCCAAAAAACAACAAAATGATGACATCCTTATTGTCAGCAGGATGCCTCTCCACAGATCTGACCTGTAACCTAGCCTTGGGGTGTCATCTCCTTGTCTCATTATGTATGTTTAAATAAAGCAACGTCATCTCCATGGGAACAAGCAGGTGGTAGACTTACACAGTGCACCTTTAACTTTAATTTCCATCTTTCTTTTTTACTTTTATGTATCTGTTCCTATCCTGTGCTTGTCATGATTCATTCCTTTGTTTTTCTACCTTTTCCTTGTCTCTTATGTGATGTTGTTGTCCAGCCCCCCAGTGTGCGCCCCTGTCTGCTCTCTCCACCCACCCACCTACCCATGATCCTCTCTGCTCCCTCCTCCTGACCACGGTGAGTCTGGTCAAATCGCCACACCAACACCAACATGCTAAAACTATCTACAACCAACGCTTGTAAAGGCAAAAACACTGGATTTCCTTTAGTAAAGAATGAAATTATGTGAAGAGAAATACTGTATGTTGCTACGTGAACATTTACAGACGAGATGTTATTGTTGGCGTTTTCACACAGGAAGGAAGCTGAGTGAGTGCTGTGCCAACCTGAAAGATTAGACAAACATAAACCACTTAATGTGCACATAACTATCCACTAATGCATACTTCTGTAATTTTAAAATAAACTGAGAGTAATGTGTTAAAAAGTTATGTCATGTGTGGATTACCTACATTAAAAAGTTGGTTAACAATAAGCGGTTTTGGTTGGTCCGTGACGTTACTTGCAACCGCGTAACACGCTGCATTTCATATTTTTTGTTCAGTTATTTTGTCTTTTTTGTGATGTTTCTCAGTTTTCTTTCAGTAGAAAAGGCTCCAGATGTTATGGTCAAATTTTGATTGCTTAATTGATTGCATTGTTTGGTTTTTAGCTAATCATGACGCATCAATATAAACCGCCATGATTTATTGAAAGCATACATTAATATTATCACACTGGAAGCATCATTTCTAGGTCATTTCAGATTATTGACATTAGCTTTTTGTTAATTATGGAAATGGGGAAATACAAATCATACCGTACATTCTTATAGATGTTCCTCCACTTAATTTTTCATGCAGTTGAGCCCTTACTCCTCTTAATTTTCATAAACAAGCTTTGTAACCTTTTATTTTTATTAACTACCTACCTTTACACATAAGTCAAGGCATTGTGTGATCGAAGTTTATAGACATATTCTGTTCAGCACAGACCAGGATGTGCAGAATTGGTCAGAAACATGGGGTGCGCTTTTTAATCCAGCGAAATCCACTGTATTACTTTCTCATGGTCAGTCAGTTTTCACAAAGTATCTCGGCGTGCGTGTTGGTTGGGTGACACAAGGTAATGCAGTGTCACAGACGGCCAGCAACACCTCAAACTTTGAACAAATCTGAAGCACTGCCCCCCAGAGGTGAAGACCATCGCCTACAACTCTCGTACGCAGCTCCCTCGATTCTATGCAACCGTCGGGGATCCTCATCCATCAAAGGATACGTTAGGGCTGCACGATATTGGAAGTTATTAAGATCTGCGATATCGATTTTATTATTATTTATTTATTTACACTGTTTGACTAAGGCTGAATCGAACGATTATTTTAGTAGTCGACTAGTCAGTGATCATTTCTATTGTAGATTGAGTCTTAGAATAAACTAACATGTTTAACCAAATAAATGTTGAAATATTGTGAATGAAGGCTTCTAGATGGAGAATAATATAGTATAAGTATATAGTATAGTATAATTAAGGAAAGTCAGAAATAGTCTGTTATTTCTTTGACATTTTTCTGCTAATTTAGGTTGAAAAAGCTAGATTTTATTCACGGTTTTCATTTTATAAACAGAACATTTCTATCAGACGGAAGACTTTGGTGTTACTGCAATATATTTAGTTTCTTGCAATATCGTTATAGCGTGAGCCAATATTGTTGTATCATACTTTTGCGATATATTGTGCAGCCCTAGAATATGTTTAGACTTTTTTAAAAGGGCAGCAGTCATTGAACTTCTTCTCTTTTTGAACTCATTTGGGATTTTCAAGGTTACAATGATATGAAAATCATGTTTGATGGACTGGACTGTTGCTTATGACTCAATGCTTTTAATAATCAATGTGTCTGGACTCGAACAGTGCGCAGTGAGACTTGACCCCTTTTCTCTCCTTCTATTCTTCTCCGTTTGAAGCTGTTGATGCTCTTTTCTCGTCGGCTTTATTGTGAGTGACCCAGACATTTAGCGCCGTCGCCTCGTTCAGGGATCAGGCCCAAATGAACGAGGGGGTGGTGTCAGATTAGCGGCGGCTCAGACCTGTGTGGGCTGAGGTTTGACGGGTGCAGGATTATGACACCACACCAGGCATTAACACACTCCCCTGGATCAGTTGTGCAGTTAAAGGTGTCAGGCGCGTGTTTGTGAGCAAAGTGGCAGCAGAATCTGTGGTTAACATTTACTAAGGACAAATAATAAAATCTACAATGAGGGGTTGGCAATGAATTGAAATTTAGATAATATTGAGTTGAAGAAATGCAAAAAAAATGTATTTCAAATGTTTTTAATTCATTATTTTGATTTAGGTTTGGCACATACATTCACAAGTTTTCGATTTTTCATGCAACTTAACTTAAATGAACTAGTCCTACATAGTCCTTTTTACATCTCCTCTACTTTTAAACAGTAATTGACTTTTTCTTGTTTATTTCCTAAAGTAAAAGAAAATAATTAACATAAAATAAAATAAAAAGAAATGCAACATTTGAGTGTATAATTTGTAGTAAAAAGTGCTGCAAAAAGAGATGATTGAAAATGTAAATGAAAGGTTTTGTTGCAGACTTTCAATTAAGGTTATAAGGTGATATTTCTGCACTTTTGTGATTCATTTTACAGACATGTCACATTTGTCTGACACTTAAATGTCAACTAATATGTTTAAAGACATGTTTTAACACATTTCTGTTGAATTGGCATAATACCGTCTGACTATTGTTATCTGGACACACAAAAATATTGAGATTACATTATTATCACCTACACCTATCTACTATTCAGCCTCACCTGCATTCAGCCTCATGCCCAGTATCTTAATGTATGTATGTGTGTGTGCGCGAATGTGTGCGCGTGTGTGTGCATGCGTACGTGTACGTGTTTGCATGGAAGCTTTACTGTGGGGATGGTGGGGTCGCGGTGGGGGTGGGATCGGGGAATTGTTTTTAATATGTAAACTGGAAAGCACTTTGTTTTACAATTTTTGTATGAAAAGCGCTTTATGAATAAAGTTTGATTTGATTTGACTATTACTTTTGTTTTTCTATGTAGTACAAACACATACACGTAACATGCTGCTGCTGAAACAAAAGTCAGATTTTCACAAAAAGTTTAGAGTTTAAGGCCTTGTAAGATGATCTCGAGCCCTTCCTAAATTCCCTGTGATAATTTAATAGAATTAAATGTGTTAATCTGCAGCACAGTATAATCTATTGTAATTTGGAACTCTTTTAATTTTATGTTTTAGAATTAATCACTTAGCAAACTGTGACTCAGTAAAATTTAGATTTTTTTAATTTGTATTGCAGCCTTTGTAATTAAAACCATATGCTTTATCATGATTAATTTTAAATGCAGTTGAAGGTGCACTATGTAACCTGTCACCAGCTTGTATCCATGGAGATGTTATTGTTTTGCCTGGAATGTTCCACTGTATGGCATTAAAGTTATCTATTTAGTTAGGCTAGTTATTTATTCAAATTAAAAGTAAGCCATTTTAACAATAAAAAAAAAAAAACTTTGAATATCTGTAAAATGGGTGAGAATGTATATTTAAGAGAATATTATTGGATACAACAATATTTTGCATTTTCCAGAAGGGATTTTTGTTTTAATGGACGTACTGAATGTGACTTGTCAGCCTTCTCTAATACTACACTATGGTAAAGTTGTCCTATCGCCCAACTCTAATTAGCACTGGCTCTTGTCCAGTAAATCACACTGTAACAGCTTCACAAACTGTAATGCAGTTAGTTACATCACTAACTAAATCAGTGAAGCATTCAACAATTACTGAGATTTACTGGAAATTCCTAACATTGTTTTCCCTCTGGGTGGTGTGTTGTCACGGGATGTTGTTTTTGGGAGATATTTTTAATTTCAGTGTTCAGTCTAATCTAAATTTGTGTTTTCTCTTTTCTCTCTCAGATCACTCTTCAGAGTCTGGAGAACTTCCTTTGCCTTTTCCACTACGTCCAGCACCTCCCCAACCAGACCAAAGATGCTCTGAAATTCTGGTACGTTGATGTTTTAAGTATCAGTCTGTCTTATTATGTCAGGCGCCTAACAAGAAAACAGAATACCTCATTAAATCCATGTTTTTCATTGTGCATTTCATCATAGTTCAACACCCATAGAGATAAATAGAGATATATGGAGTTCTATAGAGTTATATAGAGATGGCATTATCACTTTGGAATAGGGCTGTAGTCTTTTATTCGTTTAGTCGATTAATCGGTCAATTATGTTTTAGTCGACCAACATTCTTTTGGTCAAATAATTATTTAATTTCAATTAAAAGGATTTATACAACAAAAACTGCAAAAAGTGAAGACATGGAGTGAGTTTGCTAATGATGTTGTACTGAATCATGAGTTTAATCTATACCTAACATTTAAAAATACTCTTTCTACTTTTCTGTATAAATTGTTATTTTTAGCATGAACTCCAGTTCAACTTGTGTTTTTTTTTTTTTGTGCAGTTTTGGTCAGATACAGAGATATACGTCATAGTTTTGCCACACACCCTTTTAGTTGATTAATCAGTCGACAAGACAGGTCTTTAGTCGACCAAGAATTTCTTTAGTCGACTATAGCCTACTTTGGAAGCAGTGGAGCGCTGCAGCTTTATTATTCACCTTATTCCGGAAGTTGCTGTGCGTGCTGCCGTCTTGTTTTCGTTGTATTACTTTACACGGAGCAGACAGGCTCAACAGAAAATACGTTCTACATGGACTAAAAAGCCGTTTTCAGACCGCCCAGGACATTGGTGCGTTGTTGACTTGTTGTTGCTCGTGTTCATTAAACATTTTACACAAATCATTCTACTTTATGTAACATTTTAGCGGTGAGACTTTTCCCTCGTTCGTCAATAACTTTAACGGAGTTCTCGTCAAACGGAAGTGCGTTTACAACAAAAGTGCGTATCTGTGGCAAAAAAACAGCAAAAGTGGGCGGGGCAGAATAAGGTGAATAAACAGCATGTCATTTAAGTCTTGTAATACATGTTTCCAATACGATACGATGAGATACAACAAGATGGTGATGATATATTGCAAAACGATATATATATCCCAGCCCTACAAAATATTTCTCCTTAACAAACACTAAGAAAAAAACTATTAAGGGCTCACGTATATTATATTTTTGCAGTGTAAACAAAATTGAGGCCCAACTTTGACACACGCTGCAGTGTGTGGCTTTGCTTTTTTTTCATGTGACCAAAAGGGATTTAATTTATTCAAGAGAAAAAAAAAAAAGAAACCCATTAGCAACCTCTGACCAAAACTACTTTAAGCATTACTTACTTGTCAGTGTAATTCCTATCTTTTAAAGATCCTCTGGAGTAAAAGGTTTCTCATATTATGCAATCTCGATGCATTAGAGTTTGGAAAGCCCAGCTGCATAGATTTCCATACTGATGAGGGAAAGTTTAGGGACATTAGCACCTCTTGAGCTTCTTGTTTGTATTCAGAGCTGTTTAAGTAATGCACGCACACTGCACCTGGAGTTTGCCACATTAGCATTCATGAAATATGGCTGTCTTCGGCTGAGTGCTGATGAGTTTGGACAGCTTCAGTTAAAATGTTTGAAAGAAAAAACACTTGTGTCCAAACAGAAAAACATTTACCTCTCTCGGTAATAAAACAGCGTAATGCTCCTCCTCAGTCATTTTTCCTGGAATTTTAGTTTTGCTTTTCTTAAAAATGGTCTGAATAGCACATGCGAGATGGAGAACTAAACCTTTGCTGACACTGCAGTTGTGTCCCTGGGCAAGACATGTTAGTCATATGTTTGTTAATATTTGGCATCCAACTTAATACATGCAACTGGTTTAATAGAGCAACCTATAATGACTAAAGGAAAAAACTGGGTACTACTAACCCTCATTTCCCACACTGGAATTTGATCTATTTCAGTGGAGAACCAGTGAAAAGTCCTTTTTAGATTTCAGGTGCACAACCAATCAACAATGCACTCTTTGTCTAACCTGTGGAAAGCCTGATTGATTTCACAACTCTAATGAGTTTATCTCTGTCATGTCAATCTGGAATGGCTCCTGTTGATATAGCTGGGAAAAGAGGTGAGATTCTCAGTAGCGTTTTAGCCAATCACAGCAGCTAATTTACACGTTTCGATAATCGTTCCTTTCTACTTTGTGATCAGTTATTAATTAAACAACGTTTGTCAGAAAATATACAAGTTCTCTTCCTTACCAAAAGTCACTCTTTACGACAATCCAGCTTTAAAGGTTATTCTTTCTGAGTGGCTTATATTCTTTGTAGTTGAAATCGGCAGCCCTAAATCATACAGCCGTAGTGATAATGTCAGGAATAAGGTCAATGTTCTAAATGCAGCTATTTATGAAATAAAAAAGACTGAATGTCATGGGCTTTGTTGGATCAGAACCACAAGGAAGCAAAGCACAGAGACAGGCAATTGTATCCAATCAGAGACTTTGGATGAGAACTGTGCGAAATAAAAGAATAAAAGGAATAAAAGGGGCTAACAGCTCAATCTGAAACATGTTCAAAATCAGGTACAGGCCCTTTTATGCTTTCCGTTATACATTTAAAAAAAATTTAAATCCATGTTTTTACTTATTGAATACAATCGTGCTTTTATGAAAGTAGGAATGCAGTCTGATAACATCTCAAAATGTCTTCAAACAGTGACCTGAATAAGCTGCTTTCACTGGACAGACCATGGCATTACATTAACTACAGTGTGTGGCCATAATACTCATACATATACAGCTTCACCATATACCATCTTAATACTTTCATTATTTTTTTTCGAGTATTGTAATTTTTTTTAATCTTTTTTTTTTTTTACCTCTTTGATCATTCTAAACCATCTCACACCACGCCATATTAATTAGATCAGTGGTCCCCAATCATTTTCTCCCAGCGACCCATATTTTACCCATTTATGTGGTTAGTGACCCAATCATCCTTCTCCTTGTCAGGAAGCTACTGTCGTTGAAGAAAAAATATAATTGTTTTCTGGTTAATAAAGAATTATTAAAATAATTAAGAAGTTAACATAACAATTATGATTTAAAATACTTTATATAAGCAATTAAAATTTAATCCCCTTATTAGAATTTACAAAATCTAGTTCCGATCTCTTTTCTAAAAATTCCTGGGGACCCCCTCAGAATCTTTAGGGACTCCCGACCTCCAGGTTGGGAATGACTAAATTAGATAATCAAGGGAAAAGGACACAAGGGCAGCAACTGGGATGAAATCATTTCAATTTGATTTTGCAAAATTTATTGAAAAGTGACAAAAATATAGTTCTGTGACCTTTACTGTAGGTCTGGTCTATAATTCCTGTTGTGATCTGGCCTTATTTACTTTCAACCTGTCTATGTTCTTATGTATTCTATGTTATTCTTTTCGTTTCTAATCCTTAAATACTTAATTCCATTGGACATTTAGTTTGTGAGTGTGCGCGGGTCAGGGGCAGGGTCCTCTACAGGTCATGGAGGGTTTGGCCGCCTTTCCGAGGCCTGTCCCCTTCGCCATGTGACATCATGTGCTTTCATGTGATACGCTGATCTGCTGCAAATCTGGAAGGCTTCCATTTGAAATTCCAATTTAATGGAATTTGCACTGCAGAACAGAAAATTCAGTCAGCCATCGTGCGAGGAGGTATGCGGACCGAGCCGGCTGAGCTGAAGTTTAACCCGGAATATGCTCGACATGACGGGGGCAAAACTTTCAGGATTAGAGACATTTGGTGAGATAAAGATTTGTTTGTAAAGCCACAGCTAGCAGAAGGCTATTGTGTTAGCGGAGACAGAACTGTGGACAATTGTTTGTTTGGTGATTTGCTGGGCTTGCTCTGGGGGATTTCCTAAGTTTACTATACTGGGAAAATATTTTAGTTAACAAACATTGCAGTTTTCTGTCGTAAAAAACTACATTTCAGTCAAGATATGGATATGCTATAGTGAAATTCATTGATTTAGCTGCAATAGAGACCTGCAGATGGAAGATTCTTTCAAATGTTAAAGGGTTTTGTTGACCAAGTATGAATTGGCACTTCCGCTTTAACTAATATCTGCTAATTTGAGTCCTGGTTTGGGCAAAATGTTCTTACAAATGCAAAATGAGACTAAAGCCTTGTCAGAGAGCTATAAAATGTGTCTTGAATGTTGAGTTGACTTTCTCGCGTGAGCTAAACGAGAATGAACACATGCTTGGAAGAGAAGGCATGTTGACTTTATGCTAACTAGTAACAAACTGGATTGTAGACTTTTTTGTTCAGTTTCTAAAGGGATGTTTGTTTAGTTGCTGTTGTGAAAGAATACTTATTTTCCTCATAGTAAGAGGTTTGTTTACCTTTACTTACTGGGTTTTTGCGCAAACAAGTTTGTTTGACCTACTGTCCATTCAAAGTAAGAATGTATTGGCAATATGATCATAAACTTACAGTACAATGATGAATAGTAAACTCCTTAAATGCAGTACTGTATAGATCGAACATGATGCTTCAATTGTAGTCCTGGTAAAGAAGACCTTATCCCAGGTCTATGCCAAGTCTGAACGAGGACTAAACCTGATTTAAAATGGGAATCAACCAATTAACCCATAAAGAAGCATGAAATAAAATTGTCTCGATGGTGAACAAAACAGACCACAGTTTGAGTATCCCTGCAGTAATGGTTAGGAGTGGGAAATATTGACAATTTTCTAAACAATTTTCAAATGATATTTTCACAGTGCATTAGGAATGTCCTATACCCTTGTTTAGGACATGACACTAGATGTTTCTGTCTCAGGTAATGTTGAATATTTTAAATTATAGACAATACATTGTTTTGCGGGGGTGCACGGTGGTAGAGCGAATAGAGTTCCAGCCTCCCAATAAGGAGATCGAATCCTGGACCAGACCGACGTCACACAATCTCTCTGGTTACCTCTGGTTCCCCGTGTTACCGTGGGTTCTCTCTGGGTTCTCTGGCTTCCTCCCACCGTCCAAAGACATGACTGTGTAGGTGTAGTGGTAGAAAATGAATTAATCTCCGGAACAATAACTGCAATACTATACTATACGTTTTTCGACAAAACTCCCACCTCCAGTTGCAAAAAAAAAAGTTTTTGATTTTATTTTTCTAATAAACAACAATACATTTTCATGAACATGAACAAGATAGACTAGACTAATAATTAAAACCATTTAACACAGAAATAGTCAAATATATTACTCCAAATCTCAACTCCAAACCACATAACATTGAAATGACTGGATTTTGATACAATTACAACAATCGCACAGCCTTACTGTGTTAATATAGTAATATTCAATACTTTTTTGAATTTGACATATTGCCCTTCCCCATTTTAAAGTAACTCTCTTGTTTAACCCTTTCAGCTCAGACATGAGTGGGGCCAGTAACACGCTGGCGAGGGAGTTCCTGACGGATGTGCATCAGCTGTGCAGCGCCGTGGCCCAAAGAGCAGAGGCCCGCGACGAGGATGAGGAGGAGAGCCACATGGTCGCTCTGGGGGAGTACCTGGTCCGGGGGCGGGGCTTCCTGCTGCTCAGCACTCTGGACTCCATCATAGACCAGGTCAGTCTGAAAACAGGAACAATGTAACCGACGCCACCGCAGTGTTTAGATGTACTTGACAAGACCACTGTTGCCCACCGTAGTCATAGTCAGCTTTTCTCCTTCTTAAGCAAGACATTAAATCAGCAAAACAGGTTATTTTTTGCTGCTTCTTGTCATTTTTCTCCTTTATTACAAACTGAGTTGGTACAGATGGTTGAAATTCTTGAAAATGCTTGAATTTTGCTATATTGTTTTCAAGGTTGGGATAGCGTTTGAATTTTGGATAAAGTGCTTTAAAATGCTCGAAATGTAAGTTTTCCCACTAACAGACTTCAATTAGTTGTTTTGAAATACTCTAGACCTATGGACTCGACTGCTTCGTGCGTGTATTTTAACATTCTACACGATCCTTCAACATTATTTCTGCATCTGTGCTCCGTGGCACGAGTTTGTCTCGAATTAATTACTTGAGCAGGGGACCACTTTTCTCCACATCAACGGTTGTTGCCTCTGGAAAGTTGCAGCAGACGCCGACTGAGTGAACGACCTGTGAACGACCCGTGAATACGCTGGCTTTTTCATGCATATTAATAAGTTACGCGATAATTTAAGACACTTTCCAAAATGCTCCAAAATACAGAAAAGCAGCAAAGCAGAAGGGTCATTGCATGTCTTGAATTTTATCTTTGAAAAGTTGTACAAACCTTATATTTATTATGATACAAATATACCAGCATTATTTAATAAGGGATTCCCAGTATGACCTTTGCCTGAACAGAAATATATGAGGAATACTAATAATACTGATATTATTCTTGAGTTGAATTTATATTTGCCTGTCCTTGAATTCTGGACTTTATGTTGTTTTAATAACTAAAGCCATTTTTCTTCATTTCCACTATGAAGTACCATTTTTGTCAGTGTCATTTTTCAAAAAATCTGATGTTTTGTGCCTTTTTAATGACGTGTGATTGTAAAATATAACTCTAATAGTGACTTTTCCCATGTTTTAATGTTTATGTACACACTCACTGTTGACTAGTTCTTACTGTAGCTGTTCAATATATTCAGTGCAGCCTGTAACAGTTTCCCATCAGCCTCTGTGACCTCAGCTGGGCTTAATCTCTGCCATCAGAAGGAAATTGCGCACAGTGTTTGCTCAGAGGACACAGTTTAATCAAAAGCGTGATAATGGCAATACAGTTCAGACATACGGGGCAAAAACAATGCAAATATACTTTACACCAGTTCAGCTCCATTTGTTTACATTGTACATTGCTTTTATCTATAGTCAAACATAACCAGCCCTGTCACAATAATTATTGGCTTTACCATTAAATATATTTTTGGGGAACAATTTTTTGGGGGCTCAATATATATCTTGTGTACCTTTTTTTTTTTTCAAAAAGTGTAAAGTTGTCCAATGACCAGTAAAGGGTTGGAAAAATTGCCCATTTATGACTCAGTACAGAGTTTTCCACAGGTTTATACTACAATCCAATCATTTAAAACATTTGATAACACTTTATAATAAGGCATACATTCAAAGTATTTATAAATGTTTATTAATCATTAACTAATCATTGACAAATAGAAACTAACCATTAACAACTGTTGATTGACTGTTGACAATCATTAACATTTACTAACCCTAGTCCTGACCCTAACCTTAGTAAATGATCATTACATATGTTTTTAGTTAGTTTGTTTAATAAACATTTATAAATGCTTCGTGTATAATGTTTCTATGCCAATGTAACCAATAATTTTAGGGTTAAGGTTAGTATAGATGTCACTTATTTTCTCTGCTTATCAAAAAGATAAAAACAACAGGTAAATTATAGTTACTTGTATATTTTTATGAAAATACTACAAACATAAAGTATATATATATTTTTTTTATTCAGCTTGTTTTTAGACTATGGAGGCATAAATTAGACTGTGGGGTGTGAACATTGCAATATGGACCTAAAGTGTTTCACTGTGACATTTACCTGTTTCAGTTCATGTTTTAAATATGGTTCATTTGGTTCATGTTTAGTCTCTAGCACCTTGTTGTTTTGTAACTGGAGATATTTACGCATTTACTCTGAAGCTGAATGCTTGGCCTGTTTTCCTGACTCCATTAAATTCAGTCGCTATGCTTTGTGTACGCTTTAATTTTTTAGTCGCTAAAACAACCTGAGCTTAACCATGTCCTGGTTTGTCAATGTCAAGCGTTACACAGTCCAGAGGGGTCTTCTACGAAACTGGTTAGACACAGCCAGGCTTTAATTCAGGGAGCTGCTTTCACAAAACCTGAACCTCAGATCAGAGATAAGAAGCGTCACAAAGGAGGTTAGGAGGCAGGGTTTGTACAGCCAAAGTTTGAGTTTCAGCCTCTGTGCACACTAACAGGGAAAGAGGTGTAATTTGACCAGTTTTACACACAGAATGGAGTATAAAATGGTAAATTATAAAAGTTACTACAATCAAACATGAACACATTTCTGTAGGTTGAGCCATATGTAGCAGATTGTTGCTCATTTGAATCAGCCTCTTTTGCGCCTAACATTTAGAACAAAGTCAAACCTATTATTTCATATTAACAACACTTTTTGCTTCCCTCATCGATTCCACAGAAGCCAGTGATGTTTTTCAGTCCCCTCTATTTTCTCCTCGTAAACAAGCGGCTATATTTGTTTTGATACACACGGGCGTGCTTGTCCCTGATCTGCTAATCCACCTGTCAATCACCTACATCTGAACTCTGGGAGATGAAACCGGACTCACATCTTGTCACAATCAAGATACGGGAAATCCAGACTTTGGGCTTGACTAATCGAGCTGAGCCATCTATCTCACTTCGCAGTATACCCATCTGTCCTTCCACTTTGATGCATTTAAATTGTTTTTTTGTCCCTGCAAATTACTAAACATCTTTCATTGTAGCAGCATGATTTTGAGATTTTGAAAAATGTCAAATAAAAACTAATCTACCTCCAATCCACAAGAGAGATGGATGGTGCCAAATCACTTCTTAAATAGCTTGTTTTACATTTAAAAAGCAAAATGTATTGACATCAGTCAACTAAACGTCCATTAACAACAGCAACAACAGCTCACTGGCACTAAAGAGGGTTGATATGCTGTTGTTTTTGTTTTTATTAATTTCATTTTTATTAATTGCTGTGCATTCTAAAATAAGATCCCTTTTTTTTCTTTAACATAATTGAGAAGGAGCACAAAGATAATATTTATATGAAAAAGCCTCTTTCTCCAAAATAAAACATATGGTAAGACAAAATACAGGATGGTCTTACTCTCTCAATCATCATTGTACGGATAACGTCACACATACGCACACCGTACAGAACATTAACACCATTAACACAAGCATTATACATTATTACATAGTTTCACACAAAGAGTTGCGACATTAGATTGTCTTTTACACTGAGAAAGACTTAACCTTTTAAAACCCACCGTCCCTGATCAGGGACAGTTTTCGAGTTTTTACATACATGCGTCATTCATTAAAAACAAATGTTTTCAATACAGACATGTTATATGTCATTTGAAAGCTTAGAGTCACCACTAAACGTCTAAAATGTTCAATCCTCGCTAAATCACCTCACAAAATACTTGTAAGTTATCAAACTGTAACATAACCAAACTGTTCGTCTCGCATTTCTTACCTTTCGTTGGTTCCTCAAGACGCAAACAAAATCCAATCCAGAAGTGTGTGCACTATTTCTGCCCATCACAGTCCACAAAATAAGAATATCCAGTTGTTATTTCAAATAATATAATCCATTTGTTGATATCCACCCGTAAACGCATCTTCTTCATTTGACAGTAACACAAAAGCAATAAAAACATAACTTTTGCGCATCACTTTACACATATATCTTCGGCTTGAGCGGTTCGGCTTGGGTATGGTCGTTTTCTACTCAGTCTTGGCTTCAAAACGAGCCTATCCGTGCACTTTTCCGTCGAGTACTTCCACAGGGAGAGCCCTTTGAACAAAGCGAACGCATCCATTTTGACACGCGAGGAGCGTCAGCTCCGCGTGCGTAATGGCGTCACAGCCTGCAATGCCATTGGTGATTCAGTAAGTCAATCACATATTCTTCTAGCCAATCACCAGAGCTTTCAAAGAGGGTGGGACATGCCGGTTCATTGAGGCCAAGATCTGCTTTTTACGTGCGTAAAGAGACCAAGACATCATTTTACGCATCATTTACGCAGCGGAACGTCCTGTCACGCGCACGACCTGCCTTTGATTTGAGGAAGTTTATGAAAAAAATAATCTATAATGGATATTTACAGTCACCAAAATGACCAAATGTGGTTTTCAGGGTCATTAGAGTGGCAAAATGCATGAAAAGCAGTTTGGCACATTTGGCACAGAGAAGGACCTCTTGTTCGGATTAGGGTTATTTCATACAAAAAGCTGCTCAACATCAAAATGGTTGTATCTAGAAGTCTGAAATTTCACACAGTTGTTGTCAACAAGGTGGATAACTGCTGTGGGGAGTTTCAATAGCACAGCATGAAGTATGTCTTCAGGAAGACATTTTTATTTTCTCTTTTTTTTTTTCGAGACCAAAAAAACGACTTTTGGGGTGTGTTTGAACAGGTGTACTGCCAGTTGTATTTCACTCAGACAAATCTAATGCACAGATTCTGAAACTAGAAGGTCTTAGCTTTCAAATGACACATCATACAAGTCTATAGACTGTAAGTTTGCCATGCAATAAGCTTTTTCATTTGGGTATGTACTTTTCGAGAAAAACTGCCAAAATGAGGTGGGTCTTAGAACTCTTGAGATTGCTTTCCATGGAATTCCAGTTTTTGTTGTATCACAAGAAACTTTTTTTGTTTTGTTTTTATTTATTACAAATAAAAAACATACTATATTCATTTTTATTTGCAGTTTGCACAGCGTAAACCTGGGTCGAGCTCTACATTTGCACAGCGACATGTGCGTGACAGTTAGCAGTGCGCTCATGTTGTAGACCGAGGCGTGTATTGTGTAAAGGCACCAGGCGCTGACAGCTCCACTGTTCCTCTGCTTCCCCCTGATGCACTGAGAGCCCAGACCTCTCACTGTGCTCAGTATTGATCCCATCGCTCATGTGAACAGAAGTTTAGGGTGAAGAGGAGGACCATGCTTTTACTCTGAGTCATTCGCGGTGCTTTGATGTTACAATGTGGGCTGTGCAGCTTCAGACGTCTGTATTGAGCTAAAGGGTCACGTGTTAGATGTGGGTAATATATAGAGTAGACAAACGGAAGTGAGGAACTGCCAATCTGCGCCATCTGCCCCTGACACTCGTTCACACATCACATTCAACTAGGCAAGCTGTAAGGACACAACAAGGGCCACTAGAACTGGGCGGTATTGACAAAAATTAATATCTAGATACATTTTTGCAGTATTCTGATAAGAATATTCAGATGATAGTATGTAAATTCAACATAAATATGTTTAAAACGTGTCTTTAAACATATTAGTTGAAGTTTAGTTATCAGACAAATGTGATGTGGCAGTAAAATTAATCACAAAAGTGCAGAAATAACCACCTTATAGCTTTACTATACAAAATCATTTTTTTCATCTGCTTTTTCACTATAAACAGTATACTTAATGTTCAAATTGGGTTATCTTTAAAACAACATTTGCAAGATTATCTGAATTTGATATATACTGTATTGTTCACCTCTTGTTTGCTCTAAAGACACTGCTGCCCCACTGTGTTTTCTGATATTCCCAGTGGCCCTACCCTGCTCAGCTTCCGAGATCAAGGAGATTGGGTTTCTCTATAGATTGTATTGTCCAAATTGTGTACATACAGTTTCATTTAATAGGACAGCAAGATTTATCACAATAGAATCGCAAAAGTTGCAATATGTGACTACTACTATAATTTCTTCCACAAACGACAAATTACCGCTTAAAAACTGTTAGATTTTTGCATCTGAAATTACTTTGTCAGCTCATAGGCCAATTTCAGTATTTTTGTCTATTCTGTCTATTCTCCTGGATAAAATGTGAACTTCTAACAGAATCCCATTATTAAAACATAAGACACAAATCTAGTTGCAATCGCAATACATATTGCAACATATAGAAAAGTCACAATGAGATATTTATCCCCATCATGCAGCACTGTCACTTATTTTATAGTTCAGTCTAGGGGTGTAATCCTTTTTTCGTTTAGTCGATTAATCGGTCGATGGCATCTTAGTCGACCAAGCTTTTTATTAGTCGACTTTTTATTTTATTTGCATTCAACAAATGTATGTAGCAAAAACGAGAAGATTTTGACTGAGTTAGCAGAAGATTTTGGAGTAAATCTGTATCTGTAACCTATAAATACACTGTTTACTTGTACTTTTCTGTATAAATTGTTATTTTTGCATGAACTCCTGTGCAGTTTTGGTCTTCATTACTTCATAGTTTTGATATTTTTGACTAATCATTCGATTGGGTAGGGCAGGTCGACTACAACCCTAGTTCAGTCGACTCTTCCACGTTTCAAACAACATTAGGGTTAGAGACGTCGTACTTATCACTTACCACAACATACATGCACATTTCTGATGGATTACAGACATCATTATTATCATCCTACATTATCATTCACATTCACATTTTTGACAGTATTTCATTTTATTGCATATATATAGTATATGGACCACATTACTTTGATATTAATATAATATTATGTAACATTATTATTGTTTGGCAGCATTACATTTTTATTATGCAACATTGGGAACAACAAGTCATGGATAAATGGTCCCAAAGACACAAAGAGTGTATGTTTTGTAAAGTCTAAATTAATTTGAAAATTAATTATGTTTAATCTGACAAATGTGAGCGATTAATCTTCTGCTGCAAGTTGTCATACATTGTGTGCCAGTGTTCCACTTAAAAGGAGTTCAGTTTTTTGTGATGGCATTATATTTTCGGCTGCTAATTTATTTTCTACTAGATAGTTGTCAGCGTTTGTGAAGGCAAAGTGGAGATATTGCAGAAAAGCTAATTTGCTTTGCCCAGTTTTAAATTGAACCAAAGGAAGCAAGATTGCACAATTATATTACACATCCTATGATGTACTTTATGTCCGTGCATCTGGCTAATAGAATATTTCTGTTTTATAATTAACTGTTGACAACTATAATAAGGTAAATTCAAGGTTCTTGGTTTATAAATTGAACATTACTCTTATTTATGTTTAGTGCAACTTTCTTGAAGTTTAAGAACACGTTCTGCTTTGAAAATGTGTCCATAACCTACTGCAACTTTACATTTTGGCGTGCTGTAAATTATATTTTTGCATGCTTTATATTTACTGAAGCTCATGTTTACATTACATTTAGAAAAGCCTTAAAGTAAATATCATAAGCGGTGGGAAGAGAAATAAAGAAGCACAAAAATAAATTGCACTCATGTAAGAGCACTTTTAGAATATGTAAACTGAGTAAATGTTACTGAATACTGCTCACCCTTGAATATTATAGGTTGACAGTATGATTATTCACAAATGACTTTCAAAATTTTACTTTATCAGTTTTTTGTTGTAGTATATATCTGTGGGTCTCAACTTTTCACACAAAGTAAGATTAATTTAAGATAATGTTTGACTTTCCGGGTACAACCAGATCAAAACCTGGACTATTAGGCCTAATTTTAGGCTAAACACGCTTTAAAATTAGTCTAATTCAGAAATGATAATCAACCATGGATAAAGTAAGTGTAAATAATAATAAACTGAAGGAGGACAAAAACGTGAGCAAATTTGACAAATACAAATACTTCTGCGTTCACCAGTATATTTTACCACTGATTATTGTGACAGGTCCAGTATAAAGCACCAGATGTTACACAATCTATTTTAAAGGGTTAGTTTGGATCACAGTTGCCAATTCCTGTGGTTGATGTTTTAATTCACACTTGTTGCTGGATGTTGATTGTTTTTAATTAGCACACTGAGGAGCTGGTTCTCTTTGTGGTGAGGAATGCTCTGAATGGATTCGAGATCCTCAAAGTCTGGGAAGTGTGGCTGTCGAACACACGCCACTTTTCTGGCTCTTCAGAAAACCGTTTCATACATAAGCTCCAAATGATGGCTAATGTGTCGCTGTTGCTTGTAGCAGACTTACTGTAAATGATATATGTGAACATTCTTTGGCAATTAATCAGCAAAAGACAAGGCAACCAGAATTAATTTGTAGACTAGTATCATTTGAGTGCCAAAGATGGACCTGTACTTGTTAAATTTCTGGATTGTAGCGTTTTTGCATCTATAATTGCAACTAAACCTGGATGCTGGATTAGTTGTCACACACTGAGGACATTTTAGAGGGAACTTCAGAGAGAACTGCAAACTGTTTTAAGGTTTTGGGAACTCATTATGTGGAGCTTGTTCTGCTTTCGCATGCAAAATGCAAAATGACACATCCAAACAAACACGTCATCTGAAATGTTTTATGAGCCCAAAGATACATTAAAATAAGGGCTGCATGATTTGAAATATCAAATAATATAGTCTGTTAAAACACATTTTATGCACAATCAGGTCGATTGTGTAAAAGTCGCTTTTCGTCACGTTTTGGATGCTTTTAGTCACGTTTGTGTCGCTTGATTTAGATCAAGTTTTAACATATCTAAACTACAGGGTTAGCAGTTTTTTATTCAAAATAATAATATGTTTTGTTGTGGAGGAAATAACTGCATTCCCAAAAATGCATCCTCATAGATGTGTCCTTTCAAATTGCGATTTCGAATCAATTCCGATTAATTGTGCAGCCCTAATTAAAAGAGACATATTAACCATGTTTCTACAATGGTTTCCCCTCACCTTACAGTTGTGTTTTGAGTGAATCAAGCATATTTGTTATCATTATTGTGCTCTTCATTCTTTGATATATATATGATATTGATGATATTTGATGATATGATATTTGATATATATATATATATATATATATATATATATATTTATTTATTTATTTATTTTTATTATTTTTTTTAATTTTTTTTTTAAACTGATACACATACCCACTTGCACATACACCAAACTGAAATTGGGACTAAACTAGGACTAAACCTGGTACTAAAACAGGATCAAATAAAGTCTGAATCAGAATTAAACTGGGCTCAAACTGGGACCAAACAAGTACAAGTTTGTACTCATCTTTAGAGACCGAGAGCATTGCATAGCTTTTTGGCACTCTAGCTAGCTATCCAGCCTAGTAGAGTGGGTCATTGGGATGGTCCAGTTGTGCCCCACTTTGTTCTGATGTTGTTTACGATGACGCAAAGTAAAGGCACAGGCGGAAGTCAATGGTCCAATTTCTTGGTCTATTTTTATTTTGTTATTATTTTTTTCAATCAGTAATGTGTTGAATGTGGGTGAGCAAAAAGTGAAATGAGCAAAAGGTCAAATAATTATTTTCCTTGGGTCGTAGATCAACACATACTGTATATACCACCATAGATAAAAAGCATGTTAGACTCCTACTTTGAAGTGGTGGTATATTGCTTATTGCAGTTGATGATGCAAAGATGACTGTGGTTTATGAGTGAGTGAGTAGTGGGAGTGACTTGTATTGGCATCAAGCTGTGACCACACCATATCCTTTTGGTTTTACCTTCTCTCCTTCTCACTGTCTTTCTCTCACTCACCCTCTCTCACTTCCTCACCCTATTTTAACTTCCCAACTCTCTGCATTTGTCCCTCTTTCTCTTAGGAGCTGACCTGTCGGGAGGAGCTGCTCACTCTGCTGCTGTCACTGCTGCCACTGGTCTGGAAGATTCCAGTTCAGGAGGAAAAAGCCCCAGGTTAGTGCTTTATGGATAGTACTAATGTGGATTATAACAGTGCATACCTCGACCTATTTTGCAGTTGTGAAGCCTTGTGACTTCTTTGTAACTAAAAGTTGTGATTTGAAATGCTTCAGTTTCAACCGTGGACTGTTCCTGTCCGTATAATTTACTGCGATTATAAAAGATAGGAAAAGACTACACTGCCTTGTATGAATGGATCTTTATTGTCTTGGTCTTGATTATGAAAGCATTGTTTTGTCATATTACCAAAAATTACACAATATTCAAGTCAGTTAGCCGGAAAATCTTTGCCCCAGTCCTAACTCTCAATAAATAACAAGGGATCTGAAAAGGTATTAAAACTTTACGGCAATAAATTAGGGTTGCAACTAATGATTGGAATGATTGGAATATGCAGACTTTAAAACACATGTCAAAATACCTTTTACAAATACAAAGGCTTTATTGAATCAAAATTTCAAAAAAGAATAAACGGTCTCTAATTTTGATCAAAATTACACTTAATTCGTAAATATTCTCCTCCTAGCAGCCTTCAGTCTCTATATTTCAACATGTATTTGGTTAAAATGTATAAAAAATCTCAGTGTATAATAGAGATAGTTGTAGACTAATCGAAACAATTGCTGACTAAAATAATTGTTAATTTCAGCCCTTCAATAAATTTAAACAAGTCTATGCTCCCTAATAAAGGCTTTTTTATGGTGTCAAAGGAAAATGTGTAAGTTTTTCAGAATTTTTGCAAAACCAGCATTTTAGTTGCATTATATTACATTTCATTTTTTACAACTAGTGCTACCCTGGTAATGCAATCCAGATGAATCCTGTCTAAACCTGTATAAGTTAGCTTTGGTTGTTGCAGAGTCTTGTGACCTCAGAATGACACTGGTATTTAGTACATTACCGTTATCTTTTCTAACATAGAGCCTAGACATTTTTACTTTATTAATTCTTCCGAACTGACAAAGTCTTAGCAAACAATGAAGTGCTCCTGACACAGATTCTTCCTTTGAAAAGTGTTTAAAAATACAAGATACAATTTAATAGAATTTTACCTTTAACTTTTGGAGGAGTAATCATATTCTTTGCCTTGACAGATTTCACCCTGCCGTCATTACTGGAGGTGTTCCTAAACTGGGAGGTAAAGGCCGTACCTCTCAGAGCGGGACAAAAGGCTGGGACAGATGAGCAGACCCCGGGGAGGAGACCACGAGTATCCAGTGGTACATGGAAGTCCCGACGCTCACGCAGGACAGCTCAAAGATACTCTGTAAAAGATGCTCGCAAATCCCAGGTGTCGACATCCGATTCAGAAGCCAACACTGAAGACAGGGCGGTCCCAGGACCAGGCGGTGTGCGGAGCAGGAGGCCCCATGGAGCCACTTTAAGAGTCAGCTGTCAGCATCACAGATCTGAGCCACAAACACACACCACGACATCAAACGCAAGCACCATCACCGAAAACATGAGTGCCCCATACCACCATCCCCGCACCACCGGGTCCCAGACGGACACCGAAACGCTCACAGACCCAGCGGCCATTTCCATTTTCAACCGAATGGAGAACTCGCCGTTTGATCTGTGCCATGTGCTGCTATCCCTCCTGGAGAAAGTGTGCAAGTTTGACATGAGCATAAACCACAACCCAGGCCTGGCGGTCAGCGTTGTACCCACTCTGACTGAGATCCTGACTGAGTTCGGAGAGTGCTGTGGTCCTGGGGGAATGGTGGGAGCAGGGGCAGAGGAGCTGGCCGGAGGCTGGACGGAGGAGCCCATAGCTCTGGTGCAGAGGATGCTCCTGCGTACCATCCTGCACCTGATGTCTGTAGACGTGAGTCAGAGCGAGACGCTCCCTGACAGCCTACGCCGCAGCCTCACTGACCTACTGCGGGCCACGCTCAAGATCAGGAGCTGTTTAGACCGACAGACCAACCCCTTCGCCCCTCGACCCAAAAAGACCCTCCAGGAAGTCCAGGATGACTTCTCCTTCTCCCGGTATCGCCACAGGGCGCTGCTCCTGCCTGAGTTGTTGGAGGGGGTCCTGCAGGTGCTACTGGGCTGCCTGCAGGCCTCCACTCCAAACCCCTTTTTCTTCAGTCAGGCTCTGGAGCTCATCCACGAATTTGTGCAGCACCGCGGCCTGGAGCTGTTTGAGGCCACAGTGCTGCGTCTGGAGGGCCTATGCCGGGCCCGGGATTCTGAGATTGGAGGAGAGGCTGCAGAGCGGTTACGCGGGCTCATCGCTGGTGTTTTTAAGATTATTAGTGCCGTGAAGAAGGCCAAGTCTGAGCAGCTACATCAGTCCGTGTGTGCCCGAAGACGCCATCGGCGCTGCGAGTATTCCCATTTCCTGCATCACCACAGAGACTTATCAGGTCTGCCTGTTTCTGCTTTCAAGCAAGGGGCCAGACGTAACCCCTTTGAGGAGGACGGGGACGGGAAAGATGGGGAGGGAGACACTGGAAGGTACCCAGAGCGCTGCTGCTGTTTGGCCGCCTGTGCTCATCAATGTCTGCGACTGCTACAGCGCCTCTCCCCAAGTGGGCCGGCCGTTCTGCAAGTGCTGGCCGGGGTCCAGGCAGTGGGCATCTGCTGCTGTATGGACCCTCGGTCAGTGGTCGGACCCCTGCTCCATGCCTTCAAAGCCCCAGGTCTGCGCAGTTACCAGTCCCATGTCCTAAGTGTACTGGGCCGGCTGATACTGGACCAGCTGGGAGGGGGGCAGCCTTCGGAGAAGGCCAAACTTGCCTCCTGTAACATCTGCACTCTGGACAGCAGCCAGCTGCCCGGGCTGGAGGAAACTCTTCAGCAGGGGGAGCACACTGTGTCCAGTGGGCTGTGTTATCGCTCTCAGGGGATCCTGCCCAGTGGAGGAGGCACCGAGGACATGCTGTGGAAGTGGGACGCGCTGCAGGCCTATCAGGAGCTGGTGTTTGGGGAGGACTGGACGCTCAGTCAGCAGGTCGCGGGCCATGTGTGTCACCTGACGCTGCGTGGCAACGCCATTGTGCAGTGGCAGCTGTACAGTCACATCTTTAACCCAGTGCTGCAGAGGGGAGTGGAGCTCGCCCATCACGCACAGCAGCTGGGCGTGTCCACAATCTGCACCCAGGTCTGCACCTACCACACCCACTGCCTGCCCATCGAGGTGCTGCTGGTGTATCTGCAGACTCTGCCCGCCCTGCTCAAGTCCAGGTGAGAGATCTGACAACAGAGACAAAATGTCAATTAGAATGCCAATTGTTTTAGCTCAGTCTGCTGTGAGACATACCCAGAATAACTCTATTTATTATTATTCGAAAGGTTAATGCAAAAAAGCTCTGAGACTGACCATTTCAATTCAATTAAAAATTAAATGAAAATCCAATCCTGAGCTAGCCTACTTGCGTAACCCAAACTCATCTCTTCTCAGTGTACTGTAGATATCCACTTACAGTAAATCCACCCTGGACAGTGTCGCTGTCATTAGAGCCGTCTCTGCAGCTCATTGCTAATTAATGCCAGTCAATAATTTATTACAGTCGTGTACGATGATAGGGGGCCCTGAACTGATTATGTAAGTCACAATAGTTACAGGTCCAATTATATCACATCGAAAAAGTTATGAATTTCTCTGGAAACATTATAATATATTGCTCTAATATGGTAAAAAGATTGTGAGAAAGTCCAGTACCTTTATGTCCTGATGACATGTGAAGGTTGTGACTTTACTCACCAGCAGGTCTGACCCTTGTGACCAAATGAGAAATTCAGCTTCAGAAAACGGATAAATGTCTTGAAATGACTTGTCAGCTGTTGTTTTCTGATCTAAATCCAGTGGTTCTGTGTTTTCTCAACTGTCTGCTGATCTTGCTGTGATATTTTCATAAGAGGAAAAGTCAATATTTGCTTCTTGTGGTTATCTAATGTTAAATATTTCTTTGAACTGTGTCTCACCTTAACCCTTCAAATCTATTACTTGTTGAATGCATGAAAGACATGAAATGACTGTAAGACACAGTACAATAGTTTATCCGTTATCAGTTATTGACTGATTCAGTTTTACATTGTTATAATTAAATGTGTTCTTTTTATTCTTAAATGTTGTTACATATTATCCTTTTACACATTTGCTATAATTAAAGATATATGGGATTTCAATACAATAATCCAGGTATGTTGTGAGCTTTTATAGTACAATAAGACCACATAATTGGCAGTAACAAGATAAGGCCACAGTGAGGAAAAAATACAGAACCTACAAACCACATAGTAATAAAAATCTTTAGTCAGTTATCCTTATTTATAATTGTTTTATCTATTTATATTTCAATCTAATATATTTTTTTTCTATCAAAGTGGCGTATAAATGAATCCATTATTATTTTCCACAGGGTGATCCGAGACCTTTTTGTCAGCTGCAACGGTCTGAACCAGGTGACGGAGTTGGTTTACTTGGACCAGACCCGGTCTTTGGCACTGAAAGTGTTCGAGACACTGATCATTGGCATCGGGCACAAACAAGCTGAGGGAGTGCTTCAGGAGCTGGAGAACGCTGACGCAGAGGAGCGAGAGGCTGTTTTTGCTTTGGCCGAAGAACTGGGCTCCCGCGGGGCTGGCGAGGGTCCACAAAGTCTCAGTAAATTTTATGAAGGCCTTAAAGAAGCATACCCCAGTCATAAAAGCAGGAGTGGACAAGGACGCGGCCCGGGACGTAGCCGCGCAGAGACGCACCTTCATGTTATCAACTTGTTCCTATGTTTAGCGTTTATATGTGTTAGCAAGGAAGCAGATTCAGATAGAGATTCAGCCAATGATTCGGAGGACACTTCTGGATATGATAGTACTGCTAGTGAACCTCTAGGTGGCAGACTTCCTTACCTGTCCCCAGATAGCGTGGCTTTACCGTCCAAAGAGCAGGTTCGCAGGGCCGCCGATGTGTGGTCCGTGTGCAGATGGATCTACTTGGCCAGTCCCTTGTTCCAAAGACAGTTTTTCAGATTAGGAGGGCTGGACATTTGCCTACGCCTCATGGCTATGGTCATCCAGAAGCTTTCCTGCAAGACCAAAGATGGGAAAGCCAAAAAGAAACGGGACGGGAAGAGTAAAGGTAGTCCAGAGTCCACTGCTCCTAATCCTGTACTGGGGCAGGAGGAGGGAGACATCCACAGCCCAATGCACGCTGAGGGGAAGGCGAAAGACCCAGCCAAAAAACTGGAGGAAGAGTGGCAACTTCAGAGCATTCGTCTCCTCGAAGCGCTGTTAGCCATTTGTCTGCACAGCGCTAACACAGCCCTGCAGAGAGTAGAGCCTGAGCTGTCATTTCAGGTAGGCCCATGCAATTTTATTCTTACAAGTTACTGCTATGTATTACTATTATTATATTGTTTTTTATGACATTCTAAAAACACACAGGCACAAAGAGGGAACACATACTACATAAGTGTAGATAAATCATCTGGATAAGGCCTGGCATATATCGCTAGGCATATATGTTTGATAATTATGTCAATTTTTAAATTAATTGCAAAGATGTTTTCCTATATTATAAATGTTTGAGCCCAGTCCTTGATAGTTGTTTTATTCTGTGACATCCATTTATTTTGTGATAGTTTGTTTTCCTGCTGCCAAAAGTACATTACAAAGGTATCCATCTATTATTTCCACCAGGAGTTGTATGTCCGAGATGCATAGTTAAAGTCAAGTGGGACGTTAATGTTGAAAATAATTCAGTGCTTTATTAAGCGTAGCTACAATAATACATTTTTCAGAAACACAGTTTTCTTCAAAAATTAAAGCCATTTAACTGTTAATAATATAATTAATAGTTAATAACACTGACACAGCACCAAAAATATTACACTCACATTTAGTCTGTTTGCCATAGTCATCATGACTAGAATTACTAGGATAAACTGTATAGTACATTTTATTCAACAAATGGTATTTTGCAGCCTGCCTAATGTCTATTTTCTAAATACACACATACACAATATTATTTGTCATGAGGCCAAAGATATACAATTATTTATCTGATAATTCTGTAATGTATTTGTCCATCTGTGTCTACAGCTGCAGTCAGTTGAAGAAACTCTGTCTGAGGTGAGAGACCAGTTGGCCCGGTCAGGAGTCGTCAACTCTGACCTCGCCATCCCACTGTTCAACTCCCTCCTGAGGGTCGCTTTAGCCGAGGTTTCCTCCTGCCCAGACCCACCCGAGGAGAAACCAGAGAAGGTAAGGACCGTTCATTCACCAGAGCAAAACTCACTGACTACAGTTATGAAAGAACTTTGATCAAAACAGCAAAAAAAATGTAAATCCAGCCTAGTTTAAAATTAGTTTAAATAATAACTTTTATCTGTTATTTTATTATTTATTTGAGTTGTTTTGACTCGATGCTTATGTGATGCAGAATATTTCACTGGTTTCATGTTTTTTCTGACTGATCATGCAATAATTTAGCTTAAAATAAATTTGCCAATGGGGTAAGTAAAATGATCTTAACCCACTGGTAGATAATTTGTCTCGAAGTAGGAAGTAATGTATTGAAACACGTCAGAAACGGATTGAAACAAGCAAAATAATCTAGCCCCTTCAAATTGTCTAATCTTAATTAGACAAAAAGTCTGAAATTAAGATTCTAATATTCTAAAATCAAGACATTTAACTTGTCTAGAAATTCATTTTTTGCAGTGTGCGTTGTCTTTTTGGCTCACCACTGCCCCCTACAGTGCACATAAAATTGGTGTTACTCATGTTTACCTCTTTTATTATACATTTTATTGTTATGTCAATAGCCTTTTGTATTCCCACCCTTTCAAATCAACCTGGTTTGGGGTTAACACAAAGACTGCACTGGCCTGTGACCCCTATGACGTATTGTAAACCAATAACGAATCAATGTTTAAATCAGTAATGTTCATAATATGCACATTTCACATCTGTGTCAGTCTTCTTTCATGTATAAAGCTCAATCTAGCGTCAAAACGACACCTCGCTGTTTATCCCTGCCTATTATGATTCACTGCCTTTGTTTATTGATTACACTGACGCAGCCAGTGTTAAGTCTTTCCTTTGTATCTATTGCCTGACATATTATCATGAGAAGTGTTTATCCAGACACAGCCAACACAAAGAAATGACGGCTTTTTCCGCTGGCAATCGCGTACTTAGCCGCCTCTCAAAATGCGTTGCTAAGGAGCCATTATCTGCGTGATGTATAAAATAGCAGCAGAGGTAAATAATAGGCTTTCTTTAGAGCTGCTGGGGACTGCACACCTCCTACATGTACACAGCAGCTGGTTTGCTTTGTGGGTTTTGTATCGACTAATGACTCATGACCACTACAGTGAAAAGAAAAGAACAGTAGTGTTTTGTTGTAGGTGTACTAGACCTGTGCTACTCTTTGTACAAGATATCGTCGAAGTCCTTTTTTACTGTGCCCTACTTCTCCAAACAAAACTATTTCTACATTATTTTTCTATTTGTAAGTCTGAACTTGTTCTTTTTAACAGCCATTTTAGAGAAATGCTTTTGGGCTTTGATTTGAATATGTTATAAAATGTATTAAGTTGTCACATTAGTCAATTATAAACTAAAATTAGACTTTAAAAACTTTATAGCACTTTTGATATTACCATGTTCTGAAATGCAATTATTTAAAATTATCCAGAAAATGTATTTTTCTTATTTGACTTTTTCAGTATTGATACTTGTTCAAATGTGTATCGACTGAATTTTTCAGCAACCCTCAACCACCAGCTTAGAACCTTAAAGTCAGTTTAAAATAGATTTGAATAAAGACTAACAAATTACAAGATTCAGCAAAAGATTTATAATGTTGTATTTCCTCAAATGTGCTTAAACCTGATTGTCAGCCCCTAGAGTTATTTATTATGATAGTATATGCTTTTTAAAGAATATCCGTTTCAAAAATAACTCAACCTGTCTGCGATTCAAATGTTGTAAACAATCCATGTAGGCAGACTTTAATTAGGAGATTATTGACATTGCTCTGGCGGAGGTCGATACATTATTTCCATATATCATCTTGTCGTATTGGCTGTATTCACTCAGCTGTCCACTATATTAGTTGGAAACTGACATCTGTTCTCTCCATCTTATTATGTTGTCCGCACAAGTCTTAAAATGCCTGTCTGCCTAATCCTGTTCTTACATTGGAGGATTTAGCTTTTATATAATAGATTTACCTATTTCCTAACAGCTTATCTTTTTCTCAGTGAGCCCTGCAGAGTGCGATGTTCACTTCATATTGCAATTTAAACTACTTCCTATTCTGTCAAGTGTCGAAATTGCCTTTTCTTGTTTGAAAAGGGTGTATATTGTAGTATTTTTTTTTTCCATTTACTTTGAGCGTGTCTGAAGTTGTTTGCTTACGTGACTGAGTCGGCTCCACACATCAAGGAACTGCCTGTGTGAGTGCGAGTCAGCTGAGAAACGTCTTATGACCAAAATCTTGTACTTTTTTCCCTCGTACTTGAAAACATTTAGTTGGCAATTGATTCGCTGCATTAGTGGTTAGATCTCGGCTTGTCGCATATCTTTGCCAAACTTTTTCCTTTTAAGAATTTTGTTTTAAATATGAGAGGGTCTTGTGAAACATCTAGGTTCCTGTTTTTGAGTTTTTTGTTTTGTTTTTGTGTTGTCAGAAGTTGCAGGTCCTGGTTGAAGGGGTGGTCCCGGCGGGGGATCTGTCTGAAGAGGTGGATGAGGTGCAGAGCTGTGGCGTGAAGGCCCCCGGGGAGGAGGAGGGCTACGACGCAGACAGCGAGAGTAACCCAGAGGACATGTCCCGCCAAGAAGAGGGTAGGTCCACTCCACATGATTTTAGCACGCTTAAATGAAATCTTTCCTTTCCTCTTTTTCTCTTTCTCTCTGATGCTGAACATGGCTAAGTCACTGTTTAACAATGGTCATTTGAAGTCTTCATTCTCTGCATTTATTTCATTTTCTCACCTTGTATTCTATTGTTAATTTATTTATTATCACGTTTTCTTCTTGCTGCTAATTCATACACTCTTCTTTTTGCAGCCCAAGCTTTTATGTTACGTTTTAAACTAAATTTGCAGATGCTTTTTTCACATATTTCCCTCGTTTTATGAAATCTATTGAATTAAAGCATCACATTTGTAAAGCAATGTATTCAAGACACATTATTTTTTCATGTTAGGTCTGCAGCGTATGATCATTTTAGCTCAAATAACCTTTTTAAATTCAGTCTTTTCTTCAAATGTTTCTGCCTATGTTTTTTTTTGTAAAGAGTACAATTTTCTCCACATCACACACTTTTCATTTCAGATCCACTCAAAAGCTTTTAACACATCACTTCATGCAAACTGGCTTTCCCGCTCTCTTTGACTCCCATTAACCTCAGCAGCCGTAACACAACCAAGCCTATATCAATAGTCATTTAATCATTTCTTTATTTAGCTTTTTTACATGTTTTTCTTTGCATTTTAATCATACACAATCGCCATATGTGTGGGTTTCTCTTCCTATATGCAACATTTTGATGACTTTTTTTCCCCATTCAAAAGATATATATTTTTTAATCGCTATGGCAAAGGTCCTTATTTTTCTTATTTCTGAAACATGTTAAAACTAGCATTACATAACTTGTCAGATGGGCGGTCTGTTACCTGCTTGTCTTCATGGCGATGTCTGGAATGTTGTACAGTATGGCATTAAACTTATGAATCTTGAAAGGAAGTTGAAAAAGGAGCAGATAACACAAATAACTCCTCTTTCTGCCCATTTTCATATATATTATTTTACTATAATTTATTATTTTTAACAATTGTTTAACTCTTTGTCACTGATGATGTTTGTTATGAATGAAAAAATAATTAAAAAATACATGCATTCTTACTGCGAGTGTGTTCGCCCTCCACAGATCTGACCTGTAACTTGGCCTGGTGGCATTTAATGTCAAACAAGGGAACTTTCTAGACGTGCAGTGGCATATTAGCACCAGAAAAGTTATATAATGCACCTTTAACTTTCACTAGAGCTACTTCCCTCCAGAAACCCTTTTCTTTTTCGGTGACAAAAGCCTTACGGATCGAAGTTGATACCTCTTGACCTGAAAATTCTTGTTCGGTTGACAACTTTTTTAAACCTTTTGTTACGGTGAACAAGCCTGGATGACAGAGGGGTCACATCAGCATTTTACCTTTTTCTTTTTGCCGTTTGTTATTGTTGGAAGTAGTTTTAAATCTGAAAAATACCACGTTCAGCATTTACCTCGTTTGTCCTTTTCCTCGAATATCTCTAATAAACGTCAGCACTCTAAAGCCTGCATGATGGAGAGGCCATATTTTTGCATCAGCTCCAAACTCTGTGATTTATTGTTGGGAAACTGAGAGTGTTTACTTCTCCCACTCCTCCATTTATCATTCAGTGTTTTCGGCATTGATGCATTTTTTGGCATGGACTGGAAAATTACTAGATTTTGTGCATGGTTCACTTTTGCCGTATCACTGCCGGTTCAGCTCTTGTGCAAAACCCCGCTTCCTTCCATTGTCTGGTGTGGTTTTGAATGTTGTGATCTTGTTGTGAACATTTAGCATGACAGGGCAGAATTTATTGCTTGCCTCTTACATCAGCCGCTTCTATCTGATCCTCCTATGCATCGCCATTAGCTAACGGTTAAGGATTTGACCTTGTGCGATCCTTTCACTTCATCCTTTCAGAATTGAGCCATTGTTTAATGTTTTACAACTGCATGCGACTACTCTGTACGGACTCATGAGCCTCATCTTGTGACTTATGTCTACATCAGGTGGAGAAAATTTGCATCCTGTGTCAGTTTGCTGGGAAAAATTACAATTCAATCAAAACCATGTGTTGTAGATGTCTTTTTTTTTTAATACAGATTAATATCAGCTGTTTAATCTCCCCAAGGTCAGATGATTGTGATTGACAGGTGGATTAGCCAATAAGGGACACACATGGTCTGTCTGCATGAAAACAAAAGAGGCTGCTTACGAGCAAAAAAGAATATCTCAGAATTATGGATTTTTACTATGCTTGAAGCACTAAAGAGAAGTTTGGTTGTAGGCTATAATCCTTTAGTTGTTTAGTTGATTAATTGCTCAATGGTGTTTTAGTGAACCAAAATTTTTATTAATCCACTAATTATTGTAATTTAGAACAAAAGTATTTATAGGGGACACTCCTAAAGGAGATGCGGATTTTGGAGAAGATCATTAGTTTAATCTAACTAATGTAATCTATCTAAATATTTCAAATCACACCATTTTGCATAAATCATGTAGCAAGCAAGTGCTGTTGAGTCTTGGGTGATTTTTTTGCTTGCTTTTTTGGTGAAGAAGTTGCTTAAGACGCTCTAAAATAGTAAATTAATTAATTAAATCCATGAATCTGACATTTTTTCAAGGCACTCCTGGCAATAGCTCCAGGCACACTACTGTACCCCAGCACTCCAATCAAGGATCTAACTTTACATATAAATACACTGTTTCCTTGTACTTCTGCAGTGCAGTTTGTGTCAGATACACAAATACTTCATTGGATAGCTTTTGTCACACCCCCTTTTAGACGACTAATCGGTTGATAGTACAGGTCTTTAAAATGTCTTAAGTCGACTACAGTCCTGTAAATGACTAATGTAATTGAAATCAAGTATTCTGACTGCGCGGTTCTGGTGACCAGACTTTTTATAAAGTATTGGAGCAGTGTGTTTTCTGGAGGCCAGGAAATTGGGGGAGTACACCAGTATTTGTCAGCGGGTACATGGGGAAAATGTCAGTTTTAAAACAATGGAAATGTTCTTTGGAGCACATTTTACATTTTTCAACAATGTTTCTGTTGGATGATTGTGGCATATTTTATATCAAAATAAGAAAATATTATGGTTATAATTTGCAATATACTTGTAAACCGATTAAAACACCTAAAGAAACACCGGTCCACAATAACAAGGGGTTACTCAAGACTGTGAGACAAAGCTTGGGGATTTTCGTGCCGAAAAAGGTTGTAACTACTGCTGCTATACTACAACTATGTAACTGAATAAATCAATTTGACTCTGATAATTGGGTTGCAACAAAGTTTCCGTTAGCAATTTCATGGTTCCTAAAGTTGACTTGGCTTATTTCACTCTTTGAGAAGACAAAACTGGCTTGTAGTTGAATTGTAGCTAAACTTAATAATGTAATGTAACTGAAATATGTTGGGTTTTTTTCTTTATGGAGATGGGGTTTACAGGGATAAAAAGCAGTAATTGATTGGTAACTCAATGACATTTTATAACTTTGGACACTTTACTTGAGTCATGTAATCTTGATCCTGATGATTCAAAGGCCTTGCAGTTATTTGTTGTCTGAAATTCTTCATATTATGGTTAATTTTACGATGATGGTAGAGGTTCAAATAAGAAGAAATATCTGTATCTAATTTGCTGTGTTATCTACTCTATCTACTCTACTGAGAGTGTGTGATCAATTAAAGCACATCCAAAAAGCTCAGAGCAGTGACTGTTATTCCATGTAAATCATGTGGAGACTCCCCTCCTGCTCGGCTCTTGAGCTCTGGACTTGTTTAAATCACTTATATGAGCTGTCTCGGGGATAGAAAGATGTAGCGCCAACACAGAAGCTCTTGGATCATCAAAGATTTTAATCAACTTGGCTTTTAATGTCTTTTCTCTTGGTGTAAGCTGATTTCTTTGTGTTATTTACAGTGCTATGTTTTAAGTGTTCTTCACTGTGGTGTTTTTTAGGGTTAAAAGTGGAGTCGGCGGCGCTGCATGAGTTTGGGGCCGCGGTGGATGGGTGTAGGAGAGGGGTCTTGTTGTTCCCAGAGATCTGTACAATGGAGCTGCAGCTACTGGCCTCGGGCTCTCCAGATCTGGACGTCCTGAGTCATGTGTTTCACAGTTTGCTCGGGGCCGTCCACGCCAACCGCCACAACGCTGCTCTGCTTTACGACCAGGTCAGACTAACTTTTTCTTACATAGAATACTTTTTATCAGTATATGTTTGTTTTTTTTAGTAAATAATTAGAGAAAGAAGCAACTGCATAGATACACAACAGTTATACAGTTACTGCTGCTATTTTTCCAGTCCTTAAAATCAGCATATCAACGATTAATGTTGTCATAATATAAACATTTAAAACTGGATTTTGATATTAAAGGCTTTAAAGCTGCAAATTTAGTAATCGATTAGACTGTTGATTATTTCTTTTGGATTAATTGATTAGTTGCTTAGATCGAAAGGCCCGTGAGTATTAACTTTTTTATCAAATTTGACCAAGATGAAGCTAAATAGATTCCGCTAAAGAATGTCTTCAAAAAAGAAATTTCATGAAAAACACAACTTTTACACATTTCTAGTATAGTTTTGGGTGAATTGCTCTCATAAAACATTTTGCATCACATGACAGGCTTTGGAGTCTGTGTATAGTATAGAAAAAGATTATTCAGTTAATAAATTAGTTGACAATTATTATTAAAGGTCCCATATTCTGCTATTTTCCCCTTTACACAGTCTATTCTAAGGGCTTTGTTGATTAAAATTTTGCGTTGTGCAATATCCATAACATAACAGTTTCCAAAAAACACCCATCTCTTGGACTGGCCCCCCTCCTTGCAAAAGCAAACGGCTCACTCTGAGATCTGACCCCCCCGAACAGAGAGCAGGCTGCCTCCCCCGCCCAACCCGCGCGCCTCCGCCACCCAACCTGCGCACCTCCCCCGCCCAACCCGTGCCGAAGCCTAGAGCGGAGATAGTGCGCATGCGCCGTGTGCTGCGGTAAACAGCGATACACAAACAAACACGGGAATAAACCTTTTATCCGTCCTGACGGTGCGTCGTGCTGAGTCCTACGTCCTGGATCTGACCTGGAGTTTGACGTGCTCCAGTACCTCGACGACGGACGTTGCCGTTTGGTAAATAACAAGCTAACTCTTCGATCTGTCGTATCCATCGTGTAATTACTGTGTAGCATTAGCATTAGCTGTTTTTATTCTGCGGCTGCGTGCTTCCCGGAGGCGTGGCTTAAACACCGTGTCATCCATGGGAAGCCGCGTCATCCTGGTGAGGAGCCCCCGTCTGCCTGCTCAGCCGAGGGGGACGGAAAAGACAGTTCTCTAGCGAAAACATGCGGGAATCAATCAAAAAAGAGGTTAAAACCTCTGAAAAGTCGATTTTGCATGTTATGGGACCTTTAAGAATCGATTAACTTTTTTCAGCCCTAAAAGGCTTGATATTAGATTCCAATTCTCGGTACCAAATGGATGAGAAACACACTCTTTAAGACAATTGGATGTAATTTTCAGCTAAAATAAGTGATTTGTTTAACACAGTGTGGTCTTATACTAGTTCTGATATAGATCAAGAACTATTCAGGAAAGTTCCAATTTTTATCTATTTTATGACCCCCCTTTTATTGTATACGCTCATTATGTCTTCTGGTATAATTATACTATAGTTTCTTATAAACAGACCTTTGTTTTTTATCATTGCGCCTTTTGATGTTATATTTAGTGCTCACCAGACTAAATCGGGATGAGGGGGCATAATAACTCTCTCAAACCCGGGATACAAGTCACACTGTAGATGGCGCTGTTGTTGTACTGCTCAAACAGGAAGACAGAGCCACAATCTGTTTGAATCAGCTGACCAGACACGTCACAGAATCATCACGTGATTTTTAAACGGAGCAGAGTGCAGTCGATTTTATAAAAGTGGTCTGTTCATATATGTTCACTATATTACAGTTTAAAAATCTATTCGTGTCTGGGTGTCACTTTTTATGGGCATAAATCATGTAAAGTCATCTGAAAACTAGCATTATAGAGACTAATGCACTGCAGTTGTATATTATCAGTGGTAAATTTCCATGTTGTTGTTTTTCACACAGGGAGGAGTTAAAACCATCCTGTCAGGCTTTCACAACATACTTTGTCAAACAGAACCATCTTTTAAAGGTACGCATCTATTTACCCTGTTGCTTGCATCTTTGACTGTGGAAATCACTGATAAGTAAATATGAAGGATGGCATACTTTGAACACTTGACTGAAGATAGTGGCAAAACAAAAGTTATGCAATTTTTGTGGTTTTAATATAATGTGGTTATGGTTTTTACTATTTTCATTTGTCTATAAAGGAGGAAATGTCTTTACTATCTAATGTATCTAATTTATTATTAGTATTTTACCCGTTTTACTCTTAACCAGGAAAAAATATTTGTTTCCACTCCTTTATTATTCGTTGTATATTTCATGTTGTATAGAAATAACTTTTACTGCATTAGGCTAGTTTTAAAATTGGCAAAAAGAGGTTGACATAAATTTTAAAAAAAACTCATTTTGTCTAAATTGCAAATGTTATGGGACCCTGGTATCAAAAGTAAAATTATGTTTGTTTATTTCTTGCAGTAAAGTAATGGTTGTTGTTTCTGCTTTTGGTCCTGTGGTGTTTAACATGAACCGTTTACATAACTCTCTGTTGTCCGTGATGTTTTAATTTTCCAGACTGTCAGACCGTCCTGGTGGAGCTGCTAGTTTCCATGGTGACCCAGAGAATCACGGCGGAAGAACTGGCTTTATTGATTCGACTGTTCCTGGAGAAGACCCCACCCACGGTAAATACACTTATTATGTCTCACTCCACAAACGCCGCTGTGTTAAGTCACTTTGTTGACACTGAGGCCAAGTAAGGACTATAACGGAAGGCTTGTGTGTTATCTTTGTGTCTCGTGTCAGCAAAATGTGCCCGAAATCAAACAACTTACTCAGTCATTCCTAATTCCAATTTGGTGCAGAAAATGAAGTAGATTAGTGTTTAGCCATTTGCAGCTTTTATCTTGTGCTCAAATGTGCCTTAGTTGCATAACATTAAGCTTACTTATTAACTTGCACATTGCTTATTGTTGTGTTTTTCTTCTGTCTTAACGTTGTTATATTGGAATATGGTAAAAATTGTTAATTAAAAAGAAGATTGCCATTCAGAATTTGTTGTATTCAGATCTCGGTGACGCTCCAACCAAAAGAAGTGATGACTAGCATTGTCACTATCCTAAAAATGGTTAAAAGGGAGAGTTGTGCCTGGAACTTGAGCTGCACGATTTGAGAAATCTAATTGCGTTTTTTCTTACCAGTATTGTGATTAAATTTACAATTTATGTTTTAATAGAACATTCTGGGATTCTTTCCAAAGTTCACATTTTTAAACACAACCAGGATAATTGACCAAAGACTGAAATAGGAATTGACAAACAAATAAAAGAATCACGTGTTTCAGAAAGTTTTTTTTCACACTTTTAGACAGGCTTTTGTCGTGTTTCTGTCGCTCTTAGTTGCGATCACGTTGTTGCCTCGTTTTTTGTCACTTTTAGTCTCCCATTTGTTGCTTGTTTTAGAACAAATCAACAAATCTAAACTACAGGGTTAGCTGTTTTTTTGCAGAATAAAACAGGATATTTTGTTTTTTATGGAGGAAATTATTGCACTTCAAAAATTGCAGCCTTTGCAATGTGGTAATTGCTTCCGTTCAAATAGCAATTTCGATTCAATTTGGATTAATTGCACAGCTCTACCAGGAACAAATACAAAACCATTGTGACCACAAGAGGATATTGCTTAACGATTATTATATGATCAATTTAGTTAAATTCTACAACTGTTTTACCAATTCAGTGTACTGGCCTCAACTAATTTGATGCTTCCAATACCAATTTATGCTTACGATCACACATTCTTCCATTGTATTGTTGTTTTTTACATGGTTCATTCACATACAGTACTTCATTAAAGCAAGGCGTACCGACTTCATTCTCGAAACAATTAGTGCCGGTGTACGCCGAAAAAATTTTATGTTACTCAAGATCTAGCATTAACAACCTTTTTCTTGGAAATATTTCTCCTGGAGGCCAAAGAGGAGTTTGTGTCAGACCATGTGAATGTAACGACATGTGACCTAAGCCTCTCATCACTCACAAATGCTGACTTCTTGGTAGCACTGCATTTCTGTTTATTTGTAAACCTATGACTGGCTTTATGAGCTTATATATTAATTCATTTCTCGAGATAAGAAGCAATTTTCCGCCAGCATTAGATTGATTACATTGCTGTCCCCAAGCCGTACGATAAATTACACACTCATTATAGTTTTTTTTATTTGTTCCAAAAGGTTCAAGTGAATGAAGATTTTGTTTAAAATTCATATGACATGTTAGACCACACATTTCACTAAAACGTAGTGAACATGATTATATTTGAGAATTTGCAAAACATGTCGCCTATTTGTCCCCAGTTTGACATTTTTCGTTAAGTTAATTATTATTTTACTTCCTCGTTGAACATCGGCAGCAAATGTGACATGGAGAGGTAATTGTTACCTAGCAACCAGTTTGAAAATAAGGTCCAAAATCCATATAAATAACACATAGTTATGAACTGACAAAAAATAACACCTGATGACACGATGACACCTTTATTTTGTTGAATGATCGTTAAAACTGTCTGAAAAAATGTTTTAGTTGTGTGTAAATGTTTTTTTTTTTGTTTTTGTTTTTTTCTTTTGAATGGAATTTTGCAATACTTCCTTGTTGTTCTCTTGTTATTTTCAGCTTTTATTTTTCAAAATGTCCTCACTAACTGCGACTTCGTGGATAAAAAACTGTGATAAATATTTAACAAAAGGACTATTCCACCAAACTAAGTCATAATTAGAAAACATGAGAATCTTCATATAGACTTTTAAGTTTCTCAGTAAAAGAACAGTTAATAATTCTGTCAACTGGACAAAAGTTGTTTGAGTTAACGCGTTTCGACACTCATCCAAGTAATGCATTCACTTATTTTGCTGTGGACCCTAACTGAGGGATTACACAGACATATTGCAGTTAAATGTTCTTAATTGCCTTATTTCTCGCTTCATCTCATGCTTCCTCATGTGCGGTGATGTGTGCAGTGTTGACCAAGAGTTGCAAATAACTTGTAGCTGTAGAAAAGTGTGAAATATTTATCAGTATTTGTGTTCTAAAATAATCCAAAATGCATCACCTGGCAACTAAAAAGGTCTTGTTATGTTATGTCTTTTTATGGTAGCAATCTCCTTCACATCTCACTTTTATCATCCTCACAGGAGATTTTGCTAAAAGGCATTCAGCAGATTGTAGAGGCCAACATCGACGTGGACCCTCTACATTTCCTGACATTTCCCATAATCCTCGGGGCAGTGACTCCTGGCGGGATTTCCCCGGGTGCCAGACAGAACGGCTCGGCTGGGGGCAAAAGTGTGGGTTTGCTGTGGAAGGGTAAACTTTCTCCCGGACGACGTGAAGGGGACGGGGACTTTAGGACAAGCACCGTCCGCACCTCTCCGTGGCACGCCGCCCCCCTGCACCTGCCGCTCGTGGGGCAGAACTGCTGGCCCCACATGGCGTCTGGGTTCAGTGCTTCGATGTGGGTGAGAGTGATTGAACCAGACGACAAAGAGAAGGAGAAAGACACAGGTGAGGGAAGAAAATGTACGGATGTAAATCAATAGATAAATGCATGTTTTGGTGCACTTTTTTAGGTTGGAACGATTCCGTGGCACTCTATCTAATAAAATATTTCCGAATCAAACCTTATAATAAAAATATACATATAAAATGTTAAATAGTGTCTGTGCCACCATCTTATAGTTTAAATCTGTGAATTGAGTATGGTTTGCTTTCTTTTTTGGATGAATTAGACCCATTCTGTTCTGTTAATCTATAATTATGAGTTTTTTGTCACAATCATCGTAGACATTATTTCTATAAAATCTATCTTTTCTATTTAATCTATACTTACTACAGTGTCTTTTTCTAATCGTTGTATTTTATAGTGCCTTTCATGACACCCAAAGCACTTTACAGTGCACTATCCTTTCACTCCATACTCATGTCACATTAATTATACTTTATCATTCAGAAAGTTACGGAAGTTAAAGAAATACTTGGTTAATGGTTAATGGTTTCTCTTTTGTTTGGTCATGGTGATGTTACTTGTGAGTAATCATACAATGTGATGTTTCTTCTTGTAAAATAATAGTAAAATTTGATATTGTGACATTCCTGTTAGTAGTATTTTCACCTAAGTAGGGTGAGATTTGGTTTGACACTTTAGTTTTGGGTGTTTTGGAGGAAAGTTTCAAGTACTACTCAGTATAGACACAAGCAAGGATATGTCAATGTATGTAGGGACTCACTGCATCTTCCATAAACATGAACTGGTTTTTGAAATTCAGCGATCACTGTTTTGCAGAGGACAGACACCTCTCTACTGCCGAGTCCCACCACGGTGCCACTCATCCTGGGACGACATCCAGCGAAGAGTCCCTAATTCATATTCTGTCCATGGGCTCCAAGGCACTGATGCTTCAAGTGTGGGCAGACCTCTCCACAGGCTCGCTGACATTCAGGTGAGTATCCTGCCGCAAGTTACCCCCGTTCTCAAGCGCATATCTAATCATAAGAGTGTGTACTGTTTCTCCAGAATGTGTATTGACCCGAATGATGAGATAAAGGCGGGACTCCTGGCTCAAGCAGAGTCTGGAGAGGGGCTGCTCAGGCCGGGACAGTGGCAGCACATTGGACTGACTTACAGCCAGCAGCCGGAGGGCAAGAAGAACATCCACGGCTCTGTGGTGGTCTGGGTGTGTGGAATCAGGTATGCCACCATTTCTACTAGTTAGATACTACTTTGGACTTCTTGGCCTTGGTAATTCATGTAGTATAACTTAATAATGTATGTGACAGTAAAATATGTCAGTGGTATGTAATAAAAAATATAGCTTTACATAATAATATATAAAACCACTTTATGCCACTGACACAATTACATTAAAGCTGGATATTCCCAGTAAAGCCATTTATAATTTCTATGATCATTATTAGAAAAAAAACATAAGCTACAATACATTTTTGGCACAATGAAAACCTAAGCTCTAATGTTAACTAAACATAAGCCAAACTTAAAAAAAAACAAAAAAACTTCCCCATTCTTGCGAATAAAATGTACAGACAATACAGATTTTGTTCCTCAATTTGAGCTATTAACATGACAGGTTTATTCCTCCGGGCCTTATTTGCTGTTAATTCTGACTATATTGAGCTAAAACAGTGACATTACGACCAGAGAGTGTGAAGTATTTTCAGCTCAAGAGAGAACTAGAAATGCAAGTGTACTGAAACATGCAAAACACAACACAACAGTGTAGGGTTGTCAAAAGTATCAAGTTAGTATTGAAACTGTTTAAACAAGTATCAATGCTGAAAGAAATTAAATAAATAGGGGAAAATTTGTTCTTTCCTGAATAGTTTTAAGAGGGCCTTGATCTATCTCTCCACTGTAAAGCACATTGTGTTGCTGTTTTGTGTTAAATCTGCTCTATAAATAAAGATGCCTTGCCTCTATCAGAACTAGTATAAAACCACATGTTAATATTGAAGAAAGTATTTAAACAACTTTCATTTTGTATTGAAAAAGACTTTCTAGTGTGTGTTACAGACTTGTGCACTGATCCTGTAAAATACTGAGTTTTTGAATGCTGAAAGAGGAACAAACAAACTGAATTTTAGAGTTTGTTGCAAATGCTTCCAGTCACTTGCTGCAGAAAACTGAACAGAGGAGCAGTCAAAAATGTGCAGGGTTTTGTCTTGGTCAAAACATGTTAAACGTGGCTCATGGTTTAGACCTTGCTCTCTCTTCACTTTTTGTATTGATTTTTGTGTTTACGACTCTAAATTCAGTCCACGCTGCTGAAGGGAGCCATCCAATAATACAGTCCATATCTTTTTCATAACAACCGAATATTTATCACAAATCAAATACATATGTATCCTCTACAGACTTTTCTGCTTACTTTACAGAAAATGTGAAGTTTCTTTGGACTACACTTTACCCAGAAAGTCCAGCTTATCCTCGGACAGCAATAAGACCTTGTGCATGTTGGGACACTGCCTCTCGATGTCTGAAGAGCAGATGAGGCAAAGCACACGATGGAACATGGGCACCGTGCTGCTGTTTAATGGTGAGTCTCCTGCCACTTTATTAAAAACACCATCAATTATGTAACTTCACTTGAGTGTAGCTTGTATTTTCTCCTATAATCAGATTAGTTCGGCGTCGTGCATTAGTTATACATTCTTTCTTGTATGCATTCCATCCCACAAATACGGATTTCTGAATTGTTACTTATACAATAAGTTCATAACAGCCTTTTTTGTGCTCCAACTTTTGTTTCACCTGTTGGTTCTCTCAGTTTTTTATAAGAACGCTTTTATTCGTAGAACAAACTACACAACAAATAAAAAAATGTCAAAAACACTGTGGTTCTCTGTGAAGTCACACATCCAAGAAAGACATAATACAGCAGTTTATAAATGGACAGATGAATAGATCAAAAAGACATAATAAATATTGCAACTACTCCAAGCTTCTTTACAGTGTGCTGTTGCTTCGCCCTCTTTCTGTACGATTAATTATTTGAATAATCATGCTTTCGATTCGATTGTTTTTTTCCATAATTGAGAAGCCCTACTATAAGGCTAATGCTTATAGTAGGGTTTTAGTGGCGTTTATCAGTCTATTGTTTTTTAGTCAACCAACATCTTCTTTCTTTGACTAATTATTTTATTTAAATGATAGGGATTTGATTGGGACCATAGCAGAAAGGAGAAAGCATGGAATGAGCCCGCAGATTCAATGTATTACTTATTTTATTTTAAGTGTAAGAAATATAAATATTTAGGAGTAAGTTTAAGCCATATAAATACACGTCTCTGTGTAAATAGTGTCCATTCACTATCTGTGTAAATAGTTGTTTTTGCCTAATCTTCTGTTCGGTTGTAGTTTTAGTTCGCTGCTGTCTTAGTCCACTAAAATGTCTATTAGTCGACAAACTATTTTATTTAGATTGTAAGGATTGAGATGGAACAACAGCAGAAAGTAGAAGGCATGGAGTGGGTTAGCTGAAGATGTTGGATTTTAGTCTTTTTCATAAATTTTCTGTTTAAAGAACTCAGTTGATCACATCAGAGATACTTAATAGTTTTGAGAGCTCTTATCACACCCCTCAGTTGACTACTCGATCGGCAGGGAATGTCTTTAGACTTCAGCCCAACGGATCATAGAGGGATGGAAACATTTCACATCTTTTACTAGTTTCATGTCACTGTCTGCTTTAGTCGACTAATTGATTGACAGAGGAGGTCTTTAGTCGATTGCAGCCCTATCATATTTGTTTGTTTTGCCCTTGAGTTTGCATGTATCATCTATATGGTTCTGCTCTCTAATTTCTCAGTAATGCATTTTATTTCCTTCCCCTTTATGGACTAAAGAGCAGTTGCAGATTTTGGACGAATGTATCATACAAGTCTGAAAGAATAGACAAAGTGTTCACCTAAGAATCTCACCACTCATTTTCCAGTGGTCCCTGGCATTTTCCAGTGCTCGACTCCATTCTCCTCGGTCTGTGGTGTCATGGTGTTTTGATGGTTTGTCTTGTAAATGGTGTGATGTAGGGCATGCTGTAGATTCCCTGCATTCTTTGTGAGGCTGGTTGAATACTTCTCTTGTTGCCTCTAATGGGCTGTGAGTGGCTTACTGCTTCTCAACTTTAGACGGCAGCTCACGGTTTTAGACTTGCTGTTGCCATAGGGACTCATTATGGCCAAATATTTATGCATGAGGATTTTTGTTTTGACAGCAGCAAGAAATGTAAGCCCAAATTACTGCTTTCTAAATCTGATTTTCATTTATTTTCACTCCATAAATATAGTTTGCTTATGACAGGGGGTAAAAAGTAGGTGAAACGGAATAGTATTTGAATATAGAATGGTATATAATGTTATGTTAATAATGTTTCTGAAGAATATTTTCAATCAATTTTGTTTTAACAAGAAACCATAATTGCTATAAATGATGATATACTGGTTATCAGATTTATAATTACTTTTTTTTTTTAAACGCAAGTAGTAGAGGTAGGAAATGCAAAATTTGATTATTGAGTATACAATTTATGTTAAAGAAATGCAGATTATTATTTTAGAATAAAGTAACTTTCAAAAAGGTTTAGATTTCTACACTTTTATGATTCATTTTACAAACACTTCACATTTGTCTGATAATTAAACATCAACTATTCCTTTGAAAGACATGCTTTGAATACATTTCTATTGGATTTAAATAAAATTGTCTCACTAACATTATCAGGAAACCCAAAAATATCAATATAATATTTTTTCTCAATATAGCCCACCACTACCCATTGTACAATGTCAGAGGTACTCAAAGTATGAGACGACACTCAAGACAAATCCACTGTTTGTGGATGTGCCCAGTGAACACTTTGACCTTGCAGTTGATTATTAGAAGCTGAAGTGTTACACAAGGTAAACATAAATTGTCTGGTGTCCTTATGTTAAGTTTATTTGAGTTACACTGCAGATAAAGAAGAGATCTCACTCTTCAAATATGTCTGCATCATTGAACTTCAATACCTCTTTTAGATGCACATGTTGTTGTCTTTTAGTTTATGAATAGGTCATGTGATCAATTGTGTTTCTATTGTTAGTTCTAAAAACATAGAAATATTAATTTAAACAAGCTAAATTACATTTTTCAGACAATATTAATTATGGAAAAGCTATCAGAAATGTGCTAAAACGTGCCTGTAAATGTCTTTGTTCACGTTCAAATGAACGCAAAAACTTTATAGACTGTAAAAATCTAAAAAAGACTATTGACTGAATATTTCTCAGATCCCCACAACATGTACGTTTTCAATTCATCTTCCACCTTATTTAAGAACACCCCTACTCTGAATAACCATGTTTAACAGAAAAAGGTAAAAATATCACAAACTCTTCACTTAAGGCTTTGTCTAATGCGCCATCTCACCTTTGTCCACTTTCAGGATCAAGAATAGGCTCAGAGGAGGCCTTCTACCTGTACGCCAGCGGTCCTGACCTCACCTCCATAATGCCCTGCAAGTACGGCAAGCACAGTGTGTCATTCTCCAAGTTCGTCACTCTGGAGGGGCTCAAATGTGACTATGTCCGAGACTTTCTGACCAAAAATAAAGACGTGGACACGACAGCTTTGGTTGTGAGTTTAATATTTTATGTTTTGTCTATTTTCTGATAACATTATATTGTCTTTATTCTATGTATTTGTTAATTCAGTGCAACAAAAACGCAAGATCACCAAACCGCTTTCTCAATTACTGTCTCATTTCACAGTGTTTGACCAATGTGTTGTTCCGATTAGTTGCTCTTGATGATGACAGCCCACACTGCCGCCAAATTATTTTCCTGCAATAGAAAAAGCTATTACAGTTTAGCTGCAGCTATTTGCAGTCAGATGGATATTATTTTCCCATTAAAAACTAATGACACTGTTGAATTGATCGTGGGTGGGCCAAGAAAGTGGAGCAGGTGATCAGGAAGTATGAACTTTCTATTCTGACTGCTGATGTTGTGAAATTCTGTGCTTTTCTTTTACATTCTTTCCTTCATTATGTTCGTTACTTTCCACTTGAGTACAACCAATGGAAAATGCCCGACCCTAAGTTTCAGCAGATCAAGGTCTGATTTAAATTGACAAAAAGAATGTCTAAATCTGCAGAAATTTAGCAGTCTTGGCTCAGTGACGTAAAACCAGAGCGTCTGTCAGTGGACTGTGCAGTTTCAAAGTTCAGAACATCTTTAGGACAGTCTTGTTTCTACTCAAATGGACTGTGGAACTCTCTTTCTACTGACTTAAAACTGCAGACTGAGCCGAACATCTTTAACAAATGTCTGAAACTGTGGCTGAAATCGGGGCAGAGTTGCACACATGATATTTTTTGTTATGAATTTCGTCTACTTTTCTTTGCAACTTTATAATATTTTAAAAGCCTGCTATGGACATATGTTTCTTAATTGGCATTTTTGCTATAACACTTGCAAAACTATACATCTGGTTCATCCAGTGTATTTGTTGTGTCCATATTAAATAAATAAATACATTAAATTATTAGAGTTTTCCTACCATGAAGTGTAGTATTGTTGTATCTCTTTGCCAGACACTTTACCCGCCAAGGAATTTATAATATTTTTCTATCAATGGGTAAACACACTATAAAATTGGGGACTTAATTAAAAAAGTTAGTGCAGTGCTAAATTGTGGAATCAAACAATTTCTAAATGTATTTATAATCTGTCTCTAAACTATAGCCTTATTAATTTTGCCTGTATCTTAATTTTAGGGGTCAGGTTTTCTTTTTCCTCCTTACAGTTTCAGTCCACCTACAAATTACACACATTTTGTTTTCATCGCAGGAGAGTCTGGCAGTGGTTTATGCCCCGAGCAGCCCCAGAGTCTACACTATCTACGAGCCCGTGATCCGACTGAAGGGCCAGACCAAAACCGTGGTGACCCAAAGGCCGTTCAGCTCCAAAGAGGTTCAGAGCGTGTCCCTGGAGCATCACGCGCTCCGCTCTCTGCTCCCAACACAAACACAGGGTCTGCAGAGCGTCCTGCACAAGATTGGAGGAACGGGGACGTTTGTGTACCTCTTTGCACAGGTACAAACACTGCACATTATTAAATATTTTCCCTACATACGAGTTTCAGGGTTTCATTTTCAAATTTCTCAGCCTCAGTTCTCTATAGAGTAATCAAAAAAGTGGGCTCGTTAATAAAAAATCTAGTTCATAAAAGCACAAAGAAAGCCAATGTACAGTGTTCAATTTTTGTTTTGAAATTGAAGTTGAAGTTTTGAAGATGCTTGCAGGGCTGTATTGAACAAAAATCTTGGTTGACCAAAGACATACCCTGTGCAATGATTATTTGACAAAGAAGGGCATAGTGTGAAGCTGGTAAAAGCTCACAGAACTTTTGATCTAGCCATTTGATCCAAACTGCACTTACAAGCTCGCAAGATATCATACCAAAAAAGTAGTACTAAACTTGGTATTTTCAGGCAGAATGTAGTTCCAATTTACTCACAAATCCTTATAATTCAAGTAAAATGAACTGATTAATAAAGAAAGTATTTCGACTGAGACACCATTGACTGATTAATAATACTACAAATGTGGGGAAAATATTGCCTGGCCTCCATTCTAATCTCCACGTCGATTAGTCTGGAGATGCCGCCATACAATTTGACTTCAGTGGGGCGGGACAAACATGCATCAATCAGACGAACAGTGGACATGACAACAGCACCACGAAAGTACGGTTTATGTGCGAAAGGCAGCGGAGAGCCGGGGCTGTCAGTCCAAAATGGCGTGTAGCTGTAAAGCTTCCTCTCGCTGTGGTTTTAACGACACGTCCTGGTCTTTTAAAACATCCCCAGACATTTTCTCTGTTGTGGACGCTATCTTGCTTGTTATTCCTCGTAATCGCGGCACACAGGATGTGACATTATTCTCTCGCGGTTTTGATTGGCTCGGTTGCCGCAAAATAGAGGAAGTAGGGGGTTTAGCGATCATGCTCATGCTCAATATTGAAAGATAGTGGAATGGCTTGTCAGGCTAGGGAAAATAAGCCCCATATATTCTGTTATCATTTATCTAATTAAACTAGTTTAAAATACCAGTTCCTACATAAATTTGAATGTAATGTGTTTGTCTGTAATTTGTTTTGAAGGGGCTTTCTTTCTCTTTTTAAAACATGACTTCCTCTGTCTTAATGGTGTTGCCTCCTTTGTCGATGTCCAGACGGTGGAGTTGAGCGACTGTGAGCAGACCCAGGCCCTGGCCCTCAGGGTGCTCCTCTCTCTGTCCAAAAACAACCAGCACCGCATCCATGAGATGAACTGTTACCATGGATACGCCATGATCCACCAGGTCCTCATCAAGTCCAAGTGCATCGTGGGATATCACATGCTCAAAGTGAGTCCTTTGATTCCATCTCAGCTCTCTCAATCGCCTGTGGACGAGTTCATTCAAGTGGTTTTCAAACTGTGGTGCGGGTTCAACTAGTGGTTTATCTGTTGCACTGTGGCCTTTGGGTTTGTTCAGGCGCATATGCTTTGGCTTTGGGCCATCCTCAGTGCAGTGCGGGGAAATTTACAGTGAAGAAGTGAAGTGAAGAAGAGCAGGAGAGAAGAGCAAAATCAGGATAAATGACTATTTATCTACTACTTTTTGCAATCCAAACCACTAATTACTAGATTAATTAAAAATAGTCTCAAGATTAATCATTTTGTAAAATAACAGTAAGTTTCAGCCCTAGTAGAGGACAGAGAAATTTTATATAAAAATATCTGGTAGAATAAAAGCTTTTTTCTGTCATTCAAGTGCTGATTTGTTTATTGTTTTGTTATTTTATCGTTTAATTTTCATTTTCTTCTATTTAAAACTGCATGCTATGGAGTAAATTGTATCTTAACCAGTGAAACTTGTGTTACAGATTTAGTCACATAATAGTCCTGGTTTTGAGTCTGTTAGTTCCCTCTGCTTTTTATGGGATTTTCCTGTGTTTTTATTAAGACTTGTTTTAGTCAAAGTTTTCCTTGCTCATTGCAGTCCATTGAAACTGGTGCTTGGTCACTCACATTTCTACTGATGAGTTAATTAAATAGTATTTTCTGGACAGCTTTTCTCATGTATTTGACCCAGGCTGACAGTCCAGGCCCTCTGTTCCTCGCTGTGACCTGCTGTTACTTGACCCTGTGGATGTGTCTGTAATTGCACCGTGTGAAGAGTCACTGCTGAAATGCACTCCGTCTGACTCCATGAAACAAACACTGCGTCTCACAGCAGAACGTATTGTCTTTGTGATAATAAAAGAAAGAGTTAGAGACTACTGCTGTAGTAAACTGAGGTTTTGTTTTGTAGCCACTGGTGAATTAAATGTGTTAACCAGAATGCAAAATGCCCTGTGTATAAAGTATCAACATGAGAACATTTCAGAAGCATTTCAATTGTGAAAAGATTTTCATTTTATATTTTAAACACATACAAGAGTATTACCTTTGAGAGAGGCCTAAATATGATCTTCTCTAATACAAGAGTCACGTGCATTTTAAAGAAAACCTATTGTGCTTCTGTTTTGTATATAATTCTAAACTACGACACTTGTAGTTCATTGTTAATTTTTGGGCATCTTCGATTGCAATATTATTCTAAAACAATAAGTTTGAAAAGATAAGTCCGCTTACTTCCGCCTTGAAAACTGCCGGCCCCTTTACATTCTGACACCTTTGGAGAGCTGTAGTTCACGAAAGAGAGCCGAAAATTTTGTGCCAAAATGACTCGCTGCGACGCTGATGAATCCTACGTGTGCCACTGTCTAAGAAAATAAAATGGCTGAACAAAGTAAATATCAGTGGTGATGATATGCATGAATGTCCAAATACACTTCTAGTGGTTTAATGACAAGGGGGACCATTTATAATATGGTTAAAACTCCTTAAAGTCGATCTTGCATAATAGGTCTCCTTTAAATTCAGAACATGTTTGAAAAGTCTAAATAAGACATTTTTTAAATGCTGATTTTTGCCGTTTTGCTTATTGTGACCATTCAAGTGGCAATTTCAATTTGATTGTGACAAATCTTCTCTATAATGGACCACTTGTTTTGCTTAAATTACATCTTCTACATTTAACTTTGTGCATTTTATGTTGAACTGGATTGACTTTTCTTCCATTGCTCAATGACACTTATCATATAATGCAATGACTAAATTACTTATCGTAATGAGTAAAAAAATAATGGTAGTTGTATTTTGATAAATGTAACTTCATAAATCTTATTTCGTTAACTGGACTATTGCAGACTCCTATAAACACACTTTATTTGTAAATATTCCCTATCAAGAAGACTTCATTTCAGTCTTAATTTTGTTGGTAATGTATTTAAAAAGTCCCATAGAAATAATTGTTTGACTAACTGAAAAATAATTGCTGACTAGTCAACTATAACTAATTATAACTACTAATATAATCGTTAGTTGCTGCCCTACACTATTATATACTAATACTAAACTCCTATCTTTCACGCACTTGTTGGGATCATGCTGTATTTAATGATGAACGGCACTAAATAGAGTCAGATATATGAGCTTCCCTTCAGATTTTGGCTTGAGAAAGCTAAAGATTTATGGGCGCTGTGGTGCGATGGTCACAGGTGATAGACTGTGATCAATAGTGACAGACCTGAGGGCCGCGTTAATAGCATTGGTTTCGACAGTGACTTATGCCTTGTCCAAAAAGTCATGAAGCTTGTATTGATTCTGCGTTGATTGTCTGAGTCTGCACCGCGTGGGGGAAAATCAGAAGAAGCAGTGATCACGAGGCTCTTGGGTGACATGTCGGGAGCGTCTCTGTTGCGAAAAGCTATTTTATGAATTACTTTTTTATGATGCTGTGGCCTAACTGTGTCTCCATAGACTCTGCTGGACGGATGTTGCAGTGCGCCCATCCTGATCCTGGGAGAGGACGGACATTTTCGACTGGACACGGAGTCACTCGCTGTAGTGCAGGACGTCAGTCTGCTCTCAGATATTCTCCTGGACTGGAAGATATGGGCCAAAGCTGAGGTGAATGCAACTATACTATTCACCCAGAGAGACAAAGGTTATAAGAAATGACCAAATGAAAAGACAAATGTATCCAGGTCTCTGTGTTGTGCTGTCCATAATTGCAGATAAAGTAAATTAGAAATGCAGGACGTGCTGTAAAAAGTAGATTGCCACTATAGGTAACTACTAAGGAACACTATGTAGCTTTTCTGGTGGATTGTTTGACTTTATGGAGCTTTTACCTATTTTAGACAAGCGGGTGTCTCGAGGCTAAGTTACAGGTCTGGGGTCTGATTTCTAAAGCTTGCATACGTACAAAAATGTTGCATATGTGACTTTCAACGTAAAGTTTGTGACCTATCAAAAGACAACTTGACGAGGAAATGAGCAGATCCGCCCAAAACCTCTGAACTTTGTGTGTTGGGGCTTATGATGCAGAAAACAATAAGAGCTCAGACAGAGACATGAGCGTCTTAAAGGGCGTTTTTGTAACTTTGTGTCCTTACATATAAATTTTTAGTAAGAATTCCATGATAAGTTTTATAAATGAGGCCCCAGACCTGTAAAGAGGCAGGTCCACTCATAGTAAGAATAAATGTTTGTTTTCCAAATCCACAAATAGAAAATATCCCTAATTGTTTTTTGTTTTTTTTTTAAGTTATCCAACTTTTATATGGATTCTGTCTGAACGTTTTACTTTATTGCAAGTAATTTTTGTGAAATTAGCTTCAGCTTTGAAAGAGGAATTCAAAACACAACTAATGGCCAATCTTGTGTCATTCAGTCCATTCCTGAAGACTCCAGCTTTACTCGTGGTATTTACCAAAGAAAATCTTTCCGGAATGTAAAATCTGATATTTCTCTGTGTGACTCTAATTATACATGGATAATTATACTTGGATAATTAGAGTCAATCAGGCACCAGAGGTCATTACAGAGTCTCAGCTTCACAAAAGTCCAGCCAATAGTTTGTGCTCCAAAAGGTTTAGGAACAGCTTTAGTTTGAAATGGGGCTCATTTTAGTCAGACATTTTAGGAAAAATAGGCCCTAAGCTTTTAGGCAACACTCATAATGAAATCAGTGCAAGATGAGTTTAATGCCATACTGTGAGACATTCCAGACAACATCTCAGAGACAAGCACTGTCTGTACCCCTCACCTGAAAAATGACATAGCACTTTTTAAGTTTAAGTCAGTTTTGGGAGCTTATTATAGCTCATTATTGGCGATATGCAAAAAACATATTGTAGAAAAAGATGTAACTTCTTTACTATGAAATAACATTATTTTTGTTTGTATTTTGTTTTTTTTTGCTGCTATTTCCAGTGCGGTGTGTGGGAAACGCTGCTCGCTGCATTAGAGATCCTCATCAGAGTTCACCATCCGCATCAAGTCTTCAACATCCGACAGTTCCTCAAGGCTGAAGTCGTGCATCGCTTCCTTCTCACCTGCCAAGTCCTACAGGTTCAAATTAATTAAAATATTTGTCCCCTTGAGACAATTCAAGACCACAGAGAGACATTTGCATAAAAAGTAACACACTATTCTAATAAAACACTGAATTAAATTATACTTATGCTACAGTATATTGACATTGACACTGACCATATTACACTAAAATAGAAGGAAATATTGAGCCTATTTAAATATGTCACCATTTTCTATTTCAATATTTTACACTAAAGCTGCTGTATCTGATGTTTACAGTCTTAGAAACATAAAAAACAGAATGGTCCAAAGTTATTTATCATTTACCAAAAGCACTCTGAGCTTCCTAATTACTCACTGCAATGAGTTTATAAACGCTTTTTCACAACTTTCAGAAGCCCAAGGATGTTTTTCTGTCACGGTTGAGCTAACAACAACTAACATGCTAGTTTTCGAAGAATAAAACGCTCTCTAATTAGATTCAGAACGCACTGTGTGTTCTCATTTTGACCCGCTTTTACAACATATTTGTACTGGTACAAACATGTTCCAGTACAACTAGATGGAAAAACAAGTGGGTAATAAATGAACACATCATCTAAATCATTTGGTTTAGGTCAACAACAACAAAAAATTTAATTCTACACAATATATTCAATAGGGTCTACATTAGGGCTGCACAATTAATGATTATATTAGAATTATTTTTATACAAGTCAACATTTAGCAGATCGCAAAGGCTGCAGTTTTTGAAGTGCGATAATTTCTTCCAAAAACAACAAAATATTCAGTTTAACTGCTAACGCTACAAACAACAAAACCGTAACTAAAAGAGATAAAAATGTGACTTAAAAACCAACAAAAACACTATTAAACATGACAAAAAGTGGTAAAGACGCAATTAAAAGTGTAAAAAAGTGACTAGAAACAAAACCACAGCACAACACCACGAACAACAAAAACGTGACTAAAAGCAACTAAAACGCAACTAAAAACTGACAAAAGCACAACTAAACGTGACATAAACGCAACAAAAAGCAGGAAAAACATTCTGAAACACAGAATTCTTTTATTATGTCCATATTTCAGTCTTTTGTCAATGCTCCTGGTTGTGTTTATAATGTGAACTTTAAACAGAATCCCATTATTAAAACATAAATCGCAATCAGATATTTTTCTCAGATCGTTCAGCTCTCATTGACCTTATTGAGTTATTCATTTTCAGATCCTCATAACAAATTGTGCTAACTTCAATATTTACAACGCCCAGACACTAATACTAAAGTAACTGTATGTTTAACTATATAGGAACACAGGGACGAGCACCTCACTGCGATCCCACAAGAAGTCTGCTTATCATTCGTCAAAATCATTCAAGAAGTTTTGGGTTCCCCTCCCGACCTGGATCTACTCAAACTGATCTACAACTTTCTTCTGGCTGTTCATCCGCCAACCAACACTTATGTCTGCCACACGCCATCAAGCTTTTATTTCTCTCTACACATCGGTAAGTTGTACATAAAGCATAGTTAATAGTTTTTACTGTTAATGGCCGACCCCTGACTTATCGCCTGTCATTTTTAGTATATTAGGAAATCAGACTATTCATTCGCACAATGTTAAATGGATTCTGAAATTGAAAAGTTTTAGTTGAATGAGTCTAATGCACAACAGACAGACAACTCTATTTATTATTCCTTTTATTTCTCTTTGTCAGATGGGAAAGTGTACCATGAGAAAGTCCAGTCCATTATGCACCTCAGACACTCGACGAGCGGAGGGAAGTCCGCCTGCAGCTCTGTGGTGTCTCTGTCTCCCACTGTCTTCACTGAGGCGCCGCATGAAGGTACTGTTGCCTTTTATATAGTATAGTGCAATATTATTGAAATGCGGTCTGTAGGCTCAGCAAAATATTCAGTCAGTCTATCTCTGCTACTTTTCTGAGGCCGGCTCCTGGAGGAAGTCGTCCAAGCGAAGACGCATAAACTTCTAGGGATAAACTTCTTGGGCTGTCAAAATATATAGAATTTTAGGTTTCTTTGCATAAATGCATTGTTTAGTTGCAGCAACAGCTAAAGAAACATTCATATCTTGAGACTTTGGAATACGACAGTAATGCAATCCAATCTGCTTTATTTACATAGTACATTTTATCAATTGAATCGCTGCGCAGAAAACAATTTGAAAACAAACAATCGCTCTACCAGTGCTCATGTAATAAAGCCCTAAAAATAAAAAGTAAATAAATAAACTCAAACAATAAATGTCAGCTAAAAACAATAAAGAAAATAAAACACCTAAAAGAAAAAAACTGTACTAAAATAAATAAATAAAACAATAAAAGACCCAACAACTCAAGCGGTGTTAAAAGCCACAGAAGATATCTTAAGACGATACTTAAAACACTCCTCTGCGGGGGCCGTTCAGACGACGGGGGGCAGAGCGTTCCAGAGTAATGAGTCAACGCATTTTAAAAGGGAATGAATAATGTAATGTAATGTGTCTTCAAGTGTCAAAATAGTAGTTCAAGTGACTACTGTATGCTTTAGAATAACTTTCATTACCTTATCTGGTGAAGAAAATAAAAATGATGCCACAGTTTCTTAATTTCCACTGTATATGCCTAAATCTGTCAAAAGAAAAACCTATTGTGCTTCACTATGGATTTGAAATAGGTGTCACATTTATGTTCTGTTTTTGCTGAAGTGTTGACAGTAGAGTGTCCTCTAAAACATAGCTGGTCTTGTTCTTTACTTTGAAGGCAGACTTTAATTACAACAGCGTTTTGGCGTTTTGATTTCTTAATTCTTTACTTCAGCTGCATCTGTTTGTCTTTCTCTAAAGTTCTTAATAATTATAGCATCTTACAATTTGGTTCTAACTTCTTGCTCTTTGACCCTGGACTGAAAACTTTCAGTGCTTCCTAAGACCTTTTGTTTCTTCATTTGGTCGACACTGAAGTCTCCTGGCCCATTACTTCCTGCTGTCTGTTCTCTAAACATCTTAATAGCACAGCAATCTGCAGAAAAAGCGTTCAATAAAGACATGTTTTCGTGGCATGATTCCCTTGGTGAAGACAGAAGGTCACAAGAGTTATATTTTAAGTAGCTAATGCAAACACTTGGGGGAATAGGACGCATAAACAGAAGGTCATTGAGTGCATGTCTTCTCGCTCCCATTTCACGTTCAAAAACATTTAGTCAGTCTCACTAATGCTCTTAGCCGCAGTCCCCTTGGAGCTGTGTCACTTTGTATCACTGCACTATCACAGCTTTAATTAATGAAAATGTTACAGTACTAAGCCTCTTTTATCATTGTCTGCAAATGGTATTTACAAATCCCATTTCTGTTGGGAACATGGATATAATAATAATGCATCACGCTAATGATCAAAACCACAATTTGTTCCTTTTGTGAAATGAAAACACGAACAGAGTATTTGTAGTTAATGCATTCTGTACAATACGTTTTCAAATTAAACTTTTCTGGTATAAATGTAATGTTAATCTAATGAATCTCACAAACACAGTACAATATTACACATTGTAATATACAGTACCATAGAAACAAGTCTTACAAAACACTTGAACACAGTTTGTGTTCACTATCACAATAATTACTGTATTGACTTAATATTGTTTAATAAATCTTTAATAAATGAGAGACGGAACAATATTTTTGGGGGCTCAATATAGTGTGTACAATTTCTTTGTAAAAGGTTTACCTATATTATTCTGCTTTAATTGTGTCAGTGGCATAAATTAGTTTAAATTCATAATTTGTCGTGATATTTTCTGGAGCAAATATATTGCACTTAAAAATTTTGTCGTGACACAGTGCAAGTGCAGTCTTTATTGTTAAGTTTCCAAAGTTAATAGTAGAAGGATTATGGTCTTTGTAGTAGCCTCTCTTCTTTACCACGACTGCAACAAAGAAGGGATTTTAGACAGAGAAGCCGGCTATTCAATATTTAGTTATATATTGCTAAATTTGAAGCTGTTAAATTTGTTGGATGGTGTTAAATTATGCTCCTCAGGCCATCTTCATCCTACTTATGCTGAACACGGAGATGACCAGTCCCTACGCCCCCCGAGCCTCGCCCCGTCTCCGTACTCCTCGCCCCTTCTCACCCCTCGTTTGGGGAACGGAGGCGCCCCTGTGTCCGGTGACAGTGATGGCGTCTCCCCTTTGGCCCAGCAGGCTCTGGGCAGCACCGAGACTCTGAAGAAAGGCGACGAGCAGCTCCTCAGCAGCTGCGAATCTGCCAAAACCATCTGCGACTCCAGAGAGGTTGAAGGCGGCATTCGTACCCCGTCCATCAGTGTGGAGGAGGAGCGGGACGAGGCGGAGGTGGACAGTTTGGCAGAGGGCAGCGTCGGGGTCGCGGAGTCTGAAGATCGGTTTGACTGGGCCAGTGATGAGGCTCCCCGCAGGCCGGACAGTTTGAAAGGCATCCAGTCTTTTCAGCGCAGTCACAGTAACCTGGCCAGTCTGGGCTTGGCGTTTCCAGCTACAAACGGGTCGTTAGCGATCGGACGGTGGCCCAGCACAGCCGACAGAGGGTCAATGCCCGAGGACTGGGAGAGCTACACCTATTCACCGGGATATGAGCGAGCCCACAGCAAAACGGAGTCTAATGACAGGTGAAAGGAACTTTTGAATATAAAAGGGTTTTACTCAGATATTAATCAATATTAAAACCAGAATGGAAATTATTCATCTGAAAGTGGCAATACAAATTGTACATAAACTGGACACATTTTGACTTTTCCAGAATAATGTTATAGTCTTAATCTATATCCTAACTATTATAAGACCATATAGTAATATTACTCAGTTAAATTGTGTATATAGTCTTGTTAAATAAATAGTGTGTTTTTTATGTTTTTGGTATCAAAATCAATCCTTTTCCTAAGTATCAAAATCTGAAATCTTGTATTGTGACAACACTAGCATGCAAATGGGCCTCATCATATTTCATAACAGTGGAGATTCTTCACGTTCCTCAAGAAAAAACATAAATCACTTAGCCATGTTTATCTAAATATTTGTCGATGACAAGTAGATAATCAATGAACAACCATCTGCATTGAAGTTTTAATACTTTTAGAACTGCTAAGAAAGAGCAGAAGTTCACACGTTTTCAGTGGCTTTAGTCACCATTGTCTAACTAAGCCCCCAACCCCTATTCCTGATTAGTTTATTTTCTTTTTAACTGCAACTCATAGCTCTTCCACCCGCTATGATCTGTTTCTGGCTCCATTTTAAGCTTCTTTCTGCGCATGTCTCCAGGTCGAGCACAGAAGACTGCCTGGTGCTGATCTGCTGTGGCCTGTATGACCTCCTGAGGGGCGTCCTGCTGCTGTTACCGGACCTGATGCTGGAGGAAGTGATGGACAAACTCATCCAACCAGAGGCTCTCATCGTCCTGGTCAACCACTCGTCTCCTCTGATCCAGCAGAGGGTCATGAAGGTACATCCCCAAAAGTATCACCTAAACTCAGGATTAAACTGGACAAGATAAACCAGGAATTTAACCAGGACTTGACCAGGATTTAACAGGTCAAACATGTGTAAACTCAACAACTACTCACTAAACAACTCACTAAACTCACTACTACTCACTAAACAAAACAGCGTTGTGATGCCCCGATTTGAGTCAGCACCCAATTTGTGTCAAAATTCAATCTGTCCTTGCCAAGATACCTTCCTAAAAATAAATTACATGAAACGTTCTTAGCAAACTCTATTAAACTTAAATTACTGTCAAACTAAGGTTACAACTGACTCCCTGAGGTTTCTACTATTTTTGTTTTTGTAGTTTTTCGTTGCTGAGAAGGAGGGTAAAGGACAGGGTGTTCTGGGACATTCATTTGCTCGATTCCTTTAACTGTGTTTATCTAAATTGCCTATCACAAGTTGGATTACTCATTTAACTAAAATTCTAAGATAAATATATTTCAAATTCTGCTAAAATTTTTACAAATTTTACCCTATTTATCCTTTTTTTTTTTTTTTTTTTTTTTTTTTTTTTTTAGGTTTTTCACTTTACTTCCTGGTTGTAAATGTTGACATCACACTAGGAAATTACCAAGAAATCCTCCCTCCAAAACTGCTCTAATGTCACACAGATTTTTTAATTTGACAAAGAAAAATACACGTGAACACCTTTATTTTGTTGAATCAATGTTTAAAGGGTCAAAAAAGTAGTTTCTTTGTGTAAATTATGCACAACATTTAGCTCTCTAGTGTGATGTCATACATTTTTTTACTTGCTGTAATTTTCAACAGATTTTTTGTTTTGTCCACAAACAGCGACCTGATTGGTATAAAACTATAATTTGTATTTACAAGAGCTATTAATACACTGATTGAAGTCAAAATTAGAAAATCATAAAAACCATACTATTATTCACCAATGACTGTTTCATTGTCGCTCACCGAGGCAACTGCAGTTGTTATTTGGGGCGTTACAAAAATAAATTGAATTCAATAGCATTTTTAACCATTTCTGGCCAAATAATAAAAAATAGTCAAGCGACATTATTGACGCAAAGTGGGGAATGACTGTTGTGCACAATCATGAAATACAGATCTAACCAGAGCTACACCAGTAATACTTCAGGTTTAAGTCTGGATTAAAACTGGACAAAACAAATAAAATAACTTGGCATAAGTGTTTCAAACTACACTGTAGGATGAGCGCCACAATTTGAGAACGATGGTCTTGAATGGCAAATTTTTTTGTTAGTTAGTTGAGAGAATATGAGTAGCTTCTTCGGACTGAAAAGGCTACTTGAATGAGCGGTGAAACTTATGGGACCCTGAAAGATTGAGGGACATTAAATTTGACCATACATTCTTTTTTGCTGATCATAATTCAAATACATGTGGGTAATATTTCCAATTGTGTTATGCATTATGTATTTACTTATTTACACTTCAAAATCCATCAACACATGTATCTTTAATCTCTATAATGCTCAAAGTGTCCTACCAAGAATATATTCTATAGGCTTGTCCTTCAGGCAGCTCACTCACTCATATGAGATGATATGTGGTTTGGGGCGATGGTTTTATTACCAAAAGCTGGATTTATTGCTATTTTCGAGGCATATTTCAAAATGGCTGACGTATTTTCTGCCTCTTTTACAGTTGCTGGATGCATATTTCAGCCGAGCCCACAAGGAGCAGAAAGAAAAGTTTCTAAAGAATCACGGCTTCTCGTTGTTGGCGAATCAGCTGTACATCCACCAGGGCAGCCAGGGCCTCCTCGAGTGCTTTCTGGAGATGCTGTTTGGGCGACCCGTTGGCCTAGAGGAAGAGTAAGTTTGAACGATGAAGGTTAATGAATAAACACGTTAAACTGAAACGGATAGTATTTTGTCATTTGCTTTTTATGTTTTTTTGCAAGTTCCTTTAACTTTTTCTCAGACTTTTGTGGTTTGTGTGTAAACATTCATATTTAAATTTAATGTTGTTGTTCTTTATCTTTAGTCTTCTCCTCATTTCTTCTTATTTTATGCACTTTATTGTGTATTAAAAGCCAGCCTTGACAACCTAATTTCTCCACTGTGAGGACAATATAATATTGTTTCTTATATCAAAGAGAAGTAGTTGGTGCAAGTACTGACTAACAAAAATGTACAAATTGTAACAGAAACACAATACAATAAATTAAGTTTGTCACCATTTTTTTCCTCACATTGATTGATCACTATTTTTTTTCTATTCTATTCTGTTTTATTTTATCTTATCTTATTGTAAACTAATAAAAATGAACATCAGCATGGCAGATTCTTAATAATTGCCATTTAAAATCAAAAAAGTGTATTTCTTCTTTCAAAGGACCGAAGCATCTATTTGACAATTACAAATGACTGAATCTCTTTTAAAATTCGATAAATCGCGCAGCTCTAACATAAAGTGACAAGTCGCCAACATCTCTGAATAAATGTGTTGTGATAAAGCTTGTATTAGAAGTCAATTTTATTCAAAACTGACAGAAACTACCTTACACTGCCTCCTAAAATGTTACATTATACTGCTGTAAAGGGTAAAGTGTGCATAAATTAGATTCAGAGATATTTAGTGCCATTTTGTGATCTTTTGTAGCTTGGACCTGGAGGAGATGGAGAACATTTCCCCTTTCAGACGGCGCTGCATCATCCCTGTGCTGGGCCTCATAGAAAACTCTCTGTACGAAAACTCACTGGTCCATAACATCCTGTGCATGCTGCTGCAGCTCCTCAACGCCTGTCCCAAACTGGCAGACATCCTCCTGGACCACGGCCTGCTCTACGTGCTCTTCAACACACTGTCCACACTCAACGGCATGGAGAACGGGTAAGACTGGAACGAGAAACAACAAACAACTTCACCGATTCAAAATCATATAGAACTTTTACATAGGACATGCGTAATGGAAATGCCAGATGGTGAAAGTACAAATCTTAATTAAGAAAATATATAAATAAAGATGTACCGTGCAAAAAATAGTGCTCATGTTTAGTTTAGTCTTTTTTTAGTCTCTGGTGGTGCCCAAGTTTTAACCTTTTTAGTCCTGGATAAATCCTGGGTTATTTCATGTTTTAGATCTCTTTTAGTCCTGGATTAGACGATTCAGGCCTGGTTTAGTCATTGTTAAGTTCTAGTTTAGACCTGGTTTAGTCCTGGTTTGTTCCTAATTTAGGTTAGTCTTGTGTATTATTTTACACATTTTTAGTCCTGGTTTTGACCTGATTTGCTTGTTTTTAGTCCTGGTTTAGTCCTGGTTTAGGTTCTGTTTTAGACCTGGTTTAGTCCTGGGAAATATGGCAAAGTCAACCAAGCTAAAAATAAAAAAATTAAATTGTCATATTACACACTCTTACACAAGTGATTACTGAAAAACAAAAAAACAACAAATGTTTAGTTTGTTAAATGTCTTACCATCACAACCTCCCAAATATCTTTCTGGCTTTTAATTTTCTACAGTATTGGGCGCTTCACCATTGCTTTTACTCCTTGAAGCACATTTTTCTTCTGTATTCAGTGGCCAATTCATTGCTCCTTGTTTATAGCTTTATCATTGATTTGCTCTATCATAACATTTCCACTACATAACAGTATTTTCCCTCTCACCATGTAAAACAATGCCTATTTATATTCTTCTTTTTTGAAAGGTCTGCTTCATGTACTATTTCAACTCCAGCTAACAGCTCTTCCCACAGTAGTTACTTTAAAAAGCTTGTCTTCGAGCCATGTTGCCAAATCATTAATCTCCTCACCGCTCATCTGAGTCCCGGTGGCAGCAGACTTATTTCCCCGAACCTGATATTATTTTCTCTTGTTCGTCTTGTGCGCAGTATTCCTCTGAATGACTACAAGCTCCTGGTGTGTGACATCCAGCAGCTGTTGGTTGCCGTGACGATCCACTCCTGCAGCTCCTCGGGGTCCCAGTACTTCCGCATCATCGAAGACCTCATTACTCTGCTCGGATATATGCAAACCAGCAAGATGCGCCGCACACAAGGTATAATCACTGAATACATCCTGTTCAATATGCAGTGAAATCAAAGGGAACGCAGTCATGTGCCGGCTATAGGCGAAATCCCCCTAGAGCTGGAGCAGACCGTGTGGATAGAGTGTACTGCTGGGAAAGTTTTGAGTAGAAGACGACAGTAGCTTGGTTTGAGGAGCTGATGGTGTTTCCACTATTCACAAGGTTGATGGTTTGGTCCCTAGTACCTGAAATGCATGCTGCTGTTGTGTTCTTTGGCAAGGCACTCCATCCATTTTGCATTTCTATAAAGGTTTTAGTGTGAAATGGGTTGGTGGTAAGAAAGCCTTCTCCCAGGGAAATGTTGTTCCTTTGGCAATAATACTGTACAGTTTGGCATAAAAGGTGAGTGTTCAGGAGTATGTTTTTAACTTTCTGTTTCTATGGAATCATGCAGGTGAAAAATACATAGTGTTGCTTTAACCCTCTGGCTTTCCTATGGACATTTTTGGTTTTTCACACTATTTTGTTTCTGTCAATGTTATTGATACCACATTATGTGACCAGGCCTATATCTTTTCTTTAATTTTTAGTTCCCAAAAATGTCAGTTCGTGTGCACAGAACATATCTTATGAGAGGAGATCAGTTTTTTCCATCCAGGGGACAATTAAGACTTTGTATTGGTGCTGTTATGATATCAATCCCAAGTCTCCATTAGTCATCCCCCAAAAGAAATAACGATCACAAACAGGAGAGAATATAAAAACGACACGTGAAAAAAATGTATCTGTAGGCTCTTTGTTTGAGCTTCTATTTAATACAATGCAAGTTTGTCTGTGCACTCTTAACCAGGAGAAACATTTTAAACTCTGGTTCCTAAATGTTTATTTTCATGTATTAATTGAAACATACATGCTTTAGTCAAATAGTATTTGTATATAATATTTGAAAGCAGTGTTTGATGGAGTCTGTTATGGTACAATAACATGGATCCTGTGGTTGTGGATGTACTGGTGACTGTATATCAACTTCTGAAATTGTGAAAAGTAATTCATAGTGCTTTACTGAACAGGAAAAACTACATTAAAATGAAAAACAACTTCACTCCAAATGTAGAAATCTTAATTTAAAGTGTAATATGAATCTACCGGTTTGACATTTTTCTCTTTCAAACAAAATCCAACTAAAAGAACATTGAATTTATGTCCTATAATTGCTTATATACATTGGTTTATTATATCCTGCGTTAATGAGTTTGTTCTTCTGTAGAAATGGCCGTGGCGCTGCAGTTCCGTGTCCTTCAGTCGGCCATAGAGTTCATTAAGACGACGGCCAATCAGGAGCCTCAGAAATTCAGCAGCTCCATCAACGCTCCGAGCTCACCCCACCACGCCATCTACCAAAAACGGAAAAGCATCGCTGGTAAGTCAAGTTATAATCAAGCAATTTAATGCATTTTGACGCTCTGAAACAAATGTATGCATGTATTTTATGTGTAGCCATTGTTGACATTATGATTTGTTATGTCTGTTGTTATGTGTCATTTAAATTATTTCAATGGTGAGAATAGTTGCACAGAGTCTTGTTGGCCAGACATTTGAAACTATCATTCTCAAGTCATTTCCCTTTTGGAGCAATTCATTTTGTGTAAGTCCAGTGTACTAATCCTGCCAACAATGTAATGACAGTCAAAACTATGAAATTGAACTGGATACAAGCCACACAGTAATTCACAAATTGTGCTTCAATGTATTTCTCTGTTTATTCTTAGAAGAATATGTTGTATTATATGGTCGTATAAAATAACAAACTAAATTAAAGGTATGCTTTGTAACTTTTTTGGTATTTGGCACTTTCTTGTTTTTATTTATTGCATTGGTTTTCCTGAAAGATCTACACATTGATATTTAAACAAATCTGTCTAGTATTTATTTCATTGAGGGTGTATTTATTACTCAATGAGTGTGATCGCCTCACCACAGATATGATAGACCTGGTGCCTCCCGCTGGATGTTGTGTCCATGTAGATAAGTCTAATATCTTACTGTGGAACATTCTAGGCAAAGCAATTAGCAATTTATCCAGAAAAGTAAGGGGTGAACACCACAGCAATAAAGTTGTGTAGTGCAGTTGAATTGGATATGTTTATATGCACAGCAAAATCTGATTATTATTGCATTTCCGGACTGCTAAGATTATTTAAATCACATGAAAATCGTAAAATCTGATGTGCGTAATCAGAGGGACCATGATCAGAAAGAAATCAGATTATTTGCATCAGAATGTGTGGTTTATATGTAATTTAGATAATCTTATAACTCCAACAATCTGATAATAAACACATTTTGAGTGTACATGTATCAGCAGCCACTGTTCTTCCCTGGTTTTGTGTAATATAATTCCATATACATCATTATCTGTGTATGTTTCCATTGTCTCATTGTCTTTTCTCCACCATCTTTGTCCCAAACTAAAGGATCCATTGCCAAAGACTCCATAATCCCCCGTATCCCCCGACAACACTACTGCTCCTATGGCCAGATCCCCATGTACCCCTTTTTCCGCTTCCTCTCCCAGGACTCCCCCGTCCCGTCCCCCTCGGGCGCTCCGTCCTACATGCTCCACTGTGACGCAGGTAGACCGGGACAGTGACCTCTGACAGGGGAACATGTCTCACCCGTTTGCAGTGCACTGACCCTTGTTCAATTCCTCTGAGGTTAACCTGCCCAGTAAACTGTCGTGTTACTGGTGCGTTTGTGTGTTTTCAACGAGTGTAAGTGTTGAGTATTTTAGAACAGTTTGGACCTATTATTGTCTAGTTTTCGCCTGATTAGTTCCTGTTCCATCGTTTTGTGGGTTGTTGGTTGTTCTGAATTTATTGTAATTAAGCTCTGGGTTAGTTTTGAGTAGTTCCTTTTTTAATCTTAAATCCTATTTTGGTCATTGTTAAATTGGTTTTAAATTCGTTCTCACTTTAACCTTAGTGTAGTCTTAATTTTGTCTTTTATAGAACAATTGATTTTTTTTTTTTTATGGATTACTTTTGAATCATTATATTTTTATTTACTTATTTTATTCAGTTTCGTCCTGGTTTATTATTCATTTTATTGTCATACCATACTTTTAGATATCCTGTTTTTTACTATTTGTTTATGGGATTGTGTTAAGGCCTTTGTAACCATATTTTTGAAAAGTCCTATAAAAATACAATTAATATTATACAATTATTATCAATCCTGGTTGATTTAGTTGTTTAATTTTCGCTTAGTCTTAATTTTGTTTTGATTATGTTTCTCTTTTGGGCTTTTACAGCTGTAAATATTCTTTGTCAATCTGAATCTTAACATTTTGGCATATGTCATTAGATATTATAGTGCCTTTTATACCTACATTTTCTGGGTTTCTTGAGTGTGTTTGTATGCTTGCAAATTAATGCTTAATCAAACAACTGTTAAGCATTTCAGCACAGATGGTTTTCTGATCAGTGAATTTTGTGCATTCACTGTTTTTTGCTCCATTTGCATAATCTTGCTCTGAACTTTCATGCTGGAATTAAATCAGCGTTTCATCTCGTGTTTCTTCTTTGATAATTACCCACATATTGTTGTGTTTTTCGTAGGCCGGCGGCGCTTCTCTCTTGCCCAGACCGACTCCCTGTTGATGCGGATGCGCTCTGTGGCCAGTGACGAGCTGCACCAGATGATGCAGAGGCGGATGAGCCAGGAAAACCCCATCCGAGCCAGCGAGACCGAGTTTGTCCAGAGACTTCAGAGGCTCGTGGTGCTGGCCGTCAACAGACTCATTTACCACGGTACAAATCTGCCCACTCTATGCTGCAACGCTGTGTGGTTAGGACTTCAAATTATACAGCAGCATAGTCCAAATATGCTGCAATTGTCAGTTTAAAGTATGTACAAACTGGTTGTTTTAGCAAGGCAAAGATTTAAGATTTACTTCAAGCAATTTATGTCCATTTATGTAATTTGAAATGTTAATTGTGTTTATTGAACTGTTTTCTTCTGTCATTTTTATGCATAGGACTTTACAATTATTCAAATTTAAATCTAGATTCAGTCATTTCTAATTGTCAATAATCAGCTGGGGTCTTATTAATGAAAAAGTTATCATCTTATGTCGGTAAAAGCATGTGGTGTTGAGAAAAGTTCACATTTTACAGGAATAACATGATTTAAAGTCTGAATTATTTATGTTCAGGAAATTAAAGGTGCTGAATCTTATTTTAACTGTTTTGAAATGTAATGTGAAAAACAGAACTTTTAAGAAATATTTGTATTATTTTTACAGGTTTAGGGTTAGGTACATGAACTAATTCTGCTTTTCACTTTTCAGAACAGTAAAAATGAGGAACAGCACCTTTGACATCAAAAACTTTTGATTGATCAATGAGAGTAAAATACAAATTTGTCTTATCGTTCAGCCTTATTGAGAAGACTCTTAATGGTGTTTAAGTTAAATATATGTTACTGGAAAAGGACAAAAAATGCAGTAATAACATTTACATATTACAAAAGAGTGTTTAGACCAGTTTTGACATTTTGTGACTCTGTGCTAGTCGTACCGTTTTGTGCTTACGATGTTATTGGGTGTATCTGTTCTAAACCTCTTTCTTTCGTCTTTCCCAGATGTCAGCCAGGACCTGTTTGACCTGCTGAATATCCCCGACTCCCCGGACCACCAGCTGTACACGCCTGAACCAGGAGACACGGCTCCAGACGAGAGCGGCCCCTCGTCTGTCCCTCACTCGCCGACGCCCTTCACGCTCCCACCCGCCAGCAAGAAGAGCCTGCAGAAGGACATCCTCAAACTCATGATGGATGGCATCAAAATCAGCCTGGTAAGATTATAGGTTCTTACCTCTAATGATAAGGGCACTTTAATGACTGTTGGGGAATTTGAGCCATCCGTCAATGTCACTTAAGTGATTTTTTTCATTTATTTATTTGAGCTCGAAAAGGAGTGGGAAGAAGAAAACCTATTGAATCCCACCCCTATCTTACTTTAGAACATACATGTTATGTGTTTTTTTTGTTTTTTTTTTGCTTCCTTGTGATTTAAAGAAAATCTTGTGGCATCTTTGGTTTAAAACATCTAGCTATCTAGCTCAAAGATGGGAATGTTCATAGCCAAATTTATGAATTTACAGCAAAAAGTTAGAATAACTTTACTTTAGTCAAGCTTGTGGAATATTTCTTATGTCACAAAATGAATATAATTTTCCAATTTGTTCAATTCAAAGCTGCTCGAATCAAAATAATTCTATGTATTTTTGTTTGTTTAGTAAGTAATTGCTCTTTAATTGAGTTCAGTTGCAATTTAAAATGTCCAAAATATAACACAAGGATCCACAGGTGTCGTAGATTAGAACTATATAGAAGACAACGCACAATAGATCTTCTTTATAGAAAATGATTAGGATGGTCAGGTTATCACATAAATAATTACATCATAAACGACACATCATGACATTTCCTTTTCACTTCTCCACAGGGAAGCACAGGCCGAGGTGGAGCCCCCCATCACCAGTGGAGACGGATCCTCTGGTCTTGTCGGGACACATTTCGGGTCCAAATCGGGCGTTTGCTGGTCCACACGCTCAGCCCTGCACTACCTCTGTCCGACAGAAAGGAGGCGCTGGAGTTTGTGTTTGATCACAGACATTTGGACATCCTCAAAGAGAGCCTCAGTCCTGGTCTAGAGGTGGGTTTGTGTTCACTATTACTGCCAAAAATGATATGTAACTTTTCTGCTGGGGTGTCCATCACCTGCTTGTCTCCATGGAGATGCTATTGCTTTGCCTGGAAGTTCCACAGTGCTAAGTAAATGATCTTACTCTTATTCAATTAATTACAGATGTTCTCTAGCATGCCATAAAAAATATCTTGAATAAATATTATTACTGTGAGCTTGGTCTCGCCTCTCCACAGATCTGATCTTCAACTTTGACTGTTTTGCCATAAGGTGGACCATTCCAGGCAAACCAATAAGATTAATCAAATCATTTAAATTCAGGCTAAAACAGTTCTGTTTAGATAATCATACAACAGAAAGATTTTATCTGCACTCTTCTCTTTTAAAGTAATTTTTATAATGATTTTAGATGTCTTTATCTGTTTTTGTGATTTTAATGCAATTTTTCCTGTTGTGTTAAGCACTTTGAATTGTCTTGTGTACAAATTGTGCTCTACAAATAAGGCAGATAGCAAACCATTCACTAAGTCTTTAAGGGCTATACAATATATTGGAAAAAAAATAGTTATCACGATTACTATAGCTTTAGAAGAGAAGAAGGAAAGAAGGAAAACAATGTAAAGGATGCGCTGTCGAAGTGGAGAAGTGCTATCGTATCACGCAGCTAACTTAGCCCGCCCATCTGCTAAGTCTGATCTTATGTCACAGAAACAAACTGTTTTATGTGATGAAAAACAGGGCCAGAGAGAGGCGTGATTACAGCGCACGCGCTGCAACGTCAATGCAAGAAAAGTCAGAATGGCTGGAGTAATCACAGTGTCAAAAGTATTAGACATAGTGACGCGCTTTTCCTCCTCTTTGTTCTAAAAGAGTGCAGACAGCACTGCTTTGAAATTAGCAATGTCAAATTAAACATTGTCAAAGTACAAATAATGTCATTACACCACATCTGCATATTCCCAGTGATCATGTAAAGAACACAGAGACCAGCCAGGGATGAATGCAGATGAATCCCACAAAATGGACAAACTTCCCTCATATTATTATACACTTCTTCTATACAACTTATACAATGTTTATGTTTATTTCATTTAATATGGGACAGTGCACATTGATGAACAAGTACAACATGTAAATGCGCCAGAGTTGGCCATAGAGGCTGGCTAATTTTCATCTGTAGTCCCATTGGCAGGTTGATGAAAACACAGTCTACAGTAAAATAATTAATAATAATAATACAAATTTGAATAAGATACCTTTTGCCACACAACTATTTAAACACATAGCCTGCCTAAGACAAGCAAAAATGTAAAAGGAAAAAAAAGTCCTGTTTTTGTGTGAGAGCAAAATATCACAATAATGTTGATATTACCCATATTGATACCCATATTGCACTTTTTTCTAGTATCGTGCAGCCCTAAAGTCTGTACTGAGTCACACAGCCTTGCAGTGCACTGTTTTGGTAAATAATCTGCTTGTTATTGTAAGATATTTCCATGTTAAAGGTGCTGTACCTGATTTTAGTTTCGTAATATGAATAACTGAACTAGTTTGTTTTGAAGTCTTTACAGCAGTCACATGTTTCGCTTACTTTCCTAATCCAGTCCCAGCACCCTTAATATTCAGGGCATTGAGTTTATTAGCACTTTGCACAAGTCACGAGTCCAGCGTGAATTTTGGCAACTTGTATAAAGCTAACAAACATTTGCATGCAAACGGTGCACTTCCTGCGTAAATAAAACACTCTATAAATAGATGCAGAGAAAGCATTGTGGTCTCATTTTCACTCCAATATACTTTTACAATAAATCTGTACTGGGGCAAAACTTATTTTATTGCATGCAAAAAAACTTTTTCAAGTTTCATAGCAGTCATTTTTTACAACCTTAATACGTCTGAAACCACAACAACTTTTTTCCATCGCTTTTGGCTTATAGCTTTTTCTCCAAATAAGAAAGAAGTTTTTGATTATTTTCCCAGCCCAACTTCTTTATTGGATTTTTTTTTGTAATCAGTTGTTTTCCATTTCTACTTTGTTTTTCTAGCATGGTCCAAAGTTGTCTCTGTACCTGTACGAGATGCTTCACGATCACAAAGACAATTTAACCAAAGACGAACAAAACGCAGTGGCCGTTTTCATGACGTCCCTGAAGCTCTGTGGTCATCGCTGCATCCCGCCCAACTCTCCTCATAAAAAAGACTTACTCAAGGCCGTAAAGGAGGTATGTACACCACTGTTAACATGTTACATAAGACTTACACGTGTCAATAATGAGGCCTTTGTTCAAACAGGAAAAATTCAAGTACGAAGCTGAAGAGAAAACAAGCAAAGTCGCCTGGGAAAAGAAAATGTCAAATACCCAGAAAAAGTATGATTTTTATCTGCAATAACAAATACTTCTATGTTAACCGCACAACTTGTGTCTATTGAGTTGTGATAAATTATGAATACTTTTTAAATAAATAGGTTTTGTTCGTTAAGTTGTTTTTCCAATTTATTACTGTGATTAACTAAAAACAAGAACGCAAGCACCGCATCCAATCTTCTACCTTGTACATTAGTTGCTGTTTTCTACTCCCTTTCTCATAATTCAAATTATCTAAAAATGTGTGCAATAATACTCTTGAATTTCACTTAACAAATACATTTTCTGGTTTAGAAATTGTCAACTTTTTTAAACTAATAAGGGTCATTTTTTGTTTTGTTTTGGTGTTGTTTTTTGTCTACTTTTAACCCATCTCTGTTTTTTCATGTTTTGCTGCAGTCTTATCCAGAGACTTGATGGAAAGTCTAAGGACATTTCGAAGATTGCTGCTGATATCACTCAGAACGTGTCGCTGCGTCAGGGGATGGAGAGGAAGAAGGTGATCCAGCACATCAGAGGCCTCTATAAGACCGACCTGAGTGCGAGCCGACACTGGCAGGAGCTGGTGCAGCAACACACTCACGACCGGTGAGACTTTAAACACTTAAAACTGTAAAATACTAGGATTGACATAATGGCCATGCATAATATAATCTCATTAACTGCTATGAGTTTGGAGTGGCACTTATTTAAAGGGTCTGAACCAGATTTTTTTCATGTGATAATATAATCATTGCCGGTACAGATATACTGTAAAAGCAGCTCTTAAAGGACACATGTTCTGCTACAGTTACTTTTTTGAGCTTTTAACCCTGTTCTAACAATGTTCAGTCATCAAAAACATACCTGAAGTAGCATTCAGTTGCATTCACGCTATTTTGAGGAATGTTCATTAAAAAATCCTCCACCCTCTGAGCATCAAACAACCTTCCGGGGTCCGGGACCTATTTTAGGATCATCCACGTCACTTATCAGAGAATATTCCGCGGTCTTAAGTCCTTAAATCATCGCTAAACTCGTTCTGAGCATTTCTGCCGTCTAAACACGATAACTGCTGCTGCAAATCCGCATCATAACGTCTTTTCAGCGCTAACTAACCATTTGCTAGCTGGATGGACCCAGTAAGTGTAATTTCATTCTGGCTGATAAAGAAAAAGCCACTGGATAACTAAGAAAGTTTATTTTTTAATTTTTTATATGAGATGGTAAATTTTAGGTTCTCAAGCACATGTTTAAAGGCTAATAACGATAATAAATGTTTCCCTTAAGGTCAAAATGAGACTGTTGTGTGCTGTCTGTATCTAATTAAAAAGCCTTTTGTTGTCTGATTACCAGGAAGTGAACTTGAGTTCCAAGTTTGAGTGAACAAAATCAGGCTATATAAATGACCAAGAAAATTGCTTCTGATAACCAAAAATCAGGATATTCCTTTATCAAGTTTCGTAGAACACGCCTGGAAGAATGAGGGATTACATCAGCGACTTTATCAAGATTCACTTTAATAGTTCTCAAAATCCTTATAAATTTTACTCTTAAAGTAAATTTTTAAAGGTGTAGGTTAAAGTAGATGTAATACTTCTACTGAGTATTTGTTTTTACTCCTGTATCTGTACTTTTACTTAAGTAACAAAATGGAGTACTTCTTCCATCACTGGACCGCTGCAAACTGTTTAAAATGGATATGCGTTGTTTTTAAGACAGTAATTATAAGGTACAGCACCTTTAATCGTGCACAGTGTAACTTTTCTGGTTGAGGGTTGTCTCTGAATGTTGCACAGTGTCATTAAACCTATCCATATTTACTTACATTATTTATTTGCAGTTGTTTATACTGCTAAAAACATGAATTTTACGGTGATTCTGATGTCACCATCTTGTTTCCATGGAGATATAGATAGCTTATCGTTAATATGGACCAATTTCCACTTGGATTGAGAGATTTGTGTCTTATTTCTCCAGGGCTGTTTGGTACGACCCGACCTCTTACCCCACTTCCTGGCAGCTCGACCCGACCGAGGGCCCAAACAGAGAGCGGCGCCGGCTGCAGAGATGCTACCTCACGATTCCAAACAAGTACCTGCTCAGCGACCGACGCAAACCAGAAGGTGCATTCACTATTGCGCTCATTTATTCTGGCACCTGTGAACTTGTCATCTTGAGTAACACTAGCGCTGTGTTTTCAGACCCTGTGAAGTCCCCTCTGTCGTTTTTATTTGAGGAAAAGACTCACTCGTCTTTCTCCTCCACCGTGAAGGACAAAGCCACCAGTGAACCCATCAGGTACAAATCTATAACTCTTTTTACACTCATTTACAGTTTATTTTCCCTGTCTTTCTAAGTGATAAAGGTCCTTTACATCAGCTTTTACAAAACTGTCATAAACGTTAGGGGGAAAAAAGGCACAGATCAGCCATAACATTGTGACCACAAACATTCTGAGCGTCTTATTTATTTGGACAATATAAAAACAAACAAAAAACAGTCAAAATTAAGCGATTTATACCAATATACCAACAATTTTAATCATTCTATCTTGTGAATTGTTAGCAGTTTGAATGTATTTAATGGTAAGGTCAAGTTTTGTACATAAATATGATGTTTAAGTAGTTTTTAAATAGGTGACCCTCCATAAACGGGCAGGTTGAAATCCTGCATTGCAGTTTTGAAGTCAGCGGATCGGTTTTAGATCTATATTCCTTTTTTAAAATGTCCAAAAAATATAAAATAATGATCCACTGGTGTCAGATTATAACTATATTGCAGACAAAAGCAAAATATGTCTTCTTTAAGGTTTAAGTTTCACACAGATGTGAATGGACTAACTGTAAGGCTAAAATTAACAATACTCGTAATTTCTTTTTATCTGATCTTTTTGCTGCGCTTTGATAGTTGTTTTAAATGAATGCAAAATTCGATGATTATAGAATTGTAAATATCATCTTGTAGATTATATATCGCTCCATCTCTAGAGAGAGGCAGGTGTCACAATGTTACGTCTGATCTGTGTGAGCCTTTATGTTCTCATCTGGAGGAAGCAACATGAGGAATATAAATGTCTTATCAACTTGTTCTCACTCCATGGTGGTTTGTACTTTTCTATTTTTCCCCTCATAAAACACATCTTTTTGTGTCCGCAGGTTCACCAGGCGCTGCATTAGTGTCGCCCCCTCCAGAGAGACAGCGGGGGAGCTGCTTCTGGGTAAGACTCTGTACATAATAAACCAAAGGACACGGTATTACACTGTGTCAGCCATTAGAGGATATTACAGACACTTTTCTCGCTCAGAAGTGTTTTTATTCTGAGGGACTTAGGGACAGCTCTGTTTGTCATATACTCTTAATTCATCAAATCTCACTCCACTCTTCTCTGTCTCACAGGAAAGTCAGGCATGTACTTTGTGGAGGATAATGTTTCAGATGCCCACGACAATCAGGTAACACTAATCCTAAGCTGTAAACACTCGAAAGTCATGCTTTTTTCAGTGTTTGTTGGTTAATTGTCTTTGAAAGTCTTCTGCTACATCTTAGAAAGTCACGGTTTGAATATGAAATGTCGAGAAATGGTCAGTGCCGAGCCATATACTGTATACATGGCTTTTTAGCTTTAGGTTTTTTAGATGACATTTTGGGGACATTTATGGTGCTTTTACTCTTGTACATTCACCACATCAAAACTAAATCAGGACTAAACCTGAAACCAAACCTGGACTACACGAGGACTAAACAAGGACACAATCAGGATTATAATGAGCTCCATTTAATTGTGAATAATGTTTTAGCTCTCCAAAACCAGTGGATTTAATTCTTTGACAATATGAACATATACTGACCAGTTTAACTTTTTCTGGGGGGAAAAAAGAATTCGATTAGCTCTTTAGGAATTAAGAATTTTTGTTGGAAAAGAAAACATTTACCTGGTTTGTGTATGGATGATGGTCTGAAATTTTCATGGCAAATTTGAGAGATTATTTTTTAACTAAATGTTACAGGATCTTGACTAAAACGTTTTGGTTCTCGTATTGTATCACGTTATATCAGGACTGCAAGCATTAATTGATTAATTGTGATTAGTGGACTATAAAAATCTGTGGTATTTTGATTTTACAACAAAGATAGCGGCATTATTAAATAGAAATAAATCAATCAACATTCTAGCTTACCAAAGTGCTTTCCAATAATAAAAAATAAGGCAATACAAAGACATAAACCTGTAATACAATATTTAACAGTATAAACAATAAAAGTAACTGTTCAAAACGTTAGGAAAAGAGTTAACAATTTCAAGTTTTCACCAATAATACACTTTATTCGTAAATAGTCTCTATCTAGAAGCCCTCATTGACCATATTTCTTTTATTTAGTGAGATATTCATGTAAAAAGTCTCAATCTACAATACAAATGGTCGTTTCACTTGCTGACTAATCGAAATATTAATCACTGACTAGTCGACTGCTAAAATGATCGTTAGTTGCCGCCCTACTTTATATTCACTATATCCACAACACAAAACACCTGTTAAACCTGTAATTTGTTTTTGAACAGAGCCTTCACGGCGAGACTGAAGCTCCATCTTTTTCCTGGACGTATGAAGAGATCAAAGAAGTGCACAAACGCTGGTGGCAACTCCGAGACAACGCCGTCGAAATATTCCTCACCAACGGCAGGACTCTGCTGTTAGCGTTCGACACCACCAAGGTATTGCACAAAACAAATTATTATTCAAATTGTTTGTGGTTTGAAAAATTACTATTTCCCATATTTTAATTTAGTCCTGCCAAAAAAGCAAAATTGGTTTTCCTTGAAATAGGCAGGTGCTACAGACAAGTCATTCTCTGCGGTAATGAAATATGGAAATACGGCTGAATAGAAAAGATGTGATTTAGGAAAAAAACTACCTGATAAAAAAAGCTCCACAGAGGCCCGAAAAACATGAATCAAGATAATCATACGGGAAGGGAAATGAAACAAAAATTGCACTCCTTGTATTTTGTATGAGGGGAATGTTATAAATGCTAATGGCTGATATTTAATATTGTTAAGCTTTTTATCTATAATATTACATGTACTAATCTTTTGTTGGTTTGTGTGTGGTCCTTAGCCATTTTGAAAACAAACAAAAAAGCCTTATTTTGATGAGATTTTCAGCAGTATTTTCTAATGGTCTAAGGAAGGGTTTATTTGTTTTGTGTTTTTCAAAAGGATTTAGTTGAAGAGTTCTGTGGTATCCATTATCTATTTACACAATGTACTGAGCTGAAGTTTTTTTGGCAGAAATATTGATTTTGAGCTGTCAGAAGCAGAGGGAGCTGCACAGAACATGATCCCAATTGTTCTATTTTTGCCAACACGAAGAAATTACTGTCATTTAACACTTGGTAATATTTCTGACTCATGACAGATCATATAAAAGACTAATCCAAGCAAAACTACCGTGAGGTGGAGCTGCACAATATCTCACAATCAAATCAACATCGCAATTAGAGAAGGCACAATTTTCAAATCGCACAGGCTGCAATCATTTAGATAACAGAATGTCCTCTGCAAAGAAAGAAATATCCTGTCTTTTTATAGAAAAATCTTGCTGTACCTTTAGTTTAGACCTCTACAAATGTGTTTTGAAATGCATGGGAGACTATTTTTTTATCAGGTCGTATTTCAGTCTCTCAAATGTTAATACTACTAGAGTTGTTTACCATGTACAATCTGAGCAGTATCCTACTTTTAAAATATGTAAATCACAAATATAATCGCAATCATTACTTGTCTGGAAAAAAACACAATTAAATTCGTTTTTTTAAAGGTGCGCTACTTTTCTTGTTGAGGGAAAGGTTTGCCACTTGTGTCATGAAGATTTATGTTGTTGCTTTGCTTTGCTTGGAATTATAGCTGCACGATATTGGAGAAGATTGCAATAGTCAATACGGCTCTTAATGACTGAAATATTGATATTACGGCATTATTTTAATATACTTTTTGACACAATCATTTCAGTTCTATTGAAACTAAAATGTGCACGACTTAAACAAGTCAGACTTTGTCAAAACAAAAGCTTAACATTGAAAAAACTAAGATTAACTCAAGGCTACTGTGAAACTTTAGGGAAATAATATATCAAATCTGTCTTTTTTCATTTTAAAACACACATTTACATTAAAAACTGTATATTTCTGTCAAATTGGGAACCGTGGTGTCATTGTGATGCATTTAGTTTTTTGTAATATCGATTATTGCTTCAACCAATATTGCGATATTGATATTTTTGTGATGTATTGTGCAGCCCTACTTGGAATGTTCCACAGTCTCCAGGCAACGTAGATGAGTTAAAAGCCATACTGAGGAACATTCTAACCCTCTCACTCTCATCTCTCTATGCAGATGATAAAATGTCATTGCCTGCTCTTCACCCCCATTTTACTCTTTACTCTCTCCAATCCTACAAAGCAGATTTTTTACATTTCATTATTATCGTTTCTTATTCTCCAGTTTCGTGACGACGTTTACCACAACATCCTCACGTCCGACCTCCCAAACCTGCTTGAACACGGGAACATCACGGCTCTGACACAGCTGTGGGGGTCGGGGCAGATCTCAAACTTCGAGTACCTCACACACCTCAACAAACACGCGGGGCGCTCCTTCAACGACCTCATGCAGTACCCAGTGTTCCCCTTCATTCTGAGAGATTACACCAGTGAGACGCTCGACCTGCAGGACCCAACCATCTACAGGTCGGTGTACTTTAACACACTGAAGATGGTCAGGTGCAAGGGGTGCTGCTGTTTAATTTTTATATCCTTTTTATTCCTTGTTCGTTTTGTTTTTCCATTTTTGCACTGCTCCTCATTTATATTGAAAGTACTATTTGTATACTTTCAATATTTGTATGCTTAACCTCTTCTTAACTATATTGAAAGTATATTCTAATATAATAAAATGTTAGATTTAAGTATCTTTATTTTTGTTATTCTCCTGCTGTTCTTGAACTTCTAGGGATTTGACATAACTGAAATACAATGATATTGAACAGTTGAAAGTCAAGTAATATTGTGGGCTGACAGTATATCAAATTACAAGCTGTTTTGCTTAAATTAATAATTTTGTTGTAGCAGCAGCTATAAAATAAAGGGAACTACGTAGACCATGATTCATTGCTCCATTTCATGTAGACATAACTGTTATAAAGCACTTTTATGTTTTTTTCTTTGGAATATGACAGTGATGATTTGCACCAAAGACGTGGCAAGGCATTTTATGAGGGAAAAGTATTATTTCTACAATTCTTTTCTCTCCACAATATCATTATAGATATTGGACCGTGAAATGGATACTGTGATATGAGATTTGCATATTGTTACATTCCTTGTTCCGACACTGGAATTTCTGCTTTTTGGGACAAATAAAGGTTGTCTTATCTTATCTTTTGGACCAGTTTTTGGCCTGCATCATTATCCCGATTTATGCTAAGTTTACACCAGTTTTTAACTCGGTTTCGTTTGGGTTCAGTGCTGCTGCTATAACAACCATAATTCAGTCGGTCAGATTAGGTCAAGTATCTTTGCAAAGTTGTGCTGTTTTTGTTTTTTTCAACTGACAGATGCCAATTTCTCACAAATATATAGTAAATATAAATAAAGCAAAAGTTTTATTCTGTCAGAAATCCTGTCCCAGCTTAGTCCTGGTTTAGTTCTGTCTTAGCATTGGTTTCCTTAATCTTAAAAAGCACCATTGTAAATTAGTTTTATGGAATAGAAAAGAGTCTATCTAACTTTTTGCATTTAAATGTGCGCCTGAAACGACCAGAAGAATCAAGATCTCCGATAAAGGTGAATGTTATTACAGAAGAAACCGTTTTGTTCATTTGATCTTCTTTCATTGCAGGAACTTGGTCAAACCTATTGCCGTCCAGTCAAAGGAGAAAGAAGATCGCTATGTGGATAATTATAGAGTAAGTTCTGCTTGATTTAATGAAACGGTTCACGAACAAAGTACAATTAAACTCTGGCAGACACAGTACCATTCGTTTATGTGAGCTGCAAGACACTATTTCTGCATTATTTTGACATCTCATTTATGTTTAACTGCTGAACATTTTTACTTTAGATTTAATTTGACTGCAATGTTTCTGTAAAACCAAATGCAGCAAGTCTATCAATTTAAATCTACAGATCCATTTATTTATAAAATCAATCATCAACAGCATTATTTATCATTTTTGTATCGATTATGTTATGTTAATCCAGCCTTTGCTCTGGAAAAACTTAGCTCCATATAAAATCAGCAATTATTATCTCTGTTTTTTAATTATATATATATTTTTTGTCATTGTTAAATATTAAATAACCATTTTATTTATTTTAAACGAGACAAATCGACTTTAAGAGCTTTTGACCATGTTATAATGGTTTTCCGTCATCATTCTTTTTGTTGTTTAGTTTTACATATTTAAATTTATTTGCTTTTCAACAAAAGAATACAAAATGGACGCTGTTGGAGTAATCCGGCATTTTCCTACATTTGAGACTTGAGTGCTCAGAACTTTTCTGCTTTGACCAAACTCTCAGTGCTATAATTGTTGGAAAATGTAAACTCCTGGTCATAGAAGCATTTTTATCAATATAACTAAAGTCTATGAACCTGTTTTTATTATTATGTATGCTATTAAGTCATTTTAGAACAATAGCACTGTTTACAATGAACAAAATGTATAATAATGATGCGCACATGTGATAGTTTATTTGTAAATGCAAGACAAAATTCATAATGTGTCGTCTTTAACATGTGACCGATAATTTACTAAACTCTCCAAACGCCTGAAACATGACTCGGTGTTATTCTTTCTCTTGGGCAGTATCTTGAGGAGGAGTACAAGAAGGGCATTCGTGAGGACGACCCGATGCCTCCAGTCCAGCCTTATCACTACGGCTCGCACTACTCCAACAGCGGCACCGTCCTGCACTTCCTCGTCCGAATGCCGCCCTTTACCAAGATGTTCCTGGCCTATCAAGGTACGTCAGGTGTTCTGTGGAGCTGGTTCAGTCCTGGTTCAGTCTGTTTTTAATCCTAGTGGTTCAGTCCAGGTTTAGTCCATTTTTAGTCCTTGTTTAGTCCATTTTTTTGTTCTGGTGCAATCATTGTTTAGTCCTGGTTCAGTTCCTGTTCAGTATATATTTAATCCATTTTTAATCCTGGTTTGGTCATTTACTTTTGGTTCAATCCGGCTTAGTTCGGGTTTAGTCCGCATTCATTTACGGTTCAGTCTCCGGTCAATCCTGATTACGTCCAGTTTCATTCCTGGTTTGTCCTTTTTGTACTTAATCGTTGTTTAGTACTGGTTCAAGTTGGTTCAGTCCCAGGTCAGTCTTGGTTTTGTCTATTTTTTTGTCATGGTTTGGTCATTTTTTTCTTCCGTCGCCGTCCTGGTTTAGTCCTGGCTCAATCTGGGTTTAGTCCTAGTTCAGTTCTGCTTCAGTCCCAGGTCAGTCTAGGTTTAGTCCATTTTTTAGTCCTGGTTCACTCGTTTTTTTTACTTCAGTTTTGTCCTGCTTTAGTCCTGCTTTGGGGCGGCTTTGGGTCCTGGTTCAGTCTTGGTCCAGTTCTGGTTCTGTCAAGGTTTAGTCTTGGTTTAGTTCTGAATCAGTACTTATTTAGTGCTGGTTAAGTCCTGTTTTTATTCCCTGGACAGTCCTTTTTCAGTTCAGTTCTAGTTCTGGTTCAGTATTTTGGTTGAGCCTTGATTAAGGCCTTTTTTACTCTAGGTTCAGTCTCCATTTAGTCCTGGCTTAGTAGCCCAGGTTTAGGGTTGTTTTTTAAATGGTTTACAACGTCTTAATGTGGGTTTTTGTTAATCTTGCTTTGGTTTAAGCCGTAGATTTGTATAATTTGTTCTAGGCTTTGGTTACTCCTGTTTTTCTGCTGTGTTTCATGTTTCAACGTATATACTTTTTTTCTGTGTCAACTGTGTGGCCTTTTGTGGGATTTTAATAGCAGAAAATTACCATAGAGCTCCAAAAAGCTTTTAGCCGCTGAGTGCCACCTGCCTCCATTTTGAGGGGGCTTTTAGCACCAAATGCTAAATATTCTGATCTCTAATACCACATTATGTCACTTGCCCTTACAACATCTCCTTATTCTTGTTCAGTGTTACCTCTGATCCACCTTTGCTCTTTCTATTAAAACTCCCTTCAGATTAATTAGTATTTCAATCGTCTTTAAGTCTCCTTGATCCTTTGGGATGTCTTTTTATCATTTCAGAAATATATTCAGAGAGTGTTGAAGTCTTAAAAGGTGCAATTATCAGGCAGTGGGTGAATATTTAATACTGTGTCTTTGGTCCCGGTTCAGACCAGAGCTTTGATATTCCCGACCGGACGTTTCACTCCATGAACACCACGTGGCGTCTGTCGTCGTACGAGTCCATGACCGACGTCAAGGAGCTCATCCCCGAGTTCTTCTACCTCCCAGAGTTCCTCGTCAACAGAGAAGGTACTTGTACTGTATAGTCTGTAATAATTTAATGTTTGTGTCAGCCAAAAGGCTACAGAAATGCATTTTATTTTTCTTTGTGAATTGTGAATTCTGCAAACGGCATAAACTCTAATATTACATTCTCCATTTCCATGTTACACCTCGCCCTGGGACTACAATTGGAAACGAGCTGTAGACATAACACTGGCACATTTACAGAAATGTTTGCCAAAGTGCCCTGTCTCTGTTCAAATAACCAAATAAAATAATACCAGAGTAACACTTTATGCAGGGTTTGCGCGGGGCATTAAAAAGTATTATAAGCCAATTAATGAAATTTTGCCAAATTAAGGCCTTAAAAGCATTGAGCATTAAACTCAATCCCCACAGGCATTAAATCAAAAAAACATTTTGACAAAAGATTATAGTAATATAATGATAATAATTATAAAATGCATCTATTTTGAATGTGTTGAATTTGTTGAATCTAGATGTTAATGGCTGCGATCAAATCATCTGAAAAGTAAAAGCTAGGGTTTTATTTTTTTATTTTATAAAATACTTATTATATTCTTGTAATTCTACTGCCAATGAAATAGTTACAAGCCAGTAGTTTTGACCTGATGAAAGTGTTAATGTCTCGTTTTTATGTTGATTACGGCATTGCAAATCTTGAAATACGGTATTAAAAAACATTAAATCCGACTTGGTGAAACCTGCATAAACCTTGTTACAATAACTACACTTATTCCTACCTTAAGAAAGCATTAATTCATAGTGAACAAAGAGTTTATGATTCAAGCTTAGTAACTACTTAACTAATACTCTCAACCCTAATTCCTAAAATCAACTCTAACCTTAATTAACTAGTCACTTAGCCTGAATCAATCATAATAAACTATATGTTCATTGTGAATTAAGTCTTTGTTCATGCTTTATTAAAGTGTAGTTATTATAAAGCGGTACCAATACTTGTTTTAACTGTAATTTCTCCCTCAGGTTTTGACTTTGGTGTGCGTCAGAATGGAGAGCGAGTCAATCATGTGAATTTACCTCCTTGGGCGCGAAACGACCCGCGGCTCTTCATCCTGATCCACCGTCAGGCTCTGGAGTCGGAGCAAGTGTCCCAAACGCTGTGCCAGTGGATCGACCTGGTGTTTGGCCTCAAGCAGAAAGGCAAAGCCGCCGTCCAAGCCATCAATGTTTTCCACCCGGCTGTAAGGATCCCAAGTTTTACTCTAAATATTTTGAAAACACTTTGGTTTAGTTTGAGTTTTCTGATCGGTTTGTTTGTTGGCAGACTTACTTTGGCGTAGATGTGTCCGCGGTGGAGGATCCAGTGCAGCGCCGTGCCTTGGAAACCATGATAAAAACATACGGACAGACGCCCAGGCAACTCTTCAGCGCGTCTCATATCAACCGGGCCGGACCCAGGCTCATGATGGAGGGGGAGCTGCCCGCCGCGATGGGCCTCCTGGTGCAGCTGGCCTTCAGAGAGACCAGAGAGCAGGCCAAAGAAATAGTGTGCCCGGTAAGAATGCCAGTCTGCCCACAGCGGAGATGACTTAGCACAGTTGGTGAGGAATAATTATACAGTGTTCATATTCTGGTCAACTTAGAAATTCATTCCTTATCTTTAACTATTAATCTAGTAAACATATTCTGAAAATTACACTTTTAGAGATTTTACCCTTTTAACTTCATGCATTGTCTGAATTGTCTTTATTCTCCTGCAATTTAGACACAATTGCTTAAAAATTTTATTTTACCAACCCCTAATACACGCCAACTGCTCTTATTTACTTTGTTCTGATCTTTTTATACGCTACGCAGCACTTTATTTTGATGTTTATAGTAAAGGGGCAGTTGTACTTGTTTCTTTTATTACGTTGTTTTAGATCCATATTGTGATTTAAAATGTCAAAAATACCAAAATATGAGATGTTTTTTTTGCTAAAACAAACAAAATTGGCAAACTAAGAACTTGCTTTGGCAATAAGTCAGTAATAACATAAAATAATGATCCATATGTGTCCAGCATACTGGATTTAAAAATGTTAAAGAAAAAATCAAAGTAATTAAAGTATTGAGATTAGTATTAGAGATTAGTTTAATTTTACTGAAATGGTTTACTGTACTGTAGTTTAGTTTAGTTTAATAACCCCCACTAAGATGTTCCACTGGTGGTACATTGGACTTTTTCTTTATTTATTTCATTTTGTCCACCACCTGATAAAAGGAAACTATCCAGCTGCTGCAAATGTTAGACATAAAAAGAAAGCTGTAACCCTCTTATTTCCAGTCAAATCAAACATTCTTGGATTAATCAGGGTCAGTTTGTTCTCCAAACCCACAAATAAAAAAGTACTAAAAGTTTTAATTTAATAGGACCTCTATATGGATTCCATCCCTAAAACTCATTTTTAGTGAAATTAGCTTCAGATTTGAAATGGGAATTGTTAAAACCTAACAAATGCCCAAACTAGTGTAAATCCAGCCCTGCCTCCAGACACCAGCTTTACTCTTTCATATATTTAACAAAGAAAATGTAGGTGGAATTTAACTTTTGGTTTTCTTCATTGTTTCCGCCTGTGATTTGAGTAAATCAGACACCAGAGGTCAAAACTATAGAGTCTTAGCTTCACAAAGAGTCCAGCCATTTGTTTTTGCTCTAAAGGGTTCAAGAACAGCTTCAGTTTGAAATGGGACTCATTTCAGTCAGGCATTTTAGGAAAAATAGGCCTTCAGTGTGAGGGGTTAAGATCCCCATTAGCTCCTGAGTACCACTTGCAGTACAATTGTTCTGCTTTGTTTCTCCCAAAAGGAGGATGCTAAAAAAAATGTTTTTAATGCTGCAAGATATAATGCGATCAAATCAAAGGTGAAATTTTAATAGGTTAGGTGGGAAATTATTTAGGTCCTTTGCAATCAACAAAATATCCAGTTTTATCATTACCATAAAACCTGATAATGCTGTAGTTTAGACTTCTACAAACATGTCTTGAAACGCAGGGGATTTTTATATTAGTTTATCAGTTCATTTTTCAGTTTTCTCTCTTTCTTTTCATGCTCCTCCTTAAAATGTGAACTTTGAATCCAATTATTAAAGCATAACTCACAAATATAATTGCAGTGCTTGTCAGAAAAATTGCTAATTGTTTTGTTTTTTTTCCTAAAATCATTCCGCCCAAGTGGTACTTCTGATTATAAAAAATGATAGCACTACAATCCAGATTTTGCAAAATAATCCTGGTAGATGTCAAATAGTTCTTGTTTTTATCTGGTTGGTTTGTTCCCCCAGAGCCCTCTTCCCTGGATCAAAGGCCTGAAATGGGGCGAGTACGTGGGGTCACCCAGTGCTCCGGACCCTGTGGTGTGCTTCAGCCAGCCTCACGGAGAGCGCTTTGGGTCTTTGCTCGCTCTGCCGACCCGTGCCATCTGTGGACTGTCCCGCAAGTTCTGCCTCATGATGATCTACAGCAAAGAGCAGGGTAAGACCACCTGCTATTCTCAAGATGTAAGAGAATGTTTTAAATGTGTCACTCTCAGACGTTAATGGTAAAATGTCTGCACTTTTGTGATTCATTTTACAAACATTTCATATTTTTCTGACAAGAAACCTCAACTAATACGTTTAAAGACATGTTCTAAACATATAAAATTGTCTGACTATTGTGATCGGTATACTCCAAAAAATATTGAGAGTCATTTTGGTCAATATCGCCCAGCCTTCTTAGTGACCAGATTAATCATTCCCATATATTTATTCAACCACATCACAAAATCTCTCTCAATTTAAACAGTATAATATAGAAAAATAATATCTGAATGTTACTCAAATTACTGTAAATGACTTGATCCAGAATATTAACTTTTTTATAATACTTTTGGCTTGTCTTAAATGTATTTGTAGGACCCTGATGGATGCATTAGGAAAATATTGTCTGAATATTGCTATTGAAATAATCCAATTAAAGATATTATTTTTTGACAATATTGCCCACCCATACTTACAAGGAAAACCCAAACCCTCCAAATTCAACCTGATTATTTATATTATTGACCATATTAATCACAAATCTACGAAATGGGAAGGTCTAAATGTGACTTAAAATTACTTTTATCCAAAATATTTAGATAAAACAACTTTTTTGAATACTTGTTTTAAATGTACAGTATTTACTTGTAGGACCCAGAATACTTATCTTGAAAAAAGAAAATAAATTGGCTAATGGGTTAAGAAAATGTATCCCATTTAAAGTTGTAAAATAATTCAAAAAATAAAAAGCCATGTACTGGAACAAATCATTGATATCTAAGGCAAGAAAAAAATGGTCAAATAAGAAAATACATGTAAACTAGTCTAAAGTTCTCAAATCCACATAAATATTCCAAATACAAGTAACTTAAACTCGTGTAGAAGGGACATTTTTGCACTTATTTCAACACTTTTTTCACTGCAATACAAGCAGCAGTTCTGTAAAAGCTGGAGTAACATTGTCCATTTCTTTTCCTCAAAGGCGTCCGGAGCATGCACAGCACAGACATCCAGTGGTCGGCCATTCTGAGCTGGGGCTACGCAGACAACATACTGAGGCTGAAGAGCAAACAGAGCGAGCCGCCCATCAACTTCATCCAGTGCTCCCCGCTTCACCTGGTAATTATTAGAAGAGGGAAGAGAATAAAGACAAATACATCACATTTATCTCTCGTTCGACTTATCGTTCAGTAAATTATATCTGTATTTATCTGTATTCTGTATCAGTGGGGCATATTTTGTTATTTTTATGTCGTACAATAAGATTAGAGAGTCAATTCAGTAACTTCTATGACAAACTGTAGAGAGTATTTTTTGTTGCAGCTGGTGTTCATTCAAAGATATAGTACATTAATGAAAGGGTTTACTAGGATCTTGCAGCTTTAGAGTACCTGCGTCAGAGGCATGAATTAGTTTGAGTTTTATTGTAGAATATCTTGATAATTTGATGAAGCAGTACGTCGCACTTCAAAATCTGATATCGTGATCGGCCTTTTTATATGTTTTGGACAATGTAGCGGAAGAACCTTTATAATTTGACCCCTTTGGCTGACTAAATGCTCCTCAACTTTCCTCTGAGTGGCAAAATTATGAGCTATACAACTGATAACTTTGATGTTTTGGTTTATTTTTTTTCTGTGGCAGCCATTGTTTAGCTCAAATTAATTTCATGTGGCAAAATGTAAACTGAAAGTAGTTTCACGTTGTTGCTCCGACTGTGTAGAGCTAAGCTAGCTTGTTTGTAAACGGCAGTTGGAGATTAAGGACACTTCGTCTGCCACACAGCTATTAATTTCCTCAACACTTTGACTCAGAAACATCTTCTTTAAGGACAGAAATGTGATGAGTTCAACTGTCTGTGATTCCAAAGTCTGTATCAGTGATGTTCCTGATCCTGCTGTTTACTTGGATTTCCATATGTGTTTTATATGTCAGGTACAAAGAGAATATTTAGTGCTGTGACTTATATTTGTTTTACACTAGTTGTGTTTTGAGCTTTTATAGGTGAAAATGTCATTGCTCACCACTGACTGATGTATTTTTGCCACTCACTGCTAAAATTCAGAATGCTATGGTGTCGTCTGCATAACCTCTATATATTTCACATCTTTTTACTCATTTGACCTGATCTAGCTCTCTTGGATATACAACAGTACAGCAAACCTCATTACAGTGACAAGTGTTTTGTTTATATTTATTGTAAGCACCACTCAAGTTTAGAGCTGATAAGTACAATGTATTTGCAAGTGTTGATAAGAACAGCTTAGAATTAATTTACATATTAATAGAAAACTGCCTTATCCTCTTGAGAATGTAATAACATTGAGTCATGTGAACTACATTTACATTTTCCAGTAAACATGTATTGTTAGTTTTGCATTGCAATCAAAAGAGAAAGTGAGAATAGTTATCTACATTAATGCGCACCAAAAATCTGATCATTATCTGATTCCTGGAGTTATCAGATTATAGAAAAGTCCTGTAAGCTGTTACATCTGATGTGAGGAAGATGATTTCTTTCTGATTGTTTGCACCTCTGCAGGTTTTAACAAGGACAATTATACAAAAAAAGAGCAGACAAATTAAAATGTTTTAAAGAGTCATTAATTATACTTTGTCTTCCAAATTATAACAGTCACTCTTAAAACCCACCAATTAACTGACACTCCTCACCAGATGTTGTTGATTATCAGATTTCTCTTGTGCATGTGTAAACGTGCACCAAAAATCTGACTTATTTATTGGGTTATCTGACTGTCGTAATTATTTGTTTTTACTGGCCTTGCTAAAGCCGTTAATTAGATTAGATTTTCATCTTGAATTGGCAGACACTATTTCCTTCTTTTCCAAATTTCTCACCAATCAAAAATCTAACCAAAATGATCTAAACTAGAATAGTAAAAACTACATGTTTTGTGAACTTTTGGGATTTTTCTAAATTTATCAGCAACAGTTGCTGATTTGCATTAATAATACACTTAATTAATAAATATTCTTTATCTAAAAGAACTCAATGACCATAAATCAGCCTTTATTTAGGTTCAAAATGTATTTAAATGTTTACATTGGCAAGACGACTTCTAAAATAATCATTAGAGACAATCCTGGTTTTCATATATTGTTTTCCATGCCCCCTTTAGTCGTCTAATCAGTCGATAGAGCATTTTTTTTATATACCTTTTCAAAGTAAAAAAAAAAAAAGAAAATAACATCCTTTTCCAGAGTCGGTGAAACGCCCTGCCGTGTCTCTCTGATTCTGTGCTCGTTCTCAGCTCCAGTTCAAAGTGCGCTCTGCTCTCTGCTCCAGGTGACCAGCTGCGCCTGGGTGCCCGACGGCTGCCAGCTCTTTACGGGCAGCAAGTGTGGAGTCATCACCGCCTACAGCAACCGCTTCACCAGCACCACGGTGAGTCTCCATGGCAACGGCCCCCTTTAACCCGCCGCGGCCCGCTCCATCGCCGCCGGTCCACCCACCTCCCGTCACTCACCCCCCTCCGGTCCTCTCATCCAGACCGGGATCATGCATCGCTAAAGCAACGCTATTAAGGGATAAATCTGACATGTTTTCAACAAGAAAGAAGCAACGTTCAGCGAGTTTTATCAGCCAAAGCAACATGAAAAACAAAAGTGTCAGAATGTCGCATGTGCCTGGATTAATTAAAAGCTGTATAAATGTTGATACCCAGATACTAATCAACATTGAAACTGTATCAAAGCGGAAGGAAATTATGTTAAAATGACTAAATTAGTCCTTTTGTGAATAGTTTTAAATGCTTTATCAGAACGAGTATAAGTCCACATTATAATTACAGAAACTACTTTTATTTTCTGTTGACCATTGCATTGCAGTGTCTAAAAAAATGTTGTGGTATCAAAATCAGTATAGAGTATCAAGCTTTCTTTTTGGTATTGATATAAAGTGTGAAATTTCAGTACCTTGACCGCACTTAGAAATAAGTCTGTGTGATCCCTCGTTCATCCAGGTGTTATTTATGGAAGAGAAGGTTTCAAAGGTAGTCATCCTGACACTGTTTTAGAAATCAAGATGTTTCAACCTCCATCAGAAAGTCAGTTTAAATCGGATGGAAACGGTTCGAGCAGCAGCTTTTATACTCTACTCCTGAGCTTAAACTAGTAGGAATTGTAACTGAAACTTTCCTACCCTGTCTTCGTTTACAAGTCTGACAATTTCATTCTTACAGCTTGAGTCGCTAAGGCCTATTGAGGTCTGATCATCTCCCCCTTAGAGCCGCTAATTTCTGCCAAGGTGTTATGACGCTGTTGTAAACTGAGGGGCAGTTGTATCTTAGACGAGCGTTTCCCAACCAGAGGTGCAGGGACGCCAAGGGGTCCGTGAGCAATGACCAGGGGGAACTTAGAATGGTTTAAGGTTTAAAAAAAGAATGAAAAAGTGTTATTAGTTGTAAATTTAGCATATTTTTGGAGTATCTTGGACCATAAATAAAATTAAAAGAAAAATATAATTGTAATAACTGACAATATGTGACTCGTAAACCCATTGATTTGCCTGAAACTCAAGTTTAATGGTACTCTGAGTGTGAGACAAAGCTTAGAGGGCACTTAAGACAAAAACGATTGGGAACGACTGTCTTAGACCACAAGGTTTTCCTTCTCAACAAAAATTGCCTCCTTCACTCCTCTTTCAAACCATACCCATCCAAAAAATCTTTCTTTTTATCAATTTATCCATCTTTACCAAAAAATCTGCTTAACTAAGACCAAACTCTTAAATTGCGATGGCGAGCAAAACTACAATGGTTAACGTGACAACTTGGTGGCATGATAACGAACCAGTCATTATAATATAAATTAGAACGCCCAGTAATTCTTGTTTTTAATCAAATAATTTGTTTTAAAATACCATATAATTATCTTACACTCTTCAGGCAAACACAACCCTGAACTAAACCTGGACTTGACCAGAACTAAACCACAACATAGGGCTGCTCTTATTATGGGTAAAAATATTTCATTATTAGGCGCATAACTGAAGTCACAATTATTTCGAACAATTACTTCTGTTAGTACTGTCAAAATTATTCTGCAGGGAAAGTACAGACCGAATATATTTTATTACTAATGTTTTAGAAAAGTGCTTTTGCTCCAGGCAAAGGGAGTGCACCTATAATTCTGAACAGAAGACAATTCACTGTGTTTTCGATTACAACATTTTTATAATTGAATAGAGCAATAATTGATTATATATACGATTAATTGCAAAGCCCTGGCACAACTCAAACAGGACCAAACCAAGTCTAAATCAGGACTAGACTCGGCTCAAAGCAGAACAAAAAAGAGAGAATGCACCTTTGGATTTCGGGGAAGAGCACAAAATCCTGTGTTGTTTTGGTACAGAATTCATCCAAATGGAACATCCTCCATTATTAGATTAGATGAGTGACAATTAGTTAACAATCCCACTATATTTTAGATCAGATTTAACAACCTGCCTCCATTTCAGCACAGCGCTCCAGGCCTTTATAACACCGTGATGTCATGTGAACCCCACCCGCTCTCTCAGCGCGCTTTAGCCGGGCGCACGGTGCTTCATTAGGCACATCACAGCTGCCCTTGAAACACATCTCCACAGAACTCAGGAGTGGGATTAGGGGTCGCCGAGTTCAGTCATCAGAGCCGAGCAGCGCTTTCACACGGCCGCACAGGTTTCTACCCACTCAAAGGGATTCTGCATAGCGGTTGATAAATTAGATATGCAGCGCAGCACGGGAGATGGGTTTACCAAATGTGGAGAGGATGAATATATCTCGAGTATTGTTGCAGAGTAGTGTGTATTTTCATCTCCATCAGCTTTCAAAATGGCGTTCAAATGAGAATGATGCATGAAAAACAATATGTACGTTGTGCTTTCGGTGAGTGGGAAGAGAACCTGAGCGAGTAGCCCCAGTTTCAGTGATTCGTAGTTTAATTTGGAAGGCGCTTGACTTTCCCTTACACTATTAGAGAGCTGTATTAGCGAGTAGTAGTGGAGCTGCGTTTCAATTCAGTTGAACGAAACGAAGCAAATTAACAACCATCCTTTGTGATCGGGGATATCGGATCCCCAGATGTCGTTTAGTTAGTTTGTTGATATTTGTCGGTCTTTGTGCCCTTGTGTCATTCCCAGTTTATGCATCAGATTTGACCTTTTGAACAACTTAGTGAAATGGAAATAGAATAACGAATAGGCTAAAAAAAATATGACTGTTCACACAATCATGCCACAAAGGATTTTATACCCCTCCTAAATACATTTTGTTCATACATTATTTTTTCAAAAACGAAAATAACTGTATTATAGATTAACACATTGTACGGTCTTGGTCTGGCAAATAGATTTTAAAATCTTAATATTCAGAATCGGCAAATATCAGCTATTGGCCACAACAGCAAAATAAATATCAGATATCTAAAACTTTATATCTGACCATCCCTAACAACAATTATATTTTACTTTTGGACTTGACTGGATGACACTGAGGAGAGCCTCCAGACTAAAGTTCTATTTATATAATATACAGAAAGTCAGTTGTTGTATTGGTCTTGGCTGCTGCACATGTTGTGAGTTCAATTTCTGACTCTTGACAATTTGTTGATTGTCTTTCTCCTCTCTATTTCACGTTTCCCATTTCACGCTTGCATCTGTCCTGTTCAATCAAAAGCCTAATATACTGATAAGTGCGTCGTCGGCTTCTACAATGCTGTATGTTCTTATGTTTCCTCTGTTTTCTGCTGCGTTAGCCGTCAGAGATGGAGGTGGAGTCGCAGGTCCATCTGTACGGACACACGGCTGAGGTCACCAGTCTGTTTGTGTGTAAACCCTACAGCGTCCTCATCAGCGTCAGCCGCGATGGCACCTGCATCCTCTGGGACCTCAACAGGTCAGAGACACACCAAAATGTCAAACCTTTATATTTGTGGTGCATTTTATTTATCATTTACAGTCATTTTTTTGTATCTGTGTTTATAAGAGTAGTTGGAATCTACTCTAATTGAAAGTTATTGCTTTGTCCTTTTAAGAAGTGTAAGAACATAATGCCATTTTGTGTTTGAAATAGACTATTTTTGATGAATTAAAGTTGGTCAAATGGTGCAGTGATATGGTCAAATCTTAGAAAACTGTTGTGTGATCCATGTTTTTCCCTTTTTCTTTATCGATGTAAATATTCTCTCTTAAGCTTCTCTTTAACTTTGAAACGAAAAATGCGTTCGTCAAAGTCTAAATTGACAGAGATTGCACCGTTTCCAAAGCACAGTAAAAAATCTCAGCAAAAAAGGAGAAAACTATCATTAAAACTGCTTTCTGACACCAAAATGGATTTACATTGTGTATTGTTAGTCTTTACAGTTAGTTTGAAGTCTCCGTCAGGAATTATTGATCAACAACTACAATATACTTTTGAGAAATCTATCATGACTTCACCACCTGCCTTTGTAAACTCATCTCTGTTTCTTCAGGTTGTGTTATGTTCAAAGCCTGACTGGTCACAAAAGCCCCGTGACGGCTGTGTCCGCGAGTGAGACGACCGGAGACATCGCCACAGTCTGTGACTCAGGTACTGTCCCTGTGCCAGGCCACGGTTACATTACACAATATTTACTTATCAGGCTGACAGCGCTTCAGAGGAGGCTGTGATGGTCCCAATAGTAAAATATTGACCCTGCACAGTCCAAAAACAAGCTGGACAGTAGATTGCCACAGTTTGTGTGCAATTAATTCAAAGTGCTTAACATGACAGGAAAACATGCATTAAAATCACAATATATACAAGTAAAAACCTAGATTTATCGCCATTTTTACTTTTTGAACTATCATTTCACGCATATAAAAGTAACTAGATGCAAGTGCAATTTCCTTATCCTTATTGTACGGCTGTGTAATTAATCAAATTTGGATCGAGATTGAACTTCAATCAGTTCTAATCATAAAATAATATGCTGTGAATTGCAGTGCTTAAAAGTTTGTCTTGTTAATGTATATATTTTATATTGAAAGATATTTTTAGTTTAATATTATAAGATAAAATCAAATTGAAACCCTTAATTGATCGTTTTGAGGAAAAATGTGTGAAATTGTTTTGGTTATAAATAAATATCTTGAACAAAGTAAGTTTTCCCATTGGGTATCCACCAATCCACCTGCTTGTCTCCATGGAGATGGCTGTTTAATGGCATACTGTGGAACTTTCCAGACAAAGCTCTAACAGCATCTCCACCAGAAATTTACATAGTGCTTCTTTAAATTAGTCCTTTCCCATAAAGCCTAGGGTCAAAAGAAAAAATTTGAAGTATAACTATTCTAGACAACTCTATTCTAGCTTAAAAATCATAGTACAGTTAATTTTCTTGACATATTTCTCTTTTGCAGACTCTAGTATCGTGTAATATGACTTCTTTTTTAAGTTTAACAAATATAACCAACAGAAAATTAAATAAAACAAGAGAATAAAAAAGTCTACAGTACTATAATATGACTTTTTCTTCTTTTGTCCACAGTTGGCGGTGGCAGTGACTTGCGCCTGTGGACGGTGAACGGAGACCTGATCGGACACGTTCACTGCAGAGAAATCATCTGCTCCGTGGCCTTTTCAAACCAGACTGAGGGCGTTTCTGTCAATGTGATCGCCGGGGGTCTGGAGAACGGAGTGGTCAGGTACAGCGTGTTCATTAAAGATGTATTACTGTATTATTGAGAGAAAGGTTCACTCTAATGCTTTAAAATGTCACCAGGTTATGGAGCACCTGGGATCTGAAACCTGTGCGAGAAATCACCTTTCCAAAGTCGAGCAAACCTATTATCAGGTAAGTGTGTGAAGGTTTGGTTGTTGTTTTAGTTTATCTTTTCTTTCAAGGCAAATGCTAATTAGCTAATGACACTAAAATTGTATCGGATAAATGTTTTTGTCTGTATGTTTGTGTTTTGTTTGTGCTTTTCTTTAGTATGTGTGTGTTGTTGTTTTGTTTTGTTTTTCTTTCAGCAAATTTACATGCCAGTAAAAATCTTATCACTAGGATAATCAGATAATCCAATAATTAGATGTGATTATTGGTGTGTGTTTACATGCACAATAGAAGTCAGATTATTTACAGCACGTTAGTTAATCCAGTGTTTTTCTGCCTTTTTTGAGTCGTTTGAGTCATGGCACACTTTTTGGGTTGGACAATTTCCGTGGCACACCGTCTTCTAAAATATTACCAAATAATAATGATAATGTGGCAAATATTGTTCGTGTCACAGTGTCCTGTTCTTTAAATTTGGCAATTTGTGACTGTTTTGCTTTCTTTTTTGGATCAGAGGTTTGCCCAGGACGCTCCAAAATAACAATTTATTCTATTAAATCTATGTTTTGAATCCCTTAACTGAAATTGTTTTGTTTTGGGGGTTTTTTGGAGGCACACTTGGCAATACCTGGAGGCACACTGGTTGAAAAACATTGCGTGAATCTTTGTTTTCTTAGAGTAACTGTTGTATTTGGACCATAAAGTGCAATGAATTTTAAAATTACTGTTTATTACACATTAGTTTGCCATTTTTTTCTTGTCAAAACCTATAAAAGTGTGACCATTCAGTAAGAAATCAGATTACTCGCATTTAGGGCTGGGCTCTTAATCAAATTTTAACAAAGATTGATGTTCAGTTATGTCTAATCGTCAATGATAAACCTGGATTATGTAAAGGTCCAGTTAGTCAATCTTCTGTCAGTAAAAATATATAGTTTGGAGCAGAGTTTGGACTTTGAAAGAGAAAATTGGGAGATATTCTAGTGTTAAATGGCAATGGTTTTAAGGCTGTATCGTTTATGCTCATGAAATCAACACAGAAAGGCATTTTTATTTTGTTATTGAGAAGAAAGCAATCAATATGATGGATTGCTTGTGTGTTTTTTTGCCATATCGCCCAGTCCCGATGATCAGATTTTATTTATTTATTTATTTATTTATTTATTTAGTTGATCAGCATAAATTTGAATTTAAACACACACTTTGCATAATAAAAATAATAATAATAATAATTTTTTATTTTTTAGGTGTGCATGGAAACATAGCCACCGTTTTGTGTGTATATATAGTCTATTTTGTACACAATATATAACTACCCATTGTCCTGTGTCCCCTCCAGCTTAACCTACTCCTGCGACGGTCACCACTTGTACACGGCCAACAGCGAGGGCACGGTGATGGCCTGGTGTCGCCGAGACCAGCAGAGGATGAAGCTCCCCATGTTTTACTCTTTCCTGAGCAGTTACGCAGCCGGCTGAACCTCCCTTTTCCCCCGTTTACGCCTTCCATCTTATTTCTGGCCTTGATGAGCACCAGCCCCTCCCCCTCTTCCTCCTCTCTTCCTCTACATCAGCACTCGAGAGGAAGAGTCAGCATGGCCTCAACTCCCTGGACCCTCCCGGAGTCTTAATTAAAACTGTCTAAAGCTGAGCAGACTGTATCCCCCAGCCTCCACCGCCACAAATGGAAATTCAATGTTTATACGGAGACGTTTTTATAAATAGAGCTTGTGGGTGGATATTTGGAGGACTAGCGCGTGCGATGGCTGGGAGACAAATGTGCGCACACTTTATATACATTTTAAAATATAGTTTCGCCTTTTGACTTCGTTTGAAAGGACGACGGAGTGTGGAGTGGCAGGCAGAAGATTGTGACAAATTATCCAAGCACGGAGCTGTCGTTTCTGTGCGTTTCATGCTCTACAGAATGAGCGAATACTTTTTACATTTCCGTCTTGATTCGTCCTGGTTGATTTCCCGATTAAGCTGCTACTGTAGACCTTAAAACGAAACGGCGCTTTCTTGTGTGGCGCTTTAACGGGGCGCGTCGGTGCCAGAGATCAACGATTGCATCCTGCTGACGCCGCAGAAAAGGCCCCTCCCTTTGTGTATTTCACAGCGCGGGACGACAGGGGGGATACGGGGGGTGCAAAAGGGCTGTCTGTCCCCTCAAGTCTGCAGCACGAGTGTCCCAGGACGCAGAGGAGGTCGAGGGGGCAGAATAAGGAAGCGTGCTCCCCTGTGTTGTTCAGTTGTACCTTTTTGCATGCTCCAGGGCCTCTTAAATATGAGACATTTTCAACCACGACAACTCCTTAATGAACATAACGCCTTGCTTTTTTGTTTTTTCAAGTCTTTATACAATGAAAACTGTTATTTATTTGAAGCTGAACTGTGGTAGCCTGGCCAGGTCATTTTCTTATTTAAATGGTCTAAAATTTCTTCAGTTTACTTTTGTTTTCGAGATTTATCTCAGTCACGACCAAACAAATCCGTGTTATCTACAACTGTGGTTACAAAACCTGTTTATTATCAGATTTTTGGGAGTTGTAAGATTAATAAATTGACATGTAAACAGCAAAATCTGATGAGTGTAAACTGATTTCTTTCTGATCATGGTCTCTCTGATTGCTCTCATCAGATTTTATGGTTTATATGTCATTTTTAACATCTTAACAGTTCAGAAATCCAATAATAATTCAGTTTTTCTGTGCATTTAAACAGACTGTGATTTATTTTGTGCTATGCTTTATTTGATTGATTGAGTTAGTATTTTCAACTGTCCAAGTATTAATTGATTCTTTCCCTTTAAATCCAACTTGAATCAACGGACTGTAAAAAATCTTAAATATTACGATTTAGAGATGGATGACTGGCCAGGCGTCCTCATTGTACGTCAGAGCATTAATTGTTTACTACACTTTGCTGAAAGAAATTCTGAAGCTTGAAGCACTGGTGCAAGAAAAAGAGAGGTTCACAACTTTTACTTTCACTTTTATTGAGTAACAGGTTCGAAACAGGGTCCAAGATAACAGCATTATACAGTTAATCCCAAAGTTATTCAAGCCTAAACTTGTTCTGATTGTTCTGCCTCGTTATGCAGCAACAAAAGACAGTATGATCACAGACATTTACTCATTTGATTGGATTTGACTAAATGTCTCTCTGAATGTTACTTTTTTCACTTACACGTTGATCATTTACACTCAATTGAACCTTTTTTTTCACATTTCAGTTACATTTGGGGCACATTTTTTTGTATATTATTTTATTCACGTGATGTTTAACTATTCCTTGACATTTTTGTTGTCTGGACTCTTCACTATTTTGGTTAATTAGACACTACATGCACCAATCATCCAACAAATATATCAATAAAAATAAAGCACCATGCAGTTTTTCACTTACATTCCCAACTTCTCAACGTCCCGCACTTTTGAGTTTATTTCTTAAATGTAAAATGCTATAGGCACTTTTTTGTTACTGAATTACATGAGACAATGATTTTTTTCCGTCTTATTAAAGGATTAAGTTTCAAGTCACCACTAAATGCACACAAAAGCAATATCGGACACGCAATGGTAAATGTAGGAGGAGCCAGGAAGCTGTGAAACCAATGGTAGGACATTTAACTCTTTGAAAAATGTTTACAAGAAAGGGAATTGTATTGAAATGATGTCCAATATCCATTCCTTACGTGTCTTTGTCTTAATTTCTTCACGTTTGTGGACGAGATTTGAGTTACTTTGTCCGATGCTGCATGTAAGATAGTGTTTTGCTCGTGAGAAACTCCTGTAGCATCCACTTTGTATGAAATTGTACGAGATTTTTTGAAAGAAATTGCTAATATATTATGCTCTCTCTGAAGGAAATATTTTTCTGTTAATAACTATGCATAATTTATCCTCTATTGCCTCCGTTGTGTTTGTTGCATTTACTGACCTCTTGAATGGGCTCTGAAAGTCTTGTATGTATTTTGTTACTGTAAATACATGTACGTGCGAATGTATGTATGGACAAAGATGTATAAATATATAAATATCTATAAATATTTGAAGTTACTAAAATGCTGTTGCGATTGTGCTTTTTTATCATAACGGCTGATTGACAGATTTGAAGGAAGTCGATGTCAAAAATCATAATCAGTAAAGCTTTATTGACAGTGACTGCTTTTGTGCATGCTCAGAATCTGATTGTTGTTAAATTTTCTGAGTTGTAAGATGATTAAAATGACATGTAACGGGAAATATCCTCAGAATTTCTCAGAATTTCTCTCTGATCATGGTTCCTCTGATTACTCACATCAGATTTTGTGTTTTGCATGTCATTTAAATAATCCAGAAATCAGATAATCAGATTTTGGTGTGCATGTGAACATTTACATGACCAGTTAAAAGCATAGAATTAAACAAGCTAACCCAATAATTACATCAGATTTATGGTGTGTGTTTACGTGCCCAAGAGTAATCTGATAATCCAAACACGCCATTTGGAAGATAAAATACAATGAAGGAAAAATAATATATCTTTCAATCATTAACATGTCTTTGCTTTGCTTTGCCACATTTGATTGCCCTTTTGTGCATTATTTTCTTCGAAACGTGTGTGAACAATCAAAGAAATCAGACTACTCTGTTTGACATTTCAATAATCTGATGGCTCCAGAAATCAGATTATGATCAGATGTTTTATGTGCATGTAAAACAGTAATTACATGCACATTCAGATTTTGCAGTTAAAGAGTATTTGATTCATTTCTGATATTTCATATCCTTCTGATTACTTGCATCAGATTATGAGAGTTGCATGTCATTTAAATAATCTTAAAAGTCCAGAAATTAGATGATAATCAGATTTTGGTGTGCTTGTGAACAGTGTTGGTGAACTTTATGATAAACTATGGTATTAAAATGATAATAGGCATATAAAGTAGTCAAATAAAGTTGCCTATGCATAAAACAAAAAATACTACATTTAGCTACAGAATATAGCCTACAATATGGACAAAGTGAAAGGCTAAAGCATCACCCAGCAAGGCAAAAAGGCTAAATAAAGCGCTGTTGTGAAGTGAATGAAGCTTAATGGTAAAGGCTGTCCTGTGCTATTGAAAGTAGCTCAAAAAGGACGGCTGGGCCTGTGGTTTACTGTAGGGAGACCCAGTGATGTCAAAGCTGATGCAAAAATGAAAAGGGGAAGCCTGTAGATCTCTTGTGTCTTCTGCTGCTGCAATAAACCCGCTGAAAAAGAAGCTGCGAGCGCAATTTGACCGTCAACAGCGGTGTCTCTCGGTGCGTTCAGGGCCGCTTTGTGCAGCGCGTTAACGACAGTGCTGCATCTCCGTCCGTCCAGGCGCTTCTTCTCCTCCTCGTCGAGCGCTCCCTGCCTGCCCCACAGCCCGTGTCTGCTCGTCACACAGAGGTTTCCCCCCCTGCTGCATGCGTAACATCTCGTGGAGCTCGACCAAACCTCCGCCGCTCCGCTTCCCACACGGAGAAAACGCACGACGCGCACCGAGGCGAGCCGCTCCGTGCCCAGTCCAACCCCGGGATCCGTCGGTGTTCGTTCGGTTCGTCGCCCCCGACCAGAACCAGGCTGGGATTTCCTCTGCTTGTTTGAGATTTGACATATCCCGATCGGCTCGTGTGCGTGCGTGTGTGTGTGTTTTTGTGTGTGTTGGGTGGAGTCAACCCGGAATCCTCCAAATTGGATAAGCGTTGGCACATTTCAGGTAGGTCTATGTCCATTATATCCATCTCCATGTTATCCAGCGAGGCTAACGCGCATTTTAAACCGGGATTCCTCGCTTTGCTCGCGGTGTGCAGGACGTGGTCGGCTGTTCAAGGAGCTGGGCCGCATCTTGCACGGTGTGTGTCCACGACTCCATCCATTTTTACACATCAAATCATTCGCGTTTTGACGGATACGCACAACAGGCGCGTCTGTATATTGTGATAAACCCGTGTCCAAGCGCTTTTTGACGGAATGGAGCCGTGTGCGCGTTGTGGATGAGGAAAGATGAGGGGAAACCCGAATGGAAAAGGCCTGATGCTCAAGAGAGGGTGTGATTAGAGCCATAAATTGTCTTTGGAGCGACACGGAATGGGGATTTTCAGCGTCAAATCCGCCATATGCGCCCCACTGCACGCAACATATGTCTCCTAATTACAATTTTACATCAATTTCAATCGCCTCGAAGCGTTTAAGGGATTAAATAAATAAACAATTGCGATTGATTCAACAACAGCACCCCACCTCTCCGCGTTAGTGTGTGGATCATAAAGCACACAGCGGTGGTCAGGTGTCTCCGCCGCTGAGGATATTGATGGATGGTGCCTTCAAGTAAAACTGGGACGTTTCAGATTTGAGGAGGTCATGAAAGGCCCCAGAATGAGAGCAGCTGGTTTTGGGAGAGATGCTGTGATGGTCGCAGTGGAGTTAAGAAAGACCGCAGCTGCTCATTGGCTAATAAAACCAATTAAGGTTACTGTATGCACGCTTTTTTTGGTAGCATAAGCTCTTTTTAAATCAGAAAATGGGCTGGATGTGCACTATTGATTGCTTGTTGATGGATTAGGCCTAATGGAATTAAGCAGTGAGCGGTTTCTTAGATTTGAATTATAGGTAATTGCGTTAAAAACTGTGTACCGTCTTTAATATTGCCTATAGGTTTTGCTGCGATTGTTGCAAGTGCATGACTACCAGTTGGTCAATTAGTCATTATTGCTGGTATACTACTGTTTACACCTCCCTTCTCTCCTACTCCTCCCTTAACCAACACCTTTAGACCTTGCCCTGTCTTTCTATACGGGGTTAAATCTATATTGCTGTATTTCTTACCATAAAAACCCTGACATGCGATTAGATTTAAATGTAGGCCTCTATGTTCCTTACATGTTCCTTTTCCCAGAACTTCTCCTTCCTTCACACATGCATTCATTCATTCATTTGATCATGAGCCTATACCTTCAGCTTTGTGGAAGTGCTGCTCAGTTTCTTTCTGTTTATGCTGTAGGATATATTGAACCAGAATGATCGTTATTAGGCTACAGAGCTCCGGATCGAACACCAAAACTTTAACTTATATACGATCTATTTTTACATGCGCACCAAAAATATGATTATTATCTGATTTCTGGAGTCATCAGGTTATTGAAACAACATCTGATTGTCTATGCCAGGTCTCGGAAGCTAAGCAGGGCCTGGTTAGGTCTTGGGTCGCTGGAAATATGAGGTGCCACAGTGGGTCTGCAGTGACTGTAGCGTCCTTGGGCAAGACACTGCGTCCCACCTTGCCTCTGGTGATCAGATATCCGCTGTTTGAATGAGTGTGTTCATTAACATGCACTGTCCTGACCAAATTAGTAGTTATTATAATCTGATTTTTTTAGGGGATTGTTTACACCTGTTTTGTTTTGTCGAAAGAAAATGTTTAAAAAAGGACAAACTGATGTGGTAAAGACAAAAATTAAAGAGAAAATGTTAAAGATTGAAAGAGTTCTTTGAAACATCATCGTATCATTTGTCTTCCAAATACAACAGTTGCTCTGAAAATCCACTAATTAACTGCCACATGTCATCCTTTGTTTTTGGTTATCAGATTTATTTTGTGCATGAACAGACAGCATGCAGTAATCAGATCCAATTAGTGGGTTATCTAATAAGATTTTTCCTGCCCAATAAGTACCCTTCTCTGTATCACTTCTGAATGCACAGTAAGATTAGTGTTTAGCATCGTAAAATCTCCATCCGTTGGTTTCACAATCGGCTAACCCGGATATCTGTTATGACCATTGTGAATATTAATCATTGTTGGAAATCACATTCATTTACAGGAAAAGTCAGTAAAGCAGATACACACTAGATTCTGATTTCACAACAAAAT